>CAKLPR020000011.1:244481-1444481 GCA_923060345.2 Erebia aethiops
GGCGATAGTAACCAAAAGTGCAGCTATCTCTTAGTCTATATACTAATAGGGATGATGGCTATTATCAAAAATAAATTATTTATATCTGAATAATAAATAGAGGGTCTTTCAAAATACCTAAAATTCCCATCCTCGGTTAGTTTTAAGTTTGATAACCATTTTAAAATATAGTTTAACGAAAAAAGTACGTTGAAATTAGAAGAGGTCACAACTGTGAATTTCATACAACTTCCATACTAGAAGTGCGTTTTTAAGTTTGATAGAGTTGGTGATTCGATTGAGTTGTCATCATCCCTATCGTGATACTAGTGTCGGAGCGCCACGTACCTGCTGCGGCTCGCGCTCGGGCTCTGCGGAGCTGTCGCTGCCGGCCCACTGGCGTTAGCACAAACAAACAAACAGACACACTTCACCCACAGCCACATGCGACACCGAGGCCTTCGCTGACAGTGACCCGTTCCGTTCCCTCGATCCGGAGTCCGGACACAACGCATTTCCAGACCGGATCGCAAGAGGCTTCTCACTGGCTAGTGGCATACTAGTGGCTACGATCGACGCCGCGCCCGGTGTGTCCCGCACTGTGCACGCATACGCGCGCGGACATTGAAATCGCGCGCGTAACCTTTACTCGTACATTTTAATGATTTTTTCATATTTTTGTTTTATATTGTCTTAATTTTCACAATAAATTAACAAAAAAAATAGAAACTTCTCCATTCCGATCGGCGCGGCAGAACGGACCGCACACTATCATTGAAGGCCTTTGTTTGTTTTATTAACACACACATAAAATAGAAGATATTTACCAACGACCTCTATAATATAAGTTAGTATATTTCAAAAACATTTATCATATTAATCACACGCAATATTTGTTAATAGAATATAATTCTAAGACACAATAGACAAATCATTCGGACTTTAGGAAAGGGGGTTTAATTTTTTGTCATATCTCTAGGGTCCCATGTTAAATTAAGAATTTCCATTGTCGTAGTCTAAATCAACTTAATATACAGACATCAGGTTACGAGCGATGGTATCCCTGTTCCTTGAAGGTCAGGTTGTTGAAGATTATGTAAATGTTAAAAGGGCATGGATTTGACTCGCTCCAGCAACATGCTTAGGACTGCTATTACTTATGTAAGTATGTATAAATTATGTAAATTAGTTTTTCAAAAGACCAACCACCGAGTTTCGTGTTGGTATTCCGAACTAGCGGTGGAATCATTTGACAATTCAAAAGCACTTGTAAAAGTTTATTTGAATAAATTTAATTAATATATAACACCACCGGGATAAAGCAGTTTTTTTCTTGGGCGCTTGAATCCCTCACTGCACTCAGGACTCAATCTTAATTCCCTCCCTTTGGTCGGGAATTAACTTATAACATAGTTAAATTTGGAGTCCTTCGTTACGTTCACTCAGTTTTCACTTCATAAACAACAGTCCCCCTCACCTGGTCGCGTCGGTGCGGGTGCGGTGCGGGGTGCGGGGCGAGCGCGACACATGACATGACATAACATAACATAACATAGATTGAATACAAGCAGACTATACTTTGCGGAAGTCCATGATAATGACGGAACTAGAAGTTTAATTCGCTACAATCCGCCGGCAGACAAATCTATGTCTGCTGTGGCGTCAGCGGCGGCGTGCACAGGGTTTGAAGCTATGGTAGGCATTGGCTAGTCGGAATACCTATTTACTGACTGTTATGATGAGCATTGACGTATTTTCATTTGGGTAAGCAGTGCTTTTATGCCTCTAAGAACTACACGCCACTGATCGTGAGCGTTGGCACCCTTATGTGGTTGTCGTCCAATTTGCCCGCACGAAACGTTTTTGCTCGACGTTTCTGATCCGAACCGCTAGGGTGTGGAACACCCTCCCAGCGCACGTGTTTCCTGCCACGTATAATTTGGGTACCTTCAAGGCAGGAGTGAATAGGCATCTTCTAGGCAAGCGCGTTCCAACCTAGACCTCATCATTGCTTTGCACCTTTGACCTCATGATTGTCGTCAAGCGCAAGCCTATCACGAAAAAAATAAATAGAAAAAATGTACGTGGTACGACGTACAGCTTGCGATGTTCACCGCCCAGTGAGCCAGCAATTCGCACCGACACAACACAACACCACACCACACGAATCTTCAAATCAAAAGCTTCACTCAAAACCGAGATACTCACTTGCTGTGGATAGCCTTCGTCATCTGAATCTGGTATGTGGACTCCTTTCCGTATGGCTTCCTGTACCTACAATAATAAATCCATACTTATTTTTTTAATTCACTACAAGTTAGTCCTTGATAGCAATATCACCTGATGGTAAGTGATGATGCAGTCCAAGATGGTAGCGTGCAACCTGTTTAGGGGTGTGGCAGTCATATAAAACTCATACCCCTAATCGGTTTCTACCGGAACGCTAAATCGCTTGGCGGTATGTCTTTGCCGAAGTCTTCCACCAGACCAAATCCTTCAACTCAAGCCTTAATAATATCTAAACATCCATGCCATGGCTCCATATTTGCTTCAAGGTTTCTTTAGGTTGTGTGGTTTTAAAATATGTATGCCTGATAGTTCTCAAAGTCGTTGGTCAATTCCCACTTGGCTAGCGTGGTGAACTTTGGCCAAAACGTTTCTGATTCTGAGAGGAGACCAGCAGTACTGGCCGGCGATTGGTTTAGTTGATGATGATCCGTTTTCTGTTATCTTTTTAAGGCTTAACAAATCTTGACGATAGTTGACACAGGGATACTGGAGACGGACATAATATGTCACCTTTTTACCCCGATTAATGAAAGATTTCCCATGGGAACTGTACATAGAAAAAATAAATACCTGTAAATCCACGGAGATGAGCTAATAAGGATTGTAAATCATAGTGGGATTTCAAGTATCTCAGTGTGAGATCTATAGAGCATTCTAAGTTAAGACTGACTTAAAATGGGACAGGTTTATGATACGCACATAAGTCAATCCCGTTTTAACTCTCATGCTGAGATCTAAAGAGCGTACTTTGACTTGGCTCAGACTTTACTTAGAGTTAATTATCCATATCTAATGCAAAAAACCGCATCTCAATCGGCCCAGTACTTTTTGAGATAAATGGTAACATATTGAAAAATTAAAATCATAGACTACAGCTCAGCTTGGTTGTCTATGGTCCTAAAATATATCTAAGAACATTCTCACAAGCTATACATAGCTAATGCAAAAAACCGCATATTAATCGGTCCAGTAGTTTTCCAGGAAAACGGTAACAAAAAAGTGCACAAACAAACAAAGATACAAACAAACAAACACACAACCTCTTAGGGCAAACACATATACCGTCTCCGTTTCGTCGCGGGTAAAAAGAGATGGAATTATAGGAGTAACATAAATCTGTCTCGTTTTAACCATGTCTAAGTGTAAGCAAAGTCAAAGTGCGCTCTATAAGATGTCAGCATTAAAGTTCAGAATCACTCACTTCTTCTGGATGCACGACGACATTGTCCAGTTTCTCGAGATTCGGCAGGTTTTTCAGCACAGTCATCCGGTATCTGAAATTTTGAAAAGTTTACCGTGAGAATATTATAAGAAACAAAATGTTACGACTTACTGATATTATTCTTGAGCACTCTCTGCCAAATTTATATATTCTGTAGAATACCGAAAGACATGCAGCTTTATTTAAAAATATAAAATTTAGACCTCGTTCTCAGAATCGCGGATGCGAGACCCAAAAAGCTGCAACTCGAGTTCTAATGGCCGCAAAGTAATCTGGAACTCTGGCGTCAGCGTGAGACATGAGACATGAGACATGAGACATGAGACATGAGACATGAGACATGCTCGACGTGCAGTATCTAGGCAGTTTCATCAGAGTGCGGTATGCGTTATTATACCTACTGCACTCTGATGCTGCTACGTGCGCTTGTGGTGCAGCTGAACCAAAGCTGGCACGTGTAAAAGCATTGACAGCACGCTCTGAACAGCGTCAGCTTCGCCTCAGAACTGCACCGTGCAAATAGCAAAGCTTTGCACCGACTTTCCAAATATTGGATAGAAGCAGGTGTTACGTTACGTGTACGGACATCGAAGTTCCAGTCGGCGTTAAACTGGTGTGCTACGCGGATGACTTAGCTATCTCAGTAACTGCAAACGACTCATACGAGATGATAGTTAATACCAACGAGACGTTGCATGCCGTGGATCTGTGGATGCGCCAAAATAAACTAGAGATCGCTCCGGAAAAAACAGAAGCAATCGTTTTCTATAGAAGAAATACTGGAAACTGCGTATTTGACTGAGGAACGGCGTTAACACCAACACATCCGATAATCAAGGGACAAGAAGTTTAATTCGCTATAATCTCGCCATAAGAATTAGCTTCCTGTTCCTCGATGTGCCGACAGTCCAAGCACAAAGCAGTCACTCACTCGGGGTGCAGCGTGCAGGGGTTCTCGTCGAGCCAGAGGCTGGTGAGGTCGGGCAGCCGCCTCAGGTGCCGGATCTCGGCCAGGTCGCGGATCTCGTTCTTGCGCACGTACAGCTCAGTCACTCACTCGGGGTGCAGCGTGCAGGGGTTCTCGTCGAGCCAGAGGCTGGTGAGGTCGGGCAGCCGCCTCAGGTGCCGGATCTCGGCCAGGTCGCGGATCTCGTTCTTGCGCACGTACAGCTCAGTCACTCACTCGGGGTGCAGCGTGCAGGGGTTCTCGTCGAGCCAGAGGCTGGTGAGGTCGGGCAGCCGCCTCAGGTGCCGGATCTCGGCCAGGTCGCGGATCTCGTTCTTGCGCAAGTACAGCTCGCGCAGGCGCCGGCATCCCGCGAAGTCCACCAGGGTGCGGATCTTGTTGATGCTGCGGGTCAAACGAGGGCGTTTCGGTACATAAACAAGCAGAGAGAATTGAAAAACTGTAACCCAACTGCGGAAAAAGAAATCAGAAACTTTTTTGGGTGTAAGTAACATATCCGTCAAATCGATTTTATTCGTACAAAATGTAGCCTGTGTCATCTGAATCATAATAGCGAAATAGTTTGACATGTCCAAGTATGTACATAGACAAAATGAAATCATAGCCCTTTATTATGGCTTTGACGTCGTCAGGTAAAACTACAACATACAGCTGAACAAGGGGTCTAAAGTGCTCGCTAGAATTCTGTGTATTGGTACTCGTACATAACCAGCTGACCACCAGCGCAGCAAGTTCTACGCGTCGTCGATCCCGGGCAGTTATCACTAATATCTGATATTTAAGTAAATATAATAATTGCAAACAGGAGTGTTGAGATATATGTCAGGAGTATTGTCAATGGGGATTTGTGAACTTCTTTTTCCACAGTTCCCTATTAGGAGCTCTAGGCGAAGTCAATGAAAATTTGTAAAAAAAATTTTTTCCACTTTTCCCCATTGATCCCCGTCTTCAATAGGAAAAAGTGGAATAACCCGCCTGCGAAAGGACTTGGGAATATACCGCATTAGTATTCCAAGATACATGATTAATAGAAAGAGGTCAAGACCCTCAGAAATGTGGAATACAGCGCAGAGAGAGAAAACCACAAAGAGCGTGTGTTACACAATTCTATACAGACTTATGTTTCAACCTGTACAATCGAAGGTCGTAAAGCAACAATTATTATAGACAAGAAAATAGACACAACTAGGTAGTAGGTCTAGGTACATACATAGCTTCCCCCGGAACCCGGAACTGTTAATTGCTCGCTAATCCGGCAATTATAAGTATAATAGCTAC
The DNA here is from genome assembly GCA_923060345.2 of Erebia aethiops. NCBI lineage: Eukaryota > Metazoa > Arthropoda > Insecta > Lepidoptera > Nymphalidae > Erebia > Erebia aethiops. The sequence continues at coordinate 250,217 of CAKLPR020000011.1, forward strand.
TCTACACTTTCTGTTTTACGACTATTTATAATACAAATAAACATGCATCTTAAAATAACACATTACGGCTGAGTTTTGAATTAACTATCAAAAATCGTTTTAGGAAATCCATACTAATAAATGCGTAACAAAATTATAAATGCGAAAGTTTAGATGGATGGATGGATGGATAGATATATGTATGTTTGTTACTGAAGAAATTTAGCACACAGATAAGTTATAGAATAGAAATTAGAATAACACATAGGCTACTTTTTATCCCGGAAAATAAAAGCGGGAACCAAAAAAACTTCATTCCACGCGGACGAAGTCGCGGGCATTAGCTAGTTTAAAATAATAATAGTGTTTAAATTTGGAATGACGTAACGGTGGACACGTCTGATTGGGCAACAACGCTGGTGCCGCGCGTTGATTGGGCAAACGCAACGCTCTGATTAGAGGTGTTTAACTACAATAGTTCAGTTTTAATTAAAAAGTGTTGAACTCAGCTGTGATAACAACCTACCAACTTAGGTTTAAAGACGCCCGGTCTCCTCTCGAGTGGACGGAGGTTCGATCCCGGGCCTTTAATTTTTCGGAGTAAATACATTTTTTTGTGCTCAACACCTTTTTCTTTTAAATTTTTTTCAGTCAAAATATATTTGTTTAAAATTGACGCCTACACAGTACACGTCAAGTATACAATAAAGTTTAAGACGAAATATTTTTAATTGTAACTAATTCCTGTAACAGCTGATGTCCTGTAACTGTTAATGATGTCCTATTTACTTAACATGCACATAGATAACCAACTTTTCGGAAAATGGACGTTTGAAGAAATTTAAATATCACTGACTTTAACGCTGACTATTTAGTGCTCAAAGGCGTGTGAAGTCTACCAATCCGCGCTAGACTAGATTGTTTACTAGATGATGCATTCGTCGGATAAAACCTATCCCTGTACAAAACTTCGTCAAAATCGGTAGAACAGATTTCCATGAAAGCGTAGCAGACAGACAAATTCTCATTTATAATATAAGTATGGATTCACACCAACAACTCCCATGCAATATCACTATGACTAATTATTCCTAGCATCCTCCGAACGGTTTCAGGCGCGACACTTCACACTTCACACTACCTACTTCCACTTAGGTACTTAGTAGGTATGAACTAATTGAACTATATGATCCTATTTTGTAGCTCGATGGACTGTGCCCAAAGCGTACTCATTCTGAGTGGAAACTCTACAGTTTACTCCATTGAGCTTTCGTGAGCTGGCAATGAGTTAGAATGATGATGGTTCCTACCTTTGGCAAAAAAAAATTTTTGAGTCAAAAATGCCTTTTTTCTATTCTATATTCAGCAGTTCAGCGGGAAGGCAATGATTAGCAAAATTACATTATAACATTAGTCGACTTTCACTGCTCTACGCGGATGAAAGTTAATTTATCGCTTTTATTAGGGTCAAGGCACATTACTGCACTTAGCTTGTAGCTATTTAAATTTAAGACCCTAAATTTGTCACTTTTGTGTCAAATTTAGGGTATAAAAATTCCGTTTGATCTGTCTTTTTTCTGGGGTAAATAAAAAGTAGCCTCAGTATGTATAATATGTAGATATTGAAAGATCAGCTACTAATTTGCAGTAGGTTGTGTTGTTTAAAAGATACTCATTTTAAGGCGCTGTGAGCTCACGAGATGAAAAACACAGGCGCGCGGGGGTGAAATCGAGCAAGCGCATGTCGCAAAAAATGCATGAAATAATTTGTAAAAAAAATTATATTTACTTTTCAATACAAATGAATCCGACAATGTTAGAAATAGGAATTTATCTTATATTTCTAGAGCTAATTATTGGTTTCAATAAGGAGAAAAATTGCTTTAAAGCGTAAATTAAGAGGTATGTTTAAAATAAATTTCAATGCAGAGATTTTTTAAATTGGTTTTTGAGATGCGTCAATGGCTGCTCAAAGGTCTTGAAAACAGCACATTATTTTTATAAGCATACATTATGTCACCGTTTGATGGATACACTGCTTTTAAAAAGCCCCTTTTACGCTACACAGGGCCCTCCCGACAGAATTTCTACCACGGCGGCTTATCTCCTGAGAGATTAGCCATCGTCGGCGCAGGAGATATTATAGTGCACGAGTGTGCGCGCATACACAGGTGCACTCTCTGCTCATTTACTCTCATAGCCCGATGAGACGGAAGATCCGATACGATCGGAAAGAGATCAGATGCAGGACTGACGGCTTTACGTGCTCTCCGAGGCCCGGGGGTGAAGCACCGCCAACTTCCTAACTCCGGGCTAGTACTGAGAACTTCTTGTCAGAAAAACCCATACTTGTTATGGCCCGACCCGGGACTTGAACCCGGGACCACTAGACCAAACGAAGTAGTCATTTGAGGCAGTTTTATATACCTAGACTGCAAACTCTCAAAAGAAGAACATCCTGTGTCGTCGCAGATCGAATCTCGCGTGTAATGGCATCTGAGTGATATTACTTCCCTTCGAGACGGCGGCGGCGGGGCTCGGCGGTAGGGGTAGGGTCTAGACTTTGCGCGTCTAGCCCTTGGGGGTCGTGGACCTATCTAGTTACTGTCAGTGTTTGTGTGTGCTACTATGATTGAGTAAAATAAACGTTTTTATTGTTCACGAATCACGATACTTACAGGTAGGTAGGTTTCGGTCGCCGACCCGCATTCCCCTCATTCGGCGCGGCTTACCGCACGCGTGCGCAATTACATCGCTTAACGGCTACACGCGCTGTTTGTCTGTTTGTTTTACTATTTCTACTGTTATAGTTTAATGTAAGTACATAGTAATAATATTATAGTATGTATAGCACAGTCGTTAAGGTTTCAACGGTCCAGTATCACACGAGTACAAGTATTTTAGATATAATGTTCGAATCCCTTGTTTTATACCGTAACAAGCTTGACAGCAATCTTACTTGGTGGTAAGTGGTGATGCAGTCTGAGACGGTAGCGGGCCAATCGATTAAAGGTACGCCAGATCGCTTGTCGTCCGTCACTTGCTTGCCGGTGGGGTGGTAACAAGCCATGACCGAAACCAAACCAGAGAAAATTCGGAAATTATAAATTCCCAAACTGACCCTGCCGCGGATCGAACGGTGACTTCCCACTTCAAAGAAAATAGCGCTCACAACAGCGCCAGAAAGGTCGTCTCCTCTCAGATCAGGGCGTGTTTGGAACCCTCGTAGCTTTAGTCTTAAGATGCCGTCGTTAATTATCACCATCACGTCTTATATGCCTCGTTGGTCTACTAGTTAGCATGTTCGACTGCGGCCGACGAGGTCCCGGGTTCGAGTCCCGGGTCGGGCCATAGTTAAGTATTGAGTTTTTTTGACTAGAAATTCTCAGTACTAGCCCGGAGTTAGGAAGTTGGCGGTGTTTCACCCTCGCGCCTCGGAGAGCACGTTGAGCCGTCGGTACCGGTTATTATCACTAACATGATAATAGTCGTCAAATCCCACCAACCCGCACTGAAGCAGCGTGGTGGGTGTAAGCTCTAATTCCCTCTCTCCTATGAGAGTGGAGGCCTGTGCCCAGCAATGGGACGTTAATGTGCTGTAGTGGACGTCTTATACTTTGTATACTTGACGTTCATTTAGTGTATTGTGTATCTTGTAAGTAGCAACTTTGAATAAATATATTGATAGTTAGTGTCAGTAGTGTAGTGTAGGCTACCTACCTGAAGGCTAGCACCTCCACGTTGGGCATCCGCCGCAGCAGGCTGACGTCGCCGAGCTCGGCGCCCCTGCGACAAACAACGAGGACACGCCGTCAATATACACACTACAGGCTTTTGTACGGTTTACATGCGTGATGGGACAACACTCGCGACTCCTTCGCTCCGCCTCATGAAAGTTACAAGGGCATTTGAGGGAATAAGCTTGCTCTTCTATATCTATACTAATATTATAAATGCGAAAGTTTGGATGGATGTTTGTTACCTATTTAATAACGCCAGAACGGCTGAACGGATGTGGATGAAAATTTACACAGAGATAGATTATAGTCTTGAATAAAATACAGACCACATTATCCCGGAAAATTAAAAAGTTCTCGGGGGAAACAAAAACCTCAGTCGGGTTCGAGTCCCGGGTCGGGCCATAGTTAAGTATTGAGTGTTTTTGACTAGAAATTCTCAGTACTAGCCCGGAGTTAGGAAATTGGCGGTGTTGCACCCCCGTGCCTCGGAGAGCACGTTGAGCCGTCGGTACCGGTTATTATCACTAACATGATAATAGTCGTCAAATCCCACCAACCCGCACTGAAGCAGCGTGGTGGGTGTAAGCTCTAATTCCCTCTCTCCTATGAGAGTGGAGGCCTGTGCCCAGCAATGGGACGTTAATTTAATAATGCCAGAACGGCTGAACGGATGTGGATGAAAATTTACACAGAAATAGATTATAGTCTTGAATAAAATACAGACCACATTATCCCGGAAAATTAAAAAGTTCTCGGGGGAAACAAAAACCTCAGTCGAAATCGCGGGCATCAGCTATGCAGTTTATGATACAAAAATTAAACAATATAAAAAATGTTTGGAGACTCAAAAGCGTTTGTAAGTTTATGACAATGAAATGATTTACTTGACGCAGTACAACTTGTGCCACTTGTGATAAGTCGCGAGAATCTACCACCGGCTCGGAAAGGTGATTCTACTGAGATTTGTACTAAGTTTTTGAGTAAAAAAACCAAAGTTAATTATTTGAAAAAATATATTTTTCAACACACTTGCTCATAAAGTGGCTCTAATTTCATCGCCATTAGGTACATAATAACACCTATAAATCGAACTGTGACTTTTTCATTACTATTATTCACAAGTGAGTTATAGAGTTTATCTACTAATAGTACATTATGGTACTAATCAAATCAAATCAAATCAAATATTTTTTATTCAAATAAACTTTTACAAGTACTTTTGAATCGTCAAGTGAATCTACCACTGGTTCGGAATGACATTCCTACCGAGAAGAACCAGCAAGAAACTCGGTGGTTGCTCTTTTTAAATAATTCATTTACAATTACTATATCAATGTGTACATAAGTAACCGCTGTCCCCAGCATTGCTGGAGCGATCAAATCCATGCTCCTCTATCATTTACTATGAAAATACTCTCACTTCTATGGTAAGTAATAATAGTACATTATGGTACTAGTGTGTAATGTTGGTGATTACCACTGAGGCGCCATTAAGATAGCCGAGGACGGTAATCATCAATACACACGTGTATCATACGAAGTTTTTCAACACACTTGTGAAGAAAATAATACTAAAAAAAAATTTATTCAGTAGATAAAATTTAAAAAAAACTATAACTCACTTGTGAATAATAATAATACTAAAAATAATTTTATTTAGTAGATAAAATAAAATAAAAACTCAGTGCCTCAGTGGTAATCACCAACATTACACACTAGTACCATAATGTACTATTATTTCTTACCATAGAAGTGAGAGGTATCATAATACTGCTACATTTTATTCCTCCTCCTACGGTTATTATCACTGACATGATAATAGTCATTGAAGCCCGCCAACCCGCATTGGAGCAGCGTGGTGGGTGTAAGCTCTAATTCCCTCTCTCCTATGAGAATGGAGGCCTGTGCCCAACAGTGGGACTCCTACATAATCGAGCACGGAACATGTGCAAAGCTTGCGCTAGGATATTATAGAATGTTCATAATATAATTAACTACTAATCTCTACATTAATGGAGAGAGACGTGCTCACTCACTCACTGATTCACCTATCACCGCCCAGCTCTTGTACCTTGAAAGCTATGCATTGATTAGGAATGAGGTCTAATTTCGCAATTCCAGCGGTAGTAAACTCGCGGGTGTTTGCTAGTTACCAAAGTGCTGCGTGCTAATCCTATGGGGAATGGGGATGCCCTTCCGGCTTCCGTTTGCAACACGACAAGGTCAAGGTGGTCCCCGCTACGAGTATACTCATCATAATATACGTAACATGAACATCGGTATGAGCACGCGCGAACACCCATCATTCGCATGCGGCACGCGTGTGACTCGCAGCATTTGCATGCGGCACGCGCGACTTATGTCACACCGGCAGGCTTAGCATGCGCACAACGAGATATCTCGCGATGAGACAGATAGATGTTGTCGTTGCCGGCTAATATTTCGTTTACCCTAACGTGTACAAAATCCGGTAAACTGTATATTACGAGAAACAAATAGTTAGCATGTAAGAGTTCATAGAGAAAAATACTAGAGATAAGAAATAATACATAATACTTTTATCTCTACTTTTGACTTAACCAGATAAGTTATAATATGTGTAACCATATTACCTTCGGTAGACAAATGGAGATAACGGATAGACATAATTTTACTCGTTGTACGGTTACTATATAGCCCTACTGGGAGAACTGTTCACAAACATCGGGACGGGTGAACAGAATTAAAAACATGACTGCCCAGCCAATAAGATATTTTTCAAAAAAATTATTTAGCCAGTGTCACTCCGGAGGATGTAAGGATTCTAACGATGCCCCATGATTTGATATATCCAAATCTGTTTAGGCATTTAGAAGCTATGGTGGAATAAAGAAACTCACATACATACATGAACAGTGAAAACATTCCACTCTTTTTTGGACAGTCGTGTAATAAATGAAACATATCCAGCAAACAAGGATTTCTACTAATATGGTCTAGGTCTTTCGTCATTAATTCCAATTCCCTATTGACTCCGTATTAAGTAAACTACTCCATGTAGGTAAATAAAACACCATTATAGTATACACAAGGTACAACATTCCGCGACAAATATCAATGCGAACCACTCGAACTGCGTCACTAAGTGGGTAGCAGTGTTAAGCAGATTGCGTCCATGCCATAATCACGAAAGTGTTTGTTGGTTTGTTCTTCAATCACGCCGCAACAAGGCAACGGATCGACGTGATTGTTGCACGGGTATAGATCAGGACGTGGAGAGTGACATCGGCCCGTGACTTGCATCCTGGGGAAGGACAGATTATTGTGTAACATTTTTCTGTTTACGAAAAGAGCAAGTGCTGAGTTTCGCGCCGGCTCTTCTCGGTACATCTTTCCGAACCGGTGGTAGATGCGACTTATCATAACTGACACAAGCTGTCCTACATGAAATAAATAAATCATTTATTTTCATCTAATTCCGAAAAATCAATGAGTTCCCGTGGGATATTTCAAAAACCTAAATCCACGCGAAGTTGCGGGCATCATGTACTATCTGATAAACACAGCATCCCATAAGGTTACAATCGGAAGCATACAATCGGAGGTAGATACACAAGTGATTATAGCTGTATCAGGCCACGGCTGGCGTGCGATTGCGATGCATGGTAATAGCGCATGTCCATGTTCGGCTCTCACGAGTCACAGACCACAGTGTAATGACACGAGTTCTAGCTTATAGACAGGCGGTAATGAATATAGACCCAATTCCGACCTGACTCGAACCGGGTTGAACATGCTAACTATTGTAGCCACAGCTTCAGGATAACGGGAATTTTAAGTAAAAATCAGCAATACAACAACACTTTTTTATATTTTTACACCAATTTTACATTTCTTACGAATCATACGTCGTTCGCCAATACTAATTACCATCATTCCAGCGACAAAAAACAAAAGACGATCTCTCCCCTCTGATTGGTCGATATTCGCATAGATTTTAATCAGTAACTTGTTGGCGCCAAATTCAAAATATTATACAGTTTATACGAACTTATTTTTGTAATAAAATATTAATAATGAAAACTTTAATAATATTTGATACAGAAATGATAAGTGGGCTTACACTATGTACTAGATGACTAGAGCCACGAGGAAATTCCACTCCACTACAGCCCATTAACGTCCCACAGCTGGGCGAGACACTGACCAGCTAATACGAGAAAACTCCGGGCTAGTACTGAGAATTTCTAGTCAGAAATACCCAGTACTTACAATAATTATGGCCCACCCGGGACTAGAACCCGGGTCCTCATCGGCCGCAGTCGAACATGCTAACCACTAGACCAACGAAGAAATTACCAGATACCTATAAACTAATGCTTAGCTGGCACTATGTACGAGTTACACTAATAGTTTTCAAAACAGTATCGGAGTGCGCCGTGACACACATAGTTCCTCCCACTCAAGAGTTAGTATTTATAGAGACGCAAATGTCAACGTGTTCGCCTGCACCAACACATTACTTCTAGATTTTGTAATAAATAGTACTTACCTAACATTAATATCATAGCATTTCAGTCAAATACAACTTGAACGAACGCTAAATCACTTGGCGACACGTCTTTGCCGGTAGGGTGGTAACTAGCCACGGCCGAAAAGCCTATCCACCATCATTACCCACCAGGCTATCCCACTTATGATATGGCAGGACTCTATCAGAGCGGCTGGAAAAGGAGATTCTACTGCGGAGAACCGGCAAGAAACTCGCCAGTTGCTCCTTTAATAAAAACGTTGTGAAGCTAATGGGTATTGAAATGCGGTGGAGGAAAAACTAAACCACAACAGTCTCTAACTTGAGTGACACGTTGATGACACAATAAGCTTCTGCTGTGAAGAACGTTTGACTAGTTACGCGAAAGATACCTTTATTAGTTAAATCAAGCAAGAGGCTCGCTCGACCATCCCCGAATAGGAAGCCGGACTTCTAAACCAAACCACTAGGCTGTCACCGCTTACGATCAATCTTACAATAAATGCTATTGCCAAATGAGTTTCTATTTATCTTATCACATCTCGATAATACTACGCGATTCCAAATTCCAAGCGCGAGACGAATAGGCGCCTGGATAGAAATTGGCAGTGACATCCAACCCTTAGTATGAGTCGATACTCGATAGTTATATCGATTCAATGCCGGCTCTTCTCCGTAGAATGTCTGAACCAGTGGTAGAGTATTGACTTATCATAAGTTCAGTGAAATAAATAAATCATTCCATTTCATCATTTCAAATCCTTTCATTTCATTTCCTAGTGTAGCCACGAACACGAAAACTGCTGCAGAGCTGTGCATTTTAGTTAATTGTATGAGATTATTATCACATCAGCTTAGGTAATTTCTTAGGCAATTATAAGGTCTGTTAATAGCTTAGGTCTGTTGTTAGGCTCAGGCAATTATAAAGTCTGTTCATTCTTGTACTTGTATCCCCGAATAAAGATTTCATTCTTTCTTTCTAATTGCAATTTGCTATACCACGTAGCTGTCAGATGACGAAAGACATGAGAGAATCTGGGCCCCTATAATTGGTATTACGGCAAAATGATTATATTACAGTACCTATAGTATCTAGTCTAGAAAATCAAAAGAAAAATTATGAATATTAACGTATTACCTACGCTAACGTATGGCTGCCAAAGAAAAGGCGAAGAGACTGATAACGTCTTGCCAAAGGGCGATAGAAAGAAGCATCTTGAAAATCAAACGCCTACATAAAATCATCAGAGAGCAGACCAAAGTTATAGATGCCCTTTCCTACACACTAAAATCTAAATGGAAGTGGGCTGGCCATGTTGCTAGACTCACTGACGAACGATGGACAATCACAGTAACGACCCGGCTGGCCCGGCCCAAAAGGTACACGTGGTAGAGGCAGGTCGCATTATATCGTTGGGATGATGACATCAAAAAAGTAGCGGGACCGAACTGGATGACCATAGCTAAAGATAGGGCGAAATGGGTTTCTCTGGAGGAGGCCTTCACCTCAAAAGGGTTCTTCATATTACTTTACACTTTGAACTAGTTCTAAAATTTTAATTAACTTTAGACAAGCACGCTTCACCTTAGGCTGCATCATAACCTGCTAGCGATCTGTTTGCAGTCAAGCGCTAGCGATAACTTGGAAAAAAAATTAAATACGAAAATCAGTAAAGAGTTCGTGGTGCTCCTACCTCACGCTAGAGGTGTTGGCATCCACTCTCGGTTTCAGGCGGAGCAATGAACCGCGACTCATACATTACCGCCGACAACCGCTACTCGTATTAATATAGCTCGCTGCAGCACGCGAGTACAGACTGTAGCTGCTAATTCAGTTAGTTGGTTAAACAACCATTGAACTGGACCATGGAACAGCAAACGTCGAACACGTCACGTTTCAAAAACAAATGTTTCAGGTGTCTACTACCACAGGTCACTTCATACCTGAGATACTTGCGCCCGCTTTCACTAACGATGCCTTAATTTTAGGGAACACCTAAGACCAGTAGGTTACAGACAATAATATACGTCTACGTGTTCTCCAAACCTACTAAACTAACTAGTTCTACTCATCTTGTTTTTTCAATATTAACTGCCTCGTTGGTCTGACCGTTGGACTGACGAGGTCCCGGATTCGAATCTCGGGTCGGGCCATAATTAAGTATTGGGCTTTTCTGATAAGAAATTCTCGATAGGATTCCCGGAGTTAGAAAGTTGGCGGTGTTTCACCCCCGTGCCTCAGAGAGCGCGTATAGCCGTCGGTCCTGCACCCGATATCGCCCCGGTCGTGTCGAATTTTCCGTCCTATCGGGCTGATGAAAGTAGAGAAACAGAAAGTGCATCTGTGTTTACGAACACACTCGTGCACTATAAAAGTTCCCGCGCAGATGGCTAAATTCTCTAGGAGATTGGGTGCTATGGCCGAAATTCTGTCGGAAGGACATTAGGTATTTATTTTCCAATATTGTTTCGATACTTGACGGAGCTGATAAGTACCTAGCCATCTCGTAGTGTATCGACCCCTGGCCCCTGGCAGTTAACTGGAGGGTGTGTCAGCGCCTGCGGGCACCGTCGCGTCTTATTCGCGTCGCGTCTTGTCAAACGTCATGCTGTGACAGACGTCAGAGTGACACTCCCTCTCACTATCTGGTTACCAAGAGTGTCGGACGTATTTATTGTATTAATATTAAATATTAAAAAAGTGATTAAAATAAAACCACCACTGAAGACCAAAACATCTTTTATTTTAAAATACTACAATAATACCCCTAATCGGTTTCTACACGACATCGTACCGGAACGCTAATCCGCTTGGCGGCACGTCTTTGCCGATAGAGTGGTAACTAGCCACGGTCGAAGCCTCCCTCCAGACCAGATAAAATTAAGAAATTGACCCTGCCGGAAATAGAACCAGGGACCTCCCACGTTAAGACAACATCGCTCAACGCATCCGTTAAACGGATTTTGATAAAATTTGGTATACCTATGGTAGATTTCATCCCGGGGAAGGACATCGGTTCCCATAAAATTATAGAGTTCTCGCGGGAATCAGAAAACCTCAATTCCAGAAAAGGTAGGTAGTGCCCCGTCCCTTTCGCTCGTCTTGGCGGATCCACGCGGATGAAGTCACGGGCTTCACCTAGGTTATAATATTACTATGGATAGGACATTGGTGGTGTCTCTGGTTTAAGATATTTATTGTTTCATTAAGAATTAACAATTCACTTATAGGTATGAAACTTACAGGCTAAGGAGAAAAGCAAGCAAAAGCGTTTTGAGCGTACATGATTAAGATTAAGATATTACAACTAGATACAACTAGATACATTTCGATGCTAAATATTAATTTCTTTCTTTCATTTATAGTGAGGGTAAGCTTACGACCTGTACAAAAACATACCAACGCATACACCGATAGTTTGCCGGTGTCTTCAAACTCAAACTTATATTTTAAATTTATTCAAATAAACTTATTAAAAGTGCTTTTGAATCGTCGAGTGAATCTACCTCTGGCTCGGAATGACATTCCTACCGAGAAGAACCAGCAAGAAACTCGGTGGTTGCTCTTTTTACTTCAATAATTCATTTACAATTACTATAACAATGTGTACATATGTAACCGCTGTCCAAAGCATTGCTGGAGCGATCAAATCCATGCTCCTCTATCATTTACATGATCTTCAACAGCATAATAAGCTTTTTCCAGGAGCATACTTTTAATAATGTCTCTCTATAATACGCCTTGTTTTGAGTTTTTGACTCTACCAAGTAGGTACCAATCCAATCTCTCTATCTCGATAAATCAAATACACATCTCTCAGTTGATCCCACGCGATATAGATTAGAGATCTAATCGGGACAAGATTCGCGCACTTTCATAAAACACGCGATTATGTTAACAAATCGAATCCATCTTATCATCCACTCCACACTCGAGTACGTTATAGCTATAACCACAGTATAGCGACACGTGTGCTACCCTACCAGTCGTTCGACGGCGGAGCCTCCTGAGTTGTCAGAATACATGTATTGTAGTAATCATTTGACAGCATATCTTTTGCATCAATTTTATTGATACATCGCAATCACCTCTGATTGGCTGAATTTATGGTATTCTTGCTGCGTCAATGGATTTCGTCCAATAGTGGAAGAGTGTTAACCAATCAGAGGTGATTGCGATGTATCAATGATTGATGCAAAAGATACGCGGTCGCCCTGCTGTTTAAGGAGTTCATACGTGCTTTTTGACGTGCAGGCATCTGAGAACTCCATAAACAGGTGTAATTATCCGTTTGACAAACGATTACGATGACGATTTGCTAACACAATCGGGGGGCAGGTTCGGACGACCTCCCGTACGACCTGGCGCAACGATGAGCGCTGTTGGTGTTGTCTTTATAATAGGGTCAATAATAATATGGGTTTATATTATAACTATCATATACCCCTAACGCTGCTGGGTGACAGGGATGTGAGGTGACGGAGTAAACTGACAATGTTTTCAATACTGTATAACTCTGCCAATTTAATGTCAAATTAGTCATTTTAATGTCAAACTAGTTAGTATGCAGTTTCCTATACATATTTCAATTATAGGTAATGTCAGTTGGGTCTGACATTTGTATAAATGAACGTCGACCCACTGTATGAATGTACATGCTCACGCCGTGGCTGCACGTCGAGTGCTAGTTAATATGTATTGTCACGTCATTATCCAGTAGGTGGTTTATACGCCGCCTACTGTGCGGTGCAGGGTAAACCGCTATTGCTAGTGCCTCGGGCCAACACCGCCAGCCAGTGCGGTGGACACTGGACTGGTGGCATTAAGTGGCATTAGTCAGTAGTGTAACTAATACGGCGCGCGTGTCGCACGCGAGGCTTCACTCTTTGATACTTGCCAAGTACCAACCACATATGACTTCACTTATTTAATTGAACGCTGTGATAGACTAGACGACGACATCCTATTATTCTATCCGTACCTACTAATAATATATATGCGCAAGTGTGTCTGTCACGCCACAGTATTGGTATATGTATAGATACCAATACTTCACCATTCTCTAGGCAAGCGCTTTTCAATCTGGACCTCATCATTGCTCTGCACTAAGCTGATTGTCGTCAAGCGCAGACCTATCTTGCAATTTTAAAAACAAATCTTTGCTCAGTAATGACGACGGACGGATGAGTGGATGATGATGATGAATGTTTCGAGAGACGTCCTCCCTGCTGAGTGCTGGGCAGTGGTGAGCTGCTGGGGCGGTGTTTGAAGTGGGAGCTCCCGGCCCCGGGTGACACCCTCACCAGCGACCGATTATATTTGGATAACTTATAACTTATAGACACCACAACTAGACTTATAGAGAACGGAACGGTGGAGTCAAAGAAGTTTTACAGAAGCAAAGATTTAGCATTGGTCTGAAGCGCGCGAGCCCAACACTAAATCTATGTACAGAAGCTATAAAAATTGCGCCCATTATCTAAGTCGACCTTTTAATTTTCTAAACTTAATCCATATTCCACACCACCACCACCACTACAGCCCATTAACGTCCCACTGCTGGGCACAGGCCTCCACTCTCATAGGAGAGAGGGAATTAGACCCACCACGCTGCTCCAATGCGGGTTGGCGGGCTTTAACGACTTTTATCATGTTAGTGATAATAATCGAGACCGACGGCTCATCGTGCTCTCCGAGGTACGGGAGTGAAACATGCTGAGAATTTCTAGTCAGAAAAACCCAATACTCAATTATGGCCCTGGCCCGGGACCTCGTCAGTCGCAGTCGAACTTGCCAACCACTAAACCAACGAGGCAGTCAATCCATATTTCATTGTGACTAACCAAAGGTCATTGTGATTAACCTATTGTGCCGCATTGTGAGTCATTCACTAAACATGTGTTCGCGTACTGCAGCTTGTAGCTGCTAGCTGCTACCTACCTGTTATATTGTAGACGGGTCTAGAATTTTAGATATCGCATTCGTAAGGATAGTATCTCTATAGGGCTCTATTAGCCTTAGCTGATAAGGCTATATATATATATATACTAGTGTTTCGCCCTGTGCGCGAGTTGCTAAAGCAGCTCACGGGGTGTGTTTGTATGAAAGTCCTTCATTTATCAAGTTATAGTTATGAAACTTAGCATTTGGGCTTTCGGTTAAATATAAAGAAGTAAGTGTGTCACCATTTTTGAAAATTCGACCTGCATAGAGGTGAAATGGGGAATGAAAGTTTGTAGGAAAGTTCTATATTTTTCGGGTTACATCAATGAAAATTGGTATTTGGGCTTTCGATTAAATATTAAGAAACACGTGTTTCAGGATTTTCGGAAATTCCACACAAGGAATTTTTAAAAAATTCACCCGACCGAAGCACTGGGCTCGTCCGCTAGTATCTACTATCTAATAAGTATAATAATGTGGCGCGGAGGCTTAGATATTATGTAGTAAATAAATAATAATCAAATATTCCAAGTAACAAAATTGGTTAGTTGGCTATAAGATCGAGCGTAGAGCGTTGTGCTATATATGCGTACATATATATGCTGCAGTGTGGCGAGTTTTATACCTACAGTTTGTTGCGGCCTGATTGTATATAGGCCCTTAATAATCACTAAAAAAATTATTGGAATATTACTCAAATAACTACCCAATTCAAGGTGTAATTAAAATAATATCGATCGACGCCAAGCCTAGTGTCCAGTGTCCACATATACATAACTGTAAGTATATAATACACCTATCAACTGCTTTTTATATAATTGATCACGAATGCCGCAACACACAAAGGTCAAACCGATCACCATACTCCTCGACCAATAAATAGGTACAGACTAGAGATTACTTACCTAGGTATAATAATTATTGTAGCATCAAACTATTTTCAATTAAACTCCTACGGGAACTCCTTAATTTTCCGTGTACGGGAGCAGGTGATATGGCTCGACCGTAACAAAGGATGATATCATCCACCGAGCGGGTGTTGTGCTCGGGGACCGCTGGTCCGACCGTTCATCGTTGGAGGTCGTATATAGGCGTAATTCAGAGAACGCTTCGTTAGCGTGAGTTAGGCTCTTCGTGTTCATCGTGCGCTACTAGTAACGCCATCTATTGGATTATGTGCGGACTGCGAAGACCGCCACATTCCGGGATATTATATAGCCTATGTCACTCCCCAGGTCCTCAAATATACGCGTGCAAAAAATCACGTCGATCCGTTGTTCTGTTGCGACGTGATTGAAGGAAAAACCAACAAACAACACACACTTTCGTTAAAAGTTCTTATTATAAATCATTATATATTATAAATTAGCAAGTTCAATATAAACCCACTTTTCCCACGCTCCCGACGCGACGCGACGTCCCTGGCGCTATAGTATTTCAACAAAGTATCAAAAGCATCCATTACTCTGTGCTCTGGCGATGCGCCAAATATCACCTACCGAATACCTATCTCATCGAAACGACGCAGCCACAGGAATATCACCCTTATTATCGGCTACAGACGATCGAGATTGACTTATGGATGTGTCTTGAGAACAAAGTGTGAAGGTGTGTCAAATTATTAAGATCATAATATACTTAGACACGACTTCTCGGCTCACGCAGCACGCAGCACGCAGCACGCAGCACGCAGCACGCAGCACGCAGCACGCAGCACGCAGCACGCTATAGGCACTAGGCACTAGGCAGTCACGATTTTGGATATTTCTGATATTGTTTAGACTTTCGAAAGATATACATGTGTAGGTAGTTTTGGATAGAAGTTTTACTTAGCGGAACTTCATGATACAATACAAAACAAAAACAGTCCTAATCCATACCAAATATAATAATATAAATGCAAAAGTGTGTCTTTTCTCTTTGCTACACTTTAACGGCTCATCTTTTCAACTGATTTTGATAAAATTTGGTATAGAGATAGGTTGTGTTGTGTCCCGGGGAAGGACATAGGCTTTTTGTTCCGGACAATTAAGGAGTTTCTATTCTTGAAGGAGGATGCGAAAGCGTGTGTGTAAGCTCAAATCCCGGGAAAGGACAACCCTCCAACCTCCCATGGCCCCTCCAACCTCGCGGTTATATGGGCCGAATCGCGGGAGAGCACCCGTTCGGTACTTGCTCTTGGCGTGTTTCCCGGGAAAGGACAACGGTAATATTTTATCCCGGAGAATCAGAAAGTTCTCAAGGAATTAGGAAACGCAGTAGGTAAGTCAATAAGTCCCTTGATTACAGCCAGTGATCTCACTGTGAACACGTTGTCGAGTAGGCGCGGAGACGCGTGTACAAGCGTCAAATTACGCTCTTGACTCTTGACTCTTGACATTGTTCGGAGGCCGGTGCGGTGTAGTATGTGGACCCACGGCACTTGACACTATATATTATAAATGCACTTTATTTAAGAGACAGTTACATTAAAGCACGACGAACATCAACATCTCTTTTATTTGGGCGTCCCAACATCACATGGCGACCCTGCCAGTCGGTGTGCGTGCGCTTGCACCATGCGCGTGCACCGGCTGGGCACCGAGAATATATTATTACGCAACCATGGTCTACATAGAGATCATTACATTAAATGTGTATAACATCAATTAATGGAAAAATAAATTATAAGGACAATTACCACGGATTATGAAACTACCAAGATGTGACACGAATAGAAGAAGAAAACAGAAAACCATTCCGTCAAAATATGAATGAATGAATGAATGAATATACTTTTATTGTACACCACAAAGTAAAATAAATAACAGTAAACTTAGCTAATATTAAAATAAGTATACAATTTGGCGGCCTTATCGCTACACAGCGATCTCTTCCAGGCAACCAAAGGTTTAAAAGGACATTAGCTACAAATACAACCGGTAGAAGGTGCAGAAATAACAAAATAAATAAAAATATTTATAAAAAGCTATAAATTATAATACATATTATATATACACTTATATATAATAAATAAAACATCAGTCATAAATACTACACACATAATATATAAATAAACATACATACATATATATACTCACAAATAAATAAATAAACAAATAAATAAACGTAAACCTCATAAGAAAAAGAAATAGGTATCAAAATATATAAAAATAAACTACTAGACAAATAATAATATTATTGTGACAAATAGTAATTTTTTACAAGTCTTTTAAAAATATTTATCGATTGAGCCTCTCTGATGTCAAGAGGCAGAGCATTCCACAGCTTAACAGCTTGTACAGAAAAGGATTTATGGAAGAAAGAAGAATTATGAGTAGGCGTCCTTAAAACAAGTTTCCTTGTAGTACGGAGAACTTCTCCTGGACGGCCTACGAATTCAAACTTCTCCTTTAAATAAGCAGGAGATGAAGGATTAAATAACACACAGTACAGAATAGTAAGGATATGCAAGTTCCGGCGAAGACGGATGGGTAACCACTTGAGACGAGAACGAAATTGAGATACATGGTCATATTTGCGTAATCCAAATATGAACCGAATGCTAATATTTTGAAGTCTCTCAAGTTTATTGAACTGATCTTCAGTCAGGTTAATATAGCTGGCGTCAGCATAATCAAGAATAGGAAGCAGTAGAGTCTGTGCTAACATAATTTTTGTAGGAATTGGAAGAAAAGATCGCAGACGACGCAGAGAGCTAAGAGATGCAAAAGTTCTCCTACTAACCTGATTCAAATGATTCGTCCAACCCAAAGTGCAATCCATATGTATTCCCAAGTTTTTGACGGTATCACAAAACGGGATAACTATACCATTGTATTCAATGGGAGGAAGCACAAACCAGTCAACTCTAGAGATTAGGTACCGACTACCTATAATTATGGCTTGAGATTTTTTAGGATTTACATTAAGGCCATAGAATCTACACCACTCCAAAATTGAGTCAAGATCTTTATTTAATAGTTCAATGGCTGCTGGAAGATTCTCAAGAGTTGCCTGGGTGTAAATTTGGAGATCATCTGCATACATGTGGTAGAGAGAAGATAGCTTTTGAGTTATAGAATTAATGAAAATAGAAAAGAGTAATGGTGACAGCACGCCGCCTTGAGGTACACCAGCAGTAATATCGCACCAAGACGAAAGCGTTTCTTCGATACGAATACGCTGCCGACGACCACTAAGGTAACTATGAAACCAGTCAGTTGCTGATGGAGATATGTTAAGAGAACGCAGCATACCCACAAGTATATCATGATCAACCGTGTTAAAAGCATTGCTGAAATCCAGCAAGGTTAATACTGTGAGCTGCTGATTATCCATGCCCCTACGAATGTCATCGGTAACTTTAATCAGAGCAGTAGCCGTACTATGCCCAGAGCGAAAGCCAGACTGGAAAGGGTTAAATAAGCAATTTTTGTTTAGGAAAAGGTTAAACTGATAGTGTATCAATTTTTCAAGGACTTTGGAAAGAAATGGTAAGATTGAGATGGGACGAAAATCAGAAAAATAAGAGGGATTAGCCTTTTTTGGAAGAGGTACAACATTTGCACTTTTCCAGGCATCAGGAAATTTGGAGGTCAGAATGGATTCATTTAAAATAAGTGTAATAATAGGAGTAATAATATCAAGGAGAGGAATAATCATATTACGGCTAACATCGTCACAACCAACAGCATTAGAAGAAATGGACAATATGGTCTTCTTAACATCACATGCAGAAAACTGACTAAAATTGAACGGAGGATAAGTAGCAGTTGGAGTTGTCAAAAGAGAATGAATGGTTTGTGATTTATCTGAACTATTAATAGAGTTCTGAGGAGAGGTGAAATATTGATTCAGAAGATCAACGTCAATACTAAGAGGTGATGAATGATGAGATTTTTTACCAACTCCAACAGTTTCAAGAAACTTCCAGACACGTGAAGAGTCGCCGTCCTCGACTGATGTATGAATATGGCGTCGCTGTGCATCTCTACACAATGTATTGCAGCGATTCCTAATTTTGTTGTATTTCCTCTGATTCTCAACAGATGGATTGCACTTAAGCTTGGACTTCGCTATACCTTTCTTAAGAATACTATTCTTTAAATCTAGTGAGAGCCAAGGCGCAGGTAAATGCTTAAGTCTAACCGGTTTAACAGGCGCATGGATATCAAAAAGTTGAGTTAGTAAGAAATTGAAAATATCAACTTTATGGTCCACACCAGATGCAGTCTCAATAACGGACCAGTCAATTTTGCAAGCGTCGTCACGCAATCGATCTAAATCCATTCCCGCAAAATTACGCCGCAGAAGAATTTTAGGTTTGATTTTAGGAGGGCGCAATTTATACGAAAGAAAAATTAAATCATGATGAGAAAAGGCATCAGCCGAGCACTGACCGTGCTTAGAAACAAGTTCTGGCGATGACACTATTATTAAGTCAAGAAGAGAAGGAGTACAGTTAGGAAGTTTGTGGGTAGCCGAAAGGGGAAGGATTTGCAAATTACAAGAGTCAATGATAGACTCAAGTTTGGCAGCCCTATTGTCGCCTTTAAGTAAACAAGTATTAAAGTCACCCATTAATATTGAATGAGTGTAAGTAGGGAGAAGTGATTCTAAAAGTGATTCGAATGAGGGAAAATAATTAATAGTAAGAGAGGGACAATAGAACACTCCAAGTAGGATTTTAGTTGTCTGAGATAGGGAGACCTCAATTAGTAAAAAAATATCTGTTGAAAAGCCGATTGAAATAAAAGTATATATTGAGAAAATTTATCAAACACTGCAGCGAAGTCCAGATTTTTGAAGCGAAGACAAAGAAAAGCAAAAATCTTCAAGTTACGAAGTGAAAAGTGAAAGAAAATAGTGTCTAAAAGTGTTTCCGAAATTTCTATTTCCCAAATAGTGTTTTTTTATGTGGCACATTTTGAACAGCAAGTGAACATTTAAAATTAGAGACTTGTTAGCGCAATTTAAATAACATAATACTATTTTTTATCGGTGGTGTCCAGATTTAAGAAAAGATCAAGTCATGTTCTATTTTTTTTAATTTGTAACGACGTAATAATTTTTTCTCATTATGTTGACTGCATTATGTGATCTGACCTGACTGATGACTATATTTTTATTTGCATAATACAACTGTATAATCTTTATAATGTGTTTTGTTTTCCAGCGTATTTTTTTTAAATATGAAAGTAAGTATAATATAGGAACAACAAAGCAACTTTAAACTTGGACCAGTAGCAGCAGTAGCAGTATTTTGGGTATGTTTTATTGACCATAATTTTTTTTTTCTGTTCTAGTTTTCAGTAACTTTGACTTTCAGCTGTGCTATCATAATTACTTATTTATTTCTTGAATTTAGCTAGTTCATTTCAAGCTTTTATTATAGAATATTTCGAAAATCAGTGATTTTCTGGCCAATTTTTTTAAATATAGTTTCAAGTCATTAAGCATAGATCATACTCATTTGTTAATTATTGGAAATAATATAAATAACATAATAATGAAATAAACTTAGGCATTCATTTATTTTACAATAAGGTACTAAATCATTAAATATTGCAGAAAAAGATAAAATCAGTTTTGATTAACAGTGCAAATTCATTGCCTTCTTGAAATTTTTAATTTCTGTTAGTTTTTACTTTTCTGAAAACACATTCCTTAGGTATGATAATATTAGATATCAAGAAGTTCATGTCGCAATTTTTGAGATGACCAAACTAAATAGGTCATATCGAATTCAAAACAAAAGCTGATGCGAATGTAAGCGTTTTGTATTACAATAGCTTGATTGCAAAGATTGCAAATTATTGAATTCGAGAACAATGAAACAATTATATTGTATTGATGATATACTTTTGATTTCGAATATGCTTTGATTTAATTTACTTTGAATTTTATGTAACTTAGCGATTTTATTTTGAATCTTGAATTTTCATATGAAAACATTTTAGCATCGAAACAGGTGACGGAATAAACATTTATGATGATATAAATGGAATAGAAGACAATTATTTACAGACTTACGACGTTATTTAGGAGTTCTTCCATAAGAATCCCTATTTACTTATGATAATATGGTTTTTTTTATATGTACTTAGGGAGTTGGATAATGAAAGAGATGATTTGCTAGATCTGAATTTTGAGAATGCATTTTATTTTTAGCAGAAGGTGTTGGGGTGTGGTTTATTTAATGAGAATGTAAGGTTGGGAATGTATGCATATTTTGTTGTAATTACTAGGAGTGAAGTTATATTACAATTAATGAGAGTTATGAGCAGTGATGAAGTGACCAGCTCATCTCTTGATCATGCCGTACGCTAGCTCGTCTGCGTGAAAGAATGGAGCAAAAGGCACGAAAATAAATGAATATATTATTATAAATATGAATAAATATGAAAGAAATAATGGCATTTTAGGAATGTTGTATTAATAGAATTGGAAATGATTTGGTGAAGGTATAAATATTTGTGAAAGGATATGGAATTGGTCTTTTAAAGTTGGTAGGTTATTAGATAACACAGAGGCAAGTAGCTTTTTTTTTAAGAGATAGGAAGAAGGAAAGAAAAGAAAAGAAGTTTATTGATCTTAACTTTACCATTGGTGGACGGATTGATCACCCGAACATAATATGGCATAGTTAATTATAGATATAACTATTTTTATAAGGTGTTGTGTTAGGAATGTATACCCGCCTTTTATCTCGATCATGTTGTACTGTAGATGTCTGCGTGAGAGTAATTGTGCATAGGGGTATAGTTTAAATGAATAAATAAAAAATGTGTTTTAATGAGATTAAAAGGTTAATGAATATTGTACTATGATTGAAGGATATTGAGACAAAATATGACTTCGTCAAATACTTCGCGCGCGCACCTACAGCTGTAAGTACGAGTATGTAACAGATCATTAACGGATTAATAAATACCTACTTGATATGACTTAATTGAATGACTGGCCATCATTTAAATTACCATTAGATGGAAATAATTATAAGCATGACATATTATAACGTATCATGACTATAAAGATTCGGACTTGACAACAACGATTCTATTAATTGGTTTTCTATTGTTTAACATTAAGTTTTTTTTATATTTGCACCCATTTTTGTACTTTACTTTTAATTGCAATTGTTTATTTACTTAAATTTAAAAAAAAATTGTTTAATATTAATTTTTTTTTCAAGTGCCCTGGGAGGTGTAGTATGTGGACCCACGGCACTTGACACTATATATTATAAATGCACTTTATATAAGAGACAGTTACATTAAAGCACGACGAACATCAACATCTCTTTTATTTGGGCGTCCCAACATCACAGCGGAGTGCGGAGTGCGGAGTGCGGAGTGCGGAGTGCGGAGTGACGCGCCGGGAACTGGGAAGTGATCCGCTGCGGCCCGCCCAGTGCCTGCCCACTGATGACGTCACTGGCTCTCAAGCACCGACCGACGCGACGTTACCCTCAATGCCTCGGAGAGCACGTTAAGCGGTCGCCGTCGGTCCCGGTTATTATCACTAACATAACAAGTAACAAGACAACTGATAATAAATAATCGTTACAAAAACCTATGAGTTTAAATACTCTTAGTAGAGTCGTATGCGAAGGACGTGGGAACCCATCGTATTATTATCCCAAGAAAACTCCTACCATTATTTTATTAATGGAAAGGGGTCACGACCCTCCGTTATGAGGAATAAGACTTTATACCCACCGTATGTACATATCAATAGGCGCTAAAGTTACAAATTACAATAGTCTGTTTAATTTTGTCACCTTGTCCTTCAATCTGGCCGCAAGTTGAGGACCTGGCGAGTGACATAGGCTATATATTAGCTCCTTTTATCCAGGAAAATCAAAGAGTTCCCCTGAGATTTTTACTATTTTTAAAACGCCTATATCCTTCCCTGCACAAGTATCAAACTCGGTTGCAAAGATGAGCCGTCAAAGCGCAGCAGACAGACAGACACACGTTCGCATTTATTATAATATTAATTCTCAGACTGCGTCTGGTTTATAATTGCCGCCTTGAACGTATTTGGTCAAGCAACATAACTACAACATCTTGGACTCCACAACCGGCCGCTTCATACCGCATGCAAGGTCAATAGCTCAATACGCCATACGCGGTCATGACGTGTGCTCGGATAAATCCTTATTACTTATGAAACCGTAAGGATAAACATAAACTACCTATAAAGCCTCGCATTCACCCAGGGGACAAATGTCGCTAGAGATGTCGCGACCTTTTACCTATTATTGGAATTTGTATGGTATGTAAATTTTAGAACCTATAGTATGTATGTAGCTGGCAGAATGATGTTTGACGACCTCCCAGAGTTTGGCGCTGTCGTCTGTTCGATTCCCGGCAGGGTCAATTTGGAAATTTATAATTTCTGAATTTTCTCTGGTCTGGTCTGGTGGGATGCTTCGGCTGTGGCTAGTTACCACCCTACCGGCAAAGACGTACCGCCAAGCGAATTAGCGTTCCGGTACGATGCCATATAGAAACCGACTAGGGGTATGGGTTTAATATAATTGCCATACCACTAACAGGTTAGCCCGCTACCGTCTTAGACTGCATCATCATTTACCATCAGGCAAGATCGCAGTCAAGGGCTACATAATACATTGTAGTGGAATAAAAAAACAAAGTACGGATTAACCGATTAAGTAATGTAACTATCTATATAAGAGGCTGTGATATCTGCAGCCTGCAGGTATGGCTCAGAGGTCACGGTCCACGCAGCGTGGGTGGCGGGTGCGGCTCGTGAGTCGTGGGGCAGGCTGACTGGCTGATGGCGTCAACACTCAACATTCAATGATCACACAGCAATAGCTCAGTGATCACTCATCACATAGCAACGCCACGCCATGGCCCATGGCCCATGGCGCGCCCACGGGCCCACGGCGTTCACTATACAATACGGATCATGTACCTATCTGTATTAAGAAAGTTATTGTTATGTCAGCAAAAGGGTGAGGTTGTAGAGTAGGCGCTGCTCATATTATCATACTAACATTATTTAACCATTATTATTATTTATTATTATTGTTGTATGTATATAATTATAAGTATATTATTATTTCAGTTTATCCTTTTCATACTCTGTTTACTTTATCTCGACAGTTTTTAAGCTTCGTTACGTTACACTAACCGATTTTGAATTACCTAACATCTTTGTAAGTATTTTATTTTTATAGTAACTCGTCCGAAACTTGTGGATCCACGGAAGACCAGCGCTGTGCCTGTGCTCGAACCACAGTCATAGCAAAATGCTGAGTGGAGTCCATTTTGGGATCACACAAATCATATTTCTGTCTCATTCCTTTCCACTGTCATTATTGTATTGTGGTTCCAAATAAACGCTTTTTCTTTCTTTCTTTCTTTCTTTCTATAAAATATATTATTTACTTCAATAGGTCTTCCTCTCTCTCTCTGCGTCGTATTTCCCATTACTGAGGGTCGTGACTCGTGATCCCCTTCCATTCATAACACACAATAGCAGGGGTTTTTTTGGGATATCAATGCGGTAGGTTCCCAGGTCCTTTCGCAAAAAATAGCATTTCAGTCTTCCACAAGATGTAAAATATATCTTCTCCGCTAGTATTAACTTTTTGACCGAGCGAAGCGAAGGTCTCTGAGTCTACTTGGGTGAATTGGCACTTGTCCGTCCGTCCGTCCGTCCGTCCGTCCGTCCGTCTGTCAGAGCATTATAACTTCTGAATTACTGAACGCAATTACTTCAGCTTTAAATATAATATGTAAACCAATGGCCTCCCGCCGAATATGGCTTAAAAAATAATAAAAATCTTTATTTCAGGGGGGCTCTCATAGAAGCGAATGCGAAGTAAAATATTTTTTATAAAGTTACATAGGGTTGCGGTATATCATTTTAAAGATAATTAGGAATAGAGTCCAAAAATATTTTTTTTTTAATTTTTCCCCCAAAATTGACGAAATGGGGGGCTTTCAAAGTGGTGATTTTCTAACGTCCAAAGATGACCTCAGAACTCTAAATTTTCTGAAAGGATGAGCCTGAAACTTGATCAATTATTTCAATTATATCCTGTACTTGAACAACAAATACTAAAATTAGATAAATATTGTAAGGAAACGAAATTATTTAATTTTTAATGAGCGTCAGTATTTTTAACAGAACTTCAAATTTATGTCAATAGATGGCGCCGCGAGGTCTCAGTTCGGGGCGAACCACTAGTATAGTTAGTACTAGATACCATTTTAACTATCGTAAGTAGCTTAATTCGAAGCTGCAAAGCTTGGAGCTTCGCTCGGGTCTGCCGACCGATGTTTTACAGGATATAATTAACTTATTAATAATACAGATGTCTCTCATGTTTTGATTCTACCACCAGAAAGAGATTCTATTGAGAAGAGCCGACAAGAAACTCAGCACTTGCTCTTATTAAAAAGCAAGATATAACAATGAATAGATATATTTCGGGTACGCGCCCAAGAACTTTTTGATGTGATCCCTCCCCCATCCCTTGTAAGTAGTTACTATAAGTAGTTGTCGTCCCGCAACTCGCAAAAGCGCGTTCGAAGCGATTTGATTAGATATACTTTCTATTTGCCTGCGGGTTTTAGTATCGATAGGTTATCTTCAAAGCCCGCCAACCCGCATTGGAGCAGCGTGGTGGGTCTACGCTCTAATTCCCTCTCTCCTATGAGCGTGGAGGCCTGTGCCCAGCTGTGGGATATTGGCTGTAGTGACACGCCCTACAGCACCAATATGGATATTCCACGTTCGCCCACGCATTCGTAAATATTCCACGACAGTCCAACGCAAACCTTACATCAATTTGATCGTGACTGGGCACAGGTGACACACACGGCGTACATACTAATTAGATAAAGAATTCAAATCATAGTCACGTCATTGCTTACTATCTATTTTATCACTGGTATATGACGCCGCGCGATACGTCTCCATGGTAAATGACAAAGGTTATCTCTCTCTCTCTGCGTCGTATTCTTCATTACTGAGATGACCCTAATCACATAATGGTAGGAGTTTTCTTGGGATAATAATGCGGTGGGTTCCCAGTTCCCACGTTCCTCCGAATACGACTCGACTAAGGGTAATTGTTTAGGTTACATATTATAATAATTGTATTTATAATAATCTATAATCTTGTTGTTTATAATCTCTCAGGTTTTTGTAACGATTATTATTAGATGTTAGTGATAATAATAGGGACCGACGGCTTAATGTACCTACTCTCCGAGACACGGAGGAAATTAAAAGGAAAGAAACTCCAAATTCAGTCACCCATCCAGTTACCGACTTGGGTTAACGTTGCTTAACTATAGCAATCGACTGATATGCGTTGCCACAACTAGGTCACTCGTCCCTCAATATAATAGAAAGTGACAAAGGTTATGGAGAAGGGTCATATCAGCTACCGTTTGATACTGTTGCATTGCGTCGTATCGAGTCGCGTTGCCACTTGCCACTTGCCACGTCTGTCGCTCACTAGGACAGGGACTTACAGAAATGCGTAAGCGGGGTGCTATACGTCTTATGGGGGTATGCCCCGTCGCTCACGTCCGCAGGAGCTACCTTCTATCTCCCTGCACGTGTCCCCTGGGTTGTGCTAAACGAGCGACGAACTTGCAGGCGAAATAAGCGTTCTTTTTATAAAAACGCTTATTATGTACTTACCAAACGCCATACGATTAAATTAAATATACGTCTTATTACTTTAAATACACGTTAGAGGAGAGGAGCTTAGGCCAGAGTCCTACCACACCACAGACCATGCACACTTACTTACAGGTTTAGTACTCGGTGTACCACACACACTTAAGAGTTACGCCACACTGTCCAAGGGCGGATTTCCGGAATAAAATGTAGCTTATGTCCTGCCCCGGGATGCAACTCTCTGTAGTCTGTACCTTTTGTCAAAATAGTTTGAACAGATAGGCCGTGAAAGCGTAGCATACATACAGACGCAATTTATAATATTAGTATGGATTCATTATTTCTATTTTCTACTTCAAAAACTGCAAATCTGCGGAGATGAGACAATCTTTCACTTCATCTCAGATTCATCATCCCGCAGATCGGTTACGCAAGTAGTCAATTATGAATAATTTGATTATAATTACTTACGCAATCATATTATATTATACCATTTTAGCTCGAGTGGCTTTCTAACGATACACCTGTGTTTGGATATCCGCGCCGAACGAGTCAAGTGAAATAAAAACGCCGATAAATTCACGATTCTTGTAGATATGGACGCCCCCGAAGCAGAATTGAGTACGTACCTAGGTAGGTAAACATCGATATTTCGCACGATTGCCTCAAAACTTGCGCAATGAGAAAGCTAGACGTAAGTACTAGACACCGACTTAATGCTTATGGTGGAAAGGTAGTTTACATATCAAAAAGCGATCTGGCGCAGTGGTGAACGCTGTGGGACTGTATAAATGGGACGTCCCGGGTTCGGTTCCCGGCAGGAACAAATTTTGTTTTACAGTAAGACCGTGTTTACCAAGCTTTTTGGCAGCGGTAACGTTGGAGGTACCCTACCCTTCTAGCTTCTACTGGGTACGGATGATCTCAAGCGACACAGAACACTGTTATTTAGAGAATATAGATCCTTGTGGGAGGCCGTCGTCCAACTAAATGCGAAAGTGTATTTGTTTGTTGGTTTGTCCTTCAATCACGTCGCAACAGAGCAACGAATCGACGCGCGTGAGAATCGAGACCTGGAGAGTGACATAGACTTTTAATCCCCGAAAATTAAAGAATTCCCGCGGGAATTTAAAAAAAACCACGCGGGCGGGCATCAGCTAGTCGTCTTTATAGTTTTATTAGCGGTGAATTGAAAACAAGTTAAGGAGCAAATGTATTGTAAAGTAAATAAAATAACAGTGTTGCACTAACAGTGTTGCACTAACAGTAACACTAACACAGCTGACAATGTTTACATTGTGACACTATCAACAGGTCAGACGTCGTCATCCTTTATACTATACATGTTAGCTATTCTGTGAAACTAACAAGAAATTATCAGAAGCAGCCCAGAGTTAAGACATTGGAGGGATTTCACCCGCATGTCTCAGAGAACATGCATGTTCTCAAAAGTAAACATCAAGTAATGAGAATGGGGGAACAGAGAGTGCATCTATTACATTTATGGATATATAAGTCATGCAGTATACTCTACATTACCAATATTTTTTAAAGCAAAAAACTTGAGGTTTCCTGCTGATATCACAATATTGTCTATTATAATATCATGTTATCTAACTAGTTACGCAATAATAGCTCATGATTATGTACTGGTGTCTGGTGGAAATATGCAACTATTGCTAAATCAGCAAACATCAAGCAAGGTGAGCTTTATCAGCTAACTTTGAAAAAAACGTGACACAACAAAAATAATACATTTCTAGCTAAAAAATAGACAGCCTGCAGCTTAATTTAGATTTTTGCTAAATTACTGTACCCAGGTAGGTTCACACTGTAATAATGAACAGACAGACAAACATTAATCCATACAAATCTGTACTACTTAATATTCAAAATGTGAAAGTGTGTCTGTTTGTCTGCTACTCTTTCATGGCTCATCTGTTTCACCAATTTTGATGAAATTCGGTATAGGGTTAAGTTGTATCCTGGGGAAGGACATAGGCTTGGACTTTTTATCCCGGAAAATTAAAGAGTTCCTGTGGGAATTAAAAAAACTCAATTCACGTGGACAAAGTCGCAGGCATAATCTAGTCCATAATATCTACATAAAGTGTATGTTTACTACTTTTTCTGATAATTACAAAGTAGAGACCTGGGTGAAAAACATGGGCTACTTTTTATCTTGGAAAATGAAAGTTTAGAAAACCTATGGTATGGTTTGGGTATCCATTTAATATATCTACCATAATATGCCCCCTACCATCTTAGACTGCATCATAATTTACCATCAGGTGAGATCACAGTCAAGAGCTAACTTGTAGTTAGTAGATAGAAAACTTAAAATCCTTATGAGTGAATCTATTTTCTAATCATTAGCACTATAGTATTTTACTAAGCTACAGTGCAAATGTAGTGTAATTTGAGCCTTGCACGGATATGTAGCATTCGGTTACATATCAACATGCAGTGTGGGCAGGGTATCACAACCGCTGAGCAGTTATAGCAGGCCCAAGGTTTATAATGTCCTATTGTATCAGTCCCCGTGACTACTGCAAAGGCAATGTGACTCATTTGATAGTAAATGTTCTGACATTTAGCATACACATCTGTTCATAATACACTTTGCTAAAACATAATAACCAAAGAGAAATCTCTTGACTGACAGATCAATCCACAGCCAAAATTCTTTGATAGTGTGGTGTATAGAGTTTTAAATAAATAAACAAGTAGTCCGGGCAAACCGTTCCCCTCGCTCATGAAATACCAAATCCAGTGGCATCCAGAAGCTGGACGCCACATATGGCGACGAGGAGTAAGGACGTAAGTAAAATGTGCAAAATACAAATACTTACCTAATGAATAATATATCGATATTAAAGAATTACGATTGAAATAAACCAATAAGGGTGTCAATTATTTATATCAAATATTAATAAAGAGAAATAATTTTTTGAAATTCGCAAATTTTGACCACTTTTCACATTGAATTATATGTACAAGTACTCAGTGTTTCCACTTTAATGATTTCCTTTCCCCGCGCCTCAATTCAGACTTCTCAGGGCTTTTTTCCCCTCAAAAATTTTTCTGCTGTAGTTTTTACTTTTGGCCTTGGTGTAGTAACTAAAAAAAAAGATCTTTATCGATTTTCTTTTATAGCCTGCCCAAGTGCCCACGCCTCTGGTGATACTATACTATGATAATATTATTTACACTAAATGCGTCAACAAAATCATCGATAAAATTTGTCGACTTTGCACATCATTACTTTGATATAACTGCACATCACTAGCTGTCAATTTCTTTACTTTGTAATGTTGGTAACAAATATTCTTTCTAATTTGTGGTTGGTTTTAGTTGTTGAGAGATCCAGTAATTAAACAAAACTAGAAATATTTATTGTGACGGTAGTTTTGTCAAACACATAATTAAAAATGACCGCTTGCGTAGTAAAGAAGTGTATTAAATCATCGGGAAAACAAAAAAGAAGTGATAATATTGCCTTTCACACGTAACTACTTACATTTTACTAAACTAAACTAACTAAAATAAATAATATAAATTACTGTCTTATCAGAATATGCATCAATCCTGTGTGTAAAATCTGACTTGAAAAGAACGGGAACAACTTCTGTACAACTAATGAAAAATTTGCTAGAAATACCCACAAATTAAGTTTGTACAGTCCAATGCAACTGCAAGCGAATCTAAAAAAAATAGACTAAGCATGAATAAAGTATAATTAAACGATTCGTATTTTATTTATAGGCTCACCAGAAATCTATAAAACTTGGGGCTGTATACTCACCTCTTATTCCAAGTCAGTTTACACAATCAGCACATACATTTTAGCACAGAATAATATTTTAGGCCTTAAACAGAATGGAAATAAGGGTAATTATACGCCACCGGCACGTGTTGTCACTGTTTCTTTTATACGGCAACACGCTAGTCCACGGTAGTCCATAAAAAAAATTGATCCGAAATTTACCGCAATATTTTAAGCTAGGTTTTACCTATGATTTCCCGCAATTTCCCCTTTTAATGTCTTCCCCTTTTTCTTTCCCTATGGACCCTAATTTCCCCTCAAATGGGGAATTTCCCCTCATTGTGGAAACACTGCAAGTACTAGAACCGACGCCGCAAACAAAAAATTTGCGCCATGCTTTGCAGCCGGCCGCGGGCCGGCTTCACCTTATTTAGTCACTCGCCTACGCTCTTCGCAGCCGCGTGTCGAAATTGTGCACGCACGACAATTTTAAAATGCCGTCGTGCGTTATAAAAACGTGTAAAAATAATACAACTGTAAATAAAAATGATTGTGGCGTGACATATATCATCGGTAAATAAACAAAACGTTAACGAAAACAAACCAAAACAAATTTTTGAAGATAATTTTCTACTATTCACCCACGTTCCACCATTTCTCTGAATATCATAGATTAAAAGGTGAACTTTACCTACAGATGAGACACCTTCGATCATACATTTTACATTTTACTTTTTTATTATTCGACTGATTTCGTTCAAAATCGATATTTCGGGCTCCCTAGGATCACAAAACAGGAAACTGGTACCAAAATTTAATAAAGTCAGCGCCATTTTGAAATTCTTTGTTATTGTACCGATTTCGTTCAAAATCGATATCTGAGGATCCCTAGGATCACAAACCAGGAAACTGGTACCAAAATTTAAAAAGTCAGCGTCATTTTGAAATTCTTTGTTATTGTACCGATTTCGTTCAAAATCGATATCTGAGGGTCCCTAGGATCGCAAAACAAGAAACTAGTACCAAAATTTAAAAACATCAGCGCCATTTTGAAATTCTTTGTTATTGTACCGATTTCGTTCAAAATTGATATCTTAGGATCCCTAGAATCACAAACCAGGAAACTGGTGCCAAAATTAAAAAAGTCAGCGCCATTTTGAAATTCTTAGTTATTGTACCGATTTCAAATAATAAACATGTATGTTTGATTTGATTATGTTGTGAAACGATATAAAATATGAAAAATAAAATTTTTTTTTATGAACGTCATAGTATCCGAACGTAAAAGAAAAGAAAATATTTAAGAAAACGGAAAAAAACATAAAAAATCTTCTTTAGTTTCTTGGTTGTATTTAATTACTGTAAAACATAAGCAAAAAAATGTTAGCTCTCTTGTTACACAGATAACTATTATATAAACGGAAACGTTTTTTTTTTTCACTTCATTTCTATAATGATAAGGTAGAGTAAGATAAAAATGTCACTATTATTTTTAACATGATAGGTGGATTGGTTAAGTTACAACGTTTTCTTTTAAAGTGTCAACAGTTCCTAATAAAAAGGTTAAAGTTGTATAAAATGAATATCTTTTTGTTTTTACTTTTTAATTATTTTTTTCCGTCTATAAAACTAGGTCTACTATTATCTTATTTCATAATTTATGTGCACTTTATGGAGTCTTACACTGCATAAATTCAAAAGTAGTCTCATTGAATAACTCAATAGGCAGAAAATACGTAGTGTCACTTTTGCGTGTCTCATCTATGACCTTACCCGCGCGCACCCCGCGCGTC
This sequence comes from Erebia aethiops, assembly GCA_923060345.2. Lineage (NCBI taxonomy): Eukaryota > Metazoa > Arthropoda > Insecta > Lepidoptera > Nymphalidae > Erebia > Erebia aethiops. Next base: position 282,603 of record CAKLPR020000011.1, read on the forward strand.
CCGCACCCTCCGCGTGCTTCGCGACGCAGCACAGATTACATTCGCGGTGTCTTCTCTAGTACGTTAGTACATAACCTCAATGACTTTTCACTATTTCTTACGACATTTGCCATAGATTACAGACTCATTGACGTTTAGTTTACGTACTAAAGTTTCGTTTTACGTATTTTAATCCGTTCCAAACATAAAAAGTATTACAAAATGTTAATAATCGAGTAATAATCATATTCAAACAAAAACATTATTGGAAAAACGGAACGCGTGCGATGGCGCCAAAGTGTCCAAATGATTTGAATTCAAATCATGAGTCATCGTTTCACGCGCTTTTCATATGAAAGGTTATAAGGTTAAAAAAAAACGTTTATAGGTTATAGGTATAATTAACTAAAAAGGTTTAAAGGTAGGTTATTACATGTATAATTAGGTTATGATATGATTCACAAAACCGAATCAGCACACCCCGACTCCACGCAGTCTTGTCTGCCCTACCCCTAGAGTGTTTTTTGTAAGCGCGAAGCCAGAAGCTCGCGTAGGAGGCGAGTAGGCGAAGCTTCATTCAGGGGCGACGAAGCGAGTCTTCTGGCGTAGCCCATTGCAATTAAGAAATTAACCTCTTCCACTACCTTAAACAAAAGGTATAAAGGTAAAACTAACCTCAAAATTTTAAAAAATTAATATCTCGGAAACTACTAAAATTCGGAACGTCTTACTTTGAGGGGGGGTATATCCCCCCCTCCCCCCCTTCCCCCTCCCCATCCCCCTCCGCCACCGTCAGTATACTATAGCCCAACCCCGAATTCGGTAAAACTAACCTCAAACTTTTTAAATTTAAAAAAATTAATATCTCGAAAACTATTAGGTTCCGACGAGTTTGGCTTACAGGGGGGGTATACCTCCTCCCCCCCTCCCCCTCCACCCCTCCCCTCCCCCCCCCCCCTCGCGGGTAGTATACTATAGCCCAACCGACCAAAGCATTAGCCCAGGCTACTTGTGCAAGCTATGTATGGGAACCCTAAAATAAAAAATGTAAAGCTGATTTTTGGCACAAGCGTTCCTTGGGGTCTGAGAAGTACTTCTTAAAAATTCCCCCCCCCCCCTAGGCCGCGGGCTTAACCCCCCACCCCCCCAAATGTCTCCCCAACCGCAGTTTTTTGTAATTTTCTCTAAAAATATTAGTGCTACAAAAAAACCATCTATGGCGAAAATAATTAACATTAAATAATCTACCATATGGCACTTAAATCATTATGATCGGATAAATAGTTTTGCAAATATGCCGGCTTATTTGACGCATTTGTTTTTTTTTTTTTAAATCGTGTAAGTTTCTTGTGATTTGCACAAAATGTATAAGTGCTAGGAAAAAAACGACAAGAACAAAATGAAAGTTCATAAAATCTTCTACAAAATGCTTTTTATTTCATTTCAATCGACCGAATACTTTCGGAAATATGACGATCGAAAACGTGCATGACAGATTTTTTTTTTGCAATAATTTTGACTTTGTACCTACACATTCTATTTGCTAATGATCGATGCTATATTACAATAAATTAATAGTAGGTAATAATCATGATATCTTTATCTACAAAACAACACCACACTCAGTAAATAATATATTAAATATTATTATTTATATTCGTTCAAAGTTCTAACAAAGACAAGGCGTCGCGTCGGCCGAAGAATAACGAATAGGATTGCAAAGGAAATGCGGGTGGAATGACATGGTTCGTGTGCAAATGTTACCATTGATGGGGTACGCTTTTTACTGAAGGTAATGCATTTTAAGCCTTATCGATACCATACTGATATGTTGTATTCAATAAGTAATGCACTCACAGTAAGGCAATTATATGTCCTTTTCGCTATCCTTAAGTTACACAAAACTCTATATTTTGACCCAAGTATTTTAAAGAAAAGAACAAATAATACTGTTGTGGAACTAGTCCATGCAAGATCTGCCTTTGCTGGGTATCAATACCGACATAAATCTACTTACTTATATAATAAAGTTAACAAAATCCTGAACATTTACCCAAAGAAAATTCATGACTGTAAAAGAACACTTAAAGACTGGCTAAAAACACTATCTTTTGATGAAACGGAGGCTCTTCTGCAGATTGTTCGGTAGGTGTAACTGTGGCTTTAACTGGAATACATGGATACGCACACTCATACAATACACTCATATACTCTCTCTCACACACACACATACACACACACACACACACACACACACACACACACACACACACACACACACACACACACACACTCACTTGCATGCCTGCATGATTATAACCTGTATCAAAATTGTACCAATATTTAATTATTGTTAAAATTGGAAGAGCTAGGCCTTCTGACACAGGTATTCTTATGCTTAACAGAAGGCCTCAGCCACAATAACTTGTTAATATTTTATATGGTAATAAATCATTTTCATTTTCATTTCATTTTTTCATTTTCATGGGGAAGAAGGTGATGATGACGACCATGATGATGTGCTTTAATAATACCTACTAATATAATAATAATAAATACCTACGTCTCGAAGTCCTTTCAACTATATGTAGGTATGCAATATGCATTTATCTAAAAACAATGTAAATGAACCACTAACATCCAACAGCTATCTTGCAGATAATTTTATCAGATTAACTTTTAACTGTTAACGGCATTCCGAACCAATGGTAGATTCACTGGACGATTCAAAAGCACTTGTAAAAGTTTACTTGACTAAAAACATTTGATTTGATACTTGAATTGTAATACGATTACAAAAAAGCACAATGGGCTAGATATTTGAGAGGGGGAGGGGGGTCGTGGTAGGGGGGAGGTGGAAGGTGGGAGGGGGGTTGTGGGAGTGGGGAGAAAAGAGGACATCATTTGCGCCTAAAATCAAAAATACGTTAATATTTAGAGGTTAATTTCTATTTATTCCATAGTACTATGCTAAGTCTACATGACTACCACCGGTTCTTACACAACAGCAAGGTATATTTCGAAAACTATTTGTCCTATCAAAATAAACTAAACACTATTTTATAGGTAAATTAATAATCTTTGTACTAAGTCCTGACAGCTTTTTTCCTAACTCTAATACTTTTTCTTGAAATTATAATAAACATTTACTTATTTTACAAAAGTTTAGTCTTTTATTCCAGTTAGGCAGCCATATTTCCGAAACTATTAGTTCTATCAAAATAAACTAAAAATTATTTTGAAGATAATTTAATGAAGTTCATTTTTGCTTCTTATGTTTTTTTTCCTAGTTCTAGTAGTTTTTGTGAAAATTCAAAAATATACCAACGGTTGTCGAAAAAAAAAAAAAAACTTGGAATATAGGTTGCCATATTTCTCGAACTATTGGTTCTATCTAAATTCACCATAAGACTTTTTTGTGGGTAATTTAGTGAAATTAATTACTCTTCCGAGGATTTTTTCCAGCTCTAATAGTTTTTGTGGAAATTGCAAATAACATAGGATTCTAGCAATTTTTTTATTTTTTTTCGTACATTATACATGGATATATATTTGAAATTATTAGTCCTATCTTTATGAACTAATTTTTTTTTAATAAGTGGTTAAATGGTGTTTATTTTTACTTCTGTGAGTTTTTTGCCTAGCTCTAATAGTTTTCTAGAAATTACAGAAAACATATAAATTTTTTTAAAATATTGCTTTTATGTTAACTATGACAGGTATATTTTCGAAATTATTAGTGCTATCAAAATTAACTAAATACTATTTTGTAGGTAATTTTACTATGTTTCTTACTGCTTCAATCAGTTTTTCCTAACTCTGTTATTTTTTTTTCGAAAATTAAAAACAACGTACACGATATTTGCATATCATTTTCTTTATCTTACACAATAGGTAGGCATATCTCCAAAACTATTACTCTTATCAAAATAAACTAAATATCATTTTATAGTTAATTTAATAGCCTTTCATTTTGCTATAGACAATATTTTTGTAGCTCTATCAGTTTTTATGGAAATTACAAGAAACTACATTAGAAAAAGCCATACATGCAAAATATTTTCTTTTCATGCACAAAGGGTTCACATATCTCCGAAACTATTAGTCTTATGGAAATGAACTGAAATATTATTTTGTAGATAATTTAATGAAGATAATTTTCACCATAGAAAGTTTTTTTCTAGCACTAATATTTTTTGAGAAAATTACAAAAAACTGCGGTTGGGGAGACGTTTGGGGGGGTGGAGGGTTACGCCCGCGGCCTAGAGGGCGGGAATTTTTAAGAGGTACTTCTCAGACCCCAAGGAACACTTGTGCCAAAAATCAGCTTTACATTTTTTATTTTAGGGTCAATGTTTATTAGTCCCGTACTACATAGGACAACGACAAGACAGGTTTTGTTGGTTAGAAAATACGATCGGATAATTTAATGATGAAAAGATAATGTCATTGCTGTAATGTCTTATTGATCACTTTTAAAAATTAAACTTATTAGAACAAGTAAGTTTATTGTGATAGCGCCAGATAGATATTAAAATATTAATATTTCTGAAATGAAATTAGAGAAATAAAGCTGAATCGAAAACAGTTGATGTGGTTGATCCACACGAACAGATTTCTTGTTCCGTGGGTTGATCAACGATGAAAAGATGTATCCGAACAAACCCATGACATAAGTGTCAACTGTCATCACGAATTATGTCAAATTGATTGTTGCGGTCGCCAGGGTTCCCAACTTAGGGCTTTTGGCCCCAAATTTAGGGCGTAAACAAATGCGAAGGGTCCCTTTTAGGGCTATTTTTAGGGTTTTTTAATTTTTTGGCTTCTTATATTTGTTACCTATTTTTATTTCTTACATCTATCATTTACTACCGATTCTTATTATATTACTATGGAGACTATACATTCTGTGTTTCCATATTCATACTACTCTGTGGTGACTGGTCCGTGGTTACCCAAAATTTGGTCCAAAATATTAGGGCAAAAATATTGGTAATTTAATTATAATTTTTTGAAACATAAGTTGTACAAAATTTAATTTTCTAAAAATAATGTCTGTTATAATTTTTTAATTAATTATTTCAAAATGTAGATTTTCATAATACGCAAAAATTGTATCATTCAAGAATTGTGAAAGTACGGTAAAAAAAAATATTTGGGGCTTTTAAGGGCTTTTTGACAAGTTTTAGGGAAAAATATTTTCGAGAGTTGGTAACACTGGCGGTCGCCCTGCAGAGTAGTTTGTAATTTGTATTTGACATTACGTCACAGAGTACTTAATACACTATCCCCGTAGTAAATAATAAATATGTTCCTACTTCCTTGCTTGTCTCTGACAAAACGTATAGTGATTACATTCTCTCTGTCTCTGACGTTGATGTTTGCGATGTTTTGAACTTGTGGTCGAAAATGTATCTAAAAAACTATTAAAAATTATAATTTATGAGTAAAGATGGATTCTAATGATGTTCTGGAGGACAAGGACAGTGGGCCCGAGGTCCAGCTTAACTTGCCAGGCTCTGTGTTGAGCCGTATCGAAGAACTGATGGGTGGAACTGAGCAGTTCGACAATGAAGAAGTAAGTTTATAGATATTTCCATATGGAAAACTATCGAAACAGGAGGTTTTTTCTTTAAAGTTTAAGATAGATGAGTAGGCTATCAAAGTGCGGTGGCTAACGTTAACACAATGAATATATTAGCTGATAGTTTCCTCACTGTGCTGTGTGGTGTTACTTCCCAGTTTGACGCAGTGGCGTACATCAACCGCGTGTTCCCGACGGAGCAGTCTCTGTCGTGCGTGGAGTCTGCGGCGGCGCGGTGCGAGTACCGGCTCGCGAGTGTGCAGCACGACATCAGGCGGCTGGTGCGCGCGCAGCACGAGCAGCGCGTGGCCGGCCACCGGGCGCTGCTGGACGCGCAGCGCTGCATCGCTGAGCTGGCGCTGCAGGTGAGGAGCGAGGCTGGCAGACTCCTGTAGCCCCGTTCCCTAGATACTAATATGTACTAAGGTCTACAGTCCCTTGCTTTAAAAAAAAATCAACCTTCTAAGTCAATACAATCAAAAGATATGACCATTTATGCATCATAATTTGACACACACAAATAAATCAAAACCTAAAGGGTACTTCCCGTTGATCAAAAATCATGAAATTTGGCAAGAACCTAGGTCTCAGCACAAGTATTGGGAAAAATCCGAAGGTCGTAAATTAGGGAGTACTAGTAGGGTGTGGAATTGTTTGTCAGGAGCTACCAGTTTAGCTCCATATGTAAGCTAGTTATTTCACAGCTGATTATGTGTTGTTATGACATCTTTCTAGTATATTTGTGCAGAATCGTTTGTGTATAAGTCTAATTGCACTATAGTCATAACTTAAATAATTCCAGGTTGCAGATATAAACAAGAAAGCGGAACGTAGTGAGAGCATGGTCCGTGAGATCACATCGGAGATCAAGCAGCTGGACTGTGCTAAGTGGAATCTCACAGCTGCCATCACAGCCCTGAACCATCTCCACATGCTGGCCGGAGGAGCGGCCTCGCTGCGCAGCTCGGCTCAGAGGAGGCAGTACAAGGAGCTGGTGCTGCCGCTGCAGGCCATCATGGAGGTTAGTGATGCAGAGGCTGAACCATCTCCACATGCTGGCCACAGGGGCAGCCACTTTAAGACCTAATAGCGCCATCTGTAATTGTGTTAAGTGTGTACAGCATCTATAGCTAGCTAAGTTTATGAGCTGGCACTCTTGGTAAATATGTCTGTTCGTCTCCAGGTCCTGGAGCAGCTGGAGCTGTACCGCGACATCCGCGAGCTGAACGCGCTGCGAGACGAAGTGCACAGCATCCGGGCGACCCTCGCCACGCAGATACTGGCCGACTTCAAGGACGCGCTCACTGGTGCGTGCCGCACACAGACACACAAACACAACTACTACACACAACATAAACTCACTCACTCACTGCAATCCACTATCGGTTTAAATTTTTTTTCCTGCAGGCCTTTTCATTTCCTGCATGCTTCGGAAAGTATGTTAAGCCATCGGTCCCGGTTCTTATCACTAACATCTGATAGTAATTGTTCCAAAAACTTAAGAGTTTAAGTACTCTTAGTCAAGTCGTATGCGAAAGGACCTGAGAACCTACTGCATTATTATCACAAGAAAACCCCTGTCATTATGTGATTAATGGAAAGGGGTGAAGATCCTCGGCAATGAGGAATACGACGCAGAGAGAGAGAGATTTATAGTTAACATGAATATCACTCACGATAGTTCAAACGTTACTAACGTACACTACTTACCTAACAATGAAACTATAATACGGTTGTTGTCGCTTAAGGCAGCGGCAAGAGCGGCGTATCTCACCGCACTCTGTCGGAGGCGTGCGGCGTGGTGGACGCGCTGGAGCCGCGGGTGAAACAGGACCTCATCAAATGGTTCATCAGCACGCAGCTGCAGGTAACACAACAATTCAAAAGTATATTTATTCAAAATTGGTACCTACACCGTACACCTTCTGAACGTCAAGCTTACAGAGTATAAGATTTGATGGTGATAATTAACGACGATGTCTTAAAATTATTCCTAGGAGACTTCCAAACGTCACGTATGACAAAAACATTTAAGTTAGATCTGTAAATTAGCCGCTGGAACAATCCATTGCCATGTTTTTTTATCATTTAATTAGTGATATTGAGGCTGATTTTGTATAACACAATCTCTATATAAACTAAAATGGCAGCTTTAAGTCTAGTTCTGTCCCTTTCCGTAGGAAGTATTATGAAAGTGTTAGCAATATTTGTAATGCTCTAATTTTAGTTTAGTTTAGAGATGGTTCACTACAGAATCAGCCCCATCCATTCCAGTCTGCGTGGAATACGTTTTTTAATACCCAGGGACTCCTGAATAAAAAGTACCCAATATCGCTCTCCAGGTCCTCAACTATACCCATGTAAAAAATCACATCAATCTGTTGCTCTGTTGCAGCATAATCGAAGGACAAACTAACAAACAAGCACACTTTCGCATTTATAATATGAGTATGATATCATAACTCTATGACGATGTGCGCAGGAGTACGAGCACCTGTTCTCCAGCGAGCAGGAGTGCGCGTGGCTCTCGTTCGTGGAGCGCCGCTACGCGTGGCTCAAGAAGCATCTGCTGCGCTTCGAGGACTCGTTGGCTGTCATCTTCCCGCCACAGTGGAGGCTCAGCGAGCGGCTGGCGTATCGCTTCTGTAAGGTGAATGTCTAGTGACAATCTCTGAGTCTGTTGCTGCCCGTTTCCGCATACAGTACTCTGAAGGGAACAGCAATTTTTTTATTATTTTTTTATTATAGACTAGCTCTCGGCTGAAATCAGAGAGCAAGTCTGATTGCAGCCAGGCGCTAGTCCACGGGATGCAACCTACTTCTGTAAAGAATTTCATCATAATCGGTTGAAAAGATGGTTGAAAAGATCACTAGGGTGAATTGGATGAGAATTTCTGGTTAGCTAAATGACGTCATTTTAAATCCAAGATTCCCAAAGACTGGTTATTTTTTATACACCCCCATTATATGGATAGGTATCAATTAAAAGGGTTCGCCGGAATAATGTGACGTCACATTGAATTCAATATGGTGGACGATAAGAACTTGTTCTTAAAAATGTTTTCGAACTGAAACTTCTTTAGAATCGTTGTGATTTGAAAATTCGATGAAACGAAAAAGCGACACTAAAAAGAGACAATCATAATCGGATTTAGCCTGCGAAAGAATGAGATAGAATACAAGTTACATATTCAAGATCATTAGATGGCGCTGTATGTAATTGAGTCGCGCTCCTGCTCCATTGTGCTCAAAAGAGTATATTTATTTATCTCACTCTCTCGTAGTGCTACTTTTCTGATGTTTCACAGTTCACTTCTGCCGTGTGTGAATTGCACACATACGCTAATTGAAGTGAAAACTTTTTTAGCCGCGTTGACCACTTTTTGGTAGAGCCTAAGGGTAAACTTCTCGCTTGGCGGCAAAAACGTGCTGCCAAGCGATTTAGCGTTCCGGTACGATGCCGTGTAGAAACCGAAGGGGTATGGGCTTAATATAACTGCCATGCCCCTTACAGGTTAGCCCGCTACCATCTTAGACTGCATCATCACTTACCATCAGGTGAGATCGTAGTCAAGGGCTAGCTTGTAGTGGATAAAAACAAAAACTTGTGGATTCTCGTCACCTCGTTGCCCTGTGCTCGCGTTGTTACGAAGACAATAGGTCTTAAATATAAATATACTACATTCGTAATTAAAGTTTAATGCCTTAGTTTTAAGAGGCCGGTTCGCGCCGCTCGCAACTTCTATTCGAACCGCAAATATAAATTTGCCGGTATATTGCTATCTCTATTTCACTGATGACACATGATCGCGTTCAAGCGAGATAGCAATATGAGCTTACAGAATTTGTTATACATTTAGTCTTGTTCCGTGAATACCAAAAATGATGAATGAAAACTTATCGTGCTTTTTACTTCGTACTGTTATTCTGTAACTTGACAATATAGGCTATGCTGCTGACCAATTAATACGTAAGATATCGTTGGTTTTAATATGAAACAAATAAGAGGGAAACATGTCCATCTTGTCGTAAAAATATGCAAAACGCAATTCATTTACATTTCTGTTGGGTTGTTACTGGTACTAAATTAAACGAGAGAACAACCTGATTTAGGATTTAATCTTTTTCACAATATATTGCGGCTAGCTACCGCACGAGCGGGTCGCCTTGTACCATACGACTGACTCTCTCGATGTCGCACGCAGGCGACCTAATACAATAATGCTTACAATTAATTCTGTGAATTCAGTCCCCCACATTTCATTTTAGGAAAGTATTTTGAAAACATATAAATCCAGGGGACTAGATAAATACAATTTGAATCCAAATAAACTCTCATTTTGGTGGAAATGTTCTCGAATTATTAATTATTTTGGTATTACGTTTGTATGGGCAATTCATTCTCCGCTGGCACCTTAAGGTTTATATTTTATTTATTTTTCCTGTGACTGCCAATTTTTTTTTAAAATTATTTAAGACTTATTTAGAGTTTAGACTTAGTACATTGAGCTGTTGTGGATGTGTGTAGATGACGCGCGCGGCGCTCGCAGACATAATGCAGGCGCGCCGCAACGAGCTCGATGTCAAGTTGCTGCTCTACGCGATACAGAAGACTTACAACTTCGAGCTGTTGCTGCACAAGCGGTTTGTCGGTGAGTGCTCACTCTTGAACATATCTCTCTCTCTCTCTCTCTCTCTCCCTTTACTTATCAACCTATAACGATATCTTATCGCTCTCTAACGAAAGTATTCAAAAAGTGCATACTTTTAAATCTTGTACGTTGGTACATGGTTGGTACGGAACCCTCCGTGTGTGACTCTGACTCGCGCTTGATTGGTGTGAAACAACATTTTAAGAGTGTACAGTAACACAAACTGCACAACTGAGAACAAGAGCATCGAGCGGGATGTCCAATTATGGATTTCTCGTGACTGAGAGATACAGAGCGATAGCGAAATGCTTTTAACTAATTACGAGTTAATTAAACAAACCAATTTTAATAATATTGGATAGAATCAGGCGTTACTTTGCGGAAGTTCATGATTTAGCAAGAAAAGATTACAATTATTTTGCTATAATCCGCCAACAGAAAAAAATTCTGTATGGTCAAGCATGCAGCTATAAGCGAAGCACCGTTTACCTTCCCAACCAAGCAGCAAAGCCAAGTTGCCAAGCAAGCAATGCCATCACCACTCACATGCACCACCACACAAGACTTTTATACTATTCTCGACGCACGTTTCGCCCCGACACCGGAGCATCTTCAGGAGATGTCGACTTTACAATGCAAGATTGTCTAGACATCTTTGTCTGGCTTTGTTGCTTGGTTGGGAAGGTAAACGGTGCTTCGCTTATAGCTGCATGCTTGACCATACAGAATTTTTTTCTGTTGTCGGATTATAGCAAAATAATTGTAATCTTTTCTTGCTAAATTTTAATAATGTTTAAATAAAAAATTACAATGACTATAAAAATACTTCTAGGTTTCTTGACAAAACAAAAACCCAACAGAAATAGTGTGCTCTTCCTGAGATAAATATCATATCAATAACTGTGTGCAAAACATGTATTTTACAAAAAAAAAATACTATCGAGAAAATTTTCAGCAATCGTGTTTTTAAAACATGTTATCCAAGATAAAAGTCCGAAGTATCATTTCCCCAGATGTTAAGGCGGTTATTTTTACAAATTCTGAGACAAATACCGATTTCATAGTACAATATTGCATGTTACACATTCTGAAGTAATCGTTGCAGGCACCGAGCTGGGAGCGGAGGGCGCGGCCGAAGAGTCCACCAAGCTGGCGTTCGACGACGACGATAACGAGGTACAGCCATTTCCAATCTTATACAATTTTCACACCAACAAGTGTCAAATATTATGAGGTTATTGATCTTCAGTGTTGCGGATTGAAAGAATATTATCACGCACGTCACTTGTCAGAAATGACATTTGACACATTTCGCGCCTACTGCCTTCTTTATGGCTGAAGGGCGCCATCTTGGAAACATATCGAAATACTTGAAATATGTTTTTATTTTTGCAAGTTATTTAGTTTGTTATTGTAATTAATTTTATTTTTAGTAAAATCTATGTATTTTCCTCTATTCATGAAAAAGTGTACAAGAGTACGCCCAAAATGATTTTCTTAAAACTGCAACTTTTATGGCAAATACGTATTTATTATATTTTTCAATTAGTTCTCAACACAGTTTCTGAACATCACATTCATAGACTAACGCTGTGGTGTTACTGTGTACGTTAGGGGCCGGAGTCTCTGTCCCCCAGCAAGGGCTCCCCCTGGGTGGGGGTGATCGGCGCGTGCTTCGAGCCGCATCTGTCGCTGTACATCACCAGTCTGGACACCAACCTGCGCGCGCTCATGGACCGGTTTCATACAGGTCATTTTATACTAATATCTTTTGAATATATAAAGGGAAAAGGTGACTGGCTGACTGATCTATCAACGCACAGCTCAAATCACTGGACGAATCGGGCTCAAAGAACTTGACCAGTGGAACTACGGGAGCTTGCCTAGGTGTCAAAAATCAATGTGCAGCAAAGATTTTTTTTATTATTGCAATTGTTAAATTTTATAATTTTTTAGTTAAAACCGTTTCAGGAGTCTGAAGGCTCAGAAACTGAAAAAAAATAAAGAAAAGTTTCACTGCTGCTTTCCCACACTAGATGGCGCTAGACGTGGTTAGCGAGTCTAAACAATTATTTTAAACTATTCGACCATGTTATTGAGGAAAAAGTTAAGCTTTGCATTATTTGGGCAGGGATGAGGATAATACTGGAATAACAAAACTATATTTGCAAGAATTATGTAATTCTTTTAATAAATAACCGCGGGTCTTCTCCGATTTGCCCGTCAGGGCCAAGCGGGGGTACGGGCCTCGACGCATGGCCTTCTTACCCGGGTGGGGCGCGGGGTAAACGTAAATAATGAATAAACAACACAAATAATGTAGTTCAACTGAAAATGGTGTTAATAAAGAGATTAAAATATGAGAATATTATTATATAAGACATCTGTTGCTGCTAGTTATGTATAGAATGTTGCAGTGAAGGGTTGAATGATTACCTATTTTAATAATGCATTAGAAATAACGATTAAAAAAATGCTCAGTTACTAATTAACTATAATAATAAACGAGTTGATGGTAGCGCCAAAAAAGAAGATACTAACAATGCTGCTAACCAAAATGCTTTTTTAAGAATAGCTGAACTGAAGGTAGAAATTTGAATGAATGAATTAAAATAGTTATAAATTATTTAAGATAAACTAATCTAAATAATACTCCTCGAACTATATGATGTTAATCTGGATACCGCGGCTTCGGATATGGGTTATTTGATGGATTTGGTACTATTACCTATTCTGTGGTACGCACTACTGCGGTGTTAAAATGTAACAGGGAAATAAAAAAATATCGCAAAATTGAGGATGATACAATCATTAACTAACGGAAAAGTCCAAAAGTAAAACGAAATTAAAATACGGATTGAGATACTTAGCCATTACTGGCAACGGATTAATAAAATATATAAATAATAATAATATAAATAATAATAATATAATAATAATAATAATAAATATAATATAAAATAAGTAACGATTTAATCTCTTACCATAATAATTATTTACTCTATTTACTCTTAATCGACCTTGTCTAACTCTTCTGACATGCTCTTTATGTGATAAAAGTTCTTTATACTTACTTGAATAATAGTGTTCTTTTGCTAACAAATAATTTAACTTAATATGTATTGGTAGTATTTTTAATTCTTTAAATAAAATTTCGTAATTTCTTTTGTTCTGTTTCTTTATCTTTTTAGTTATAACTTGTTTTAATAATCTTGTTTGTATTTTTTTTATCATATCAGTGGTGTTTTCCATTTAGACAATAAAGGAATTTCTCAGGTTTTTGCGAACGTCCGATATTTTGTAGGACCTATAATCGGACCGACAATTTCGCTGGCTTTTATCACCGATTTTGTGAACGACTGAACGTCCGAACTTATCAGTTCGTTTTTTACCAACTTTTTGTATGACGTGCTTTTCAATATTGCAGCTGTAAATTTAATTTTTTGCTGACAAAAAATCGGTCGCCGATTATTGTCTGACGTGAATGGAGCGGAGCTTCTAAACCCTAAAGGTTGCAATTTTTTGTGTCAACCAGTCGAATTTCGCGCTCGCTGCTCTCGTACCCAGAGGAGGAAAGAAACAAGACTCGCCGCCACCACCACAAGAGCAAGAAAAGCAAGAAACACAAGCACAAGAGCAAGAAAAACAAGTTCATCCTCAAGCTGATCCGAACTGTCAACAACACGGAGGAGCATCTGGGAAGCTGACGTGTACTGCCGCCACAAACAGCTGTTCCCTAACAACAGCTTCGTGCGGGACCTGGTTACAGTGCTCAACGATAAGGATATCAAGGTATTTCGTTCACTCATGTTTCACTCGTACGTTCACTCACCCCCTTACTTATTCATGACTCAATTTCAATTCAATTACTTCCCATCCTTTAAATAATCAGCAAAATCGAATGAGTCATTCACTTAATATTCACTCACTCATTCATTTTAATCAATCAATCAAAAAGGCTCAATTTTTGCGGTTCATCCTGAATAAGATACGAATTGTTAACAACCCTGGGTTTATGTTTATTATCGCCACAAACAGCTGTTCCCCATTAACAGCTTCGTGAGGGACCTGGTCACAGTGCTCAATGATAAGGACAATATCAAGGTATGTCGTTCACACGTTCACTCATTATTCACTCGTGCACTCATGTTTTCACTCGTTCAATAACTTGTTCTCTTATGCATGACTAATTTTTTTTTATTGCGAAATATGCTTGCGCTTGACAACAATCAAAGCAATGATGATGTCTAGGTTGGAGCGCGCTTGCCTACAAGATGCCTATTCACTTTCACAAACACGTGTTCCAGACCTTGGCGGTACGTATCAGAAACTTTGAGCAGAAACGCTTCGTGCGAGCAGATTTCAATTCAATTACTTCCCATCTATTAAATAATCACGCAAAATGTAATGAGTCATTTACTTAATATTCACTCGATCATTCATTGTATCAGTTTGTGAGGTTTATCCTCAACCTAATCCGAACTATTAACAATACTGAGGAGCATTTGGATGTTAATGTTTATTGTCGCCACTGCTAAAATGTTAAGGATATCCAGGTATGTCGGTCATTCACTCGTTCACTTACTGTTTCATTCATTTGTCCACTTATTTAAAAGTTTCTAAAAATTATAAAATAATATTATGAAGTAAAATAGCTTTTATTTTTCCTTAAGTACATATTTTTACATTTTGTGCTGAACACTTACACTACATTTTATTGTTCACATTTATTTACATTTTATTTTCTGTAATAGTTTCAATGATTTATTATTTGCTTAAGTTTCAATAATTAGGCTTAATTTCATTTTGGTAATAATAATAATCGACAGGTGATCAATGTTGTTCACTTTCACTTTGACAGTAACGTCCATTTACTGCAATAAATATAATTCACTTTCACCTTGCCAATAAATGATAGGTAATAAAAGTTCACTTTCACTTCGTCTTTTCATTTTAGAATAAAGAAAGACTAAAATGCGTCAATGGGCTACTTCTTAGGGTCTAAGATAATTTATAAGTTTAGTTTAAAGTTAAATTACTCATTGGTCTAATATTTAGGCAAGATTGTAATTTTAGTGAGCTCGTATATAGCCGCATTAATTTAAAAAAAACTTTCACTCGATCACCGTCAACAGCCAGGTGATAAACAACGGGCGCGTGTTCGAGCACAACCGCGTGTCGGAGCTGGCAGCGCCGCCTGCGCGCGCGCCGCGACTCCAGCCGCTAGAGGTATGCGCCTACTGCTGACATACTAGTATACATTATACTCTATCTATACGAATCTATGACGGCGCCATCATAATTTTTAATAGCAATCAACGTGACGACATAATAATTGCTAATAGTTTCTAGTTTTTAAGTTTATAACGTCTTTGAGAGGTGATATCTAGTAAAAGCGTCAGATGAATAGCGTCAGTTTTTATACTGTTTACATAGGTACTGTGCATACTTTAATACTGTACAAGAATCAGCTTTTCTAATTATGGTTCATTTTTGGTAACCATAACACGTCTTTGTGCGGTCATATCTAGTGAAAGGTCCATCAGCATGCGGGAAGACTTTCACTATCGTCATCAGTGGAGAGCGTAACACCCATCTATTACTGAATCAACCTTTCTGGGGATAGTTACCAAAAGTGCAGCTATCTCCTATTATATAAATAGTTCCCACGAGAATCTTATACCACGCAGACGAAATCGCGGGCATTACCTAGTTATTTATATAAAAGCGAAATACCACTCACTCACTCGCTAATCACGATATCTCAGAAACTATAGCATAAAGCATACAAGCTTTAAATTTGGAAGGTAGGTTCTATGACGTAGACATCAGCGAACAAACAATGTTGAGAAAATCACTCCGAAGGGGTGAATGGGGGTTGAAACTTTGATGATGGGTGTTTGTTACTCAATCACACCAGAACGGCTGAACGCATCTGGATGAAATTTGGCATAGAGATCAATTATAGTCTGAAATAACACATTGGCTAATTTACATACCGAACAATTAAGGGATTCCCGGGAATCAAAAATCTTGATCCACGTGGGTCGCAACTCGCAAGCCTCATCTAGTATTGGTATAATTTAATTTTGAATTATCTGTCACAGTCTAAACCTCAAAAGAAACGCAAACAGAAAAAGACCAGCCACCTGGTCGAACCTCTCAACTTCCTGTCCAGCGCCAACGCGATAGACAGAATAGATAGAATAGACAAGAGCAATTCGATCGACAGAATAGACAAAGGCAACTCGATCGACAGAATAGATAGAATAGACAAGAGCAACGCGATCGACGCGATAGACAGAACAGAAGCGACCGAGGAGCCGGCGGAGAAGAAGATCATCATCGAAGACTTTGTGGAGGTGAAGCCTAGCGTTAGCACGACACAGGTGATATGATGAAACATATACAATTGTTATTTACAATATAACTTCACTAGCTGATAGTTTCTAAAGTATTCAATTTTGTTAAAACTGTTAAAATATGCCCGAAAAGTTGCTCTTTTTCACCTCTATTATAACTGTAAAGTATACCTACATTTCCCACTCAAATATTACTGCACAGTTATTAGCCTGCAAAGGAATGCGCTAATTTTCTAATATTAATAAATATTTTTTTTTTAATCGTATGGCGTTTGGTACATAATAAGCGTTTTTATAAAAAGAACGCTTATTTCGCCTGCAAGTTTGTCGCTCGTTTAGCACAACCCAGGGGACACGTGCAGGGAGATAGAAGGTAGCTCCTGCGGACGTGAGCGACGGGGCATACCCCGTTTTTATTTGAAAATCTATAAGTAACTATTATATTTCATATTTTAGATTTTTTTACTGTTTTTAACCGACTTCAAAAAAAGGAGGAGGTTCTCAATTCGTCGGAATCTTTTTTTTTATTACCGACAAAATGTATTGTAAAACCTTTATAGTATTGGTAATATGATGTTTTGGCTCGGGTATGGTTTCGCCCGCTTCGCTTCGCTCCTGTGGGAATATCCCGCATCATTCCTTGTCTACACTCTACATTATAAAGGGAACCGCCTGTGTTTGTGTCGACAGAGGCCGGCGAAGAGACGCAAGCGCGTGCGGCCGCGGGAGCCGCCACACCAGTGAGTGTTGTTATTATGCCTTTATTTTCCTTATCAGTTGTAAATTAGTCTGACAGAGTTTCAAATGCTATTTATTATATTAACTATTATAATTTTTAGAGTATCGCTATTAATTTATGTATGTGTGTGAGAAAGTGTGAGTGTGAGTGTGTGTGTGTTTGTGTTTGTAGTAAGAGTTGGTTGTTTTGGTTTGTGTTTCTTAATAATTGTTAGTTTATATATATATATATATAATGTTTCTTGAGTATTATCTATGTTTTTGCCAAGGACCCAGAAGTCGTAATATCCACGTCTCCTGTTAGTTTTATGTTTAATAACCATTTTAAACTATCGATTGATGTAAAAGTGCGTCGAACTTGTTGTTAAAACCCAATCGTTCAGCAGATTTTAACGGAATTGGTACGCAGGAAAAGAAAAGAAATTTTGAAGCAATAGCAATTGTTTATCAGTTTATGAATCAATCAAATAATTGATTTGCATATATTGCGTAGGTCTACGTAATATATGCAAATCAATTATGTGCATTGGTGTTACATTATTAATATTAGTAGGAAATATATTACAATCTGCCGTGTGTTGGCGTGCACAAGGTGTCTAATAATAATAAATACTTATTCTCATCATCAGAAATCTCATAAAATCCATCAAGTATATCCATAATATATGTTATTATTTTAAACAATAATATGCATAGCAACTGTTAACTTGTCAATTTGGCAGGGTGGCGGCGGGCGCGAACGAATGGCAGAATCCTGTGGGAGCGGGGAAGGGTTCCTCTCTGGAGGACGCGGCCCTGCTCAGCGAGGAGGCGTGGCCCGTCGGTGAGCCGCCCCGAGACGACCGTTCATATATACTAACTAGTTTGGCGCGTGGATGCAAGAGAGTGGATAATGAGTCCGTCCCAGTCAACATTCGCCATACATTTTCTGTGGAAAAATATATTCCGCCATCTTGAATTTTTTTCCTGTTGATCGAGAAGACCTTCAGGTCCTGATCATCTTTTTCCGAGAAACCACTCTTCTATCTTTTATACTCTCCGAGACAGACACTGACGAAATTTGTGTAGCGGCCATCTTGAATCCGCCATTTTGAAGTTTTTTTCAACTTACCTCCAATCGGATGAGGTTTCGAGTGACATATTTTGTTGGTTTGAGCACCCCCCACCTATCTTCAATACCCCGGCTGTGCTCTTCATCCGTCTTCGAAATCCTCAATCATCAGCTCTCTCCTCCATCAGTATTTTCCTCCGAATATTTTTTTGTCTTCTATACGAAACGCCGAGTAAAAAAAATTTCCGGTATAACAAGCCTATGCCACTCTCCAGGTCCTCAACTACGCCCATGCCAAAAATCACTTCGAATAGTGCTCCGTTGAATCAAATCAAATCAAATCAAATATTCTTTATTCAAATAAACTTTTACAAGTACTTTTGAATCGTCAAGTGAATCTACCACTGGTTCGGAATGCCATTCCTACCGAGAAGAACCAGCAAGAAACTCGGTGGTTGCTTTTTTTAAATAATTCATTTACAATTACTATATCAATGTGTACATAAGTAACCGCTGTCCCCAGCATTGCTGGAGCGATCAAATCCATGCTCCTCTATCATTTAACATAATCTTCAACAGTATAATAAGCTTTTTTCAGGAGCATACTTTTAAACCAACAAATACTGCAACAAATAACAATACTAACTAGAATAAGACAAACACTAACACAACTAACACTTATTTCATCTAAAAAGTAGTTATATACAATTGTAAATATCATGAGATTAGAAATAAAAAGGCTTATTATTATTATTATTATTATTACTTTTAATGGATTTCTTAAATTTGTTTATTCAATTCATGTCAAAGACGGGCAGACAGAAAGTAGCCCCATTCCCGCCGGTGGCACCCGTTCACGAGCATGACGCATGATCCAGCCATTGCTTCGCTCGACCATATTTGAGGGAACGTAACAACCCGCACCACACGACACCACCACAGAAATGTTTAAAGAGAGCGTGACATTTTGTTGTGACGTGATTGAAGGAGAAACCAACAAACAAATAAACAAACAAACACACTTTCGCATTTTTATAGTATTAGTATGATTATAAATGCGAAAGTGTGTCTGTCTGCTACGCTTTCGCGGCCCATTCTTTCGGCCGATTTTGATGAAGTTTGGTACAGCGATAATTTGTATCCCGGAGAAGGACATCCATCATCCACGCGAACGAAGTCGCGGGCATCATCTCGTAGTAACTAAAAATAAACTGTATCTGCCGGATATAAAGTTCCTTTTACGTTGCCATTAGATGTATCGACGAAAAACGGTATTTTGGTTTTAAAAAAACGTTTTTCTATACAGTTTTGTGTGTTTCCAGTGGAGTCCCGTTTCCGTCGCAACAACACGCGCGCGTACGCGTTGGGCCGCTCGCGTATTCGCGCGCCGCGCGACTACAGCGCTGTACCTGTGTTCACGCAGCCACAGGTCAGTTATATTTCAATGAATTACAACAATAATTGATATAATTGATAACGTGACTTAACTAGTACGCTATTGCACATCGTGAAATAATAGATTCGAGCTTGGTGAAGACACTGTAATATTTGTGCTATTGCTCATGTGATTTTAAACTACGTTATATTATCCGTGACTTACGAGTAGATAGTTTATACAGCGTGCAATGTTTGATTTATGTTAATTAGTCACAAGTAATACAATAAAAGTGT
The DNA here is from genome assembly GCA_923060345.2 of Erebia aethiops. Lineage (NCBI taxonomy): Eukaryota > Metazoa > Arthropoda > Insecta > Lepidoptera > Nymphalidae > Erebia > Erebia aethiops. The sequence goes on from CAKLPR020000011.1 coordinate 302,640, forward strand.
GTGTGTGTGTGCAATTCACACGCCACACACGGAAGAAGTGAAACTTCAGAGAAGTAGCCTACGAGATAATGAGATAAATATAACTTGTATGCTATCTCATTCTCTCGCAGGGTAAATCCTATTATGAATATGTTGGTCACCTTTTAGTGCCGCTTTTTCGTGTCATCGAATTTTCAAATCACAATGTTTCTAAAGAAGTTTCACGTCAAAAATTTTTGCATAATAATTATGTTTAATTAGTAGTAATAATATGTTATAGCGCGTTCGGCCTACCTCACCTTCTGAACGTAAATTATTTCGACTTTTGGCTCCGTTAATTAAATAGTCCATGTTGCATGAACAAACCAATGACACAAAGTTATGTCCGAGGTATACGCGGTCTTGTTTTTACAATGTTTTAGACTGAGAAAATTAAAAGTACTATCTAAAGATATCAGAGATATCTAAAGATAAATCCATGAGTCACTTGGTGCAATAACGGCCAATTAAATCACGCGTGCAATAACGGTCAACTAAGTCACGCGTGCAATAACACAGTATTTCCCCCAGGATCCAGACACCTCTTTGTCGGATCACCGATCTGGTGATGAAGCGCCGGCGCCAGTGAAGGTGGTGATGAGAAGCAACCTCACCTTCAACCTGGGCGATGAGTTCTTCCGCTGGAGACAACGCACCGCGGACGATGTCGCGTGAGTCAACTACATCCTTAACTAGATGACCCGACCGAGCTTCGCACGAGTGCCATCGGTGCATGATCTCTCTCCGATCGTGTCGGATTGCCGTACCATCGGGGCTATGTACTGAAATGAAATAATAGTTACACTGTAATCAAAACCCATACCCCTAATCGGTTTCTAGTTTCTACATGGCATCGTACCGGAACGCTAAATTACTTGGCGGTACACCTTCGCCTGTAACTAGCCAAGACAGAAGACTTCCACCAGCCCAGATCTGAAAAAATCTAAGAGAGACTTTTAAATATAAATTTGCCGGTATATTGCTATCTCTATTTCACTGATGACACATGATCGCGTTCAAGCGAGATAGCAATATGAGCTTACAGAATTTGTTATACATTTAGTCTTGTTCCGTGAATACCAAAAATGATGAATGAAAACTTATCGTGCTTTTTACTTCGTTTTGTTATTCTGTAACTTGACAATATAGGCTATGCTGCTGACCAATTAATACGTAAGATATCGTTGGTTTTAATATGAAACAAATAAGAGGGAAACATGTCCATCTTGTCGTAAAAATATGCAAAACGCAATTCATTTACATTTCATTTTAGGAAAGTATTTTGAAAACATATAAATCCAGGGGACGAGATAAATACAATTTGAATCCAAATAAACTCTCATTTTGGTGGAAATGTTCTCGAATTATTAATTATTTTGGTATTACGTTTGTATGGGCAATTCATTCTCCGCTGGCACCTTAAGTCTATAAATTCCCATATTGATCCTACCGGAGATCGAACCCGGGACCTCCCACTTATAAGACAATAGCGTTCGCCGGTGCATTTAACAGAATGGCTGGCTCATTTTTTCGCACAAAGAATCAGCCTGGCTTTTCAGTATGAAAATGCAGTCGATATTCTTGATGCCATGGTAATCATACTTTTCTCTATTTCTAGCAACCTGCTCGGCGAGTTAGTGATCCCGGCGAATACGGCCAAACACAAACAGACCAGCGTCGAAACCGACGACACAAATACACAGACACACACGCAATCACACACACGACACAGAGATGACGCACAACCATACAAACACCACACAGACAATACACAATCACAGACACACTACACAGACGATCGGACACAACCAGACACAGAGGACACAAAAACACACAAACACCACACAGATAATACACAATACACAGACGATCTGACACAACAAGACACAGAAAACACAAAAACACACAAACACCACACAGATAATACCCAATACACAGACGATCGGACACAACCAGACACAGAAAACACTAATACACACAAACACAAAACTGATAGAGATGCAGATGTTGACGAAAAAGAGACTGAATACAGACAAGAGAGTGACAAAGAAAATGAGTTGCATAGACAGAGTGAAAGGGAGTTTAGGAACACAGAGCAGAGTAGAAAAGAGTTTAGCAATATAGAAGAGAGAGATAAGGACGACCTGCTGACGGGCAGGGGGAGGAGTAGGATCGTTCCCGATGAGTCGTCGTCATCAGAAAGTGGAGATGACTAAATTACATTTAACTAAATTAGATTTTGAAGTAGCTCACTGACGATCCGCCATTTTGTTTTTCCTTTGCTTCAAAATCGCTTCGCATGATTAAACTGTAATTATGTATTTTTGATTAGGATTTAATATTTAAACAAATAAAACTATACCGTCCTAAGTGTCACGTAAATTTTTGAAGTACTGTTTTGTCCAATTTAAAGTTTGACTGTGCAAAGCGAATTTGAAACCCAAAATGGCGGATCGGCCGCCGTGTTTATAATAAATTACAGGTTTTCCGGGGTGTTTAAAATGTTTTTCTCGTAAGGAACATAATATAATTAAAATTATTGGATTATTACAGTCTGCATAGTGGAAATTGAGCGATTATTAAAAATATTGTTAGCTAGTACATTCGGAGATGCCCGACCAATTTTTTTCATTTCAGGTCTGAATAGATAAAAATACAAAGATATAACAATAAAAAATTGGCAGTTATAGGAACTGCCGATAGACGTGAAAACGAATAATTAAAATATAAACCTTAAAACTAAAGCATTAAAGTTTAATTACGAATGTAGTATATTTATATTTAAAACCATTTGTCTTCGTAACAACGCGAGGTGTCGGTCGCACGCGTTTCCACAATTTTACCCCCTACCAAAAAATACTCAACGCGCCTAAAGAAGTTTTCACACGTGACCGACACCGTTCTTCTTAAGACAAAAAGTCTTAAGTATATATATAGTACATTCGTAATTAAACTTTAATGCCTTAGTTTTAAGGTTTATTTTAAACTAGCTGATGCCCGCAACTTCGTCCGCGTGGATTGAGGTTTTGGTTCCCGCGGTTTAATTTTACTCTTTAATTTTCCGGGATAAAAAGTAGCCTATATGTTATTCCAGACTATAATCTATCCCTGTGCCAAATTTCATCCAGATCCGTTCAGTCGTTCTGGCGTGAAAGAGTAACATACATCCATACTCACAAACTTTCGCGTTCATAATATAAGTAAGAGATATTTTTTTAATTAGAAAAAAAAATTATAATAACAAAAATTTATTTGGTATAGTTCAGCCCTACACCCCATAACCATGTCCTTTTTGGTCATTATGTTCTCAGCTTCCACTGGACAGGCTATTATAATAAAATTGACGAAACTTTTTGGAAAAACTGTTTTGAAAGTGAGATTATTGTAAAAAATATATCTACTATAATAAATAAATAAATAATAAAATGAATAAATGTAAGTTTTTGTATAGCGAGCGAGTCGCACATCAGAGTAGGTATTACGCGAGCTTTACTTAGAAACTATGCCGTCCTCATTATACCTATATGCGCTTACATCAAAATTGGTAGAAGATCGACTTGTAGGAATAACATGTATAGTGAGTTAGCACTTAGCAAGTTCTCCGATACTAGTTGGCCTAACGTTTTCGGCCACACACTTGCCAACGGTTTAGTCAATATCCTTTGGTGTGTGTATACACACCAGTCGGCGAACCGGCCTACACTAAAGAAGAATTCGTTGGAATAAACAGACGTGTACAATGTAGACAATTTTTAATTAAAAAAAAAGTAATATAATTATTGTATATAGGTTTATTTGAATTTTAAAAGGGACGTGGCTCGCTGCTGCCTGTTGGACCGAGTACTCGAGAAATCAAGACTTTAACCGATTTCAAATAAAATAGTATTAATGACGTCCTAAAGGTGCTCAATTTACTTAAGATGTAGGTTACAATTAAGGTTTTGAATGTTTCTAGTTTAGATAGCCACTGCCCCTTAACTAAATTTGTCCACTTTAAGAATAATACAGCTGACAATTAATAATTTGACCAAAATCAGTATTGTGACCAATGAGCTGAAAAGTCGACCAATTAGTTTACCAACTTAAAACAGAAATGAATTAACCACGAATCAAAAATGTGACGAAAAAATAATTAAAAAATAGTTGACCACAAATAAAAAAATGCGACAACAATGTAACAAAGTTGTCTGACCACATATTATCACACCGATGACCAATAAATCAATGAATGACTATAAAATAAGTGACCAACATGTTAAAATAGAGCCATTTTTTTGGTCAGGGGGCAGTAGGTATATTTGTAAATAAGTTTTTGTTTTTCGATGTGTGTATATAATTAATTATCTTTATAAAATCCACCGTAAACAATTCCCGGTGCACTTACATACCCGTACTTATTGTTGTATTTCACAATCACATATCAGACTTTTCGAAGACTTTCAATAAAATATTAAGACTGAGGAATGTGTTTTATTTCTATAATAATTATAGGGCTTCTTTATTAACCGACTACGACAAAGCAATTTTTGCACTCTATGTAATATGTGTGTTCCTCCGTATTGCCTTACTGAGCAGATTTCGATAAATGAGGTGTCAATCCATTCGTTGTTTTGATCCGGGTAACATAAGCTATACATAAGATTTTACAGGAAAAAAATAGATATGACGAATGTTGCATCCAAAAAACTGGGGGTCAGATGCAATGCAGCAATGTCAGAACATTGCCGGTATTCGGCTTAGTTTTTAATAAATACTTAAAGTACCTAACGTAAGTTTTACTTCAACTAATCCCTTGTCTGCGATCTCACCGGGATGGTGCAGTCTATAATGGTAGCGGGCTGGATTCAGGTATATTAAACCATAGATTTAGCGTTGGTCTAAAGACCAATCCTAAATCTGTGTATTAAACTCATAACTTACCAATTTGATTTAGTTTTTTCGAGTGTTCTTAGCTTTGATTCATGTTAAAAGATTTTTTACTTTGAAGAACTATTCTAGTTGATAACCCGTATTGAACAACTTCCACTGGCTTAAGGCCATATTGTTTCATTATTGTTAGAATTATAGCCTTTAGGAAGGTCAGGGTACCTACGTGACATCGAACTGTCATTTTGAGTAGGTACCTAATATTGCTTTAAGCGTTGGCAGTGTGGCCCCTGATCGGTTTGCAACTTGGTATCCTGTCGCTTCAATGATATTCCTACAATCAACGGGATAACCTTTCAGCAGAGACTTCCTTAGGGATCCCTGCTTTGATAAGGAGTTTCTTACCAACAGCAGGGTTGGTATGGTCTCAACTCTCAATGGTTTTGGTTTATACACTAGCTGATGCCTGCGACTTCATCTGCAAGGAATTAGTTTTTTAACTCCTTAGACTGGGATAAAAAGTAGCCTCCACTCCACACCACACCGCATACATGACAGATGTAATAACTCAGTTCATTATTTCAAATAATGTTTCCAAATCGATATTATTCATGCGATATGTCGAACTCGTGTTCAAAATAAATCGTTGACTATCCGTGCTGTAACACATGTTTAAAGCAAATAAAAGAATTCATTATCATTATAACCCGAAAAAAAGTTTCTATTTAGATACAGAATGCTAAATGACTTGGCAGCGCTTGGCTTTGCCGGAAATATTGTATCTAGCCATGATCAAAGCTTCTGAGCAGACCAGAACCCATTTATCATTTGAATTATAATCTGCGTCTTTATTTTCATATTGTATGCGATTAATAAATATTTTATACCTTTACTTTGATTTACTAGCGCTATTACTGTTTGCTATGTTAGGGTTATTATTTGAAGTATATGTATGTATGTATGTATATACTTTATTGTACACCACAAAAACACAAAAGAAACAGATTATTAAAATGAAAACTTATAACGTAGGTACAATAAGGCGGTCTTATCGCTAACCAGCGATCTCTTCCAGACAACCTTATCGATACGGAGACATGAGCAAGTGAACAGTAGGAGGTGGTGCATAAAATTAAACTTAAATACTAATAGATACATAAACTAACCAATATCATAAAATTATAACATATTAATACATTAATATATACAAAATAAATAAAATAGACATACGTAAGATTTAATACATAAATAAATACATATTTATATAATGGACAAATTAAACATGTCGCTATTGATGATTACAGAGAGACAAGTAATGATTTTTCACGTCAATTTTAAACTTATTAAGAGTTTTAGCTCGATGTATTTGCGAGGGCAGTTCATTCCACAAGCTAATGGCCTTGAACATAAATGAATTTTTGAGATATTTTGTCCGATAAGATGGCACTGCAAGAACGAGTTTTCCGGCTGACCGAAGAACTCTTTCTGGTCTGTCATGACCAAGATATTTAAAGTTTTCCTTTAAATAACTTGGAGTCATAGGATTGAACAATACACAGTACAGAAGGGAAACAATATGTAGATTCCGGCGAAAGCGAATGGGTAACCACTTGAGCTTTGAACGAAATTCAGAGACATGGTCATATTTGCGCAAACCAAATATGAACCTAATAGATAAATTTTGAATTCGCTCAAGTTTATTTAGCTGGTCCTCAGTTAAATCAAGATAGCTTGCCATATCAAGACAGATGGCGCTGTAGCCACATAAACATTAGCTCCGTGATTATTATTTTCGTTTGAATAATAATTAGTAGTGATTCTAGTGAAAAACTTTGTGAAAACATAGAAAATGTAGTGATTATTAAGTAGAAGTGTTATCCAAGCAAATACTTTTTTAGTAACTGAATAATCTACAATAAATCAAAATAAATTAACAGTTTTTTCAAAAAATATTGAGTTTATTGACATTATAATCAAACCTTTTGTATTATTATACAAAAAAATTTACCCCATTTCTCGGGAAATTTTCAAGATTTTCCCCAAAAATTAAAAAATCGAAATACGTATTTTTTGCAAAGTTCGAGTACGAGCGACCACGTGTCCCACTTGTACGAATGATGTTTGGGTATTTCCGTCGCCGAGGTCTGGCAACACTGGAATTTATCAAAGTAAAAGTGATTTTCGACATGGTCTCTTTTCAGGAGCTATCATTTCGGCTGGGTGCGAGCGAGATGAAAAATTGAAACGTCATCAGGAGCGGTATATCCTGTAGTTCATGGGAAAATTATGAAACTATGTCAAATGTTTCTGTGAAACGAGGTGGCGGCCATTTTGTATTATTTTTGTGTTTTTGAAAATTTCGATCATGATTTTGAGGCAGTTGGCAACATTTGGGAAAGTTGACATGTATGGATCGATTGTGTAGCTCGACCGGCAGTATCGAGATATCTAAACAGTGTTGCCACATTATGGGTAGTTTTCGAGATTTTCCCCAAAAATGTCCTCCTGTAAAATTTTGTATGAAAATTTTTTTTTTCACTGATAGCTTCGTGTAGACGTCAGGAAATATAACTTTAACAAAAATATGGAGACAGCTGATGATTGAGGATTTCGGAGACGGGTAAAGGGCACGGCCAAGGTATTGAAAATAGGTGGGGGGTCCTCGAACTAATGTCACTCGGAACCACATCCAATTGGCGATGAGTTTAAAAAAAACTCCAAAATGGTGGATTCAAGATGGCCGCCATACAAATTTCGTCAGTGTCTATCTCGGAGAGTATAAGAGATGGAAGTGTGGTTTTTTGGCAACAGATGATCAGGACCGGAATATCTACTTTATGAACAGGAAAAAAATTCAAGATGGCGGAATTTGTTTTTCCATCGCAAATATATGGCCAGTATTGAAGAATACTACAAGACTGTGTAGAATTATGCAAGATTTTGATACGGTTTCGTTTTACCCACGACGGGGCTCCCTGCGATTACCAGGAAACGGGTACTGAAATTAAAAAAATCAGCGCCATTTTGAAATTCTTTGTTAATGGACCGATTTCGTTCAAAATCGATATTTAGGGCTCCCTGGGATTTCAATACAGGAAACTGTTACCAAAGTTTTGAAAATTCAGCGCCATTTTGAAATTCTTTGTTAATTGACCGATTTCGTTCAAATTCGATAACTGGGGATCCCTAATATCCCAAAAACCACAACCCGTGAGCTGCTTTAGCAGCTCGCGCACAGGGCGAAACACTAGTATACTATATATAGCTCAATTACCACTGACTGACTGACTCATTGACATAATTGTTCTCCTAGAAAGAGACAGAAAACGATATAATGATGTACGGGAGATGTGTTCGGGTGCGGGAGTCGAGTAGGGAAAAATTATGACATTTCGGAAAAACAAGATGGCGGCCGACGTGACTCTTGCAACTCTTTTGTTTTCCAACCGATTTCGTTACAACTCGCAACGATTGAGGAAACTAGGAAACGATTAACAGAAAGAGTGGAAAAAATTGGAAAAACAAGATGGCGGCCGAGCTGTAGTGTTTTGAAATTTTTGATTTTTCGACCCCGAACCGCGGCGCCACAGATCCGAAACGGCGTTGTCGGACGTAATATTTTTTTCTCTTTTCGCCTACAATTATCCTGTATTTTGACAGAACGGGAGTGGTTCTTAAAAATTCAAGATGGCGGCTGTCGCGGCGGCCGTTCTATTTGAGGTATGAAAAAACGCAATTTTTAAATTCAAATTTCTCACAGTTGGCAACGTCGGAGCGTTTTGACTTGTAAAAGGCGATTGTGTGTACAGACTCGAAGTATGGATCGGGTAAAAAAAATTACCCCATTTCTAGGGAAATTTATAAGATTTACCCCAAAAATTAAAAAATCGAAATACGCATTTTTTGCAAAATTCGAGTACGAGCGACCACGTGTCCTACTTGTACAAATGACATTTGGGTGTTTTCGTCGCCAAGGTCTGGCAACACTGGGATTTATCAAAGTAAAAGTGATTTTCGACATGGTCTTTTTTCAGGGGCTATCATTTCGGCTGGGTGCGAGCGAGATGAAAAATTGAAACGTCATCAGGAGCGGTATATCCTGTAGTTTACGGGAAAATTATGAAACTATATAAAATGCTTGTGTGAAACGAGGTGGCGGCCATTTTGTATTCTTTTTGTGTTTTTGAAAATTTCGATCACGATTTTGAGGCAGTTGGCAACTGATGAAAGCTAAAGCTTATAGTGAACGCACCCTGGTCTATGCCAACTGTGACACTGACAAGTGACAAGTTAAAAACCAAACGTCAATATAAGTTGTCATTCCTTTTTCTTTTTGTGACATTGCTTTGTAATTTGTAACTCTGTTCATAGCTAATATACTCCAAGTTTCTATTTTTCTATAAGTCCTTTTATTTAATAAATTCCAAATAAAATAATAAGTTTAAATAAAAGATTTTATTTTCAGCTCAAAACGTAACGATTAAAAAGATTTCAAGAGATAAAGTTTTTGGCCAACGTGATTTTTACAAATTGTTTTTCCAAAATGTCTTTAATACATAGTAATTCATTCAATATTGAAAAATTAAGCGGCCGGGACAACTATTCAACGTGGAAATTCGCCGTTCAAACGTATTTGGAACACGAGGAACTCTGGGAGTGTATAACGGGAAAAAACGTGGACCCATTAAAAGATAAAAAGGCAAGATCAAAGATAATTCTGCTTGTCGACCCCATAAACTACGTGCATATTGAGGAGTGTACGTCCGCAAAACAGGTATGGGACAATTTATGTAAAGCATTTAGTGATTCTGGCCTAACTAGAAAAGTTGGTTTGTTAAAAACACTTATCACCACTACTTTGGAAAACAGTAACAGCATAGAAGATTATGTGAGTAAGATTATGTCGACGGCGCATAAACTGCGCAACATTAATTTCAAAGTCGACGACGAATGGCTAGGCACACTTCTGCTAGCGGGCCTACCGGAAACATATAAGCCCATGCTCATGGCCATAGAAAGCTCAGGCATTAAAATCTCCGCTGATGCTATAAAAACAAAGATTTTACAGGATGTAAAACCGGCAGATAAATCTTCTGCATTTTATACTCCTAAATCTCCGAATAATAAGTATAATAGTACTAATAAAGGCAAATCCAAGGGTCCACGGTGTTATAACTGTAATAAATTTGGCCATTTCAGTAAATTTTGTAGAAATAAGGAAAGAAAAACTGAAAATAAGAGTAATAACAGTGGTTTTGTAGCTGCATTTTCAGCCGTTTCAGTCAATGATGAATATAGCTGGTACATCGACTCCGGAGCTTCTGTACACATGACCAAACATAAGGAATTGTTATCAGAGATATGTTTGCCGAGTGAATCTCATGTACGAATAGCAGATGATAAAGTGCTCAAAGTCGAATTGTGTGGAAGTACCACTATAACCATTCCGGGAGAGGATGGGTCATCAAGTAAGATCAAGGTAAATAATGTTTTTTATGTACCTGAATTAGCAACAAATTTACTATCAGTTAGTAAGATAATTGAAAATGGCTGTAAAATTGAATTCTCTAATAATGGCTGCCGGATTTTGAACAATAAGGAACTAACTGTTGCAACAGCCAATTGCTTTAATGGAACTTATAAACTCAACACAAGTGAAACTAGAGGTTTTTCTGCTGTCACTGATAATACTAATTTTCTTTGGCATCAAAGATTGGCTCATTTGAATTTTAATGACCTGTATAAATTACAAGACTGTGCACTTGGTATTAACTTGACATCACAGAAAGAAGAAGTATTATGCACACCGTGCCTTCAAGGCAAGCAAACCAGGCAACCTTTCAAGCATGTGGGTTCCCGAGCAAATGATTTGCTAGAACTGATCCATTCTGACATTTGTGGTCCGATGGAGACACCATCGCTGGGAGGGGCCAGAAGGAGTACTGGGCAGAAGCAATCCTAACTGCAGCATATATAACTAATCGCTGTCCATCTCGAGCAATTGCAGGCATAACTCCGTTTGAAAAATGGACAGGATTCAAGCCAGATATTAGTCACTTAAGAGTATTCGGTTGCAAGGCAATGGTGCATATACCGAAGGAACGCAGGCTCAAATGGGATTCAAAATCCAGTGAAATGATCTTTGTCGGCTACAGCACTACAACTAAAGGTTACAGATTATATAATCCTAAAACTAAGCGTGTAATAATGAGTAGAGATGTTGTTTTTATAGAAAGTCAGACTAAGGTATCCGAGAATTTAAAATCCATTGAGAAGGAAAATAAGATTGGTATCACACTAACATCTGAAACTCCAAACTTACCTGTTCCTCCCACCTCAACTGCCTCAGAAGCTGCAGAACTTGACTTGTCCACTAGCTATGATGACTCCAAAGATGATGAGTACAACCCTGATTTCACTGACTGTATGTCCGATAGTAGCATATCACCTACCACGCCCATGAGACATGTAACAGTCCGGACCCGTAGGCATAAGCAAAATGATGACAGTCCTTTGTCACTAATGTGTTTTAATAATGAATTAGCTATGAGTGTTTTAGATAGTGACCCACAAAGTACTGAAGAAGCATTGCAGAGCAACCAAGCTGCACAATGGAAGAATGCCATGGATCTTGAATATGAGTCTTTAATAAAGAATAATACATGGGTACTTGCAGACCTTCCAGTGGGAAAGAAAGCCATACCATGTAAGTGGATTTTTAAAACTAAAACGAATGAAAATGGGGAAATAACGAGATATAAAGCAAGACTTGTTATAAAAGGCTATAAACAGAGGAAAAACATAGATTATCAAGAAGTATTTGCTCCGGTTATTCGCTATTCCTCCCTCCGATATTTAATGAGCATGGCTGTTAAATATGAGCTAAAAATTCATCAAATGGATGCGGTTACAGCTTTCTTACAAGGTGATGTGGAAGAGGAAATTTATATGAGTCAGCCACCTCTATATGAACAAGAAGGTAACAAAGTATGTCATTTAATTAAATCAATTTATGGACTCAAGCAAGCCAGCAGGCAATGGAACAAAAAATTGAATAATGTATTAATTGATATTGGATTATTGAGAAGCAAAGTAGATCCTTGCATTTATTATTTGGTAAAAACTGATAATGATATATTTTACTTAGCAGTGTATGTAGATGACCTGCTATGTTTTTACAACTGTGAAGAAACTTTGCATTTTATTAGAAATAAATTAACAAGAATGTTCAGCATGAAGGATATAGGTGAAGCTAAACATTGCATTGGTTTAAGAATTCATAGAGATAAACAAAAACTTCAATTAGATCAGACCTTATATATTGAAAAAATTTTACAAAGATTTGGGATGTCCGACTGCAAGCCAGTAAATACTCCATGTGATACAAGCTCAAAATTGATGCCTGCAAAGGATGACAGTGAAGTACTCACTAATATACCTTATCATGAAGCAGTGGGATGCTTATTGTATTTATCTCAAGGTACAAGACCGGATATAAGTTATGCTGTGAATACATTGAGCCGTTTCAACAATAAGCCTACTAAAGAACACTGGATAGCACTTAAAAGAGTGATGCGATATTTAAAAGGCACTTTGCATATGAAATTAAATTATATTAAATCTAAGGAAGATTATATTAGTGGCTATTGTGATGCAGATTGGGCATCCAATCCGGAAGACAGGAGATCTTGCACAGGCTACGTCTTTTTATTTCAGGGCTCCGCTATCAGCCCAAAGAGACAAAGGCTTCTTTTTATCCCAGATAATTAAGAAGTTCCCGTAGGAATTAAAAAACTTATTCCACATGGACGGACACGAGCTATAGTGCAGTATATTTTACCCCTAACCGGTGGCAAAAGACGACTTCAAAGTTGAAAATACTGATATCATCACCATCCTCCTCCTTTTGACAACCTCTGTGGCGCAGTGTTGTGCGCTATTGTCTTAACGTGCGGAGGTCCCGGGTTCGATCCCCGGCAGGGTCAATTTGGTAATTTACGATTTCTGAATTTTCCCTGGTCTGGCCTGGTGGGAGGCTTCGGCCGTGGCTAGTTACTAGCCTACCGGCGTAGACGTGCCGCCAAGCGATTTAGCGTTCCGGTAAGATGCCGTGTAGAAACCGAATAGGGGTATGGGTTTAATATAACTGCCATGCTGGGGCATGGTTAGGTTAGCCCGCTACCATCTTAGACTGCATCGTCACTTACCATCAGGTGAGATCGCAGTCAAGGGCTTACTTGTAGTGGATACAGAAATCCTGAACTCATCGCTGGCCCACTGCGCAGCGCGAATCTCCTCTCAGAATAATAAGTTCACCACGCCGAGACAGTCCTTACCAAGGATTGACAAAAGTAATGAATGTTTGGAATTCTTTAAGTATCTAGAAAATCTAAAACAAATCGGCGCACGTTTTTAATCTTTTCAGAAAACACTTTCGCGAATGTCGCAATACTTATTTATCTCCCGAAATATTTTTTCGGCTTTTAGCATTGCTTTTCCATTAAACTTAAAAGAGAATATTATCATTTTTTACGCAGATTTTCAACCAATCCCATCCAATTTTTCGTTTTCCGTATGATTTGTGTGTACCTAATTAGAAACTTGTAGGTACTCTACAGAGTGGAATACTAATATTCTAAATGCGAAAATTTGGATGGATGGATGTTTGTACTTTGTTATACTCAATCACGCCCGAACGGCTGAAAGGATCTGGATGAAATTTGGTACAGATATAGATTATAATATTAAGTCTAGAATAACACATAGGCTAATTTCCTAGAAAATTAAAGAGTTCCCGCGGGAACCAAAAACCTCAATTCACGCGGACGTAGTCGCGGGCATCAGCTAGTAATCCATAAAAATAAAGATTAAAAAAAACCAAAAGACTTATGGTTAAAACTTAAGTCAACATATAAAATCGAAGAGAAGCTAGTGATAACTACTAGACTGCATGAGGTTTGAAAAAGTCACTCAATTTCGAATGCGGTAGCAAGAACTCGTGTAAAAGGCAATGTTTGCACAAATGGGGTAGTTAGAATCACTGAATGTACGATCATTTGGCAAGACGCACTGGCGTTGCGGCTTATGGGTGATGAAGGGGCGCCATAAAACACTCTTGGTGTCTTGGCATTTAGGTCTTGGGGCACATTAGGCTTCCCTGAGATATAACGCTCTTTAATGGACCAGGTTCTGACATCAATACTCAATTTGTTTTTTAAACTCAAACTCATATTTTTCAAACTCAAACTCATATTTCTCAATCTCAAACCCATATTTATTAATTCAAAAATCTTATTCGAGTGAATCTTCTACTGGATAGGAATACCATTCCTACCGAGAATAACCAGCAAGAAACTCGGTGGTTGCTCTTTTGAAAAAAAAAATTATACAATTACATCATGATGTGGATGTGTTACATCATTCAATATAGGACATACAGGTGTCTATTATGTTACGTCATGTTTTGACTTTACCACCGGGTCGGAAAATAGATCCGGCAAGAAACTCAGCAGTTGCTCTTTTTATGAAAAGAGAAATGTAACCAACAACAAAACATATGTTAAGGAACAAGTACTACACTGATTTGCAGGCTGCTGAATGCGACGCCGGTTGCTTTGATGCTACTTTGTCATTAAGAAAATCTTAAATCATCAATAGCTAACATCGATGGAACCTTGATATTACTCTCTTATCACGAGAAATACTAATTTCTCGTGATAAGAGAGTAATATGCCTCTAACCAGTATCCATTGTACTCCCAAATAAAATTAAATGTAGATTCGAAATAAATTACACCGTATTTATCGAACCCAACGAGATTCACCACATCCCCGAAACAAAAGCCAAAAAGTTGGTTTGCTTCATTGCTCGTTATCTACCATTCGCAGAGGTTTTAATTGGTTTATAAATAACTGCCCTCCTGCCCTGCCCTTACCCTCCGGAGGCCGCACACGAGTTATGACCTCAGGGCGGGTATATTAAAATACGGAAATCTTTAAACAATGCGCAATTTTAGCGGGAACCGTGTAATTAAATTTTCATACTTTGTTTCGTCGAGAAATTTTGTTTATTCTCAAATTTACGGAATACTTAAGCCTGTTCGTAAGCCTTTCGGAAATTCTCGGATTCAATTCGGACTGTAGTTGAGACGGGAAGTAAAATTTTTGGACTTACAGTATAATTAATCGAGTAAAATTTGTAAGATGTTAAAATTTATGTCTTAAATTAATTGGAAGGATACCGGGGAGCAAAGATGGCGTCTATTATTTGGGTATCGAGCCGAATCCAATTGATTTTAATATGATTTAGGTTTTTTTTATATTTATCCACTCCTAGTTAGCCCTTGACTGCGATCTCACGTGATGGTAAGTGATTATTCAGTCTAAGATGGTAGCGGGCTAACCTGTCAGGGGCATGACAGTTATAATTAACCTTTACCCGCAAAACGTTGAAAATGAAGAAGCCATTCACGTAAACCTGTTTAATTATATTTATATTAATACTATGAATACATCACTCGGTTTTCGCGGTAACATTGGATTGGCATAAAGCCTCCCTAAAAGCTTCTATGTTATATTTAAGCAAATCTCTATAAAGTAATTTTGTTTTAAGGAAAATTGTCTTGGATGTAACTTAATGTTAAGTACAGTAAATAATGTAATACACATTTTCGGAGTAAAAATATGCTTTTCGTTTTTTATCACATAATTTGTTTTAAGGCGTTATTCTACATAGTTTCTAAATCAAAATGTACTAAGAAATATAATTGTCTTATTCAAACACACTTTAATAAGTTGTTTCTATCTACCGCAGCCAGATTTAAGTGAATATAAAAAGTTTATTTACTTAGAAGTTCCTAAGTAAACGAACTAGGAATCAAATTTGGAACTTTATGCTTTTGAAACAAGTAAGTTAGTAAAAATATACCTTTTTACCTTCAAAGTTTTTACCTTAAAAGTTCACTTTCACTTCGTCTTTTCATTTTAGAATAAAGAAAGACTAAAATGCGTCAATGGGCTACTTCTTAGGGTCTAAGATAATTTATAAGTTTAGTTTAAAGTTAAATTACTCATTGGTCTAATATTTAGGCAAGATTGTAATTTTAGTGAGCTCGTATATAGCCGCATTAATTTAAAAAAAACTTTCACTCGATCACCGTCAACAGCCAGGTGATAAACAACGGGCGCGTGTTCGAGCACAACCGCGTGTCGGAGCTGGCAGCGCCGCCTGCGCGCGCGCCGCGACTCCAGCCGCTAGAGGTATGCGCCTACTGCTGACATACTAGTATACATTATACTCTATCTATACGAATCTATGACGGCGCCATCATAATTTTTAATAGCAATCAACGTGACGACATAATAATTGCTAATAGTTTCTAGTTTTTAAGTTTATAACGTCTTTGAGAGGTGATATCTAGTAAAAGCGTCAGATGAATAGCGTCAGTTTTTATACTGTTTACATAGGTACTGTGCATACTTTAATACTGTACAAGAATCAGCTTTTCTAATTATGGTTCATTTTTGGTAACCATAACACGTCTTTGTGCGGTCATATCTAGTGAAAGGTCCATCAGCATGCGGGAAGACTTTCACTATCGTCATCAGTGGAGAGCGTAACACCCATCTATTACTGAATCAACCTTTCTGGGGATAGTTACCAAAAGTGCAGCTATCTCCTATTATATAAATAGTTCCCACGAGAATCTTATACCACGCAGACGAAATCGCGGGCATTACCTAGTTATTTATATAAAAGCGAAATACCACTCACTCACTCGCTAATCACGATATCTCAGAAACTATAGCATAAAGCATACAAGCTTTAAATTTGGAAGGTAGGTTCTATGACGTAGACATCAGCGAACAAACAATGTTGAGAAAATCACTCCGAAGGGGTGAATGGGGGTTGAAACTTTGATGATGGGTGTTTGTTACTCAATCACACCAGAACGGCTGAACGCATCTGGATGAAATTTGGCATAGAGATCAATTATAGTCTGAAATAACACATTGGCTAATTTACATACCGAACAATTAAGGGATTCCCGGGAATCAAAAATCTTGATCCACGTGGGTCGCAACTCGCAAGCCTCATCTAGTATTGGTATAATTTAATTTTGAATTATCTGTCACAGTCTAAACCTCAAAAGAAACGCAAACAGAAAAAGACCAGCCACCTGGTCGAACCTCTCAACTTCCTGTCCAGCGCCAACGCGATAGACAGAATAGATAGAATAGACAAGAGCAATTCGATCGACAGAATAGACAAAGGCAACTCGATCGACAGAATAGATAGAATAGACAAGAGCAACGCGATCGACGCGATAGACAGAACAGAAGCGACCGAGGAGCCGGCGGAGAAGAAGATCATCATCGAAGACTTTGTGGAGGTGAAGCCTAGCGTTAGCACGACACAGGTGATATGATGAAACATATACAATTGTTATTTACAATATAACTTCACTAGCTGATAGTTTCTAAAGTATTCAATTTTGTTAAAACTGTTAAAATATGCCCGAAAAGTTGCTCTTTTTCACCTCTATTATAACTGTAAAGTATACCTACATTTCCCACTCAAATATTACTGCACAGTTATTAGCCTGCAAAGGAATGCGCTAATTTTCTAATATTAATAAATATTTTTTTTTTAATCGTATGGCGTTTGGTACATAATAAGCGTTTTTATAAAAAGAACGCTTATTTCGCCTGCAAGTTTGTCGCTCGTTTAGCACAACCCAGGGGACACGTGCAGGGAGATAGAAGGTAGCTCCTGCGGACGTGAGCGACGGGGCATACCCCGTTTTTATTTGAAAATCTATAAGTAACTATTATATTTCATATTTTAGATTTTTTTACTGTTTTTAACCGACTTCAAAAAAAGGAGGAGGTTCTCAATTCGTCGGAATCTTTTTTTTTATTACCGACAAAATGTATTGTAAAACCTTTATAGTATTGGTAATATGATGTTTTGGCTCGGGTATGGTTTCGCCCGCTTCGCTTCGCTCCTGTGGGAATATCCCGCATCATTCCTTGTCTACACTCTACATTATAAAGGGAACCGCCTGTGTTTGTGTCGACAGAGGCCGGCGAAGAGACGCAAGCGCGTGCGGCCGCGGGAGCCGCCACACCAGTGAGTGTTGTTATTATGCCTTTATTTTCCTTATCAGTTGTAAATTAGTCTGACAGAGTTTCAAATGCTATTTATTATATTAACTATTATAATTTTTAGAGTATCGCTATTAATTTATGTATGTGTGTGAGAAAGTGTGAGTGTGAGTGTGTGTGTGTTTGTGTTTGTAGTAAGAGTTGGTTGTTTTGGTTTGTGTTTCTTAATAATTGTTAGTTTATATATATATATATATAATGTTTCTTGAGTATTATCTATGTTTTTGCCAAGGACCCAGAAGTCGTAATATCCACGTCTCCTGTTAGTTTTATGTTTAATAACCATTTTAAACTATCGATTGATGTAAAAGTGCGTCGAACTTGTTGTTAAAACCCAATCGTTCAGCAGATTTTAACGGAATTGGTACGCAGGAAAAGAAAAGAAATTTTGAAGCAATAGCAATTGTTTATCAGTTTATGAATCAATCAAATAATTGATTTGCATATATTGCGTAGGTCTACGTAATATATGCAAATCAATTATGTGCATTGGTGTTACATTATTAATATTAGTAGGAAATATATTACAATCTGCCGTGTGTTGGCGTGCACAAGGTGTCTAATAATAATAAATACTTATTCTCATCATCAGAAATCTCATAAAATCCATCAAGTATATCCATAATATATGTTATTATTTTAAACAATAATATGCATAGCAACTGTTAACTTGTCAATTTGGCAGGGTGGCGGCGGGCGCGAACGAATGGCAGAATCCTGTGGGAGCGGGGAAGGGTTCCTCTCTGGAGGACGCGGCCCTGCTCAGCGAGGAGGCGTGGCCCGTCGGTGAGCCGCCCCGAGACGACCGTTCATATATACTAACTAGTTTGGCGCGTGGATGCAAGAGAGTGGATAATGAGTCCGTCCCAGTCAACATTCGCCATACATTTTCTGTGGAAAAATATATTCCGCCATCTTGAATTTTTTTCCTGTTGATCGAGAAGACCTTCAGGTCCTGATCATCTTTTTCCGAGAAACCACTCTTCTATCTTTTATACTCTCCGAGACAGACACTGACGAAATTTGTGTAGCGGCCATCTTGAATCCGCCATTTTGAAGTTTTTTTCAACTTACCTCCAATCGGATGAGGTTTCGAGTGACATATTTTGTTGGTTTGAGCACCCCCCACCTATCTTCAATACCCCGGCTGTGCTCTTCATCCGTCTTCGAAATCCTCAATCATCAGCTCTCTCCTCCATCAGTATTTTCCTCCGAATATTTTTTTGTCTTCTATACGAAACGCCGAGTAAAAAAAATTTCCGGTATAACAAGCCTATGCCACTCTCCAGGTCCTCAACTACGCCCATGCCAAAAATCACTTCGAATAGTGCTCCGTTGAATCAAATCAAATCAAATCAAATATTCTTTATTCAAATAAACTTTTACAAGTACTTTTGAATCGTCAAGTGAATCTACCACTGGTTCGGAATGCCATTCCTACCGAGAAGAACCAGCAAGAAACTCGGTGGTTGCTTTTTTTAAATAATTCATTTACAATTACTATATCAATGTGTACATAAGTAACCGCTGTCCCCAGCATTGCTGGAGCGATCAAATCCATGCTCCTCTATCATTTAACATAATCTTCAACAGTATAATAAGCTTTTTTCAGGAGCATACTTTTAAACCAACAAATACTGCAACAAATAACAATACTAACTAGAATAAGACAAACACTAACACAACTAACACTTATTTCATCTAAAAAGTAGTTATATACAATTGTAAATATCATGAGATTAGAAATAAAAAGGCTTATTATTATTATTATTATTATTACTTTTAATGGATTTCTTAAATTTGTTTATTCAATTCATGTCAAAGACGGGCAGACAGAAAGTAGCCCCATTCCCGCCGGTGGCACCCGTTCACGAGCATGACGCATGATCCAGCCATTGCTTCGCTCGACCATATTTGAGGGAACGTAACAACCCGCACCACACGACACCACCACAGAAATGTTTAAAGAGAGCGTGACATTTTGTTGTGACGTGATTGAAGGAGAAACCAACAAACAAATAAACAAACAAACACACTTTCGCATTTTTATAGTATTAGTATGATTATAAATGCGAAAGTGTGTCTGTCTGCTACGCTTTCGCGGCCCATTCTTTCGGCCGATTTTGATGAAGTTTGGTACAGCGATAATTTGTATCCCGGAGAAGGACATCCATCATCCACGCGAACGAAGTCGCGGGCATCATCTCGTAGTAACTAAAAATAAACTGTATCTGCCGGATATAAAGTTCCTTTTACGTTGCCATTAGATGTATCGACGAAAAACGGTATTTTGGTTTTAAAAAAACGTTTTTCTATACAGTTTTGTGTGTTTCCAGTGGAGTCCCGTTTCCGTCGCAACAACACGCGCGCGTACGCGTTGGGCCGCTCGCGTATTCGCGCGCCGCGCGACTACAGCGCTGTACCTGTGTTCACGCAGCCACAGGTCAGTTATATTTCAATGAATTACAACAATAATTGATATAATTGATAACGTGACTTAACTAGTACGCTATTGCACATCGTGAAATAATAGATTCGAGCTTGGTGAAGACACTGTAATATTTGTGCTATTGCTCATGTGATTTTAAACTACGTTATATTATCCGTGACTTACGAGTAGATAGTTTATACAGCGTGCAATGTTTGATTTATGTTAATTAGTCACAAGTAATACAATAAAAGTGTGTGTGTGTGTGCAATTCACACGCCACACACGGAAGAAGTGAAACTTCAGAGAAGTAGCCTACGAGATAATGAGATAAATATAACTTGTATGCTATCTCATTCTCTCGCAGGGTAAATCCTATTATGAATATGTTGGTCACCTTTTAGTGCCGCTTTTTCGTGTCATCGAATTTTCAAATCACAATGTTTCTAAAGAAGTTTCACGTCAAAAATTTTTGCATAATAATTATGTTTAATTAGTAGTAATAATATGTTATAGCGCGTTCGGCCTACCTCACCTTCTGAACGTAAATTATTTCGACTTTTGGCTCCGTTAATTAAATAGTCCATGTTGCATGAACAAACCAATGACACAAAGTTATGTCCGAGGTATACGCGGTCTTGTTTTTACAATGTTTTAGACTGAGAAAATTAAAAGTACTATCTAAAGATATCAGAGATATCTAAAGATAAATCCATGAGTCACTTGGTGCAATAACGGCCAATTAAATCACGCGTGCAATAACGGTCAACTAAGTCACGCGTGCAATAACACAGTATTTCCCCCAGGATCCAGACACCTCTTTGTCGGATCACCGATCTGGTGATGAAGCGCCGGCGCCAGTGAAGGTGGTGATGAGAAGCAACCTCACCTTCAACCTGGGCGATGAGTTCTTCCGCTGGAGACAACGCACCGCGGACGATGTCGCGTGAGTCAACTACATCCTTAACTAGATGACCCGACCGAGCTTCGCACGAGTGCCATCGGTGCATGATCTCTCTCCGATCGTGTCGGATTGCCGTACCATCGGGGCTATGTACTGAAATGAAATAATAGTTACACTGTAATCAAAACCCATACCCCTAATCGGTTTCTAGTTTCTACATGGCATCGTACCGGAACGCTAAATTACTTGGCGGTACACCTTCGCCTGTAACTAGCCAAGACAGAAGACTTCCACCAGCCCAGATCTGAAAAAATCTAAGAGAGACTTTTAAATATAAATTTGCCGGTATATTGCTATCTCTATTTCACTGATGACACATGATCGCGTTCAAGCGAGATAGCAATATGAGCTTACAGAATTTGTTATACATTTAGTCTTGTTCCGTGAATACCAAAAATGATGAATGAAAACTTATCGTGCTTTTTACTTCGTTTTGTTATTCTGTAACTTGACAATATAGGCTATGCTGCTGACCAATTAATACGTAAGATATCGTTGGTTTTAATATGAAACAAATAAGAGGGAAACATGTCCATCTTGTCGTAAAAATATGCAAAACGCAATTCATTTACATTTCATTTTAGGAAAGTATTTTGAAAACATATAAATCCAGGGGACGAGATAAATACAATTTGAATCCAAATAAACTCTCATTTTGGTGGAAATGTTCTCGAATTATTAATTATTTTGGTATTACGTTTGTATGGGCAATTCATTCTCCGCTGGCACCTTAAGTCTATAAATTCCCATATTGATCCTACCGGAGATCGAACCCGGGACCTCCCACTTATAAGACAATAGCGTTCGCCGGTGCATTTAACAGAATGGCTGGCTCATTTTTTCGCACAAAGAATCAGCCTGGCTTTTCAGTATGAAAATGCAGTCGATATTCTTGATGCCATGGTAATCATACTTTTCTCTATTTCTAGCAACCTGCTCGGCGAGTTAGTGATCCCGGCGAATACGGCCAAACACAAACAGACCAGCGTCGAAACCGACGACACAAATACACAGACACACACGCAATCACACACACGACACAGAGATGACGCACAACCATACAAACACCACACAGACAATACACAATCACAGACACACTACACAGACGATCGGACACAACCAGACACAGAGGACACAAAAACACACAAACACCACACAGATAATACACAATACACAGACGATCTGACACAACAAGACACAGAAAACACAAAAACACACAAACACCACACAGATAATACCCAATACACAGACGATCGGACACAACCAGACACAGAAAACACTAATACACACAAACACAAAACTGATAGAGATGCAGATGTTGACGAAAAAGAGACTGAATACAGACAAGAGAGTGACAAAGAAAATGAGTTGCATAGACAGAGTGAAAGGGAGTTTAGGAACACAGAGCAGAGTAGAAAAGAGTTTAGCAATATAGAAGAGAGAGATAAGGACGACCTGCTGACGGGCAGGGGGAGGAGTAGGATCGTTCCCGATGAGTCGTCGTCATCAGAAAGTGGAGATGACTAAATTACATTTAACTAAATTAGATTTTGAAGTAGCTCACTGACGATCCGCCATTTTGTTTTTCCTTTGCTTCAAAATCGCTTCGCATGATTAAACTGTAATTATGTATTTTTGATTAGGATTTAATATTTAAACAAATAAAACTATACCGTCCTAAGTGTCACGTAAATTTTTGAAGTACTGTTTTGTCCAATTTAAAGTTTGACTGTGCAAAGCGAATTTGAAACCCAAAATGGCGGATCGGCCGCCGTGTTTATAATAAATTACAGGTTTTCCGGGGTGTTTAAAATGTTTTTCTCGTAAGGAACATAATATAATTAAAATTATTGGATTATTACAGTCTGCATAGTGGAAATTGAGCGATTATTAAAAATATTGTTAGCTAGTACATTCGGAGATGCCCGACCAATTTTTTTCATTTCAGGTCTGAATAGATAAAAATACAAAGATATAACAATAAAAAATTGGCAGTTATAGGAACTGCCGATAGACGTGAAAACGAATAATTAAAATATAAACCTTAAAACTAAAGCATTAAAGTTTAATTACGAATGTAGTATATTTATATTTAAAACCATTTGTCTTCGTAACAACGCGAGGTGTCGGTCGCACGCGTTTCCACAATTTTACCCCCTACCAAAAAATACTCAACGCGCCTAAAGAAGTTTTCACACGTGACCGACACCGTTCTTCTTAAGACAAAAAGTCTTAAGTATATATATAGTACATTCGTAATTAAACTTTAATGCCTTAGTTTTAAGGTTTATTTTAAACTAGCTGATGCCCGCAACTTCGTCCGCGTGGATTGAGGTTTTGGTTCCCGCGGTTTAATTTTACTCTTTAATTTTCCGGGATAAAAAGTAGCCTATATGTTATTCCAGACTATAATCTATCCCTGTGCCAAATTTCATCCAGATCCGTTCAGTCGTTCTGGCGTGAAAGAGTAACATACATCCATACTCACAAACTTTCGCGTTCATAATATAAGTAAGAGATATTTTTTTAATTAGAAAAAAAAATTATAATAACAAAAATTTATTTGGTATAGTTCAGCCCTACACCCCATAACCATGTCCTTTTTGGTCATTATGTTCTCAGCTTCCACTGGACAGGCTATTATAATAAAATTGACGAAACTTTTTGGAAAAACTGTTTTGAAAGTGAGATTATTGTAAAAAATATATCTACTATAATAAATAAATAAATAATAAAATGAATAAATGTAAGTTTTTGTATAGCGAGCGAGTCGCACATCAGAGTAGGTATTACGCGAGCTTTACTTAGAAACTATGCCGTCCTCATTATACCTATATGCGCTTACATCAAAATTGGTAGAAGATCGACTTGTAGGAATAACATGTATAGTGAGTTAGCACTTAGCAAGTTCTCCGATACTAGTTGGCCTAACGTTTTCGGCCACACACTTGCCAACGGTTTAGTCAATATCCTTTGGTGTGTGTATACACACCAGTCGGCGAACCGGCCTACACTAAAGAAGAATTCGTTGGAATAAACAGACGTGTACAATGTAGACAATTTTTAATTAAAAAAAAAGTAATATAATTATTGTATATAGGTTTATTTGAATTTTAAAAGGGACGTGGCTCGCTGCTGCCTGTTGGACCGAGTACTCGAGAAATCAAGACTTTAACCGATTTCAAATAAAATAGTATTAATGACGTCCTAAAGGTGCTCAATTTACTTAAGATGTAGGTTACAATTAAGGTTTTGAATGTTTCTAGTTTAGATAGCCACTGCCCCTTAACTAAATTTGTCCACTTTAAGAATAATACAGCTGACAATTAATAATTTGACCAAAATCAGTATTGTGACCAATGAGCTGAAAAGTCGACCAATTAGTTTACCAACTTAAAACAGAAATGAATTAACCACGAATCAAAAATGTGACGAAAAAATAATTAAAAAATAGTTGACCACAAATAAAAAAATGCGACAACAATGTAACAAAGTTGTCTGACCACATATTATCACACCGATGACCAATAAATCAATGAATGACTATAAAATAAGTGACCAACATGTTAAAATAGAGCCATTTTTTTGGTCAGGGGGCAGTAGGTATATTTGTAAATAAGTTTTTGTTTTTCGATGTGTGTATATAATTAATTATCTTTATAAAATCCACCGTAAACAATTCCCGGTGCACTTACATACCCGTACTTATTGTTGTATTTCACAATCACATATCAGACTTTTCGAAGACTTTCAATAAAATATTAAGACTGAGGAATGTGTTTTATTTCTATAATAATTATAGGGCTTCTTTATTAACCGACTACGACAAAGCAATTTTTGCACTCTATGTAATATGTGTGTTCCTCCGTATTGCCTTACTGAGCAGATTTCGATAAATGAGGTGTCAATCCATTCGTTGTTTTGATCCGGGTAACATAAGCTATACATAAGATTTTACAGGAAAAAAATAGATATGACGAATGTTGCATCCAAAAAACTGGGGGTCAGATGCAATGCAGCAATGTCAGAACATTGCCGGTATTCGGCTTAGTTTTTAATAAATACTTAAAGTACCTAACGTAAGTTTTACTTCAACTAATCCCTTGTCTGCGATCTCACCGGGATGGTGCAGTCTATAATGGTAGCGGGCTGGATTCAGGTATATTAAACCATAGATTTAGCGTTGGTCTAAAGACCAATCCTAAATCTGTGTATTAAACTCATAACTTACCAATTTGATTTAGTTTTTTCGAGTGTTCTTAGCTTTGATTCATGTTAAAAGATTTTTTACTTTGAAGAACTATTCTAGTTGATAACCCGTATTGAACAACTTCCACTGGCTTAAGGCCATATTGTTTCATTATTGTTAGAATTATAGCCTTTAGGAAGGTCAGGGTACCTACGTGACATCGAACTGTCATTTTGAGTAGGTACCTAATATTGCTTTAAGCGTTGGCAGTGTGGCCCCTGATCGGTTTGCAACTTGGTATCCTGTCGCTTCAATGATATTCCTACAATCAACGGGATAACCTTTCAGCAGAGACTTCCTTAGGGATCCCTGCTTTGATAAGGAGTTTCTTACCAACAGCAGGGTTGGTATGGTCTCAACTCTCAATGGTTTTGGTTTATACACTAGCTGATGCCTGCGACTTCATCTGCAAGGAATTAGTTTTTTAACTCCTTAGACTGGGATAAAAAGTAGCCTCCACTCCACACCACACCGCATACATGACAGATGTAATAACTCAGTTCATTATTTCAAATAATGTTTCCAAATCGATATTATTCATGCGATATGTCGAACTCGTGTTCAAAATAAATCGTTGACTATCCGTGCTGTAACACATGTTTAAAGCAAATAAAAGAATTCATTATCATTATAACCCGAAAAAAAGTTTCTATTTAGATACAGAATGCTAAATGACTTGGCAGCGCTTGGCTTTGCCGGAAATATTGTATCTAGCCATGATCAAAGCTTCTGAGCAGACCAGAACCCATTTATCATTTGAATTATAATCTGCGTCTTTATTTTCATATTGTATGCGATTAATAAATATTTTATACCTTTACTTTGATTTACTAGCGCTATTACTGTTTGCTATGTTAGGGTTATTATTTGAAGTATATGTATGTATGTATGTATATACTTTATTGTACACCACAAAAACACAAAAGAAACAGATTATTAAAATGAAAACTTATAACGTAGGTACAATAAGGCGGTCTTATCGCTAACCAGCGATCTCTTCCAGACAACCTTATCGATACGGAGACATGAGCAAGTGAACAGTAGGAGGTGGTGCATAAAATTAAACTTAAATACTAATAGATACATAAACTAACCAATATCATAAAATTATAACATATTAATACATTAATATATACAAAATAAATAAAATAGACATACGTAAGATTTAATACATAAATAAATACATATTTATATAATGGACAAATTAAACATGTCGCTATTGATGATTACAGAGAGACAAGTAATGATTTTTCACGTCAATTTTAAACTTATTAAGAGTTTTAGCTCGATGTATTTGCGAGGGCAGTTCATTCCACAAGCTAATGGCCTTGAACATAAATGAATTTTTGAGATATTTTGTCCGATAAGATGGCACTGCAAGAACGAGTTTTCCGGCTGACCGAAGAACTCTTTCTGGTCTGTCATGACCAAGATATTTAAAGTTTTCCTTTAAATAACTTGGAGTCATAGGATTGAACAATACACAGTACAGAAGGGAAACAATATGTAGATTCCGGCGAAAGCGAATGGGTAACCACTTGAGCTTTGAACGAAATTCAGAGACATGGTCATATTTGCGCAAACCAAATATGAACCTAATAGATAAATTTTGAATTCGCTCAAGTTTATTTAGCTGGTCCTCAGTT
Source organism: Erebia aethiops (assembly GCA_923060345.2). NCBI lineage: Eukaryota > Metazoa > Arthropoda > Insecta > Lepidoptera > Nymphalidae > Erebia > Erebia aethiops. The sequence goes on from CAKLPR020000011.1 coordinate 329,977, forward strand.
AAATCAAGATAGCTTGCCATATCAAGACAGATGGCGCTGTAGCCACATAAACATTAGCTCCGTGATTATTATTTTCGTTTGAATAATAATTAGTAGTGATTCTAGTGAAAAACTTTGTGAAAACATAGAAAATGTAGTGATTATTAAGTAGAAGTGTTATCCAAGCAAATACTTTTTTAGTAACTGAATAATCTACAATAAATCAAAATAAATTAACAGTTTTTTCAAAAAATATTGAGTTTATTGACATTATAATCAAACCTTTTGTATTATTATACAAAAAACTTAGTGTAAAGTGAACATTACTCCAATATCATAAAAAGTGATTCAGAAAATAATTATTTAGAACAATAACGGTCTCGGTGACATTGAACATTAACGCCACCTAACGGGCACCATTGGAGTTCCGCCCTTAGGCCAACGTTCGCAACAATTGACCGTTGATCACACTCCACTAACTAGTGTCAAGAATTACCAATAGATGGAACCTAACGAATAAAATTCAACGGAATTATACTACAACACAAAAAAACCGCCTACTCAGCTATGGATAAAACAACAAATAATAATATAACCTACAGGAAGAGGAGACCACGCTCCCTATCATTATCTGACGCTGACTTAAATCTATCTATCATGTCAAACCAATCTAATATATCATCAGGAAACTCGACGGTTTGTGAAGATAGTTACAAGAGTTTACCTATGACTTTAGAATCATCGATGACACAAGACTTAAAGTGTAAATTGGAGTGCCTACAACATGAACTAGCGTCTGCCCACGAGGAGATAAATAATCTGAACTCAGAAATCACGCAATTAAAACAGATGTTAGTGGAACAAAATAAAAAAATTGAGTTTCTTAGAAATATTTCTGCATACAGCACACCGACTTACAGTAATTCACATCCCTCAGAAGTCTGTAGCTCACCAACTTCACACCGTAGAAAACCAAAATCAAAAACTTCGATTAATAAAAAAATTTGCAAGAATTTGGACAATCAATTTCAACAGGCACCTACGCAGATTGTTTGTGACACAGAAACTCAAACAGAAACCACACTAGAAGATACAAATAATAACTATGAGTCCCAAGAATTCCAAAATATCTTTCCAAAGTCGTCAAAAGATGGCGCTAGCTGTCTTTCACAAGAAGAAAAGCCGAACATATTTATATTAGGTGACCAACAAGCTCAAGGTTTATTAATGAAGCTGTCAGAAAGTCGTCACAAAAAGTGGAATGATGTTTATAGGGTCACATATATATTATTATTTTTACATATATATATATATTTATATATTTATTGTATTTTATATTCTTTTTATTTAAACTAAGTATTATATTATATTTTAGTATATTATACATTTTTGTGTATTTCAATACGTCACTTTATTACCTACTACCTAATATGTTTTTTCTTACCCCAACTTTTCTCTTTATATTGTACGCACTGTGATTTCTACCCTGTCTCCACTACCAAAGGTTAACTGGAAGAGAATACCTCTAGGTATTAAGTTCGCCTTTGTGCATTGTAATTTAAGTATGTGCAATAAAGAATTTAAAACAAACAAACAAACATCTATGGTTAAGCCAAATGCAAACTGTTCACAAATACTTAGCAGCTGCGACTGCTTAGCTGAAACTATCTCTAAGAATGACATTGTAATCTTATTTATAGGTTGTAATGACAAAAACCCTTACAATTTGTTCTGTAAATTATCGAATGCGCTGGAAAAATTGAAGGAGTGTAAATATATATTTGTACCTAATATACAAAAAAACCCCTACCTTAACCTAAACCTACTCAATCAAAAATTAAAATTGATAACACTAAATTATCCTAATTGCAAATTTATTGACTTTGAAAAAAATTACCATACAAGTACACTTAATCATAAAATGAAGTTTCGCGACTACATTTGCTACAAACTAAATATAGAAATTGACTACTTGGAATACAATGCCAAATTTATAGTCCAGCACAAAAATTACACACCAAAATCCAAAAATATGAATGTAGAACCACTCGTACAGTCGATTACACCCAATAATACAAATATACATAGGTACTTATGAACAGTACAAAAAAAACTTAGAAACTCAAATATTTATCAGAAACACTAAAAAAGGTACAATACCCTACTATTTCAAAAAAATCGAATGCATTCAAAAAAATAATGTAGTATGTAGACTCCAGACACCGTCTCCAGCAACGTTTTTTCGTAAATAAAGTTAATTTTACATTACTCCACCAAAACATTGCAGGGGTTCTGAGCAAGCGTGACCTTTTTGAATTAGCCATATCTGAGCTATCAGAACACGGGGTTTGTATTGATGCAATTTGCGTTTCGGAAACATTTCTAAAACGTGGCTCGGAGTCAAACCTACACCTAAAAAACTATAACCTAGCTACCTTCTTCTCAAGAGAAAAGGAACGTAGAGGGGGGACCTGCATATTATTAAAAAAAAACTTAAGCTATAAAATACTTGAAATAAAACAAGCCAAATCCTATGTATTTGAATGCTGTGGTGTAGAAGTATTGAATTATAAACTTATTATTATTTGTATTTATAGAACACCGTCATCTAAAGCAAATGAATTCCTAACTGAGTTACTCTCGCTACTTGAAACACTAATGCGAAGATGTAACAAGAAGATTATTCTCTGCGGTGACTGGAACATCGATATTTTGAAACGAAATTCGGTATCGAAAGATTTAATTGCACTACTAAATAATAATAATCTACAAAATCATATACTTAAAGCGACTAGGCATAATGCCTGTTTAGATTTAATAGTGAGTAATATCTCTAACGTTAAACCAAACTTACACTATTTAGCCTTATCAGATCACGAAACCGGACAAACTATAACGCTGGAAGTTGTAAAAGACCCAAAGATCAAGCCAAAACCTAAATTCTGGTTTGAAAATAAAAGGGATTTTTCCCGGGAAAACTTAAAAAAATTCAAGGACTGCCTATCAGCCCTATCATTTAGTGACGTATTATCTGAACAGGACCTAGACAGTGCATTTAACACTTTTCATGACTTACTTACTCTCTTTTTCGAATTATGTTTCCCAAAAGTTCGAGTAAAAATTCAACCAAAACTGTTAAAAAGTAGTTGTATGAGTAAAGGGCTAAAAAAATCGTTTATAATAAAGCGAAAAATGTATCTTAAATATTTATATTCATCAAACAATAAAAGCCTAAATAAAAATAAATATCACAAATACACTCATATTTTAAAAAAATGTCTGCTCCAAGTTCAAAAACTCGGTGCTACTAAATACATACAAAAATCAACAAATGTATGCGCAGCATCGTGGAAAGTTGTTAAAAATTCTCTCCAAAATGAGACAAGCAAACGCGAAATTGACGAAATCTCAGTAGATGGAATAGCTTATACAAGTCCTGACATTATATGCGAACATTTTAATAATTATTTTATCAACTTGACTAACAAAAATTTAAATAATACACTGACTTACGAACCTAAAATCCCGAATCGCAATACCAGTTTATACTTAACACCAATAAATGAAATGGATATAATAAAAACATTGAAAACACTAAAAAACACAAAATCAGCAGGTTACGATATGCTAAATACTGCTGTGATAAAAGAATGCGCATTAGTGTTAGCTACCCCATTGACCTACTTAGTTAATCTATCATTTGAGCAAGGGAAGTTTCCCACTAGATTAAAAAAATCTATAGTAAAACCAATACATAAAAAAGGCGACGCACGTGTGCTTGGAAACTACAGACCAATCACACTAATTCCTATAATGTCTAAAGTGTTTGAAAAGGTGATGAATGACAAAATGTACCAATTTCTCACTACGTTTAATTTATTAAAAAGTTCTCAGTATGGATTTAGAAAGGGTAGCTCCACTACCTTAGCATGTTTTTCTCTCATAAAAACTATAACTGAATGCTTCAATAAAAAAGTATATCCGCTTGCAGTATTTTTAGATATGAGTAAAGCCTTTGACTTTGTCTGCCACAAGTTGCTTTTGGATAAGTTATACAAATATGGTATTCGAGGAAAACCTCTAGATTGGATACAAAGTTACCTTAAAGACCGCATGCAATGTGTGGAGGTAACAAAGACAGTTGGGAATCAAAGGAGTCAATTTCAATCTTGCTTTAGGCATAATGCGTATGGAGTACCGCAGGGTAGCGTATTGGGACCGTTACTATTTCTGATATACATTAATGACATGCCAGACGTAATCAAACATGAATGCATTTTGTTTGCTGATGACACAACAATGATTATTAAATGTGAAAACAAACGTGACATTGAAAAAGAAACGATCGATTCCCTGACTAAAATAATAGACTGGTTAAACAAAAATAATTTGCAAATTAACTTAGAAAAAACCAATTTCATACAATTCGTAACGCACAACTGTAGTGGTTTTGACTATAATATTAAGTATAATGTATCTGTTATTAATAATGTTGAATCAGTAAAATTTTTAGGTGTAACTATTGACAAGTTCTGTAACTGGAAAGCTCACATCCAAGGAGTATGTAATAGATTGGATAAATTTGTATATGTCATAAAGCGTCTTAAACAGACAACAACACATGAAGCCGCTCTCATGGCATACCATGGATATGTGTCTTCCATTTTAAGATATGGCCTTATACTGTGGGGTAACTCAACAGAATGGGAAAGGGCATTTAAAGTACAAAAGAAATGCATTAGGGCATTGTATGGCGTAGACATGCTTCACAGCTGTAGACCACTGTTTAAATCCCTTAAAGTGTTACCACTGCCAAGCTTATACATTTACGAAATGTGTATATTTGTAAAGAAAAACCCACACCTGTTCAAAATCGAAAGTGCAATAAAAAGTGTTAGAAATAAACATTTGTACCACAGGTTATGCATCCCTACGCAGAAGCTGGCTGTTACCAGTAAAAATGCTTACTGCATGGCAGTCCGCATTTTTAACCACTTGCCCAACTCAATAAAAAGTTTCCCTTTTACAAGGTTTAAGAAAGCCTTATTTGACTTGCTCTTAGATAAGCTATATTACAAAACTGACGATTACTTAACTGAAAAGTTTAACTGAATTTCCATAATTATTTATATTATTGACGTATTTATGACGGTATTTATTATTGTCTGACATTTAATTTATTGTAATTTCTTAATTTTAACTTATTAATTTGGCTTTTAATTATTATTTTAGGTGTTATTTTATTTGTGACATATGTAACGTATTATGAATAATGTTGTAATTTAATTGTTATAATGAATCTGAATATTTGTATACTTTCATCGGGGTTTAATTGTCAAATAATAATTTATTTTTTAGATTAAGCATATAAAAATAATTTTGCACGCCAAACCTGGCAGGATATGTGGACTCAATACTTTATTAACATCTATGTCAAAATGTTGCATGTACCATATTCTGGCAAAAAATAAATGATTATGATTATGATTATGATTGCGTCCGCATAATCGAGAATGGAGAGAAGTAGAGATTGTGCTAACATAATCTTAGTAGGAATAGGGAGAAAAGAACGCAGACGCCTAAGTGAACCCAAAGCAGCAAAAGTCTTTCTACTAGCTTCTTTCAATTGAGTAGACCACGAGAGAGTGTTATCAAAGTAGACACCGAGATTTTTAACGTTAGTACTGTAAGGTATTATAACGTTATTTAATGTAACAGGCGGAAGGTTTTCCCAGTCAACTCTTGAAATCATACCTGAGCCACCAATAATAATAGCCTGGGACTTACAAGGATTAACCTTAAGTCCATAACACTTACTCCATTGACTAATAGCCTCCAGGTCACAATTAATATTAGAAACAGCAGTAGGCAACTCTTCAAGAGTTGACTGCGAGTAAATTTGGAGATCATCTGCATACATGTGATAGAGAGAAGTAATATTCTGGGAAATTGAATTGATGAAGATGGCAAAGAGTAAAGGAGACAACACACCACCTTGAGGTACGCCGGCTGATATTTCACACCAAGATGAAAACTTATCTTCAATGCGAATACGCTGCCGTCGACCTTTGAGATAACTCTGAAACCATCCAACCACTGATGGAGATATGTTAATAGAACGCAACAGACTCAACAAGATGTCAAAATCAACGGAATTGAAGGCATTGCTAAAGTCTAACAATACCAGCACGGTGAGCTGTTTATTATCCATTCCACGTCTAATGTCGTCAGTAACTTTAACCAGCGCCGTAGTCGTACTATGACCTGCCCGGAAACCAGACTGAAGGGGATTAAGAAGGCAATTTCTGTTAAGGAAGAGATTCAATTGATGGAACACTATTTTTTCTAACACTTTGGACAGAAATGGAAGGATGGAGATAGGGCGAAATTCGGAAAAGTGCAAAGCGTGAGCCTTTTTTGGGAGAGGGATTATATTAGCACTTTTCCAAGCTTCAGGAAATATAGACGTAGTGATCGAAACGTTAAGGATATGGGTTAGGATAGGAGTAACTACCTCAAGGATTGGTAAGATCATGTTACGACTAACACTGTCGTCACCCACGGCGTTAGACGAGACCGATAATATGTTCTTTTTAACATCACAGTCAGTGAAAGGAGTGAAATTAAACGGTTGGAAAGCAGGAGTTGGCATAGAAGAAAGAATTCTCAGCGTGCAATCTTTGTCTGAGCTGTCTATTGTACTAGAAGAAGTAAAATGTTGATTAAGGAGCTCAATATCAATATTCTGATCAGGCGAACGTGGGGATGATTTACCAACTCCAAATATAATCCAATATATATATCCAAGGAATATCTGCTGTATACATGTTAGAAATCTTTTGAAATACATACATTGTCTATATTATTTAACGAGTCCTGTCATTATCTCGCTGCAGACTCGGCCATAAATCATTCGAGTGTTTCTCTCTTTCCCACTCACGGGCCCTATGGCAGTCTGTGTACAATAAGACAGGGGCCGTGCCATAGGGCCCGTGAGTGGGAAAGAGGACTATAGTATAGATCATTTGATCAAAGAAATCATGGGCCACTGAGAATTAATTTGGTGAGACCCTATATATCTTCTTCATGTCTTCAAATAATTGCAAATATTTTATTCAAGAAGACAATAACAAAGTCCGTGATGTTATATTTAAATAACCCTTTATCATAAGGTCTTTGGCAAACTGTCAAGGCAAGAAGTTGGTTGAAAGCCCTATAGGTTTTGACTTATTGGCGAGTGTCAAAATATGCGGCATAAACGGCGGTATCTTCTGATTGCGACTATTTGATATGAAGTAGATTACGTTAATTTACTAGGTACCTAGTAAAGCCCTATAAATCCTTGTTAGGGTTAAGTACACTCAACGAGACTCGGAATCCATTTTTTAAATGCATAATATCCATCCGATTTCTTAAACGTACTTATCGCAGACTTATAGATATTGTGGGTTGTAATTTCAATTAGATGAAAAAATATTTTCGACCGCGGAACCCTCATTTATTTCAGCTCTATTTGTACTTGATGCGCTCAATTCACGTCCTGATTCTGAAGAACTTCATCTTGAAGAGTATTTTTTTTTTTTTTTTTTTTTTTTTTTTTTTTTTTTTTTTTTTTATCCACTACAAGCTAGCCCTTGACTACGATCTCACCTGATGGTAAGTGATGATGCAGTCTAAGATGGTAGCGGGCTAACCTGTTAGGGGCATGGCAGTTATATTAAACCCATACCCCTTAGGTTTCTACACGGCATCGTACCGGAACGCTAAATCGCTTGGCGGCACGTCTTTGCCGGTAGGGTGGTAACTAGCCACGGCCGAAGCCTCCCACCAGGCCAGACCAGGGAAAATTCAGAAATTATAAATTCCCAAATTGACCCTGCCGGGGATCGAACCCGGGACCTCCGCACGTTAAGGCAACAGCGCTACACACTGCGCCACGGAGGTCGTCAAACTATGATGTATGACTTCACTAATTCATTATATCTATTTTTTAATATTTTTTGAATGAAAACTGGCTGGCAACAGTTGGCTATCTTTCGGATATTTTTGAAAAACTTAACGATTTAAATCAATCGTTGCAAGGGAAGAGTACAAATGTATTGATTTTAGCTAACAAAATAAAAGCTTTTTATAGGAAAATAAGTTTGTGGATAGACGATACAGTTACTGATTATATTATATTTATAAATAACTGGACGTCAATAAGTGTAGTGTACCTACCTAAATTTAATAAACATTATTTTGATTTGATTTTGATTTTGATTTGATTTGAAAGCCTGGTTATCTATTGATGCTATGGTATACCACGATGCTATTCTAGTGAATCCAACAAGAAAAGACTTGTTCAGACTTGATCAAAAATAACAAAGATCTATTGTTACTGTCAATCCACACCATGGCTCATAGAATGTATTTAATTTTGAAAGTGATACGATATTAATTGAAAGGATTTTTTTAATCTAATATTAACCGGTGTTTCCAACCACCATAGTACAAATCTACAATTACAACGTTACTTACAAAGTCTATAAAGTGCGCCAAGCAACCAACCTCAGGCACCAACCCTTGCACCAACCAACTGCTGCAGCCTGCAATAGGGGATGATGCCTATATAAAAAATAATAATATTATGCAAATTAATTTGTGTACGGCCAGAGTTTCGGCTCCAAGGTTGAAACAAGGGCTCTGAGGTACTTACCCAAACTAAGAAAGCGGAGCCTCGGAGAATCTTTAATTAGATATTCATTATTTAAACTCGTTAAGGCCAAATTGTAGTGCAAGGTAGTTGAAGGGCTGTCGTTATGTTGGCTATGGTTGGCCCATAATAAATATAAATAAATAAATAAATATTCTTCCCAACAACAACTGAATGACTGAATAAACTTATGTGATGTCATATAGATGCCCCCAGCCCTCACTTTGTATCACCAAATTTGTATTGACAAATTGAATAGATACCAGTTACAAGTTAATAATATAATATTCTTACCTTACTGAAGGAGCAACAATAACACCAATTAAACACAGCCTGGCAATTACTAATGGATGAGAAGGTGGCATTTCAAATATATGCTTCAAGAAAAACGTGTTGAGCTCTGATATTTGCCAAAATACCACAAGTTGGCTGAGTGCAAAGAACCTCATATAAGTGCATGTGGGGTCAAGCCATCGTAGATTTGGCTGTTTATTGTTTTAAAATGTTTGTTAGTAGCTATTTAAGGTTTTATGAAAAGAAAAATTGGAAAAAAACTCAGAAAATGTTATCAAATACAGGAAAACCGAACTGTCTCGTTGGTTTAGTGGTAAGCATGTTCGACTGCGGCTGAAGAAGTCCCGGAGGATGCGAAAGTACGTCTTTCTGGCTGCTACGTTTTCACGGCCCATTTTTTCAACCAATTTTGATCAAATACCAAATTTTGTCTGAACTATTGAAAAAATTGCGCCGTTGAAGCGTAGCAAACAGACAGACAGGTGACAGACACTTTCGCAGCACTGCACATTCCTCCATGCTTAATAACTAAATATGTAGGTGTAAAACGTGTTAATTATTATATGTATAATCTATTCTAAGGTGTTACATAAGTATAATAAGAGATTTAAGTTACAAAAGTTAGGTTCTTACTTATTAATTTTTCCTTATAAGGAACTTTCTTTCCTCCATCAACACTCATTCCTAATAAAATCCTTCACTGCTGTTCATATTATCACGTCATATATGAATTAATATTTTTTAAATTTGCTGTCAGAGTAGATATTCCTCCTTCTTCTCTCTTGCATTTTGACCAGAGAGAGATCAGGCGCAGGATCGTTAGCTATCGATTTTGCACATATAAATTCCCGTTTTATTAAATAGTGCAGAGACTGTGCCACCCGCAACCCAACCGTTGAGATCTGGAGGGCGCCCCACACTACGCTTACTTATACGTGGTCTCCACTCTTACACTTTCAGACTCCAGCGGCCATCGTTCCTTCGACAAATAAAATAAGGCGTCATCAAATAAATTAAACCGTGCCATAGATTACGCGCAAACTACCTAAAAACATTCAAAAAATGAGGGATGAAATATTTAACTTAACGCCATAATTTGATCAAAGTCTATCCACAGCAGCAGAGAACGATTGCGAAAAAAAAACAAATAATTCACTTTAATGTAGTGTGATGGAAACAAGCTGGTTACCACGCGTGATTGGCGACATATTTTCCGAGAGCCCATAGACATATCATAAGTTTCAATCCACCACCATCATTGGGTATTTGCTAAGTGATCAAATCCTATAATGTGACGTATGTCTGGGGCCTGACGACCTCTGTGGCACAGTGTTGATCGCTGTTGTCTCAATGTGCGGAAGTCCCGGGCCAACGGCTGCGATAGCGGCAATGCTGTCGGCGGTTGGAGCTTTGATTATCCGATGATAATGCTATCTTTGTATCAATTACTGGCGACAATAATGATTACACTTTCACTAACAGATAAAGACTGACCCAAATACCGCCAAAACGAACTTATTATATAATATACATAGAAGACACATTTTTAGTATAATGACATTTTTTTATAACACTGATCATGAGATTATATTTCTTGCGTCCAATTTAAAGTCAAATGAGCTCTTATTATTCATTTAAACGCTAGTGAGAAATTTTGTGAGTGAGCTACCTAGATACCTAGCCGAGATTTAATACTTCAAAATTATCTTCACACACAAATTAAGTGCTTTTAATCCAATGAAGTCACGTTAAGTCCATTTATTTCTTTTATTTGGCTTTATAAAGTCGAGATTCGATTAACCAAAACTTTGTTGTTCTTTCAAATTGTTTGCACATTTGTAGCATTTTTAATAAGATACCCTATGGCGTCATACTTTTATGATGTACATATATATAATAAATTGGTATAAATCGTTATATTTTACGTATAAAAATACAAAGACTAAAATAATGTAATATGCTTTCCTAAGGGCTATTTATTTGCAATAATCTGTTTAATTTTATTTTGTATTTGAAACACTTAAATGCAAGTGGGGCTCAGAAGGGCTGGAAGTTGGTAACTAGAGCCATAAAGCCAGTTAATAAAAATGAAATTAATTAATTAAAATTAATCCCACAAACTTTGTATACTGTGGGTATACAGTGTATCTACTCAATTGTGAATCATCATCAGTATAACAATGGTATTGACTGGCATGCTAAATAATAAAAACTCATTTGTCTTTACGTTCTAGTACCTACTTATTAATCTTTTTAATTAATGTTTAATAAAAATCCCATGAGCTGACCTGTTAGGGGCATGGCAGTTATAGTAGTCCCATACCCCTAATCGGTTTCTACACGGCATCGTATCGGAACGCTATATCGCTTGACGGCACGTCTTTGCCGGTAGGGTGGTAACTTTAAATTAAAAATTATGCTGTAAATCCACCGGTTGACCTCGGCGAGAAATACCTAATGAATCATCCCGCATTCGGTTACAACTACAAAGCAAAAAGAAACTACTATCACCAACATGAATCTCTCTTTAGCAAAATACAAGCCTACTTAGTCAATGGCCATATTGATCGTGACGTGATTACATCACAAATTGATTTTATTAAATCACTTCGTCTGCATTTTAAAGTTAGGTAAGTATATAAAGTCGACAAAAACCGAAAAACTTGTGCCACTACCTATTTACTTATGTAATAAAATATTGACACGCCATATTCAGTAATTTATCAAACACAAACTGTAAATTATAGCACCTAGGCTAGATTTAGGTAAGTAATAAACGAGTAATAGCATTTTTTTGTATAGGTATATTTGAGAGTGATAGGTTTCTTGCCAAGATCTTTAAATCCTAAATCCACGCAGGCAAAGTCACGATTATTAGCACTAGCTAAAAAATGTCACGGGCGCTACATTGAATCCTGAACGTAACGAAGGACTCCAAATTTAACTCCCGAGCGCAGCGAGGGTGTTATAAGTTAATTCCCGACCAAAGGGAGGGAATTAAGATTGATTCCTGAGTGCAGTGAGGGATTCTGTTTCTTGTACCTATACCTAGATTTGCTTAAACGTAATACCAAAATAATTAATAATTCGAGAACATTTCCACCAAAATGAGAGTTTATTTGGATTCAAATTGTATTTATCTAGTCCCCTGGATTTATATGTTTTCAAAATACTTTCCTAAAATGAAATGTAAATGAATTGCGTTTTGCATAATAAAATTACCTTACAAAAAAATGTAGCTGGAGGCAATTATCCGCTGTAGCATCTAACCGTACCCAATAAAGCGATCGGTAACTTCTGTAAGAACTCAACCGCCTCCGTTACAAATAAAAATAAAAGGATACAGAAATCTAGCTGATGCACGATAGGGTTCCCACTGCATGCTCGTTATTTGTTAATCATTTTAGTTACTTCATCAACAGATAGCAACACATGTCGATTAGCAGCTAGTTACCAGCAAGCCGCGTCGCTCTCTGGTCCACGAGCCACGCTCCCGGCGCCATTGTCTGTCCGCTCATATGACGGATAAAAAAAGTAGGAATCTCCAAATTTTTTTCGAGTGCGATGTCAAATGAAAGAGAAGAAAATTCTGAGTTAATGAATGAATGAATATAGTACAATTTTAAAAGTGACAGAAAAACAATTTAAAACAGGGTCGCCGGTGAAAACCAGTCATAAATCTTCAAGTTTGGCGCAACCATAACATTTAAAGTAAAATAATTATCAGGCTTTAGTATTGTGCACTAGCCTCTAAACCGAAAAGAGCGTGATGCTTAGTTATGCATATTATTTTTGGAATCTGCTGAGTGCTGAGCTGTTCGATATCATGTAGTTACTCACCATGTAAAATGCAATAAATTTTAACCATAACATTGTAATTTATCGAATTCAATTACTTAATACTCATCTTTTCCTAAAATATCGTTGGAACTAGTTGAAAGATTAGATTCGCTCGTAATGTAGTTTGCGTCATTCGGCTTTATTACAAGCATGATGAGTGTGACCTACGCAAAATCAGGATTTCGAATACTTTGATACGCACCAGACCGGGGACTTCGCGAGGGGTGTTATAAGCCTGTGTGTGGCATCATAGCTCCCAAATGTATGAACCGATTTTAATTTAGTTTTTTGGTTTGAAAGGTGACTTGATCGAGAGTATTCTTAGGTATGATTCAAGAAAATCGGTTCAGCCGTTTGACGATCATCAGCTCATGTCTAGTAGAATTCTTTTAATTGCTTTTCGAACATATTTCTCATTAGTGTAATTCTTCGCTTTTACCATACTATTACAATACAATTTTTGTCCAAAGTTAAGTTGTTAAACATTTTCAAGCGAACAAAATATAGATACATAAAACCTACGTTGTTAGGTTTTTTTTTAGGATTTTATTTAGGTTTTTGAAATATTCCGTGGTAATTTATTGATTTTCCGGAATGGTAAGCGTATAAGTCCTTCCCCGGGATGCATTGCAACAAACATCATTAGCGATATCGCCAATTACCTAGCTGTAATTTTTAATGAATGAAATTTGGTGCATAAATCCTTTGTGGGATCGAGTGTACGCTTTTATAACATGGTTCCCAAAGAGTTTCTAGATCTGCGATTGCATTTTAAAGTTTTTTTGATAGTTAAACATATGAGGCAGTTATATTAAACCCATACCCCTGCGGTTTCTACACGGCATCGTACCGGAACGCTAAATCGCTTGGCGGTACGCCAAGTAGGGTAGGTACCGGTAGGGTGGAAAACTAGCCACGGCTGAAGCCTCTCACCAGGCCAGACCAGGGAAAATGCCCTGTACAACTTCTGCAAACGAATTTTAAATAAAATATTTCAAATCAGCTGTCATTTTTTCTAATTTACCTCTTATTATTACTCAAAAATCTACGAATTGAAATAGAGAAAATCTAAATTTGTACTAAAAGGCTTCCATCTTTATTGAGCCTAACATTTTGGACGGACTCGCGAGCCAGTCTTGAACTTTGACCTTTTCTTCGTCCTGCGAGCGTATGCTTCCCGAATATTGCGTAAGTGCAGCAATATCTGCTTCGAGTTTTTTATCTATAAGTTCCTTATCGATGGCGGCCTTTTGTTTCGCGGCTTCATATTCTAGTTGCGCCCTGCGGGCCGCTGATGAAAACACGGGCGCGCGTATGACAGAGTCTCGCGCCATCAACGCGTCGCTACACGTGCTGGAGCGATGTCTGCGCGACCTGCGCCGCAAACGCACTGTAGACGTGCTCGTGCCTTATCGGTAAGTCATCTTGGGATCTGAATACTTATCGCCGCTCAAAGACGTGTTATGGTTATCAAAATGAGAAATCTATACAAATCTACGCAACCCACGATCAATATAAATGATTTGAAACAACATACTCTTTGATAATACAAATGCGATAGCACTGTTTATTTATGTTCGCAGTGAATCGTGTACAAAATCATAATGGCGATTAATCGGACACAAACAATATTTTGTTGAAACAGATAGATAGTCACAATCATTCCCAATGCCGGCTCACTACTGAGCAGAAATCCCCTCTCAGAAGGGTTTTGCCGTAGTCCAACACGCTGGCCAAGTGTGGGTTGGCACATTGCTCGGGAACAAAATTTAAATGTTTTTTATTCAAATAAAGTTCTATATGAATTATAATATAATATAGGTAAGTATTTGAACTATGCTTGAAATAATTTTTCCTGTCGTCTTTAGTTTGCAAGATAATGTTTCTCAACAGCATTTTTGGTCACGGATAGGAACCTGATGCGTGTCACACACATTTTCAACTGAATTTCGGCAATTTGATGTATTGGAATACTCATCAATTCAACCCATCTCCCGCTCACTACTAAGCTAATTGGTAGACTGCACACACCTTTAAAACACTATGACTATACTTAAAACGCATAATTCGTAGCGTCCCCGGAGGAAATAAAATAGGAATATTGGCATTTAGTAGAAAATAAGTAGAGATACGAAAGAATGTAGTGAGTTATAATAAGTAATACTTTTCGGACAGGTATTGTGTAATGATAATGTGGCAGACTTCACAGACCTTCGAGAACATAGTGGTTTCCTCACGACGCGATGTTTTCCTTGACCGTTAAAGTAAGACATCCACTACAGCCCATTAACGTCTCACTGCTGGGCACAGGCCTCCACTCTCTCATAAGAGAGAGGGAATTAGAGCTTAGACCGACCACGAGTAATTTTTAAATTAAGGTCGCCTTTCATGAGCACGTCCATGTGATAGGGCAGCGAAATTTATAACGTTACTTTGCCATTGTATCTCTTAATAGATAAGCGTATGTTACCAATATATTTTATTGATTGGCAATATTTTTCTGTCGTATAGGTTCTGAAAATAGCTGTTATCTGCCATAAGAGATTGCCCCAATGATATTCCTTTACATGCTTTAGTTAGTACATAATTACCTTTTGGCCTATCTTTACAGATAAAGGCTTTTTTACCCTCGACGAAACGGAGACATACTTGATTTTCGGGCTTTCGGGCGGAAATGTTTGTATAGTGTACTTACTCCTGATGATACACTATTACTACATTTCATTCTCCCTGCCTCACTACCTCGTTGGTCTAGTGTTCGACTGCGGCCGACGAGGTCCCGGGTTCGAGTCCCGGGTCGGGCCATAATAGATAATGGATTTTTGGCAAAAAATTCTCAGTATTAGCCCGGAGTTAGGAAGTTGGCGGTGTTTCACCCCCGTGCCTCGGAGAGCACATTAAGCAGTCGGTCCTGCGCCTGACCTCTCACCGGTCGTTTCGGATTTTCCGTCCCACTATGAGAGTAAAGGAACAGAGAGTGCACCTGTGTATGCACAATTGTGCACTATAATATCTCCGGCGCAGATGGCTAATCTCTCTGGAGATATTCCGCCGTGGCCGAAATTCGGTCGGTAGGACATTATTGTTACAACATTACATTAATAAAAGAAAGTCTCAAAAAGAGAATCAAACAACAGAAAATAAGGTGGACACTTACAAAATAATATAAATGAAGGTAAAAAAGAAAAAGTTAAAAAGAGATTAATATTTGTAAATTAAAAAATTCTTACAAAACAATTAAAAAAGGGTTATACATTATTTTACCATTTTGTTGAAGTTTATTTATCGGCTTCATTTTTTAGTATCCATACTTCTATACTGATATTATAAATGCGAAAGTGTGTCTGTCTGTCTACGTGATCTGTGAGTGAAAAAAAATTCAGAAAAGTTTCGCCAGACAAGATATTTACATAATAAAGATCGGGTAAAGGATCGTTCGTGAGAAGTTTTCTTGTAAGGAATCCGTATACGTTTTTGTTGTGTTGATTTAACGCTTAATCACACGTGATTTAGTTTTTCGTTTAAATCTCTTTCAGTAACTTAATAAAATGATGAACCAAGCTTTGGGTTTCCTTTACCATAAAATATATAAGCGTGGAATTTTTTTACCTTAGTTGTAATATACATATCTTCCCTGGTGACAATCCTTCGTCTAAACACATCAGCCAAAACTTGCCCAATCAAATGTTCAGTGGCATACATAACTTTTGATAGATTTATCACCAACTTCAATTTACTCGTTAATAAATTTTGGACTTAATCTATCTTTTGAAGAATTATATTCATATAAAAAAACATCCAGGAAAAAGGACAAAGTGTATCACTCCCATCCGTGCAACTGATTTTGACATAATTGGAATATTTTTTTCCCAGAAAATCCATAGGTAAACCTATGTTAAAAGCTTTTATTTATTTTGATAACTTTAAAGCCGTAGGAAGCAGTAGGTATATCTAATGTACTTATATTCCCTTGATTTCTGTCTCTTTATTATTTAGGTACTACTTACTTAGAAGTTTTCCAAAGGATACACGCTGCGGATCTGTGTTTGAATAACAACGTGATAATTATTTGGAATTTACTTGAAATCTGTGCAGATAAATACACAAAATATTTGTTAGCCTTAACCAATCATGATTTTTATCATTATAAACAGTAACCAGGCCTATTAGATTTCAGCGTTGGAAATATTTTAATTACAAGTTAACGTAGGTATTTTGAAGTTACAGAGGTACATGAAGGCACGATGGAATGAATCATTCTAGGTAACGATCCAAGATTTTCCACGTCAGTTGTAAAAATATTTGTATCATATGTTTCAGATCATTCTGGTTTCCATGACGGTGGCCCTGGCATCAGGCGATCGGCTGGATCATTTGGTGCAGGGCTATAATGGAGGAGGCAACGCTGCGCCTTTCCGTTTGTTTTTTTAGCCTCGCGTGTTTGTTTTTTTTAATTTTCTTCAATTAGACTGACTGATTAGGAGTCCTCGTGGGTTTAGATTTTCAAAAAAAGTATTTTAGTTATTTTGTCATATGCATAATGTGACAGAGACAGAACTGGAAATTTTGAAATTTGGTATTTGAGAACTAGTCCAATCGGCACCTTCTTTCAGACGTCAAAACGTCTGCGTCGTTTTCCTTACCTATTTATGAGGGTCGTGATATAAAGGTCTATTAGGAAGTTTTATAAAACCGTAATTAGCCGCCAACCAGCATTGGAGCATCGTGGTGGGTCTAAGCTCTATATTCCCTTTCTTCTATGAGAGTGGAGGCCTGTGCCTTAATGGCTCGAGCAAATACGACGAATTGGACAAAAGAGTTGCCGTCAGTTTTATTTGGCATACGCTCCAGCTATCGACAAGATACTGGGTTTAGCGCTGCAGAACTTGTTTACGGCACAACCATCAAGTTACCGGCAAGTTTTTTCGACATATATATTGATTGAAAAAAGTTGAGGACCTGGAGAGTGACATAGGCTACTTTTTATTCGTGTGAATAAAATATAACTTATTCCACGAGGACAAAGTCACGGGCATCAGCTAGTTACAATATAATTTTCCCCACACAAACCGCTCCCAAAGCAACAGCCTAATGAATGATTTCTGCGAAGGAGTTTTTACCGATTTAGTATTAATCCTTATCAAAATAAATATGTTTGTCATCTCAAGTATTTAATTAAGATAAAAATTATCCTTAACACCATTTAATTTAGATGAATTTCTTCATAGAAATAATGTAACGTGCAAGGGAAAAATTTGCCACTGCAGTCGGCGCTCAGTTCTGAATGACAAGGATGGTCAACCTAATGACATAATATTTTACATTTTAAATTAATTGACAGTAATAACCATCAAATTATTCTGAGTCGGTATTACAGGTTATTTGAGTTTACTTCAGTTAAATCGGTCTAAACTAAATTGAATTTGCTACAGTTTTTTATACGCAGCGAGTCATCTGACCTTCGTCGTCAGGATTAGTTAGCTTGTTACAAGAAGTATTTTAACTTTAATTTCGTGCATATTTTTTATTATAAGTGTTACCTGCTCTGATTATAAATCTATTTTGGCCATAGTTCGTTTTGGTTTGAGCTAGGCTAAAGGTTTTGACACTACGTCTTGATAGTCTGGGTACAAAGTAATTAATTCTCCCTAACAAATAGGGAGCATCAATTAAACCATGTATAATTTTATAACCGCTGGTTGGGAAAGCTGCTTCTACTGAGAAGAGCCGGCAAGAAACTCAGCAGTTGCTCCTTCCTTAAAAAAGAGAAAGGTTACAATATGTAAACAATACAACACATACATCAAGTATTACACTGACTTGTGGGTCACTGGATGCGAGGCCGGTTGCTTCCCTATGGGTTTTTCACCAAAACCACGGCCCATCTGTTCAACCGATTTTGATGAAATTTGGTACAGGGATAGGTTGTATCCCGGGGAAGGACATTACATACTTTTTATCCCTGAAAATTAAGGAGTACCCGCGGGAAACAAAAAAATTTAATCCACCGGACGTGGCGTATTTTATTCGCGCAGACAACGTACGGTTTTCAGAAAAAAACCAGATTATAACATCGATACGAATGCGCCCATAACGCGCATTGAGCGCGTCTGTATCGCATGGGACGCGCGTTTTAATGGGAGAACGCACTTGACAGAGAGTAATTCTTAAGATTGAATAATAATTGATAACTATTGAGCCAATGTTCAGTAAGACATAAAATGTCAATCTTTAGTAGTATAGATACTAAATGACAATCATACTCACACTTTACAACACACACACTGCCTGTTTGTCTTGTTTGTTAGTCAGGAGCGTTATCAAATATATCATAATTTTATATTGATGCAGTTTTTTTTTTTTTTTTTTTTAATTTATTATCAAATCAAAATACAATACAAAAAGCTTAGTCTAAAAACACCGAAAAAACCACAGAGGTTTGTCCTCAGTGCCTAGCTGCAACGATTTGGTAAATAACTAATAACTTAAGCAATAATCCGGCTGTAAGACAATGTAGGTAAGTACTGCAACAGTAGATGTAGAACGGGAAGAATCAAGTAAGTATGTGACACGTAATCGTCAGTTGGTTTACTAGGTTTATAGGTTTCTTATGTGGATAGGATTAGCACTAATATAATCTACATAGACACAAAAGACTCAGCGATCTACTTTGTTAAAAAATATTCTTTTAATTTATACTTAATGTTTTTAATATCTATTTTTTTAATGAGCGTTGGCGGTAGTTCATTTATGAATCGCGGAACCAAGTACATAGTGGTTCGCTCACCGTATGTATTGTTAGCGCGCGTAGTGTGGAGACGGTTAGCCGTCATCATTCGCGTCTTTACAGGATGTTCTTTTTTTCGGAGTATGTTCTCGTTGAAGAACTCCTCCTTTAGTAATGAGCATTTAAACTGTTCCTGAACGGGTAATGTTTTGCAATGTTTAAATAGCCCCAGTTCATTGCCGTCGTATTTAGATTTAATGGAACTGGAGACAATAGTTTTTAAAATTCTTAGCTGTAACTTATATATGTTATTGAGGTAAATTGAGGTAATAGTTGTTTCCGTTCTTTAGATTTAAGAAAAAAAAATGGAAAGATTTAGTCCGCCGATAACATCTTGTGTGGGACTTTACGTTTTAAATGCAAGTTTTAACCGCTTTTAGAAGTTTTAGTTTAGTTTGAAGTTTATTCTTTTTATTGATTTCTGATTATTATTATTCAAATCAAATTATACGTTTACTAGCTGATGCCCGCGACTTCGTCCGCATGGTTGAGGTTTTTTCCACAAATCAACAAAACAGAGTATGCCGATCGCTTCTTAGTCATTATGGTAATTTTATTTACTTATATAAATCATAAGTTTAGCCACGGGTTCATCAACGAATATTATTGCGCGCGCGTGTCGTTAGAAAAATCGAAAATAATAAAATGTACATTTATAATGATCTCTAAATAATATTCTAATATTAAATTGAAAAAATTACAGGTCGTCGAAATGTATCGCTGTAAATGCGTGTATCAACGTCAACAAATAAGTCATGTTTTGACAAATAATACGAACGAAAAAAAGATAAAATAAACCCGATGTTGTTATGTTGGAAATCCGGCGGCCATAAAAGGAATGTGGTTGAGGGTAGAGAAATACGATGGATCTGCAACAGGGACGATAGGGGATGCAGAGCTTCAATTATTACACTTGGCCAAGTTGTTATTGCCAAAGATCTAGATCATAACCATTGACTTGCAAAAATTTTTTTGTTCCTGTGACTATAAAACACTAAATAACAAGAAACAACATAAAGTACAAAATTAAAAATTATCTATTGAAGACGAAATATTAATTAAACTTAGGGTTATTCAAAGTGAAGCATCCTGTATACAAGTCGGTTAGATTTGTTTGCGCAAAGTTTGTTTCGTTTACTTCATTTTAAAACTACCTACAATAATTATATTATAAGTGAAAAAAGTAATAAGTAGGTTTATTTTATAGATTTAACCTTTTAAAATTATTCTTATCACCCTAGATTAGATAATAATATAAATTTACTACCATTCCATACCTTCATACCTAGTTATTAAGCATGGAGGAATGTGCATGTTTGGTACTCTGATTTTTTTATTCCACTACAAGTTAGCCCTTGACTGAGATCTCACCAGATGGTAAGTGATGATGCAGTCTAAGATGGTAACCTGATAATGGAATGGCAGTTATATTAAACCCATACCCCTAGTCTGTTTCAACACGGTACCGGAACTCTAAATCGCTTGGCTTCCGTTATAACACTCGGAAGATTAAAACAAATCTTTTGGTGCAAGTATTATCAAAATCGGTTCAGCCGTTTTGTCTGTAGTGCGACACAAAGGAATACACTTAAAATGAACCTTTGAAACCTCGTAAATCCTAAATTATCGTTAAAATGAGAAAATGATCAAGGGTTCATGAAGAACTAAACTAAACATGAAAATATAGGTACATAGTCAGTGGCGTGCAGTTCATAGAGGCAAATAAGCACAGCTTACCCCAACTGAATGAAAGTTATACTCAAGTAAATTACATAATAAAATAATAAAAAAACAACTGTAATATAAATTCATAAAAACGCCATCTATAGTAAATAACCACCCGCATCTATATTAATTCTGTAATTATCACGAAGATGGCGCTGTCACGAATTCTATCCAAAGTCAATACGCTCATAGTAACATTGAACCGACGCGACGCTGGCGCCACGGAACAAGCAGGAGTTAAAAATGGCAAAAATTTTAGGTATGTGTGTTTCACATTCAGTAATACAACACGAAATACATTTACATGTGTGAGTCATCACTCCTAGTCATAACGCACGACGTTACGTCAATAAAAAGCTCAGCTTACGGAAACTGCGTGATCAACTCAAGACTTATTTTAATAATGAAAATTAAGTAACTGTATTTACCTAGATACCAAAAAGAATTGTTGAAATTATTAAATAAATTAAAATTTTCTACTGTATTTCTTTCCACTGATTTTGTATTCTAAGAAATTATAAAGATTCTAAATTATTAATTAAGTATTAAATCAAAAGCAGTCTAAATTAAAAAAACATAATACGGCCACCGATTAAACATCCAAAAGGGGTAAACATATTTTTCACGCAAATAATAGCGTAATTAAAGTATTGAAATTAAATATTTTAATAAAAGAGTTATTTAGCGAGACTTCCGCCGGCTACCAGACGAACGCGCGCGCCATATTAGTTATTGTGTTGTTATTGTTTTGATTGCGAATTTCGTCCCGTTAAAAAATTGTTTTAACACGTTCAAGGACATTTCTTTGTAAAAAAACACGTGAATTATTGTGAGAACAGCATGTGACAACTTTTTTAGTGATTAGTGATTACAAAATTATTGGAATTGTTCAGAAATCGGTATTGCAATCGGTAACGTAACAATCTACTTACATAGTATTATTATTATTTTAAGTACCTACCTACCTTTTTGGGTGTGAAACGAGAGAGTTCTTGGTGTACTTTTTTGCATTACAATTCACATTATAAAATATATTAAGTACCTAGTAGTTGAGCATGGTTTGTTAGCATGGTTAGCATGTTCGACTGCAGTTGAGAGGTGCTGGGTTCTTTCCCGGGTCGGACCAAAAATCTTAGATAAGGAAGTTCGATATTAGGTCTTTGTTTTAAGAAATTTTCAGCACTAGCCTGGAGTTGGAAACTGGCTGTTTCACCCTCATACATAATTAATGCTTACCCTGGCTTCGAACCCTGTGCACGCCACTGTTAACATAGTTTATATCATACAATCCGTATGTACAAGACAAACCTTTCAACCCTACTCAGTGGTAAGGTAACCATGCTTTTCATAAACCTAAGCGTCTCTTTGCATCGAATTGGGTAAGGGATGTGAGATGTAATAGAAAATTATCTGTAATCAAACTGGGGATCCCGAATGGGCAATAAGACGAAGTTATTTGCGACGCTCAAAGTACGGAATTGTAAAAATTTTACG
This sequence comes from Erebia aethiops, assembly GCA_923060345.2. NCBI lineage: Eukaryota > Metazoa > Arthropoda > Insecta > Lepidoptera > Nymphalidae > Erebia > Erebia aethiops. The sequence goes on from CAKLPR020000011.1 coordinate 352,791, forward strand.
TCTATCATACTCGTAAAAGGGTCTGTACGAGGCGACCCAAAGTTGTGTGAATTTGACCTAAGCTTTTTGTGAGTTGCGTCATGCCTAATGTATTAGTCTCTCCAGAGATTTTTATTCCGCTTTTTCCCTTATTTTTGTTTTGATAAATTAACTTCAACGTTGCAGAATCGAGACTGCTAAAAATACTACCGACTCTTTTCTTTCATAGCACTTCCTCGATTTAGAATTAAAGAATTAAAAAACGATAGCGAATGTCTTATCGAAATGGAAAAACATCTAAATCCATCAGTACGCGATACTTAGTAGCGATAACGTCCAGACTGCATCGTCACTTACCATCAGGTGAGATCGCAATCAGGCTAACATGTAGTGGATAAAAAAAAAGTGGGAACACCAATTGGTTCCTCAAATCGCGTGCGCAATAGGGATGATGCTTATATCAAGACGGTCTTCAAAAATACCTAAAATTCAATCTGTCGACAGTTTATAATCTATCGAGATAAAAAACGTTATATTATAATCTAACGGTTTTTACAATCTTACGGTGACATATATACGTAATGTAAGTCACTTACTTACTCAGTTTTCAAGTATGTATTTTTAAGAAACTAACTGGCTGGCTTGGGCTATGAACAGTTTGCATGAAGTTGGGATTCTAGAGGAAAAGATGAGTCTAAAGTGGAGAAGCTATTCTTCCTAAGTAACCTTGAGAACCTGTAACTTGTGAGAGACCCTCACTAAGAAAGGATTCTCTACCATCTTAGACTGCATCATCACTTATCATCAGGTGAGATCGCAGTCGAGGGCTAATTTGTAGCGGATAAAATAAAGGTCCTGGCTGCGATCTCCAGCAGAGGAATTCATAAGGGCTAATTTACACAAGGAGAAAGAGAAGCTGTTTAAAGATAATAGGGATGATGACAACTCAATCAAATCAGCAACTCTTTATCAAACTTATAAAAACACGCCTCTTACATGGAAGTTTGTATGAAATTGTAAGAAAATCCCTCCATATCATGGCTCCATAATGAAAACACCGGTACTGTACTAAAAAAGTCAAAATTATTAATGTGATGAACATTTTTAGGAATATAAAAATTTCTAAATTTCAATATTTCTACATGCCTTCGCCCTTTTGCGAAAGTATACGTTATTAAGTAACGTGATGAACATTTAGGAATAGGTATTAGAGTTTCTAAATTCCCTTGCCCTTTCCTACTGATGTTAGAGGCCTGAAAAGAGTCTGATATATTAAATAATTAAGAAATTTCCGAGCATGTAATTTAATTTGTTATAGTTTTAAATCGTGTAGTTTTTGACGTGATAACGTCGATGAACACCGGCTGCACGCACGAAAAAGAAAATATACCATAAATAAAAACGTATGGCCCGGGGGCGCCACCCCATCCCCCGGCATTCGATCGACGACGGCGTCAACGAGGCCCGTTTCTGTGAATCGAAATTACTTGAAATTTTTGAAAGATTGAATCGATGCCGGCCGGCTTTTAGGTATGACAGGTCATTGACATCTAAATATTATGACGAAAATGAGCAAATATTTGTATCTGGTGTGTGCTTAAGTTCAATGATCTTTATTTTATTTCAAACTAGAACGACCCACCCAAGCTTCTTTCCCTCTCTTCTAACCTTATGCATGAAACAGAGATATTTAAAAGATATCCATAGCATAATCCATCTTTTCGTATAAGTATTACTTATTTACTAAACTCTTGTTTGACTTAAATATTACATTAAAGGTTTAAGGTACACGAAACCAAGCATCAAGGTAAACAAAGGCAATATTTTATATTACTTACCATAAGGCACAATCATTTATTACATCACTAGCTGACTAGCTGATGCCCGCGACTTCGTCCGCGTGGAATAAGTTTTTTTGGATTCCCGCAGGAACTCCTCAATTTTCCAGGATAAAAAGTAGCCTATGCTTTTTTTTTTTTAACTTGTATTCCATTATCATCGACCTGCCAATTCCAGTTACCGCGTCATTTGAGTAGCATCCTGACGACGATGGCTGACTGACACATTATTTATAGTCCGTCACGAAATAAGTCCCGCTATTTAGATCTTTCACTCACAAACAACCCTTCAGCCGGGGGGTGTTTCAGGGGGTCTTTCATTTGTTGCGGCTCCGCCGGCGCGATAAGGCGTCCACCTTTTATTTATGACTCCATTTTAAACTGGGGGTAAGTTTGTTAGGCAATTCGGCGGAATGTGATTTCTTGGGAATAAATAAATTCCAGTAGATATTCTCGTACGTTACCTACTTTCTGTAGGCCGCATGCTCGTTACAGGAAAACGAATCTTTCCGGATTGGAGATCGTCGATTAGAGATGATCGGATTCTTGGCAAGGAACTCTACTAAGATTTGTTTGTTTAATTTATTAACTTTTTGTTTATCACCTCCTTGTTTATGAGTACTTGTGGACTTGAACGCTCAATCAGTTGCGTCCATTAAACCATACATTCTGCATCACTCAATGCCTTTAATTAGAATGACGAATGATGGATGGAGCAGATACGTCACGAAAGACCCGGCAAGAAACTCAGCAGTTGCTCTTGAAAAAAAAAAGTGATTCAACAAAAAATATGCCGAGTCCAAATGCCACCCGCCCTATTGATAAGCTCATAAATGTAAACTCTACGGTTATAATATCTAACCAGTAGTTAGTGAGATGATGATAAATTACAAAATAAAAAAGATATCCTAGAGACCTTTCTCTGGTTATGTCAGCTTGCTGTCACATCTATGAAAATCAGGGTAAAGACAAGTGTGCGCTATAATATCTCTCGCATCTATCAATCAGCTCGTCTGAGCATTTCTGGGCTCTGGCCAATCAGTATGGAAGATACCTACGTAATAAATACGAGGCGTAATAATTTATGATATTCCCAGTCATTGTTCAAACCCACTACCCTTGGTCACCATCCACGCATTCTAACTAGGCCCTCACGATCAAAGTCTCCTCAGATTAAAGATAATTTTAACGAACCGGCGATATTGATTTTTTTCCGCACGCCTTCACGCCAATCCTCCGTCGGTGTTTTTCTCTACTCTAACTTACTTTTGGTCTCTAATCTAAGCATATAGGTCTCTCTCCAAATTTGTGCACATCCATGAAATATACACATTATAGACGTGGTACATCTTGGTCCTTGGAATTAATAATAATAAATAATAAATCATTTCTTTATTTAGACAACAGAGGCCCATGATTGTTAGTAAAGTACAATCTTAAAAACTATGTTAGTATTTTATTTTATTATTAGTATAAATTACCTTAAATCAAGATTCCATTTAAGTCATCGAACGAGAACTTTGACAAAATGTTGCAGGATCGGTGACTCTAATTTACCCGCTATCATCATCAGGATACTGTTTGAGCTTGCTTGAATTGTTGCTCTAAAATTGTGTAAGATGGCAGCACATGTCCGTGCTACTACTAGTAAGTTAAGTTACTTACAGGTAAGTTCGTTTGATTTTCTGGACAGAAAGTTTTTGTCTGGCTGACAAAAAATCTGGAGCTGCATATTGACAAGCGCGACAGGCGACGTGTTTTCCATACGACGTCAATGTTTGTCCCGTCCATAGGTATCTCAGTCCCAGTTTTAACAATGCAATCGATTGAGCGATCGAACACATTGCTAAGTACTTTAAATTGCCTTTTAATTTGAATTTACAATTTCTACAACTTTTACATAATATCTACTCAAATTATGTAAATGGTGACTATCTGATTAGGGATATTTATTCAAATCAATGCGAAATCCAACAAACTCTCGAGATATAGAAATTCGCAAAGATATGGCCGCTGAAAGCCGGTTTATGGTTACCAAAATTGAACCATAACTAGAAAGGCTGATTCTTGTACAGTATTAAAGTATGCGCAGTTCCTATGTAAACAATGGTATGGTATGGTAGATTCACTTGACGATTCAAAAGAACAATGATATAGAACTTACGTTACCAGATAAAATATTTAGTAAAATCACAATGAAGATAGGCACACCGGATATCGATTTATTCGCTACTCGCACCAATGCCAAATGTAGTCAATACGTATCATGGAGACCAGACCCGGATGCCTTAGCGATACACGCATTCCAGGCAGGGAATGATGAAAATTATGCATTGAGCTTTTTTAACTAGGGTAAGCAGTACCTTTATGTCCATCCTGACTGCTTCAAGCTGCGACTGCAGCTGTCCGTGTATGCCTTAGACAGATAACGTAATAATGTTGACACAAATAACGCATGGAAAGTGAAACACTTTTTACAACTGTACCTATACTATAGGTAGGTATTATCTAATCTAAGAATCCAGAATCCAGCCACATTCCAGCGGGCAGCGGCTGAACTAACGCCCGTCTTGTCTGTTCTATATCCATAGATGAAAATGTATAACTTGAAGGTACTTACACCATATTACAAACACACTTGTTGAGCTTGTGGAACACTTGTTGCTATCATAAAATTGACGAATTTCTTAATAATAAAGTTGTATGGAAGCAATCGATCTTGCTTGGGTCCAGCACCCCACAGGATAGTATAATAACTTTCACTACTGTATAGAAACGTACGTTGAGAATATTTGCTTTATGTTTCGTACTAGCTTGCAACTACGTTATTTTTTCCGTGATGTCACCTGAATAAGGGTTCCGGGTGAAAATCAGCGCTGTATGCTTTTGTGCTTGCGCTAAAAAATACAGATCACTTATTGTTTAGTAACCACTAAATAGTTGACATTTAGCATTAAGATAAAACAAAGATAACACCTTTGCTATTGTTTAGCAATCAATAAGCAGTTGACGTTAGCATTTAGATAAAACAAAGATAACACCCTTGTCTAAGCTAGGTGAAATAAATAAAACAAATGTTATTGATTTATTAATCTTCATATTAAATAGGTAATCAGTCGTTACATTATCAAGAAATGCTGCCGGTGCATCAATATCATTTTGAAGGTGACAGGTTTACACTCAGAAATGCGAAAGTGTATGTTTGTTGGTGTATTGGTTTAATTTCGCCGCAACAGAGCAACGAATCGACGTGAATTTTTGCATGGGTATAGCTGAGGACCTGGATACTTTTTATCCCGGAAAATGGAGTAGTTCCCGTGGGAATTAAAAAAGACATACCACGCGTAGCAGTGTTGAGCGCTGTTGTCTTAACGTGCGGAGGTCTCGGGTTCGATTCCCAGCAGGGTCAATTTGGAAATTTATAATTTCTGAATTTTCCCTGGTCTGGCCTGGTGGGAGGCTTCAGCCGTCGCTAGTTACACTACCGGCAAAGACGTGCCTTAACTTCTTTTAGACCGCGACTTCGTCGGCGTGGATTTAGTGTAGCGGAAACTTTATGATTTTCTGGAAAAAGTAGTGACTTTTCCTGGGATTCAACCTATCTCGGTACCAAAACAGGGCTCAGCTTAGTAGCTGATGGACTGCAGGTAGTCGGGCAGACAGACACACTTTCGTATTTAAAATACATCTTGAAAGTATGGATTTTTAGAATATGTACCAGTATGAATATTAAATACTATAATTTAAGATACAAATTTAAAAGTTCAGTGAAAAATTTACAAAAAGGTATGGAAAAAGTTAGTAGCAGATAATACTCGATGTCTAATGGCTGCTTGTGACCTGACGGTTCTGTGTTATAAAAACTCTGTGATTCGGAACTCCTGATTTTTTTTTCATAGTGCAATTTAACCTAAATTTTAATCTCTAAGCACCATGCAAAAATAAAATAATGGTGATGTATAGATATTCAACAACACCATACCAAAGGCATTTTTTTCTATTCATCACATGATTTTCCTCTATAAGATTTACTTTCCTTGTCAAACTAGCCTTTATCCCTCAAATTGGAATGCATAATGAGACGATTGGCATATGATTTGCCCCTATAAGTCCCTTTCTCTGAGCCATGGTTATGTTGAACAAGGGACAGGATGAAAGGATTTACTTAATTCTAGTTTAAACTCGTTGATTAGTATTTAGTACCTTTCAAAGAAGGTTCCAGTGTTGCCATGTATTGGAGTACAACCTACAAGGGACATGTTAGACCTAGATCTTTCATTATTAGAGCGTTAGAGCGTTATCCAATATGCCTTCCGCAAAAATAAGTTAAATAAGTTTGTAGTACGCATTCCGGTTGTACGTAGTACTTATTAGTTCCATGATATTTATTGATTGATGATTATATCGTAAATCCGATATCGGCCTAAGGCCTAACCTAAAACTATATATTATTCGAGCGCGAAACACTATATTATTAGGTGTCAGCGAGCAAGTGTAATAATGTGCATTAAAAACAATTATAATAAAACACAAGAATAAAACATTATAAACTTTAACATTAATATATTGAACAACAATAAAAATATATTCAGGATAATTTTTCTTAAAATCTATGACTTAACCTAACTTCCGCATGGATTTTTTTTGGATATTTTTGTTTATGTTTTGGTTCATAGTCATACCGTACTACAACCCTGCCCAGTTTCAACGACAGGATTTAATGCGGCAGCGGGGGTCTCCATACAGCGAACCTTGAATTTTTAAAAACCACTCCCGTTCTGTCAAAATACAGGATAGTTGTGGGCGAAAACAGAAAAAAATATTATGCTCGATCACGCCGTTTCGGATCTGTGGCGCCGCGGTTCGGGGTCGAAAAATCAAAAATTTCAAAACACTACAGCTCGGCCGCCCAAACTTTAATTATTTTCCTACTAATTTATTTAGTTAGGTACATACTACATACCTATTAGGTATTTACTATTTACCTACCTAGTACCTACTATAGAACATAACTACTTTGACGAAAATATCTGTGTATTAAATAGAATGACACAGTTACGGATTCAAAGCCAAAAGGAAGGGTCATGATTTTAGCAGTCTATGTGTGAATGTTTGTATTTAAGTATGTTCCACCGTAGCGCCTAAACTACTGAGCCGATTTTGATGAATGAGGTGTCAATCCATACGTTATTATGGTCCGGGTCCGGAATAGGCTACATTTTTAGGGATTTTACAACCAAAATATGTAGTTTCTGAAAAATTTTCCTCAGTTGGGGTATAGTTTTTAATTAATACTTGCTTGTTAAATGTTAATAAAAAAATTAAAAAAAGATTGGCTTAAAATATTCCATATATTTTATTCACATTGTTAATTTCAACATGCCTGTGTTCATTACCAGATAAATTTTATTGTGTAAATCAAGAATGTAGTGGTAAGTAATGTGAGTGAGCAATTCTGGGATAGGTACTTTTTCACAACACAACATAACATAACTGCTTTAATGCTTCTATGGTGCAAGTTGTATAATTCATATTGAAATAGGGTGTCAGATCACGATATTAAGGCGAGTCACCTGCAAGATTTTAGGAGGTGAGGTGTGGGGTGCCGCCCGGGCGTCTCGCGGTACATTTCTCGTAGAGACTGGCGGGGAAGCGGGCAGCGCGGTATATTCTGAAACCGCTTGGCAACGTTCAAATTCTGGGATTAATTTGAATTAAATAGATATAGGACTTCAGTTTGAAATAAATATTAGCAGGTTCTCATTAATACTTCAAGAGGAATTTATCCATATAAAAATGATGAGCAAAGTCGAAAATTTTATTAATAAAAAATTCGTTTTAAACTTTTAATTTAGCCTGTTTCAAGATTTTTTTGATCGAGTAAAGTACATCCTATCGTGTAACAAATTAGTACATTCTTTAGACAATATCTTTAAGTGTATCGAATATTTTTTGTAAGACCGTTATTTAATAGTAAATACCGAAAAAATTTGATCTAGCAAACCAGTTTTCACCGCTGAGCTGAGGTGACTCGCCTTAAATACATAAATTTGAGCCGAACAAAAGACTGCGATCTCACCTAAGTGAGTGACGATGCAGTCTAAGATGGTAGCAGGCTAATCTGTTAGGGGTCTGACAGTTATATAAATACATACCCCTTGTCGGTTTCTACGCGGCATCGTACAGGAACGCTTAATCGCCTACTAATTTGTATATTGTGCATCAGTTAAGTATTAGGTACCAAATACCAATATACATTTATTAAGAAAACCACAATTATTTCAAATATCAGAATCAGAAATAATTCAATGTCTCATACATTGATAAATAATTTATATCTTTTCGGCTGGTCCTTTTCGGCTGGTTGGGAGTTTGATACCTGGGCATACACATCAAAATTTTCGAAGGTTTGTGCGTTTTATGCAATTAAATATCACTTGCTATCCTCGTCGCCTCAACATATAGACGTCAACTGCTGGGATTTTTTCGCGTGGTTAGTAAAATAGGTCCACATTCTTTAGACAGGCCCATCTAGATGTAAATTGAGGTCGTGGCATTCCCCTAATAAGTAATCCCACTATAATCTTAGTCTATATCATGACTACATCAAGTGAGATTCCAATCAAGGGCTAACTATCTTTGTTCGCTGTCATACTTTTGCCTTGAGTGCAACAATATAAGAATTGAAGAAAGACAATAAAATAAAACCACTGGTATTTTGCAGACCTCCTAATTGCAACCTGAATGTATCTATGGCCCCTCATGCACCAAATTGCTTAGTTAGTAGTAATATAAACTGATTAGTTTAAATATTGGAAATAAAAAAAAAGTATGTAGAGCAGAGTTTTAGTAGATACATTCAGAATTAACTAAATCAGTGTTATTTTTCCTCGCATTCTCTAAAAAGGGGTGTGTTTGGATAGATTTGATCGTAGAAACTCTGCATAAAAAGAAGTCAGTCAATTTGTTTTTATAGTCTCATCTACTTTACTTTAGAGATAACTAACAATTGTCATCGTGTGCCCGAAAATTTACAGCTTAAGCTGTAATAAATATTCCAAGCTCTACCAATACAAACTTAATAAGAAAGGAATATACCTACCTACTATTTTATAATAAATAATAATTATAAAATTATAGAATTTCAATTCAGTGTAATAGGTAGGTAGGTACTTGTAATGTAACGTATGTATTAATATTGTAACCTCTTTCTTTTTTGAGAAAAGAGCAACTGCTGAGTTTCTTTCCGGCTCTTCTCAGTAGAAACCGGTGGTAGAGTCTTGACGTATCATAAGTGACACAAGTTTCACATCACAAACAATACTTGAGATACATTTATTTTTATTCCTCTTCCATTGCTACTTGCAATGTCCTGTCAGAGTAAAAAGGTCCTTGTTCAACATAGGTTTGAAGCCTCATAATAATATTATCATCGAAAGCTGTGGATTGTGATAAGCGTTTTATTATGTCATATTTGTAAACTTGTAGAGTAACATCTTAAAACATAATATTATTATTATTATAACATTTGCTAAATGTAACGTATCGTTTACTAATTCTATTTAATCCTGCCTATTCTATTAAGCCCTGTAGATGTGTTGAGGCTTTAGGTATAAGAGTAGGTTAGGTGATATTTCCGCACCGTGCTATTATTAATTATTGTGTACACTAACTGCTCGACCCAGGTTCTCATAAGTTGGCTTAGTTTAGTTCAAAGGTTTGTAGACTTTATACGTAGGAAAAACTTAGAAGTTAAATAATTTTTTTTTCAAAGCAAGTAATTCAAATACTGCCCAACCCTAAGTACAGGTACACAGAATATTGAATAGAAGCAGGCGTTTGCGGAAGTCCATGATAATGAAGGAACTTTTTTTTTAATCCACTACAAGCTAGCCCTTGACTGCGATCTCACCTGATGGTAAGATAAATGCGAAACTTTGGATGGATGAATGGATGTATGGATGGATGTTTGTTACTCAATCACGCCACAACGGCTGAACTGATCTGGATGAAATTTGGCACACATAGATTATAGTCTGGAATAACACATAGTCTCTCTGCGTCGTATTCCTCATTACTAAGGGTCGTGACATCGGAATGATCACGTGACATACATACAAAAAAATATACAGTCGAATTGAGAGCCTCCTCCTTTTTTGAAGTCGGTTAGATACAAAAAGTTCCCCGGGGTTTTATCCCAAATTTTGAAATTTTTAATTTCTGAATTGCCTCTGGTCTGGTTTGGTCTGGAGGCTACGACCGTGGCTAGTTACCACCCTACCGGCAAAAACGTACCGCCAAGCAATTCAGCGCCCTTGACTGCGATCACACCTGATGGTAAGTGATGATGCTGTCTAAGATGGTAACGGGCTAACCTGTTCGGGGCATGGCAGTTATATTAAGCCCACACCCCTTCGGTTTCTACACGGCATCGTACCGGAACGCTAAACCGCTTGGCGGCACGTCTTTTACCGGCAGATATTAATAATTAGCTTGATGGAAATCCCAACCCGGATTTTGGCTCATGACGACGCAGGTTTTTATTGGGACATTAAAAGTATGGCGCGCTAAGCCAATTAGGGATTGATTTTGTCATTAAGAAAGATAATAGACGTTTCGTCGAGTCATTCAATTGAAAAACCTCAATCCACGTGGATGAAGACGCGGGCATCAACTATGATAAACGTACTTACTCGTGTGTACTTTCTTAAGCCCTATAATAAAATTATAAAAAATAGTTTATGATACTTTAATGGATCTATTTTTAAATTTTTGACTCTTTTTAATCTTATATTCTTATATAGATTAAAAATAGATAGCTGCACTTTTGGTACCTACCTAACTATCTCCAGGAAGGCTGATTCAGTATTAGGTGGGTGTAGGGCTCTCCACTGATGACGATAGTGAAGGTCTGCCCAGCCACGGGCGGTCGCTAATACATAATATAAAAAAATCAAAGTTTTGTAATGTAAAAGCAAAGTTCCACGCAGCCGCCAGACTAGAGACAGCAGTCACCGCACACGTGGACGTGATTGTGTCGTTCCCATGAAATAATCGCCGCAGGTGTTTAGCCACTGTTTGACCAGATTCTATGAATTAAGTCTGAATTCAGAGTCCATCCAAATAGTAATTATTTAATAGTGATAGAAAAATATTGTATTTATTTTAACTTAATATATTCATTAATTGTCCCTCTGTTTGCAATTGTCCATGTTTGTGTGTGTATAATAATAATAATTGTTGTAGATCTATTGCTTTCGCAGTCAAGTTGTTATTTTAAAGTTTAGAGATGGTGTTTAAGGCGGACGTGCATAGGTCGACTTTCATAGTATTATTCACAAAAATTTGCATACACACATAATTAGTTACATATTGCTTTTAATTATATTTTTAATAATATGATGATCATCTAAAAAGTTATCATGTAACGAAAAATTATAAAACGTTACAAAGTCGAATGCGTACGCCCAGAATTAATAATTGTATGTACGATGACACTTTCCTAGTCTTTTTAAGATTTTTTGGTTTTTTTTTGTTTCTTACAAACCCCTTAGGGTGAATTTTCAAGAATCTTGGTGCTTAGTTTTTACTGCTCAGCTATGTTAACTCCTGTGCAAAAATTGGTAAGTAGGATGTTTATATGTCAGAATGTAGAACACTCATGTTTTTAAATGTTACATTACTAGCTGATGCCCGCGACTTCGTCTGCGTGGATTGAGGATTTTTGGTTCCCGTGAGAACTCTTTAATTTTCCAGGATAAAAAGCAATAAATGCGAAAGTGTGTTTGTTTGTTGGTTTATTGATTTGTTGGCTTCAATCACGCCGCAACGGAGTAACGGATCGATGTAATTTTTGGCATGGGTAGGTATAGTTGATGACCTGGAGAATGACATAGGTTACTTTTTATACCCGGAAAATTAAGGAGTTCTCGCGGGAATCCATAAAAAATCGCGTTCCTAAAACTCCTTGTCAGTTGTATAGCCCTAGAGACAGACGGTTGAAGAATCTGCCCCATAAATTGGAACGAAAAAGCAAGTAAAGGAATATTCTCCTATACTTGCTCATACCTACAACACAAGCTCTTAGTTTGGAGATATTACGCTTGCTTATTTCTTAGACTTATTTACTTACCCTTGCTATATTTTGGGAATTATTTCTGTTGAATCTAGAGATTCCACATAAAGCGAAACGCAATTCGAGTATCGCTAACATCTGATGTTAATATTGTATCATTTGGCGGTTCACAAAACTACAGCTTCCTGTCCCTTTGGACAGAACTAGATTTAATATCATTTTGGAGATATGCAAAACGATACATTAGGGTACTTAAACCGTAAACGAAATATATTCGGACCTATCAATGCGCTGATTAGAAAGTGTATTCATCAGTTATCCATGTGTTTGTAAACAGAGGTATGTTTATCTCCTTCTATAGCAAAGTCTATAGTATCGTATCTTGGAGGAAACGTAGAGTCGGGAAAGTGAGAATTTAAATAAGTTACTTACTACGTTGACTCGACAGTAGTCGAATTCATACTATTTTTAACCGAGTTCCAAAAAAGGAGGAAATTCTCAATTCGGCGCGTATGTTTTTTTTTTACCCGGCTAGGGGGCAGGTTATTTAACTTGCTGCATTTTCAAAAAATATTCCAACGGAATCCATGTGTTACAAGCCGTTAAACCCCAAGGAGAAGTAGTGATCAACGTGGTTGCGTGGTGACCACGTGTGACTGTGAACCGTACGGTCTTTTTTAGTTAGGTACATAATTATAAATTTGTTCTATTCTGTAATTTAATGAAAAGTCCTAAACCAATTTTATATCAGTAAGGTATCCATTAATGTGGCAATAGTATAGTGTTTACCTTTTCCACATCCTTTAATTTCGTTAGTCAGGCATAAACTTTAAGATAAGTCAATGGACCAATTCTTAGATATAATTTTATGGTAGGTATAAGTTTAGGTTAAAATAATGTTACTCATTAGCTTTATTTACTTATATAGGCTAGATTGTAATTTTAGTAGGGTATTAACTTTTGTTAGTACTTTATAATATTTAAAAAAAAAAAAAAAAAACAGACTCGAGTCTGGAAATTCGAGTCCAGAACTCGAGTCCGTTACCGATTTCAGAACCCATTATATTAATAACCAGATATTTTAAAAATAAATAAATAAGAAACATCATAAAAGAGCTAAGTAGAAAAACATTTTTTGCAATGAGCTCATTGCGTCGTCTTCGTTCTATTTTGCCAATTCCAACCAAAGTTATGTTAGCACATTCCCTCCTACTTTCTATTCTCGATTATGCTGACGCAAGCTATCTTAATTTGACTGAGGACCAACTTAATAAGCTTGAGCGACCCCAAAATCTTGCTATTCGGTTCATATTCGGCCTTCGTAAATATGACCACGTATCTGAATTTCGTCAAAAGCTCAAGTGGCTCCCTATTCGCCGTCGCCGGGATCTTCATGTTCTTTCACTTCTGTACCGTGTGCTATTTGACCCAAAAACTCCCTCTTACCTGAAGGAGAAGTTTAAATTTGTGGGAGATCAGTCCGAAATACGAACAACCCGAAAATTAACTTTATGCATACCATCGCATAAGACGAAATTTTATGCGCAGTCTTTCACGGTGCAAGCTGTTTTATTGTGGAATGGTCTCCCATTAAACATACGACAATCAAGGTCACTGGAAATATTTAAAAAATCTGTTAGGAATTTCTATTTATCTTAATACAGACAATTAGTTTTCATTGTTATTTATAATAGTATAATAATACTAAGTACATATTATATATTAGTTTATTTTCATATATTATTTATTATGAGTATTATGTTATTTGTGTAAATGGTTTATGTAATAGTATGTAGGTATTTGTTTGTATGTTTATTTATATGAATACACCACCCGCAATTTAATCTCCTTAACTTCTCTTAGGATTAGTCCTAAGGTTGCCTGGCAGAGATCGCTGCTAAGCGATAAGGCCGCCTTTTTGTATTCTACTTCCTTCTGTGTATTTGTGTTCCTTAGTTATTATTTTTCCTTTTTGTGTTGTGGTGTACAAATAAAGTGTAAAATAAATAAATAAATAATATTTTAAACTCTAAAGAAAAGAAAACTCCGCCACATGATCCTGGAATTCTAATTGTTTGCAAAGAAGATATTTTTTGGAAGGAAAGAAGGCCAGGGAAAAGGCTTCAGCCAAGAAGTAGATTGTCAATATTATTATTTAAGAATAGAAGTTGTAGTTAACTTGTAATATGTACGCATTTAATTAATAGAAAAATAAACGCAAAAATATATTAATTTGAATTTTGACATAGAGAGAACATAAAATTTTTAGATCGTTGCATAATACCTCTATATATTATGTTTATTTTATTTTTAGATTCATATTGTTATTTATGTAAAATAGTATGTAATTATAGTATGTACCGTTATGTAAGTTTATTATATTGTAATATTTAGTAGGTTTTTATAATTTTTCTTTTAGTTTACACGTGTGCTCTGTGCACCACCCTGTCAACATGCAACCGATCTCCTTTCATAAAGGTTGCCTGGAAGAGATCACTCTTAGTGATAAGGCCGCCTTTACACCGCAACAAGTTGTAAATTATATTATGATTAGTTTTATCTCTGTTTTGTTAATTGTTTGTGTCTAATAAAGTGTTTTTACTTACTTACTTACTTACTCTATTAACCTAGAAATATTATATTACACTGACTGTCTATTACATTTTCAAGCCTGAAAAAAGCACAGAGATAGATTGTAGAGCCCTTTTACCACTTTCGTTACATATTTTAAATACATTAAAATCTACTTTAAAAATACAAATTAATTAAGTTTATTTAAGGGATAGGCGACCCAGGTTCGAGGACCTACCTGGTTCATCCATGCAGTATCCATCGCCATTCAGCGTGGTAATACCACAGTAATACTGTAAGCTTGATTTGTTTTTGCTAACGTCTGCCGCGGGATGTTGTAAGTGGCACGAGTTATGAGCGGAAGCGATTTCTAGCGCTTACGCATCTAGATCAGTCTTAGCGAGCTAGTCATTGTCGTTGTTGCTCAACAATCCTTCTCTAGTCGACTATGACGCAGGGCTTAGGACTTAATGAACAGACTGTATCTAATTTATGACTATGGTTTGTCTAATTTATGATGATAATTTTGACAGATGAGAGGTGTATAGCAACAGTGAAGGACAAGAGTGAGACAGACTGAAGGAGTACTATGCAAACGACATCTGCCTAAATTGTAAAGACTAAAAAAGTTTGATTAAGGGTCTATGATGTAAATTGTGACCGGACGGACATATTTAGTTAGATAGGTTCCTTTCCTACCTTTTAGATACGCAACCCTAAGATTTTAGATTTTGAATTTGGCAAATCGAAAAAAAAAAATTGATGTTCATCCAATGGTACAATACCTACCTACTTCATAATAGTACGTGGTAGTAGGCAAGGTAAGAACTTTCGCAGATGTCTGGTTACGTTTTTTTATAAAATGATTGAATCTTTAATTTTTGTTAGTAGGTAGGTATGTTTGTTATGAACTGAGAAGTAACGTCGAGTCCGAGTGTCCATATGTGCATTAGGTTTTCTTCTTCTAGGTAGTTTTAAGTATTTGGAGGAAACTTTTTTTGATGAAGGAACCAGAAGTTTAATTCGCTATAATCCGCGACAAAAGGAAAATCTATGTAGTACAGTGATTTTATATAAAATACAAAACAAAACTAAACAGGCATAAAAATGAGTTCTAATTTTGGCCACCGGGCCAGATATGTTGCTGAGTCTAAATTCTGGAACTAAATTCAGATTTATTCAGATAAAGATCACAAGAATGTACCATTGGTTCAGAATGAACCTTTAATGAACCTAACAAAATTTATTGTTCCTAATTTTTATAATTTTGTTTAAGATAATTATTTTGGCTATTTCTTACTTGAATATAACAGTTGATGCTACATATCGAATACTTGAGAATTATTACACAAATAATTAATCTTTGAAGAAACAATTTATTTAAATTAATATTAAACATGACTAATATTGGGTCCTGCAGCCCTGGGATTTCCCAACAGCAAAATTGCAGGTTTCATTCGACTTTTGAGTTTTTAGTAGCTTGGTCTGGCTATGCCCTTTGAAGCGTGGAAAATATCTGCAGAGTCTAAACAAACAATACATAATTCGTCTATTTTCAAGATCTTGTTCGCGGTATCTTACATTGTTTCTCTGTACAGCACTTGTGAACATTAGCATATTACATTATTGAATAATGTCTGGTGGTGAACTTAATTATTTGCTTCGTTAATGACTGTTTCTGAGTAATGCTCAGTTTTCGGTATTCGCGAGGCAGGAATACATTAATAAATTAATTTTCATGGTATGAGAATCTACACAAACAAGTTGTAGACTAGATTAATACAGTAAATAATAATAGATTATTAGATTAAACTGGAAAATTCTTTTTCTAGAAAATAATTACTAAGTACACTAGATGATGCCGGCATTGCGTTTTAATATTTAAAAGATACTTAAATATAAATTCAATGTTTATTGACTAGCAAAAATCATTTAACCCTAAAACATTGGACGACCCCCACTAGGTGGACGGACGATCACAAGCGTAGCTGGGAGCTTTGTATAAAACCGGTGAAATGAGCCGGTGTAGTTAAATTATTCTTCATAGGAGGCGCCACTTATATACGTCATTAATTAGACGCAATGTTTATGCAGAATTATCGTAAACTTTACGCAATATTAGCTTTTAATGTTTTGAAATTTTGAACCCACGACCTTTGGATTAGAAGTCCAACGCGCTATCCTCTGCGCCACAGGGACCGATGAGTTGAGAGGCGAAATAGTTGTCAGCTCTATTTTGACATTCCTTTGCCTATCATTTCCACATTTTTAGCCAACTCCCAAAAATAAACTCTTCGGAGCTGCAATAGACTATGTTTTCAAAAGTTTTAAAAGAAAAGTTATTTTTTTTCTTTTTAGCTATTTAAATAAAAGCTTCTTTTAAAAAAGGCTTTTTTTACTTTTTATTTATTTTTTACTTTAGTTTTTGAATTAAATTTAAGTCTAAAGAGCTAGGTGCAGTGCGTGGATCTACGAGTATACTATAAAAATACTTGAAAACCTAGCACGTTGCCCTTGCTTGGATGCATATGGAATCGCTGAAGCCATGCGTATAGTTGAGGACCTGGAGAGTGTCTTAAGCTACTTTTAATCCCGGATAATTAAGGAATTCCCGTGGGAATAAAAAATCTTATTCCACGCAGACGAAGCCGCGGGTTTCAACTAGCAATTTTATTATAATAGTACAAAAGTTGGGTTTTCAGCTGCGTGGATTTAGGTTTTTAAAAGTCCCGTGGGATCTCTTTCACAGTCTTTATGTTATGCATCGTTAATCCGTTGTTACTTTGCGGCTTGATTGAAGGACAAACCAACAAACAGACACACACTGCTAGGATAAAATGTAGAGAGTTCTTGCTGAAATCAGAACAGCTGAATTTTAATGTTGGTTTGCTTCATTAAAAGAATAATTTCTGAATTTTCTAAGGTCAGGTATGGTGGGAGGCTTCGGCCTTTAGCCCAGGCTACTTGTGCAAGCTATGTATGGGAACCCTAAAATAAAAAATGTAAAGCTGATTTTTGGCACAAGCGTTCCTTGGGGTCTGAGAAGTACTTCTTAAAAATTCCCCCCCTCTAGGCCGCGGGCTTAACCCCCCACCCCCCCAAACGTCTCCCCAACCGCAGTTTTTTCTAATTTTCTCAAAAAATATTAGTGCTAGAAAAAAACCATCTATGGCGAAAGTAATTAACATTAAATAATCTACCATATGGCACTTAAATCATTATGATCGGATAAATAGTTTTGCAAATATGCCGGCTTATTTGACGCATTTGTTTTTTTTTTTTAAATCTTGTAAATTTCTTGTGATTTGCACAAAATGTATAAGAGCTAGGAAAAAAACGACAAGAACAAAATGAAAGTTCATAAAATCTTCTACAAAATGCTTTTTATTTCATTTCAATCGACCGAATACTTTCTGAAATATGACGATCGAAAACGTGCATGACAGAAAAATATTTTGCAATAATTTTGACTTTGTACCTACACATTCTATTTGATAATGATCGATGCTATATTACAATAAATTAATAGTAGATAATAATCATGATATCTTTATCTACAAAACAACACTACACTCAGTAAATAATATATTAAATATTATTATTTATATTCGTTCAAAGTTCTAACAAAGACAAGGCGTCGCGTCGGCCGAAGAATAACGAATAGGAATGCAAAGGAAATGCGGGTGGAATGACATGGTTCGTGTGCAAATGTTACCATTGATGGGGAAGAAGGTGATGATGACGACCATGATGATGTGCTTTAATAATACCTACTAATATAATAATAAATACCTACGTCTCGAAGTCCTTTCAACTATATGTAGGTATGCAATATGCATTTATCTAAAATCAATGTAAATGAACCACCAACATCCAACAGCTATCTTGCAGATAATTTTATCAGATTAACTTTTAATTGTTGACGGCATTCCGAACCAATGGTAGATTCACTGGACGATTCAAAAGCATTTGTAAAAGTTTACTTGAGTAAAAACATTTGATTTGATACTTGAATTGTAATACGATTACAAAAAAGCACAATCGGCTAGATATTTGAGAGGGGGAGGGGGGTCGTGGTAGGGGGGAGGGTGGTTGTGGGAGTGGGGGAAAAGAGGACATCATTTGCGCCTAAAATCAAAAATACGTTATTTATTTAGAGGTTAATTTCTATTTATTCCATAGTACTATGCTAAGTCTACATGACTACCACCGGTTCTTACACAACAGCAAGGTATATTTCGAAAACTATTTGTCCTATCATAATAAACTAAACACTATTTTATAGGTAAATTAATAATCTTTGTACTAAGTCCTGACAGCTTTTTTCCTAACTCTAATACTTTTTCTTGAAATTACAATAAACATTTACGGATTTTACAAAGGTTTAGTCTTTTATTCCAGTTAGGCAGCCATATTTCCGAAACTATTAGTTCTATCAAAATAAACTAAAAATTATTTTGAAGATAATTTAATGAAGTTCATTTTTGCTTCTTATGTTTTTTTTCCTAGTTCTAGTAGTTTCTGTGAAAATTAAAAATTATACGAACGGTTGTCGAAAAAAAAAAAATTCTTGGAATATAGGTTGCCATATTTCTCGAACTATTGGTCCTATCGAAATTCACCATAAGACTTTTTTGTGGGTAATTTAGTGAAATTACTTACTCTTCCGAGGAATTTTTTCCAGCTCTAATAGTTTTTGTGGAAATTGCAAATAACATAGGATTCTAGCAATTTTTTTATTTTTTTTCGTACACTATACATGGATATATATTCGAAATTATTAGTCCTATCTTTATGAACTAATTTTTTTTAAATAAGTGGTTAAATGGTGTTTATTTTTACTTCTGGGAGTTTTTTGCCTAGCTCTAATAGTTTTCTAAAAATTACAGAAAACATATAAAATTTTGAAAAATATTGCTTTTATGTTAACTATGACAGGTATATTATCGAAATTATTAGTGCTATCAAAATTAACTAAATACTATTTTGTAGGTAATTTAACTATGTTTCTTACTGCTTTAATCAGTTTTTCCTAACTCTGTTATTTTTTTTTCGAAAATTAAAAACAACGTACGCGATATTTGCATATTATTTTCTTTATCTTACACAATAGGTAGGCATATCTCCAAACCTATTACTCTTATCAAAATAAACTAAATATCATTTTGTAGCTAATTTAATAGCCTTTCATTTTGCTTCAGACAATATTTTTGTAGCTCTATCAGTTTTTATGGAAATTACAAGAAACTACATTACAAAAAGCCATACATGCAAAATATTTTCTTTTCATGCACAATGGGTTAACATATCTCCGAAACTATTAGTCTTATGGAAATGAACCAAAATATTATTTTGTAGATAATTTAATGAAGATAATTTTCACCATAGAAAGTTTTTTTCTAGCACTAATATTTTTTGAGAAAATTACAAAAAACTGCAGTTGGGGAGACGTTTGGGGGGGTGGGGATTTAAGCCCGCGGCCTAGGGGGGGGGGAATTTTTAAGAGGTACTTCTCAGACCCCAAGGAACACTTGTGCCAAAAATCAGCTTTACATTTTTTATTTTAGGGTCAATGTTTATTAGTCCCGTACTACTTAGAGTTGGGCGAAATTACTTAGAAGCAGATATTAAAGGTAAACAGCTGGGCCGATGAATGGGAAGTCATTAAAGGATAATGGCGATTTACGATAGCTGAATCGGAATTTATATTTCGTGGCACGGACCAAACGGTTTCATGCTCACACCGTGATTTTATTATTAGAGAAAATATGTTTTAATTTTTTTTTACTATTTACTTATAAATGTCACCGTAAAATTGTAAAAACCGTTTAACTACTCTAACGCTTTTTATCTCGATAGATTGTAAACTGTCCAAAGATTGTGAACCGTTCAATGTTCTGAGTGTAATTTTTTTAAATATTCATTGTATTTACGTTTTCTTGTCTCTTTCAAGATTACGGATTGGAAATCCAGACCATGCAAGAATTGTTGTAATAGGCAGTCGGGTACAGAATTATGTCGGCAGAAATCTGAAAATCATGAAATCTTTGAATTATGCAATATTAAAGTGAAGTTAAATAAAAATAAGTTCACTTAAATGACTTAATAAGACTTTAGTGGCCGAAGATGAAATGGGAGGAGAAATCATTTCTAAATTTGTTGGTTTACGCGCAAAATTATATTGTTTACTTTCTGAGAAAAAAACTATCAGTAAAGCAAAGGGTATTACGAAGCCTGTGACAAAAAAATTAAACTTTGAGAAATATAAGAAAGCCTTATTTTACTTCGTCCTCTCTTTGGCGTGTTGCTAGACATACCTGTTTGCCTGTCTGAACTCCGCGCGGATTACACGGACGAGTCGAAAGGCTTTCAACAGCTTAAATTTTATGATTGTTCCTCTCAATCATTTACCATAATTACTTAATTTAAAGTCAGTATGTTCCTACTGGGTGCATCAAACGTGCTTCTACCGCAAGATATGAATCTTTTAAGATACTGCCACCAAATACAATCCACAACATAACTATAATATACGCTTCATACATTCTTAGCTTACTTGAGTGGACTTAGCATAAGTGTATCGGCGTCGTCGTCAATCGATGGACGTCCACAGCTGGACATAGGTCCCTAATCGGTCCAGCCATTCACGCGTGATGCCGTGACCAAGGAAAACGGGTTTCATTTTTATATATATAGATAAGTAGCTTACCTAATTAGCACAAATCTACCCCCATTTTTTACTTTATTGCTAGTTGCAATGAATGCTTTTTGCTAAGTCTATATGAAAGTTTATAATAAGATTTATAGTTCAGACGAAGAAGAGAGCTAAGTATATTTAATTGCTTGATACTTTCAAAGCTACATATCTCTGAAAAGAAAGAGGTTCGCGCCAGTTATAATAAAGCAAATCGTAAATTATGAATGTTAGAAACGAAACCGCTCCTCGAAACGTTTAACTGTGTGTCACCGAGAGGCATGAACAAATGATAAAACATCTTAATTAGCGACTTGTCATTCAATCATATGGTAGTAATTAGTGATGTCAGTGTTTGTTTACTAATGACTTTTTTGATAAACATCTCGTGATGAACCTTCCTGGGACCTTGTTCATACTTTGTCAATCAATTTTATAAATTCTATGCTTAATTTCTCTGATTTGTATTTGAAATATTTCTTTTCATCGTCATTCATTCACTAGTCTTTTCTATTTATGTTATATATTTAATGTATAAGTCATGATGTGTGCACATGTTTTAGAACTTTATTTACAGTTCGTTTAATCGCTAGGTTTTTATCAAATGGGTACTAATCACTTTAAACACGTGAGCATCTAAGGGCCGCTATCACAAGGACGTTTTGTAATGCTGTCACTTTTGGGCAAGAGTATAGGACGCTTCGCAAGGAATCGCCCGGCTCGACCCTGAAGAGCTTTTACAGTCAGTTTACGACAGACGCAGGCGATGGCAATGAAGCTTTAGTACTAATACCGCTGTAGGATTTTTTCTTTCTCCGTTGATTTCAGCCATTTATGGCGCCTCCTTTCCTTTAGGTATGGGCCCACACTGAAGGGATGTGGTCGCGATTCGGGTCGTTCCCCGCTCTGCATTCTGATTGGGTAACATTCGGTTGTGCCTGGCTGTGGCAGCCTCACGGAGACGGCGCGCCTGCTGCAGAACGTTCTGTTAGTCCCTAGCACTCGGTGGTTTTAAAGGAAACAACACGAGTACTCGAACTGTAGTTTATTAACGGAGAAAATTTGGATATTCTCACAATATAAATAAGATTAACTACTTAAATCACTTGTCGCGACTCGCGGAGACCTCCAGAAGGTCTTTGGGCGGTATTTTTGGTTCAGGGTCTTAGCTTTTATTGCTAGTTCAGTCCGGCAGGCCGAAACCGGGTCCGTAGGTGAACAGCAATTAGGCTAATTACCAGAACGACTAGAGATTAGAATTAATAAGCTGCTTTTATAGGCAATATATTGCTGATGAACACATTATTGTATCGCGTCAATCCCGAATAGTGGGTCAAGATGCTAAATGAATGGTCAGCAGTATATATATGAGTTAGTAGCTAGGGATGTAACACCTCCCCGGTTTAGGACGGAGCATCAGGGGATGATGCGAGTAGAATGAAGTGATTTAAGTATTACAAAAGTGAAACAGAAAATGGATTCATGTAAAATATCGTTAATATAGGAACTAAGAACTAGAAATACAAAATTTACTTATTAGAATTAGGAGACAAACAAATAAAAAGAAATAAACAAATTTATCAAATTATCTATGACAACTCACAGAAATTAAGAAATAGGAATAAGTAGCTAATATTAAAAATGATCTAGAAATATAAAAATTAGCAACATAGTATTTTATTAGAACTAGGAAAAACGAATTAAGTAGGTACATGATATAATAACAAATGAAATAGTATAATTTAGTCATACAATTTTTCTTACTGTAGGTTTCTCCGTAAACTATTAGGAGAACTCTCAGAGCTACTAGTTGCGTCAAAGACTTTATTACGAGTTTCAAAATTGGAGCTGGGATTAATTGCTCGGATATTATGGTCAGGCTTAGAACAACAACTATTGAAAATCTGTATGTACAACAACCAGGATTAGAACTTGGAATGTTATTACGTCTTGGTCTATTACAAAGAAATTTAAATATTTTATAAGAAATAAAACTAAGTACAGTTAAAGATACCAAAGTCGTTAAGATACTAAAATAACTTCCATATTTAATGTGGTAGGGCTGGTTTTCAATTTTCTCTATCTCGTCATTAACTTGGTTCAATCGGTGTGTGACAAAATGCAAGGAATCTAAGTTTATGTGTGACAATTTAATAGGTGTTAGATATGGAAGCGTTTTATTTATTTTCTTTTTGGAACAGCAATCGTCTTTTATGATGTTAAAATTGGGAGTTGGCAAATAAAGTTTGGATTCATACTCAACTGAGGGAATAAATTGTAAGAGCTTATGGAAAGCTTTGCATCCTTTCGGAATCTTGAGAATTCCTGTTCCAATAATATCGTAGTCGTTAAGAGTATTATTACATTTTACAGAGACCTTAGTTATATCGGATTGAACATATATCCACTTATTATTACTTATCTTTTGCCATACGTCAATATCACTAATTATTATTTTGTAATCACATGTGTCCGGTATTTTATTTATATATGCACTTAAGATTGACACTTCACAGATCGGATTTGTAACACTGGATTGTACATTGCCTAATTTACACAGATAGTTATTGGTTGCTAGGGTTTTGCAATCACTCATTGAGTCCATCGTAGAGTATATTAATTTATCGTCTGTTATTGCGAGGAATTTTGTAGTAGGGTTTATCAAAGCAAATGAGTGCGGTTTTTTAATATCATGTGCAGTAGGGAGAGCATAAACATGGTAGAGGTTATATTCTTGTAAGAGAGTCAATGGATTCCAACAACGAATACTAATTTGCTCGTTATAATTTAGTTTTGGATAGTCGGATTAAATAGTGGAAGAGATAACATGGATGTTTCCTCTCATTAAAGATGCTATGTGTCTCTGGTCGTCTTGAACTGTGTATATAACATTTTTAATATACTATATATGGAGTTGTATATAGGAAAAATCTGTAAAGGTATAATTTTCTAAAAGTTATTATAATAGGTTCCTAAATAAACGAAGTATCGGGTATATAATTTTACTATGATGACGTATATTTATTTTAATTTTTGTGTCATGAAAGATAAATGCTATTATTTAGTAAATTAATAGAAACTTTAATTTATCGTAAGGGTTATTGAACTCAGATATAGAAATTTCCGTGACCTGTGGATAGAATACTTTTAGCTTACTGCGCAATTCTTTCATGACTTTGAATATTATGTCTCTGTAGGTTGCTGAGTCATAATAATGAATTTTAGTGAATAAATGGAAATAGGTTTTGTTATTAGTACTAGTCATCTTTATGTTATTTAGCTCTCTTTCCAACATTTCGAATTCGCTTCTATTTTCTAAAGTGTTCAGATTACTATCACAATAAGGATTAGAGCTATCTAGACCGACAGAGGTAGGATAAGCTATATAGGGACGTGATGTACTGAGAAGACTCTGATTTGATTCCGTAATTTGTGTATCGTTTAACATAGGACTAGATCGAGATTTGATAAAAGATTCATAAGTCAAGTTGTCTGTCGGATTTATATTGGCAAAGCTGTGTATAGGTATAGTAGGCTTCGTGAAATGAATTTTTATTCGATTTTGGCCAACTTGTAGGGAATTGTCACTATATTCTATAGTACAACTGTTAGTTTTTAGGAAATCGTTGCCTATTATTCCATCGAAATTTAAACTAAGTGATTCTGAAACTAAGTGAAATTTACTGAATATTACTTGTGAGCTATTTAATTTAATATCTAACTGGAAATGACCGTAACTTTCAGAGTACTGAGCTTTTTCATCTATGCCTTTAAATTGGATTGTTTCAGGTATGAGTTTTGGTTGTATTTCTAATGAAGTTGTTTTGATTAAAGAAATACTCGATCCTGAGTCTATTAAAAGAATAAGTGGTTTAGTTGAGTATTGCGATTTGACATAGATGTGTGGTAAATGAATTTTATCATTATAGTGAATTTTATAGATGGTTTGGCAAGTCGATTTTGATGTACTTTGTTTTATAGAGGACTTAGAAGACTTGGTAGATGTGTTCGGTTGAGAACAAATGGATTCGGAGGAGTTTCTAGGACTAGAAGACATAGTATTTTCAATGAAATGGTTGGAATTAGTATAACTAGACTCAGTGGACTTAGAAGACTCAGTGGATTTAGTAGACTCAGTGGGTTTAATAGGTTCAATGGACTTAATAGACTCAGTGGAATTAGTAGACTCAGTGGGCTTACAAGACTCAGTGGGTTTGGTAATAATATGTCCACGGTCATGAATTTGGGGCTGGCTACCCTGTTTGTTGACTCGTGACATGGATATCGAAGATATAGAAGCATGGTGTCCACGGTCATGAATTTGGGGCTGGTTACCCTGTTTGTTGACTCGTGACACAGATATAGAAGCATGGTGTCCACGGTCATGAATTTGGGGCTGGTTACCCTGTTTGTTGACTCGTGACACGGATATAGAAGATATAGTAGATTCGGTGCGTTTAGCATAATTAGGAGGAATGACAGTGGAATCTGGAATAGAAATTTTCGGTATTTGTTCCACGACTTCTTTAGTGCTAATTTGATTATTATTAGGCTTTAAATGTCGCGAATTAAAGCGACGGAAACAGTGGTTGCATTCCGCGTCATTTTGAATAGTGGGTTCCGAGCGACGCAAACGCGGAACCCGGGTTAGTTTAAAAATTCTTCCTCAGGATTAACATATGAGTTATTTTCTTGAATATTTTCTGAAAGACTATGAACAGTTTTAGGTGGAGAATTAGAAAATTTATGGCGATTGGCATTATTATATTGCCTCTTGCGACATTCGCTAATTTCGTGGCCACTATTTTTGCAGTACCAGCAAATGACTGTTTTTCTAGAAGAGGATGGTTGTGGATTATGAGGGGTGCTTTGATTTTCTTGGGTGTGATAGGTATTGGAATTACGAGGGGGTGATTTTCCTTGTCGAAAATTAGCTGAATAGGACGCGTTATGTGTGGGACGTGGACGATAAGAATAGTAGTGTCTGTCCGTGTGTCCCGATTTATCATAATATTTTATACCCTTAGAGGTTTGAGCAAGATTGTAAAATTTTCCTTCCTGGATAGCTAAATTAATCGCTTCCGCGAGGTTTTTGGGGTCCCTACCCCTAAGAATATTTGATATATGGCTTGGTAATCCTAATAGGAATGTGTGTAACGCTAAGTCTTCGGTATTGGCTATTCGACCTTTTACTTCACTGGGGTCCCTAGTAGAATGGGAGATATCAGTCTGTAATCGTGTTAGATGGGTCTCTAAACGCGTACTGTATTGCAAAATCGTCTCGTAAGGTTTCATTCTGCAATTTTGAAGGTCTAAAAGTAGGTGGCTTCGGTGTTTGGTTTCGCCGAAATTACTTTTTAGAAATTGTTTCAGTTCCGACCAGTTATCAAATACCTTTAATGAGCAGGCTGCATCTGCTTTCCCTTCTAATTGTGACAGAATAAATTGAAATAAAATTTCAGCGTGAGTGGAATTTACTAATTTAAGGGCATTTTCGCAGTTTCTTATGAATGATGTTAACTTGTCTCGGTCACCGTCAAAGGGTTTAATAAACCGGGTCAAGTCACTGAAATTCATTTTAATGGATTCGACGGGGAAAGGTTTGAAAGTGGTGGGTTTATCCTCTCGGTTTGCCATGATAACAAAAATATGATACTATAATTTCCTATACGCAATAACAGAAAATAATTAATAATTTTATCAAGTTAATAGCACTAAAATCACTCACAGTAGTAGTAGAAACGGTGTCATTGCTGATTCGGCGTTGAACTCCGAAGATTCTACACGGCGAATTGCAACGTCGGGCGAGTCGAACTGGGTCACGCGCCGGGTGAGTCGAACTGGGTTGCACGCGCGGTTATTCCGCGCGCCTCGTCGCGATGTTGTGATCAAGTAGAAATCTGGACCGGGTGGCAGCACCTCTCGGCTGGGCAGAGAACCCTCGGGCACGATGAGGATTGGCACAGCTTGGTCTTCTTCTCGGGGCCAACTGGGGTTTGACTGTCCGTCAGTCAGAGAGACCAGGAACGGCAGCACGGGCAGCTTGGCTTGGAGAATCGTGGACGTCGTCAGGAGTAGGCGTCCAACGGGAATTAATCCCGCTTTCTTCTGACACCAAATGTTAGTCCCTAGCACTCGGTGGTTTTAAAGGAAACAACACGAGTACCTACTCGAACTGTAGTTTATTAACGGAGAAAATTTGGATATTCTCACAATATAAATAAGATTAACTACTTAAATCACTTGTCGCGACTCGCGGAGACCTCCAGAAGGTCTTTGGGCGGTATTTTTGGTTCAGGGTCTTAGCTTTTATTGCTAGTTCAGTCCGGCAGGCCGAAACCGGGTCCGTAGGTGAACAGCAATTAGGCTAATTACCAGAACGACTAGAGATTAGAATTAATAAGCTGCGTTTATAGGCAATATATTGCTGATGAACACATTATTGTATCGCGTCAATCCCGAATAGTGGGTCAAGATGCTAAATGAATGGTCAGCAGTATATATATGAGTTAGTAGCTAGGGATGTAACAGTTCGCAGCGTGTTCGGGCGCCGCTCCGCCGCACGCGCCACCACGGAGCTCGAGCTGTCACGTAGATTTTTAATTGAAGTTTTTAAGTTGTGCCATACGCGAAACTTTTCTACAAAAATTAATACTTGTCTTTATGAGCGCACCATTAAGGTGCCAGCGGAGAATGAATTGCCCATACAAACGTAATACCAAAATAATTAATAATTCGAGAACATTTCCACCAAAATGAGAGTTTATTTGGATTCAAATTGTATTTATCTAGTCCCCTGGATTTATATATTTTCAAAATACTTTCCTAAAATGAAATGTAAATGAATTGCGTTTTGCATATTTTTACGACAAGATGGACATGTTTCCCTCTTATTTGTTTCATATTAAAACCAACGATATCTTACGTATTAATTGGTCAGCAGCATAGCCTATATTGTCAAGTTACAGAATAACAAAACGAAGTAAAAAGCACGATAAGTTTTCATTCATCATTTTTGGTATTCACGGAACAAGACTAAATGTATAACAAATTCTGTAAGCTCATATTGCTATCTCGCTTGAACGCGATCATGTGTCATCAGTGAAATAGAGATAGCAATATACCGGCAAATTTATATTTGCGGTTCGAATAGAAGTTGCGAGCGGCGCGAACCGGCCTCTTAACTGTGTTTTGTTTTACCGCATCTCGTCGCCTCTCACTAGTTTTAAAAACATTGAAATAATCAGAGTTAGAGGAGCCCGTACGCGGACTATAGACCTTGGTCTACTGAATAACCAGGTTAAACTAACTGATAAAGAAATCCTTCACTAGGTGGATAAAGCCCAGAATATACATGTAAAAATAATATATAGGTACTTATTATGAGGCTTTATAAATATATTAATTTGCTATTAAGTACTTTGAATAATGAATATTTAAAATTGAGTTTAAGTACCTACATTTATGTATATCTAAAGTTTTAATATTGAACAGTAAAACAACATATTAAAAGAAATATGTTTTCGCCTTGGGCGTTGAGAGCGAAATAACTTTTCCTCTCCTCCTCTATTGTCACTATTGCAGAGTATCGCATTCTGAGACCAGTGATGATTATGTCGGCGATTGGTTTAAATTGTGATTTTTATGATGATGGTGATGATGATGAAAATGATGATGATAATTGCAACATTTTTTCATTTGTAATTTACAAAATATAGTGGACTTAGATACCTAATTATCGTTGTCTATAGTGTGTTTTTATAAGTTATATCGGTACCTACCTACTGCGAGATCAAATAAGTACTTAAAGATAGGTAATTTACTGTCATTAATCATTATGAGTTTAAACAAGAAATAAAATTAAAAATTTTAAAAAACCCACGACGAACTACAGAGCTCCATTGAAACAACAATTAGAACTTAGCAAAAGTATATGTAAAATAATATTATCTAAAACACAAAACTGCATATTTGCCGGCTCAGATTGAGTAACAAACATCCATACATTCATACATCCACACATCCAGACATCCATCTAAACTTTCGCATTTATAATATATATTTAATTGATTGATTGATTTCGAAGCTAGTTTTGTTTTAAGATATCATCGGGCATCTTGGTAGGGCAAAGTCATTTCAACCCATTCGCATTTATAATATTAGTATGATTAATTCACACGTTTGCGTGTCACTTAGGTATTGACAATAAAAAATCGGTATTTGAAAAAAAGCGGTCGTCTGCGTTTAATCTAAGTAATGCGTGTAGTAACTACGATTTTCACCGTAGCTACATGAGGGACGGACGTATAGCTGGATTTATAAGGGTTTCTGTTCCGACTATTTCGGATAGTAAAAATTAAAATTTCATTACCAAATAAATACTATTCACTACTCAGTTAAATGACGTAATTAAAAAGTGGTCAAAAAATCCTATAGTAAAACATATGTATTTTTTTTTTGAAATTATCGACGATAATGGGGCTACTCTGTACAATTTCTAAACTACACTATAATGACGTTTAAATCTAGTTCCGTCCCTTTCCGCAGGGAGTATTAGGAAAGGGTTAGCAATATTTCGAATGTACGGGAACAGCATACTTACCTTATAGTGAAGAAAATCCTAAAAACCTGAAAGAAATAAAAAGGAAGAAAATATTAGTACAAAAAGGAAAAAGAATACATAAAGGATAAAAAACAATACAAAGTAAAATAAAACCACTTACCTAAAGATTGGTAACTTTTTATTTAGTAAGTTGTATTGTTCAGTACACTGTTCAGTAGATGATTTCTCCTTAATGGTATTTAATGTGTGTTGTATTTGACAATACAGTGTGTCAAACGCATTGAGAGCTGCATAATTTGCCAGCATCTTTTGAAGCAATTAAAATTTTCTGGTGGATACATGCTGGGATTTGAGATCCACGGGGTGAAGCACAGCTTTCAGTAAGATTCTATCTATTCATCTAACCGTTCAATTAGGAACAAAGTCGGGGGACAATATTATAATAATAGAAACTAACTGTGAATTCTTGTTTTTGTACAAACATGTTACTTACCGACAGCTTATATCTTAGTACTACAGTACGCTTACTCTAAGTTTTTACATTGCAAATACGATTGATCGACGTGAGAGCTCACCTCGCAAAGTGTAAGCGAACGTTAAAGTTTAATGAACCTTAACTGCATTGGTTTAGAGCTAATTTCATCATTTCGTGTATTTATTCACAGCCAGCGCTCCAAACGCTGAGAATCATAGTGATAGTGACGCGGACACAGGATTCGCATTCGTTTATAATCATCGAGTAAAGCATTTATTAGTATGTGCGCTGCACAAGCGCGAGACATTTCGTCAGACATAGTGGAACACCAACTGAATACTGCGATTTGCGAACCAGGCAGCTCGTTGTTCCTTCGTTAGCGTGAGTTAGGCTCTTCGTGTTCATCGTGCGCTACTAGTAATGCCATCTATTGGATTATGTGCGGACTGCGAAGACCGCTACAAACGCATGAAAATATCATGATAGTGATAATAACTGGGACCGACGGCAAAAAACTTAAAAAATTATACTTACCCCATCAAAATAAATATAGAAGTAGGTATTAATTATAAATCACACCACAAGACAAATTGCCTACTATGTTAAATGTAGGTTTACACAAAAACCATTTTTATATGAATTTATTATGTATACAAGAGTTAATGTAGTTCTATAATAACATTTTTTGGAGTCGGTACCAATTAGCCGCATGAACCGTCTACCTACTCTTCATTATTGTTGACGGCATTGTCGAGCATGTGGCGTGAAAAACATATTTATTATGACCGGACAAAAGGGATATTATATTATTTGTTTCAATGTACTTTAAACTTAATAAAAAAAACCTGGCGATCTTTTTTTGTTACTTCCTTACTGCTTTTGGAAAGTCAAGTAGGTATTTACCATGTAGGTAGTTGGTTGGTACTTAATCTTTTTTATCTATGTCGGTTTAAAACAGATATTTACTGCATTAGCTGTAAAGAGATTTAGTTACCTACTAAATACTTATTGAAATTTGTATGTAATATCACTTAACTGAATTATTAGTTCGTAACTTTTATTGTTATTCATATAATTTTATAATTATTCAATTTATTAATAAATCAAACAGCTTTGATACGCAGGTTCGTTATCTTTTCTACTAGAAACTTGTTAACAAAGTTCATCATTATGTCATCTTGATTAGTTTGTAATGGTCTGTCACTAAGCTAGTTTTTCTTTGATTTGGTCCACGACCCATAATTAAGTACCCATTGGGTTTTTCTGACTAGAAATTCTCAGCACTAGCCCGGAGTTAGGTAGTTGGTGGCGTTTCACCCCCGTGCCTCATAGAGCACGTTAAGCCGTCGTTCCCGGTTATTATCACTAACATGATAATTGTTGCTAAAGGCCGGTTGAGTCCTAATGAAATGTATAGCATATTCTTTAATACTTTCAGTGAAATATTCAAATCAATATTCACTAGTAGAACGGTCTTAACTACTGATGCAAACGTTTTTAGCGAATGGGCAACAAATGAATTACACAAAAGTATATCATAGTCATAGTTAACATAAAAGCAATATTTTTCAAAATTTTATATGTTTTCTGTAATTTCTAGAAAACTATTAGAGCTAGGCAAAAAACTCCTAGGAGTAAAAATAAACACCATTTAACCACTTATTAAAAAAAAATTAAAGTGATTGATTAAAATGATTCGACACATCCGAGGGTAGTTCAGACAAAGTCACGCCGGTGTCGCGCAGCAGTGCTGTTAGAGTTGCGAGAGAACTAGCCAGCCGAAATGGAATATTTTATCGTTTAAACTGTTGTCATCAAAGGCTCAGAAGGGCTGATAACAATCAGAATAATGCTCGGGGACCCCTAAAGCTATTTGCTGATAGAAGTTTATTTCTTCCAATATAGACGCAATGACAGCTTTTATATGCTGGATATTTTAATTAAAATACTTATTCTTTATTGTTGAAGTTGACAACAGTTGCAAGTCAGTAGCTTAGTGGGAATTTTTTACCAGTAGTTCAACTACAGATAAATCGTTCCGAGAGTTTAACTACTGGGAATTAATAGTTGAAATCACCGAAACTGATTTCAATTGAATAAGTACACAAATTGCAATCCAAAAATTACTATAATAATATAATCCTATTTGTTGCGCACTGTTGACTACGCAACTTGTTCAAAGACACAAGTATATGCTTGGATCTCAGGAAGGATTGCCTCATCAATAAAACAGTTCTCTATGTACAAGTGACACATTTATTTACATACATAAAGCATATACGACGGCAGTTTTAATTTTTACAACAGATTCTGCAAGTAGGTTTAGACACGACCTACTTGTAGACATACAAAAACAAAAGAATTAATAACACACGACAAATTGTTATTGCGCGCGTAGGTATGGACACGACCTACTCACGGACATATAGAATACTAAACAACATTAAAAGATATTAAACTTACACAAAGGGGGTTTATAAATGACAACATTAAGATATAAACTTATACAAAGGGAGTTTATAAATGACAACATTAAGATATAAACTTATACAAAGGGAGTTTATAAATGACAACATTAAGAGAACATATGATTGTAGCAAGTACACGTCATTGATGACTAATACCTTACTAAACAAAGAAGATTTTATTAACATGAAAACATATGAATATAGTAAGTACCCGTCATCGAGGACTAATACCTTACTGAATAAAGAAAATTTTATAAAATTACGAAAATGGTAGGCACATATCAATAAAGGCTAGTGCCTACTACACAAAGAATGAGTATATTAACTACGATAGGCACACGTCACTGAAGGCTAGTGTCTATCGAACAAAGAATAGGTACAATAATTTACCATCTATACTTAATAGTTAGTCTATCAATAAGGGTTGATAACTAACCACACTTATTACCAACTTATGGTTTACGTTAACATTTACTTTACTTTAAAGAAAATTACTTGGAAAATTATATTAAGAGTGCGGCTACCATACATAGGAATAATTACAGAATAAGTTATTAAAGTCATTTACTTACGGTCGCACTGTACACTGAAGTTATATTTACCGGTTAACCGACACTTCCACTGGTTACGTGGCTTCTTGTCCGTTAACTACTATCGTCGACGTACGCGGTACGATCTTAACCGCATAGGGTGACGGAGCCTTATCGCCGTGGTGCGTCGCGACGCACTATGAGTGGACGCCGTCACGGATCGACGCCGACGATTCCAGGTGACGATGCGATGCCTACGGCGCTGTATACGCCGCCGCACCGTAACCACACGACGTTGCAGCTGGTCCGAACTAATTTCGACACGCAGCTCGGGGACGCGCGTTCGATGACGCGTTGAAGCTATCCGCACGGTACGGGCATAGGGGTTGACTGGTCGCGACAGTACTGCGGCGTTCCGCCTGGGTCTACCTACGAAGGCAGCCAAACCTCGTAGTCTAGGTACCGGCTGGGGCGGGTTATTGACCCCAGCACGGCCGCGAGATATATACCGAACCCATCGCGGAGGGCGGTGACCCCTACGTAACCGAGGCCCGACCGTGGGCCGTTGACTTGTTAACGAAGACAGCTTGGATAGGGTAGTGACCCCAGAGCATGTACCTATGAGGCGATATAAATATCACAGCCTTCCGCAGCCAGGGATCTGGCTTTGGAGAGGTACTCGGCTAGCAGCCGCTCTGTTACCGGGTCACTTACCCTGAGCTGATTTCACTGAATTTAAGGGCCTATATACAATCAGGCCGCAACAAACTGTAGGTATAAAACTCGCCACACTACAGCATATATATGTACGCATATATAGCACAACGCTCTACGCTCGATTTTATAGCCAACTAACCAATTTTGTTACTTGAAATATTTGATTATTATTTATTTACTACATAATATCTAAGCCTCCGCGCCACATTATTATACTTATTAGATAGTAGATACTAGCGGACGAGCCCAGTGCTTCGGTCGGCTGAAATTTTTAAAAATTCCTTGGGTGGAATTATCGAAAATCCTGAAACACGTGTTTCTTAATATTTAATCGAAATCCCAAATACCAATTTTCATTGATGTAACCCGAAAAATATAGAACTTTCCTACAAACTTTCATTCCCCATTTCACATTTCAGATTTTAAGGTAGATTTTAAGTACTAACATAGTTATTAGGAATTATATTGTTACTAACAATAATGGACCGTAAATGTTGTCTGTTTTTAAATAAATGAAATTGAATTGAAATTTCACCTCTATGCAGGTCGAATTTTCTAAAATGGTGACACACTTACTTCTTTATATTTAACCGAAAGCCCAAATGCTATGTTTCATAACTATAACTTGATAAATGAAGGACTTTCATACAAACTGTTAACCCCTATTTAACCCCTTGGGGGTGGAATTTTGAAAAACAGTGACACAATATGTACTTCTTTATTTTTTACCAAAAGCTCAAACACCAAGTTTCATGGATATAACTTGAAAGATGGCGGACTTTCATATAAACTTTTGCGCGTATTGATACCTACGGCATAAACTAATTTTATTACAGTGCTTCACACACGAGGAAAGTTTCTAAACTTACTATATACTGTATATCAAAAATTCGCGGATATTGTCATAGTCATTTATTTATTATTTTTTGTATTTATGTAAGTTTAGAAACTTTCCCCGTGTGTGAAGCACTGTAATAAAATTATAAAATTAGTAAAACGCAAAATGTATCTTCCTCGTTCAAAGAGTTCACAACCTATCATTTGGCTGCGGGATTTTTTGAAAATATTTTTACAGTAGACTGTAGAGCGTAAAAAAGATCGCAATCGGAATGTTCTCAGTTCCCAATCCCCATAATATTTTTGTGAAATCTTCTGTAGCATCAGCCCAGCAGAGGATCAAGAAACCGTAAGAAGTCAACAAGTAGCTTCAGTTGTAAGATACCGTAATTGATTATCACCATATATGTATAAATAATACGTATCTGTTTACTGTGATAATACTTATTGGACGTTCAATAGGTAAGTGTACAGTATACCTAGTTACCTAATAAAAATTGAATTGAATGGTAAATAATTAATACCTAGTGTAGGTACTAATATGTATACTATCATTATACAATCAATGGCTCCTAAATCTCCATGGCTTAGGAGCGCAGTAGCCTGCAGGCTGCAACCTGCGGGGCTGGGACCTGGAGTTCAATCATAGAGTCTCTGCTTAGTAGGTACCTACAATATTTATTTACCATCAACAGTTTCTAAATTCTCATGTAGAATCATGAATAGAGGCGCAAAATACTAACAGCTAATGTAGAGGTGTCAAATATAAAACTAAATGGTACGGAACCCTTAGTGTCCGACTCGCACTTGACCGGTTTTTTATTTTATTGTGGTGTACAATAAAAGGGTGTACAACAATATAATCATTCATTCTTATTCATACGATTCATGTGATACCTACTGCCCCCTGAAAGACAGACACAGACAGAGGTACTGAGCGCGCAGGCTTAGTAATAGGGTCCCGGCACATGGCACACTCTGTGTACGGTACCCTAAAAAACAATAATCGTAAAATTTAAAAATAGTAATTCTGCCGGAGTTGGCGCGGCACGGCCAGGGTTGCCAAATCGAGAGCGAGACCGTTGACAGAAACAAAAACCACTAATAATTATTTTACACATAATTTATTTAATAAAATTGCATATATTATGGCAGTATGCAATAAAAGTTTCAGGTATGCTAAATTTAACCATCACTATGTTTACGATTTGAAATTTAAAAAAAATGTGTGTTACTCTTGAAAAAATTGTTAATCTTTACGAACGATTAAAAATATATAGATTAGTAAATTTATATTACTGAAAGCATGCTTGATACATTTATTTATATTAATTAAGTATATAATTTATATTCATCAAAATACATACCTATGGAAACATAAACAAGTTTTACCATGGAAACAAGTGGATTCCAATGGTAATTGGAAAATATGTAACGAAGAAATTTTGATTTTACCCATCAATTTTCATACCCAGGGCTTATAATATTATATGCAGATCGATTCCAACTAGATGAGGTAAACTCCTAAAATCACAAATGGCTGAGCTGCGCAGCGCTGCGTCACGATGCGAAAGAAATGGTTTGGAACCCTCGTAGCTTTAGTTTTAAGATACCTATATATATATATATTTTATAAATAAGTAGACGTCAATAAGTGTAGTGTACCTACCTATACTGAATAAACATTGTTTGAATTTGAATTTGAAAGAGATAGAAAACGTCAGATCTGCAAATGCAGCGGGCGCGTGCACGAATCGGCAACGTCGCATATATTGCGGCAAATCTGATACTTCATTAGGGTGAAGCTGAATAAACCGAACCACTCATACTTCGGTATTTTTAACCGACTTCCAAAAAAGGAGGAGGTTCTCAATTCGGCGCGTATGTTTTTTTTTTTAATGTATGTCGGTGCATATGTCCGTGGTTTCTATACCGATTTGAAAATTTATTTTTTCACTGGTTAGAGGAAGCTTGCGAGGTGGTCCCATAAAAAATTCGGACTCCAAATCGTCAATACTGATGCTGTAGGTGTACCGTACTACTTGAAATCCTCAAAACTAGGGAGTTAGAAAATTTTGATGGTGAATTCATATAGTAAGTATCAAGTCACGTGTATACAATACAACTCTTGAGTCCGAACTCCTTAACCCTGATGATGTAGGGTACAGAACTCCTTAAAAATAGCGATTTAGGATTTTTTTATGATGAATTCATATTGTAGGTGTCAAGCAACGACTTCATGCTTAAAACCAAGTCCTAACTCCTCAACTCTGATGCTGCAGGGTACTGCAGTCTTAAACCGTGGGGATTTAGAGAACTCTAAAAAGTTAAAAATAAAAATTCTTTCCAAAAAACCGACTTCCAAGGCCACTGTAATGGGTGAGCCTGATGCGTCAACTATGCGTATCTTTGTTATACTCGCCCGACTTCAACATAGTGTGTAGAAATCAAAATTATTTTTTACTTTACAGTCGCTTTGGAAGTCGGTTTTTTGGAAAGAATTTTTTGTTATACGGATCTAAAATACCGATGCAACCCTAGGCAAGTTACCTAATACCTACAGCGTGGCGCTGCCCGCGCGTCGCCCGAGACGCGAGATAAAATACAACTATAGATGGAGCCATATTGTGATTGATCATTGATAAACCGAGATAGCTTTATTTATGCCTTTACACCCTTATAAGAAAGTGACGGATTCATGTTTTATACTAATATTATAAATGCGAAAGTGTTTCTGTCTGTCTGTCTGCTACGCTTTCCCGGACCATCTTTTCAACCGATTTTGCTGAAATTTGGTACAGGGGTAGATGGTATCCCGGGGAAGGAAATAGGCTACTTTTTAACCAGGAAAATTAAAGAGTTCCCGCGGGAATCTAAAATCTTAATCCACGCGGACGAAGTCGCGGGCATCATCTAGTATAAAATATATACTACATTCGGTTGCCTTAGTTTTAAGGTTTATATATATATATATATATTTTTTTTTATATTTGGTTTCACTTATATCGCCAATTTTTTTTTCACTTATCACATACTAGATGATGCACGCGACTTCGCCGCGTGGATTAAGATTTTTTTATTCCCACGGGAACTCTTTAATTTTCCGGGATAAAAAGTAGCCTATGTCCTTTCCCTGGATACAAACTATCCCTATACCAAATGTCATCAAAATCGCTTGAAGAGATAGTTTTTTATTATTCCCGCGGGAACTAATAGTAGGTATGGATTGAAATTGATATACCTAGTTCATGATAAATTAATGCTATTTAAAAAGTTCTTATTTCTATGAAATAGAGCTGAAATTTAAAGAAACGGTCGAACGAAAACGTTTCTTACGAAAAGCATTCCACGCGGACGAAGTCGCGGGCATCAGCTAGCGAGATATAATGACAAATAGTAATAATGCTAACATGTGTGTGTGAGTTCGCCGTCCATTTTATTCCTTTGTTCTATCCGCCGCTACCGCAAACCACGCAAACTACCTATACCTATCTACCTTGTAACGTAATCATACTAATATAATAAATGCGAGTGTTTTTGTTTTTTGGTTCGTTGATTTGTTGGTTTGTCTTTCAATCACGCCGCAACGAAGCAAGGGATCGACGTGATTTTTGGTATGGGTATAGTTGAGGACCTTGAAAGTGACATAGGCTACTTTTTATCCCGAAAAATTAAGGAGTTCCCGCGGGAATCAAAAAAACTAAAACCACGCGGACGAAGTCGCCGGCATCAGCTAGTCTTACTAATAATAATTATAATGAATGTGAAAGGAATTTTTGAAGAATTGAACTTGAAGAGTTCAACCGACTTAGCTGATAGTATACATGTACAACTTCACGGGTGAACTCATGATGGAGCAAGGAACTCCTCAAATACTCATCGTATCTCCTTCGTGTTTGAGCTCATTGGATTTGCCTTATCGTAGGTACTAGGCACTAAAGACCTAGGACCACAGAATAATATAATAGTACTAACGCTAGGACTTAGGATTTTGACGACCTCCGTGGCGCAGTGTTGAGTGCTGTTGTCTTAACGTGCGGAGGTCCTGGGTTCGATCCCTGGCAGGGTCAGTTCGGGAATTTATAATTTCTGAATTTTCCCTGGTCTGGTCTGGTGGGAGGCTTCGGCCGTGGCTAGTTACCACCCTACCCGCAAAGACGTGCCGCCAAGCGATTTAGCGTTCCGGTACGATGCCGTGTAGAAACCGAATAGGGGTATAGGTTTAATTAACTGCCATGCCCCTAACAGGTTAGCCCGCTACCATCTTAGACTGCATCATCACTTACCATCAGGTGAGATCGCAGTTAAGGGCTAACTTGTAGTGGATTAAAAAAAATGTAGTTGGCGTCCAGGGTATCATGATGGAATCGGGAGACGTGGTCACAGGAACTCTTCAAATACTCATCATAACTACTTCGTGTTTTGGCTCATTGGATTTGTCTTACCAAGTAGCTACTAATTACCTAGAATGTCGGTTTAGAAATCTCGTAAAAATCGGTACCTATACCTAAGTACCTACTTGCTTTGAAAAGAAAAACTCGTCGAATTCAGGATCTCCTACTTTTTGAAGTCAGTCAAAAATAGTAGTTAAATTGTACCTATATTATATCTTTTCCAAATAAATTTTGGTGTTGTAATTACTTTTATTTCGGTTTTAAATAAAAATATCATTTTTTTCCATCCGCAGTATGCAACACGACAATTGCGAAATCGTATAAGCATATCGCAAAAAACACGGCAAAACATTCGTTTTTGTATTGGATTGTATTAGTACTTACTACCTACGTTATTGGTAGCGTTCTTGCTTAGGTACACTCTGTATTAGGCAAAATTTTTTTCCTGACAAAAAGTGGTACACCCGTCCGTTCACGAGCGCGTTTCAGCGCAAACTGAGGTGTAAAACCAAATTCTTGGATATTTTCCTTAGAAAAATGTATGCAAAATTATGGTGGGAGGCTTATATGACTACCTAATGTATTTGGAAGCACAATGTGATATCCTTTAGATAGAGGACTATATATGCCATCATTTTTGTATAAATTACAAATTAAAATATGCAGCGGATACATAAATGAGGGTTCCTAAACAAAATTCATTATTCGTCATTTTAAGCGATTCTTGCGTTGGTAAATACGTATTTATGCAGAAAATTTCTATGGGAGTGTGCATTTTTATATGGTCAAATGAGATATGAATACATGTCCTTTAATTTAATACCATGATATCCCCACAGCTGTGATTCCTATTTCTTTATAGGGTACCTGGAAAAGTATGATATCCGTATAACGGGCCTTAACGAGGTACTTTTGCCCTATTTGGTACTTCCCTATTTACTATTTCACTTCACTATTATAGGAATACTTCGATGCACTGGAACATTTTTGACTGGTATTTGAGCCAGTTATATTCACATATTGCGCCTTGCATATGAGTATGTTTTTCAACGAGCGAGGTTGACCATTCTCCAATCAGGAGCTCTGACAGGGAAAGAGGGTGGAGCCATGGGTCTAAAGTGCACCAACGGTCTTGACATCTATACTTTCCTTGTCTCACGCCGGCGCCCGTTCTGGGTTGCTATACACTTTCTCCCTCTCACATATACCCGCTCGTTCTCTCGGCTGGGTTTCTATACAGTTTCTCCCTCTCATATACACTCACTCGCTTACTCGTCTGGATATACTCATTTCTCCGGCGCACACGTCTCTCATTCTACTCATGGTAGCTTAGCTGTCCGCAACACTATTTATTCCGCCACAGACCCATAATAAAAATAAATACCACTACTAAATCACTTAAATAGCTCAATTAAAGTCTATTGCACTTATACTAGCACATATAATATATTATTGAAATTATTGAAATATTACATAAAAAAATTAATTATATACAGACAACAGGAAAAGGAGGCAACAGGAAAATCTGTTAGAACACTACTGGGCGTCAATAAGCATACAGAGTGTAGAGGAAAGTCTATGGCAGTGGCTTAGATTATTTACACGACAATTCATTGGGCAGTGGGATATCAGTAGCCCGAGGATGTTTCAAGCACAAAATGCCTCTTGTAATATATTCTTCACTGAAGACACACATTTGCTATACCTACTCAGTGGGACAAAGACCAGGGAAAATTCAGATATTATAAATTCTGATGAATAATTAATTACTTACGAGCAGCGATAGGTATAGTCGACTACAGCTGTTGAAACCGGATTTGTAACTGAAAAAATATTTTTTTTTTTTTTAAAACGCAGTCAATGATTAACTTGTAGTGGAATAAAAAAAACTGTGAAAACTTCATGATCACAATGCAAGTCTCGGTCTAAGCTATGCTAGGGACTCGGTCGTGTCTTGCACCAGGCTTTTTTTAAATATATTGGCTAGATTTAAACCGGAATTTGGCTATGATGTAAAATGTTACTATACTGCGGCCTTTTTTAACTATTTTAACTTGTTATCTGCAAGTTGTCATTGTGGCTTCGTTAGTTTTGACGTTAACCTTACTGAGAGTCATGATTCCTTTCTATAATCTCATATTCGTATCAATTTTTTAGGGATCCTCGCGGACGAAGTCGTAGGCATTAGCTAGTAATAAATACGCCAAGCTTAAATAACATCGACGTATAAACGCGAGAATTTCACGCTGTATAATTACCAATAGATTCCCCGCATAGGTCCGCTCTGGCATGCTATCAAGCTATTACACCGATAGCTAAGTGTCAAATTTTGTGAAAGATGTGTTGTTTTATTGATAAATCGGATGGTGGCTAAAACATATAATTATAAACATAACCGTATTGACAATAATAATAATATTCTTCTTCCTAATAAAAATTACTAATAAAAATTTACGTCAGCTCAAAGATTGGTTTCCAAGTTTCCTTCCTCCCTTGTCTAAGTATTCTGACAGCTAAGCTCACATGCCGCCGACGATTTATTTCCTATCCCGAACATAAACTACATATGAGGGAACGCTGCGCGCTCCACTATGCCTGTTTGGGGAATGAGCGGTCGACAATCCAATTTATTGGACCCACTTTCCGTTTACAAATACAAATGTAAACAAAGCAGTGCCACAGCTTAGTAAGCGAAGAGTAAGTAAGTAAAACACTTTAGTAGACACAAACAAATAACAGAACAGAGGTAACGCATTTGAATTTGACAAAGTTTACAGCTCAAAGAACCCTCAAAGAAACCTTACAACCAAACTATTTGTAGTTAAATCGAGTAACTACATACAGGTTGAACTAGATAGGCATTGCCGACTCGTATAAAGCGGCCTTAAATTGTGATCAAAGTAACGTTCGCCGTCTTTAAATTCTACGAAGACTCATCTGTTGTCCTAGGTGAGCGAAAAACGCGGCAACGCAACGCGACGTGACAGTATAAAACAGTAGCTGACCAGTTGTCCTAGGCGAGCGAGAGAAGCCAGCTTTAAATCTAGTTCTGTCCCTTTCCGTAGGAAGTATTATGAAAGGGTTAGCAATATTTGTAATGCTCTAATTTTAGTTTAGTTTAGAGATTGTGCTATACAGAATCAGCCCCATTATAGTTAATATTAGTAGAATAAATTCAGCCTATAATGTAAATTACCTACATTCCTCGCCAATGAGGAATACGTTGCGGAGAGAGATCGTTACTTGATCAACTGACATTTCAATGCCATTAATAAACATTGATTTAGGTACAACCGTTTTCAATTCACCACAACCCACGACCGAAATGTTTACTCGTGATATTATGATTGGAAGACCACTCAGTGATAAATATTCAGAGCAATATAAACTCTTGCGCGCAGTGATACAGCATAAACTAGCCTGCACGCGCGAACTGCTCGAGAGGTATTACTACTGGTTCGAGGTCGCTTTCGAGTTTTGTTTTTCTCGATAGTAAAGGAAATGACCAGTTTCAGCGGGACACAACAGCATCACAACGCAGCACAGCCGACCGATGTTCCGGCACAACAGCAACAGCACAACAACAACAACAATAAACAAACACACTTTCGCATTTATAATATTTAGAAAATATTGCTCTTATTTCATGTCATTCAGAATAAGTATCTAGTATTCAGACTCGGATTTTTACTCTCATTAAAAAAATTGTACCTACAATAGGTATGTAGGTACCTGCATACCTACAAAAATAAATACTTACTAAGTAATAGTATTTATGTCCTCACTCGCTGATCATGTGGGAGGACCTGGATACCTTCCAAATTATTATATCTTTGTTATGTATTTACAATGATACCTTTTTCATAAAAAGGAAACCAGTAAATAAATCAGCATTCTGCTATTCCGTATTCGTTTTGCAAGGACATTTATCAAATATGTTGAGGGAAAAATGATTTTAATAATGTATGATTAAGGGAAAAAGATATAGAATGAAATTGTGCTACATAATAATTTTCTGGAACTAATTTAATAGGAGCTAGTTGAATGCATAGTAAATGTGTGCAATGATACATTTACTCTGCATTCAACTCGCGCGCGAAGGTATCGGAGTGAAACGTACGTTGAGAGTAGTTTGGAACATTTCTGTGGTGTGGTGAATATCGTGGGCTATAAGTGCTATAAGTGCGGGATACACTCTGTACCACATAGATCTTACCTATTGTTTACCTATTTTTTGGTTTCCGCGGGAACTCTGTAAGTTTGGCAAAGTCTTTTATGAACTTTCTGTAGTAACCTACTAGTCCTAAAAAGCTTTTAATATCCTTCTGTGTTTTGGGTAATGGAAAGTTCAAAAATTAATATCACAGGTGAGCGAAATG
Organism: Erebia aethiops; assembly: GCA_923060345.2. NCBI lineage: Eukaryota > Metazoa > Arthropoda > Insecta > Lepidoptera > Nymphalidae > Erebia > Erebia aethiops. The sequence goes on from CAKLPR020000011.1 coordinate 396,311, forward strand.
AGTATATACGCTAATGCAAGGAGTGTTTTTTTTATCCACTACAAGCTAGCCCTTGACTGCGATCTCACCTGATGGTAAGTGATGATGCAGTCTAAGATAGAGCGAGAAAATATTCTCTTGTCCTGCTCAGCGTAAATGTTTTGTAGTAGGTATACTCATGGGTAATGTATTTAGGGGAAAGGGATTTTCGTTAAGGCGCTCTGAGATTTACTACGTGCGTACTAAACATACTTGCATAAGCGTAGATGTTGTGGGATTATATTGTCGGTTCACTAATGTTTCGCAAAAAACATTTAACAAATGATCATTTCACAAAAAACGTTTCAAAAACTAATCATTTCACAAACGTCGTATTCCGCAAACATATAATTTATTAAAAGATCATTTGACAAATACTCAATTCACAAATACTTTACTTTGCAATCGTGCTGAATGTAAAATTGTCATTTACTAATTTATTATTTCATAAAATAATTCATTCTTCAAATTCATAATTTTACAAAATATTAAAATATAAATTGTTATTTGAAAAATAAAACTAACTATAGGTCGCCTGCAACGTCATCCGCGTACAATCTCTGATTTCTTATGAGATTGAGATTTTTTATGATATGAATTCAATATATATAATATGTTACGGGTAAGGCTAGAAGATGTTGTAAACCTAGGTTTACACGGGTTTACTTAGTTTTGGGTAAAGTTCGAATAATAAGTAAAATAAATTTAATTCGGAATTTACCCATACCTACTCACCTAGGTCTACCCAACTCTGGCTGGATAATGTAAGGGATATGGGTTGTCTCCCTCTCCCTCTCACTCCCTCCAAGGCCCGGTCGACGGAGCCCCGCTTCGCGGGGCTCCTTCTTTCTGGGTGGTATAAAAAGGAAATAACCACGAAGAGGATCCCCCCCTTTCAGACCCCGCCATCCTCTTCGTCACCTAAACCATCCGAGTCGGAGTGCCCCCAGTCCCGAGCTCGCTTCGCTCGCTCTTGCATGAGTAGGAGTGGTGCCTAAAAAGGAAGTGGAGAAGCTAGGAAAATCACTCGACCTCCGTTTCGCTACGGAGGTCGCCGGTTCGCTTCGCTCGCCCGCTCCTCCCTTCGCTCCACTCGGCCTCGTAGGCTCGCTTCATTCAGGACCTCCTTCGCGAGCTTCTGCCTACGCGCTTTACAAAAACACTCTAGGGGTAGGACAGACAAGACTGCGTGGAGTCTGAGTGCTCAGATTTCAACCCAAGAATGTCAACTTTTTAAAACGGGCTACGCCAGAAGACTCTTACAGTATTTATCAAACAATTCATTTTATCAAAAAATAAATACGCTTTACGTTGTTTTATTAAATAACACGATTAATAAATCAATAGTTTGTCAAATTATATTTTATGAAATGATAATTTATCTGTTAATTGTTTTATCAATTGAATTATTTATAGGACCAAAAGTTTTATAACGATTAATATATTTTTATTTATTTAATAAATTCTAACACAACAATCAATATAGGACTTATTCTAATGTGGTGTTATCATAAATTCATATGAATTTTACCGAACACCACAGTGCCGCCGACAATAGGTTTATTCATACAAACTAAAAAACTGCAAATTGTTTCATATACCTAGCTATAAATACACACTATACGATTATATTATTATAAACTATAACATCCTAATACTACAATTAATCATAATCTAACTGCACAATATAGTATAATTAATCTAAAAGCTAAAAAGTGGGTAAGTTAATAAAAAAAATGACAGTTATTCGCTCTGTCTTCCAAAGATTGTGTGATACAGGATGTGTAGTTGGTGTCATAAGTAAATCATTTGGAATTATTTTCATTTCTTATATGTAATACATAAATAGGTATTAGATATAAGTATAGGCTAACGAGACACATGTCTAATTACTATTATATTTTGATACTGTAGTTTGTAGGTAATAATTTTTTAGCTTATATTTTATATTTTTAATAGTTATTATCTCAGTAAGCCACTTTGGTAACTGATTAATTAGGTAAGGTATGACATAATTTAATCTCCTTTTTCCATACAAGTTATTATACTTAGGTAATAGGAGTTTAGGGTTGTCAAGCCTTCGAGCAGAATATGGAATCTGAATTTTTTTTAAATTTAATATGATTCATAATTTTGCGAAACGTTGTTTGTGAAATGAAAATTTGTAATTTGTTTTTTATGAAATGATCGGTCACCATATTGTCACTGTGATGAAATTAGAAATTAGAACATAAATATTCATAAACGTATTCTAAGGTTTTATTGAGTATCTAGGTACCTACTTAAAAAATATCTAGCTCTGCGTTCATATTCCTCATTGCTGGGGGTCGTGACCTCTTCAACCTTACCATACGAAAAGGGCAAATTCGGACTAAGTACCAAATTCGGTCACTCATATCCAGTTACCGACTTGGGTCAACGTTGCTTAACAATCGCAATCGACTGATAAAGCGATGGCTGAAATTTGAAATGAAGATAGACTATAGTCTGGAATAACACAGGCTACTTTTTATCGCTGAAAATTAGGTAAAGAGTTCTCGCGTGAACCTGTATTTTTTAATTAAAATTAATCTAAAAACGTATAGATAATGCAAGGTATATTTGGTCTATTTATTTAAAACAGCATTGTAAGTGTAAGCTCAATTAATTAATTATTCATACCAGTGAAGGAATTATTCCATTTTGTTTTTTTTTATAAATGCAGGTAATCTCAATCTTTCTGAGTTACCACACTCTGGAACAACACAATGATTAGATGTATCAGAAGTTCGCTGGTAACCATCCAAATTGATATTTCTCTACTCATTCTGGTTCGACCTGTTCCATCCAGTTGTCGTCTTGACTAGGTAAATGAGATTTTGTTGTTATTTAAAATTTAAACTACTCAATTTAATAATTAAACACTTCAACTAGTTCATTGGAACTTCACTTAGTAGTGAAATTATTGCATGAAATGAAAAACAATAACGAAAAGCGGGCATTCAAGGGCAAGTTCTCTTCGTAATATTGAAAAATTATTGTTCTACATGTTTTCATCGTAAATTCACTGAAAGTAATTTTAAACTTTTCAAAGTTCACTCTAGATGCTCTTCGACACGGAATAGATAAAGGGAGAATTACAACTTGTAATCAACTACTGGCTACTGAACCTTACTTTAGGAGGCCGAATTTTAAAAGACATATATATCAAATAATGGTATGAGAATGCATCAGCCGGCAGCTGCCCATGAGCATCCACAAGGCTAGAGGAAGAAACTATCATCAGATCTAATTGGGAAGGAAGACAATTAGGGAAAAAATGGGACTAAACGAGAACTGCAAGAAATCAATTTTAGTCTGGCTAGTAACTGTCATACTTATATTATAAATGCGAAAGTGTGTTTGTTTGTTGGTTTGTCCTTCAGTCACGCCGAAACGCAGCAACGGATCAGCGTGTTTTTGCATAAGAATAAATTAATGTATAAAATTCCAATTCGATTTTACAAATGGTCGTAGGTAATATAGGCTGACTTGTATGACAGATTGTTACTGCTGGACAGGTTTAAAAACTCATAAAAATAAAAAAACCGGATACAAAATTCAAGACCTACATGTACTGAAATTTTACGTTCATACAACGATTTCATAGCCGATATTCCTTAGTCGAGCTGGAATTGTGCCTCCCAGAGGAATATCTGTATTTCTTGCCACATGAAAATTACGGACTGGACCATCACACAAGGCTTTATACGTTGCTTAGCAAATTTGATCCCTGATTTTATAAATTTCCAGCTGATGCGTCTTCGTAAGCGCGACTTCAATCAGAACCAATGTGCAAAAGTCGCAAAATTTTCTCACAGAGTGAGCAAAAACTACTTTGGATCACTGGTTTTAAGCAGCAAAGGCGCCCTTTTTGAGCTGTTTAACTTAATTTCGCAGATAGCGTTAAATTTGTTAAACTTACCAGAAATGATTACCATCAGAATAATTATTTCAAAAGAGGTACTTAAATGGACAGAAATATTACAGAGAGCCGGCTTTCATGTAGTTTTGAAATAAAAAGATAGAATGAAACTTCCGCTGCTACAGTTAAAACCTTGATTAAATTACATTTTATAACGTACATTTAACAATGGTAAGGGTTTGAAAACTGAATGCGCATTACGCAATAACCGAGGCTCATACCAATAGGTGGCTGATTAGTAAATCTGATTTCCCTCGTGTGTTTCACACTACGCCCCGGGCCACCTGATCGGCCGGTTAATGGTACGGTAGTCAACAGTACCATGGGGCCTTTGACCAATGATACTGAATTGGTGTCTGAAGTTGGTAAGTCTTGCTGATGTTTTCATGCTGTCGTAAGGCGAGAAAAGAGCGGGCTTTTTCTGTTCAAATGTAGTTTTTCTTATTAATAAAACATACTTACCCATGACTTGAACGCGGCAAATTGCCTATCGCATTCAACATCCCAGCTCCACATAGCCACAGCGTATAAATTCTATGTTCCTAAAACACTTTACATTGCAAAATTAACAACATATAAATGTATTCTAAATTTAGGTTTGAATCTTTGCATCTTTGCAAAAATTGCAATCTTTTGAATTTCTAAGGGAACATCTCTTGATAAGGCATTGGAGGCTGTCTAATCAGAGATTTTTTTTAAACGTCAAAACGCTTGCTTAGTTTGGGATTTTGTATGAAATATTTTTGTACTGAATTTTGACGTCACCAAAGTTCGACGTACCGTTTTACTTTAATCGATAGTTTAAAATGGTTATTCAATATAAAAATAACATGAGACGTGGATATTACAACAGACGGCCGTCCTGTTGACGGAATGTCCCTATTCCGTTCCGGCCATTCGAGTTTTGTATGTCTCTATACAATTCAAATTTAGATCATGTCAACATGGTAATTATGCAAATGTAAAAAAAATTACGCTTATAGTGCAATCGTTACAAAATTCCGTGACACAAGTTTCAGATGCACAAGGTGGGCGATAATACGCACCGAATTGATAACCTCCTCCGTTTTGGAAGTCGGTTAAAAAGGGACTCTTATGGTGCGACTATGACCGTCTGCGACCTCGTAGTCGAAGGGGAATCCACTACAAGTTAGCCCTTGACTGCGATCTCACTTAATGGTAAGTGATGAGTCAAGAGTTCCAGGTCGAACAAGACACATGTGGTTAGACGACATTAGGTAAGTCATAACTGGGGAGGAAGACAGGGCTTAGTTAACCAGTGTTTAGAGAAGATAAGCTTTTCGTGTGATTACCGCCAAACTTCGATTCGGGGAAGGCACACGATGATGATGAATACAAATTGGAAGAGTTCCTTTAGTGTGTTGAGGGTGGAATTGTTAACACGAGGCCTCCGCCACACCTATTTACCACTCTATACTGAGATTTAACTGGCATCTCCTACTTGGTTTGTTTTGTAAATCTTTTTTTTAAATTTTTATAATTACTATTTTATGCAAAAAAATATATGATATTGTGACCAGAACAATGTGTATTGTGTAAAGATACATGATATATAAATAAAATAAAAAAAATAAAAAAAATTGGGCACACATTTCACACTGTTTATACAACATATCTTAACAGACAAAGCTGTTTGGCTGCCAAGTGAAATATTGGTAGTCTGCGGCAAAGCGAAATGCTTTCGAATGTCTGCGGAAAGCGGGCATGAAGTTTTCTCCATATAATTAGCTCATTTGTAAGAGCTTGCCAAGAGGACCTTCCCGAAATTCGTCGCGAGCTCTTGGACCAGTCAAATACCCAATTCGGGATAGTCGTGGGTTGATTTGGGCAGAATTTGGTACTTTTTAGTTTAAGGTGGTACTTATTTTGAAGACGGTTTTTGTTTTATGAAAGCGAATAATTTTGTTGTTTTATAAAAGCGAATAATTATTGGGGGGTTAAATTTACAATAACCATCTGTGGTAATAGTAAAGGTGAATTTGATACGTTTATTAATTAACAGTTCAGTCCTTATTATTGTGTTTAATAATTTCTAATTGCTCCCATACGCACAGTCGAAATCCTTCATTACATGGATGTAGGATTTTAGAAAATGTTAAATGGGTTGCATAGATTGGGGAGACATATTTTTCCTAATATTATAATTAATGTGAAAGTTTGGATGGATGATTGGATGTTTGTTACTCAATCACGCGCCAACGGCTGAACGGATCTGGCTGAAATTTGGCACAGAGATAGATTATAGTCTGGAATAGCACTACTATGCTCTTGCATATTCTATACCACACAATGGTGTGCAAATTGTTAGAAATTTTTTATTGGCAGTTTATGATGACACTAGATGATGCCCGCGACTTCGTCGGCGTGGACTAAGGCTTTTGATTCCCACGAGAACTCTTGAATTTTCCGGATTGTACCAAATTTCATCAAAATGCTTTTTAATTATTTGTTTTATGGATCCACACTTAATATTTTACCATTGAAAATGGTTATCAGATGCAAATCGCCTGAAACGTATTATTCGCCATGGCCATTTTGCGAGGATCGAGATGGAAGTACCAAGAGTTGAGGAATTTAAATACCTTACTCCTAGATATGAGAAGTACTTCAAGTAAGTAACTAACTACCTTACATATTAATTTCAGGAAACACTGCCAACTTCCCTAAACTTCCTAACTCGAGCTACTAGCTAATACTAAGAATTTCTAGATAGAAAAATCCAATCTATACTATAATATTATACATGCGTAAGTTTGGATGGATGGATGGATGGACGAATGGATCTGGATGAAACTTGGCACAGAGATAGATACGCAAGTCTTGGAGTTGAGTAAATGTCAATGATTACTCGACTGGTCGACAAACCAGTTTGGGCTTGTTTCATTACTGCGACCACAGACCATACAACCAAACTACGACCGCTTACTTTGGGCTTTTACACAAATTTTTGTGACTTGATTCAGGCTTGTATGGGTAACTTATAAGTTTTCAGTCAATTATCTATTCTGCGATGTAGATACAATTAGCGCCATCTAGTTTGCACTGTGGTAACTGCTACAAGATTATGGTCTGGAATAACATAATCTACTTTTTATCCCGGAATATTAAAGAGTTCGACGAAGTCGCGGGCATGCTTTAATCAATTATTAATTTAATTCAATATTTTATATATTACATTTGCAACTAATTAACAAAGACATCATTTAAAGGTTTACACAGAAATATAAATAAAACATAAGAGAAAATCATAAATGTAGGTATAAGCTTAATCTAATACGGAATACGACTGTTCTTACTTAAAAAGTTTCCATATCCTGAGTTTATTAAATTTTCAAACTTAAGACCTTTATGTCGTCCTATCTATACTTTATACTAATATTATAAATGCGAAAGTTTGGATGGATGGATGTTTGTAGTGTAAGCGAACGTTAAAGTAAAATGAACCTTAGTCGCATTGCTTTAAGCTCATTTCATCATTTCGTGTATTTATTCACAGCCAGTGCTCCTAACGCTGAATTTGTGACTTTAAAACAATAACTTTTGGGTCCATTTTACTTTGACCGTTCGCTTACACTTGGTACACTGTAGGTACACTTATTTTCGTCTAAAAATTACTTACTTAAAAAGCATGATGGTGATAATGGGTAACGGTATCTTAAAACTAAAGCTACAAGGGTTCCAAACGCGCCCTGGTCTGAGAAGAGCCCACAACAAACTCAGCCGGGTTTTTTACATTCAACAAGGTAGCAAACGAAATAAATTTGGGTTGACCATAAAATTAAATTGCCGCTTCAGAATTCGGTCTTTAAAAAAACACAGAAAACAGAGAAAAGTATGTTTTTAAGAATGATTTTCAATTGTACATATTATTATATTTTGTTACCAACAACATCTTCAAGTGAACTAGGCAATGCCCAAGGTAAGTAAATGCGTTGTCTTTTGCCCTGTTTTACCTTTAGTTAATATTATTTATTTTATTTATATGACAGATTTCGCTTTTAAATAAATTAAATTAACTCTTTCGCATTTATAATATTAGTATGGAAAATGTGTTTAAAGACTGAGATTCAGATTGTGCTCTAACGAGCAGATCAAGTGGTTATCAGGATGTCAGGTTTATTAAACACAATTGAAAATTGGCCAACTACGCAGGGATTGAACTTTATTGGCCCGACCTGAAAAGCGAGACTGTAACCAGAGGCCCACTAGTCTAAGCAAATCGTATACATTTGACAGCTTAAAACTTATTACTCGAACTGTTTGTATGAACTCCATAAACAGGCTGAATTATCCGTTTGACCAACTATTACAATTTTCTTACACAATCGGGGGGCAGTAAGTATCACGAAAAGTCATAATAAGCTATGATAGCATCCCTATTAAACAAATATGTGTATGTGTGTGTGTGAATCTGAAATGTGAATAATACTAGGTAAATTATAATTTTAAGGCTCTACTTGTGCAAACGATCATGTCAACATTCACCGGTCGATCAATAAGGAAAATAGCGTGGGCCTTCCTCGTAAAGTACTACATTTGAAGCCCAGTCGGTATGTTGTAACGCATAATGTATCTTGCACAGAACGACCGAACGAGCGTGACAGAGTGTGCTTACTGCTTTTATCTAATGTAGACACATTTGTACCTGAGATACGTATTGCCCGCTCTACACCCTAGCGGTTCGTATCAGAAACGTCGAGCAAAAACGCTTCGTGCGAGCAAATTGGACCTACCTACCTACCTAGTACCTACTTTTGATGTGGCCTCGTAACAGATCTAGGTAGCATGACAGTACGAAATCAGCGATATAGTCGTTCAGACGAAATGCATTGTGGTATAAAAACTAGATGATTATAATTTTGAATTTATTCAATTAACAAATTAGACCAGCTTTACATGATAAGACTTTTGGAATTTAAAATCGATTTCCCCGGGGTATGAAAATTTATATCTATTTATTATACCTATTGCCTAGCAGCTGCGTAAAGGGCTGGGAATTTAGTTGACCGAGCGAAGCCAGGTTTCTGAATCTACTTGGGCGAATTTGCACTTGTCCGTCTGTCTGTCAGAAACCAGAGCCTAAAAACATAATATGCAAACTCGAGAAATAGTTTTCCAACAATCAACAAACAAACAGTAGGTGCCTGAAAGAGATCCCTAGGCTTTTAGGCAACTTTCTGTATTTCTTATGAATCTAGATTCAACATGAACATATACAATAGTAATTAAAGTATTTAAAATAAATAACCTACTAAGACTTTTTTTTTTTATCCACTACAAGCTAGCCCTTGACTGCGATCTCACCTGATGGTAAGTGATGATACTTCATACAATTTTTGCGATCTTAAGTAGGGTATCTACTTTCGTTAAAAATTTTTAACGAGAAAAGAGTATCACCCACTGTACCTGTTTTCATGCAAATAATAGTAGATTATACACCAAGGGGATAAAGCACTGTTTTATGTCACGGGCGCTACATTGAATCCTGAACGTAACGAAGGACTCCAAATTTAACTCCCGAGCGCAGCGAGGGTGTTATAAGTTAATTCCCGAGCAAAGCGAGGGAATTAATATTGAGTCCTGAGTGCAGTGAGGGATTCAAGCGCCCAAGAAAAAAACAGTTTTATCCCCGTGGTGTATACTCTACTTTTCTCACTTTATGCGAGACAATAAAAAACCAGGCTTAGTAGATAGTGTTTATTACAGCAAATTAAAAGTGCAAATTGATATTGGAGACATTAGTCCAATTATGGAAAGATACGTTATATTTTTATTTGGTACGTTTATCGAGTTTGGTACGTTTGAGCTAGAGTTTATATTTTGAGTTGTTATAGAATCTTCTAAAGGTACTACTAGCTACGGGTATAGCACATTATTCCAGCTGGCGTGGCCTACTCGATTTGACAAACAAAAGAAGTTCGTCTCAGTGCGAATCTAGTGGGCCACGGCCTATATAGCCACTTTCAGCTGGCGTGGCCTACTCGATTTGACAAACAAATGAAGTTCGTCTCAGTGCGAATCTAGCGGGCCACGGCTTCGGTTTTAGAAAATCGAGTTGGCCGCGCCCGCTGAGAACACATTCTGTTTAGCGAAATTAGACTTTATCGACATTGCAATAAGAATTATGAATCACATTATTGACCAGCGGGTTATAATGAAATTCAATAGAACATTATAACCCGGCTAAAGCCACGAGATATAATGTCTTGCTTTCGGTAAGGTTTACATGACATATAATTCGGCATTGTCGAGCATGTGGTGTGAAAAGAATATTGTATTGTATTAAAAATAATCTCGGCAACAAAGAGATGATGGAATGAAGAGCGATTGGAATCGAAACCTGGACCTACCGTACTGAATATTGGCAGTGGTCGATATAATTATTGATGGTTGAATTTGTCAACTTGTCGTCAGCTAGAAGCCGATTCCAAATAGAGTATTATATTATATATGGATAGCTAATCTTATCTAAAATCCCCAATGTAGGTATTAAGCTTTTTTACGTACCTATAGGTAAAGTCAATATCATTAGGAACCTCTTGCAAAAGAAAACTTTTAATTTGGAAGTTAAGTTTACATTTTTAAATAAATAAACTGCAAAAAATAAAACTAAAAAACTTACTACTGTTTACCTACTGACTTTGTAAGAGAATTTTTCAATCAACTGTACCTACCTATTGAAAGGTACCGGTGAAAAGAGAACATTCGCTCAGGTTCCCATAATACAGCCTACAAGTAAGAGCGGCGTCTCCCAGGGATAAGAAAGAGACAAAAGGTGTTCATCCTGGATAATTATTTTTTCAAAATACTTTTCCAAAATTAAATGTAAGCACATTGCGTTTTGCATGTTTTTACGACATAAATGACATGTTTTCTCCTTATTTGTTTCATATTAAAACCAACGATATCTCACGTACTAATTGATCAGGAATATTGATATTTCTGTCGTAGGATATTTTTATTATGAAGGGATTGAATCTTACCTGGTTTTTATAACTTGCCATATTAATCTCCTCCCATTCTTCGTCGTAGCTTCGCGAAAAATTCCACAGGTTCACGAAGTGCGACACGGAATGTATGACCTCTAATGAGCCACTTGCGTTCACCTCTTCGTGTGTTAGTGCTTCGCCAGTGCAAGTGTTAGACTCTAATGAAGAGCGAGCGAAGCGAGCTCGGGACTGGGGGCACTCCGACTCGGATAGTTTAGGTTAGAAGAGGATTCAGACCCCGCCATCCTCTTCGTTATTTATTAAAAATTTCAACAACTTACGTTGTTTAAAATAATTATGAATATTTTCTTTCCTTGTTTATTTCTAAAACCTACTCTAATAATATTTGGCGCTTCCTTTTAAATTTACCCTGATGATAGGAAAACCTAGCTAATAAAACTTACCATTGCGGGCAAAGTCACAGTAAAGCTAGATTTTATATACTTAATCTGAATTGAACAAAATTGGCGGTTAGCGTGAACTGCAGTGAAAGAGTCGGAGCCTTTAAAGATAAAGGAATGTGCTCCTAAACAAATCGACAAGGTAAAAACAACGAGCACAAATGAACATAACTTAGTTTAGAAGGATAGTTATGAAATAGAAGACAGTACAAAACATATAGCTACTTAATGAATTGCTGTCTGATGGTGGAAAAAAAAAATGTTAATAATGGTAGCCTTGCCATTTGCCATCATGTAGAACTTCAAACCCTGAGGGTTCTGCCGCTCTCGTAGACTTCTTGGCGGGAACATAGCTAAAAATCTTCGTAACGCCATTCAAAAGAACTTCAGAATTACCTGACAAGTAGATTTCTAGTACTAGGTCCCATCGTTGATGGTTTTTTGTATGGCGTTTACGAATTTTATAATTATAAAAACAAAAGTAAAACAAGAAGAAAATATTTAAAAAAATGTGGTGTCAATTTCGGAATTTATAATTTCTGAATTTTTCCTGGTCTGGTCTGGTGGGAGGCTTCGGCCGTGGCTAGTTACCACCCTACCGGCAAAGACGTGCCGCCAAGCGATTTAGCGTTCCGATACGATGCCGTGAAGAAAGGAAAAAGCTTACCGTACGTAGGCGATAGTCACGTATAGGTTCTTCAGGGCGGAATCGCCACAGAATCCGTTGAAAGTCGCGATCTGATTCACGGACTTAGATATAGCGATACATTTGTTTGATATCCGCTGTAAAAGCGATTTTATGCAGTCGAAACTTCAGAAGTACATCTATGTATTTTTTAGGTAAGTACAAGTTTGTGCTATGGGGACCGCTTCAATATATAACTTAATTTTATTTTCATTATTTGTTGATAAAGTAGCCAAAATATTAATCACATTTTGAAAATCTTAAAAATGTTACGAGGCTACACGTGACGAAAATAGTGTGGCACTGTCTCAAAACTTAATTCAAACAGTGCACTTGCCTAGTCAACCAGTATCACAAGCATTTTCATAATTGCTGCAATATTACTATAATTAATTATAATAAGTAACCATTTTTTTCTATTTTTTCTCTAAATTTGCTAATTATTCTAATTAAAATTTCATTTTGCATTACCAATGTTTTATTTACCTCGCAAGAATGATATAAAGTAAAATGCTTACCTCGGAAAAGTTTATGTTTAAAGGTGTTTTTTTATAAGGCCTAAATTGCATGATGTTTGTTTTTCGGAAATTTAAGAAATGTAGGTATGTTACTTACATTTTATGGTCTCGATTTTAACGTATTATGAGTTCAGATAAAATAATACATGAAACGACATGAATAGGTACTTATTTATTTAAACATGTCAATTTTTGAAATATTCGTTGTATTTACGTTTTGTTGTCTTTCTTGTAGGTTAGGTTTAATCGGGTTAAAATAACAGATTACAATCTACCGAAAAATAATGCGTCAAATTGTAATCTTTCGACATTTTACTTAAATTTTCTGTTTCGTCGAATGTCGATATAGAATAAGATTCAGGATACATATTTTGACAAAGCTACTTAGCCTATATTCAGGGGTATAGTGCTTTGATTATAATAATGGTGAGGTAACCGTTAGTTCCACATGAATTTCTTTATAAATCCCGCAGGTATACTAAAGTGGACTTTATTTAATACAAACTTTGTAAAGTAGTACACATATTGTTCCTTAAATACAGGAATTGTAGGCCTATGTTATTCTGTGGTCATCAGTGTCGTCTCTCTTATCTGTTTTCCCAAGTCTTGTTTCATTAATCGCCCATAAAAGCAATTAGCAAACTAAAACGCTGCTCTATAATCACAGCTTTGCGATTGTATTTTAATCTAAATTGTGGCTTATAACCGCCAAATTGTACTTGTATGCGATTTTAAAGAGATCCCGCGGGAACCAAAAAACCTCAAACCACGCGGACGAAGTCGCGGACATTCGCTAGTAAAGAATATTTCATTCATTCATTCATTGAATTTGCACTGTAGGAGCAAATAATATTATAATAATATTAATATTATTCACATTCCGGGCGCTGGGACCTAGGGGGCGCATTGCGCAAGGGGCAACATTTTATCAAACTTTGCAAAAATCAGAGGTGGTCAAAATGATCGATCTGGTCAAAAAAGATAGTAGGTAGTTGCACCCCAGCAGCTTCAGGATTAAAAAAATAAATAAAAAGAGCCCGTTTATAGATAGGTACTTACAAATTATCACCCCTAATGTACAGCAAACGGTAACCATTCTCATTTCCTACATGAATTTTCATTTATTATATACCATACCATGCCACGTTGTATGTATGACGATTACAATGATGGTTTAATCCACCTTTCACTACTTGAAACTATATGCCTTCAGGTTCTCTCTTGCGTCGTGTTCCTCTTTACTGAGGGTTGTGACTCGTGACCCCTTTCCATTAATCACACAGGGGCTCATTCACACAGGAGAATATTGTCGCAAGTTTATTTTGTCGCCCATCACGAAGTTATTGCGCCGAACCGAACTTAGCTAGGCAAGTAAATGCTGAATTTATGATGAGATTAAGAACGTGCGAATTGTCCATAAAGTTAAGATGCAAACCAAGTTGTTATTAAGGATATTTGTGCAGTGAAATTGTTATTAGAAGATGCATCAAGTTATAATTAAATATAACTTTCAGACAAAATTTCATTTTACAATAAAATGATTGGTTAGGTTAGGGTAGGTTTCGGCCACATATAAAAAAAATCCTTCCTCATGATTCTGAAGGCCAAATTAGGAGTGAGTTTAAAATAGGATGAGGCGAGTTTTTAATGGACGCTCCACTCATTCACTCATTCACACACGCTATACACTTTTAATACAATATATACTTACCTAATATTTAATATATACGTAATAATATTTATAAAACACATACATACATACAGATTTTTATGAGATGAGATAAGATGAGATGTAGCGATGTTTTTTGAATATTTTTATATTAGAGCTTGCTGTTACGGCGTAAATGTGGGTTTTTTTTTCATAATAAAAGTGTGCATGGGTGTTATACCTAATATACAGGCTTAGCTTACGTTAGCTTTTTATTGAAATTACAAGTGTGCGCTTGATCATTGATGTCAACGGATTCGATGAATTGAACTTACATTCCCTTCTATATAAGTTTCACCACATTCTACTTAGCATTAATTATGCGTCGACATTAATTCATAATTTATGCGTCCGGCTAAAATTGTATACTAATCTCTTGTAAATAAGTATGTACTTTACAAGTTTAAGTAGCATTAAGTCAATACTTACCTACTTGTGTCAACTGTCAACTGTTTCAGTTACTAATGCCGTTTGATGCCGTTACCGTTAAATAAGTGTAAAAGTTTTTACTTTTTACATACTTAAAAATATGTACACCGTTATTCAGTTTTCGGCCAGTGAGAGGTCTAGGGTCTAGGTCTAGGTCTAAACTTTTTAGGGTTCCGTACCAAAATGGTAAAATGGAACCCTTATGGTGCGACTTTCTCCGTCTGTCGGTCCGTCCGTCACACTCGATTATTTCGAGAACCGTTATTCTAGTGAAAGTTGACAGTGAGAGAAAGAGAGAGAGAAAATGATGAGAAATGTAAATAGTATATTGTGTGCTTAGGGGTGAAACAAGACGATTTCAGACGAGGGTGAAGATTTTTTGCTGTCTAGAAGCGCGCGAATAACCTCAGTCTTAGAGTTAAGAGGATTCATAACTTCTATCATAACTGTGGACAACATGACGTGAGAAATTGTCTGCCTTGATAAGTTAACGCTAAGCTCTTCAACGGAATTTTGAACTGTAGTCTCTGCTGGCTCGTTTGTTGCGGATTTTACATAAAGGCATAGGGCTACCTAATAGACGTGCTGACACCAGCTATGACATCTTTTTAGGGTGCTCCGGCCCTCTCGTTCACAATAATAGGAACCTACTAAGTTGCTGAAGATGGCAAAGGCGTAAAATTACCCGTAAAGATGTTAAAAACATTAAAATTGATTAAAACTTTGTTCATACCTACCTACATGTAGGTAATAGACCTATACCTACCTAGCTATTATACTTACTGAAAATGCGGCTCTCTTATTAGGTTTTTGTAGTCTTATATTAATTTTTTGTAGTCTTGTATTAGTAATCTTAATTATTTGTTAATAATTCCCCAATGTAAACTTGTGTCAATTCTATTCAACACTGCACCAGGTAGGGTATGCGCCGTCATAGCTGATGGTACGATATATAATTTTTTTAATATGTAAGTTGTTTCCACACTCGATATAATAAGGCTATTATGTTTTTTTTATTGCCAGATTTAACTGTACTTAGCCTACCTACTTACTGCCATTTAAAAATCAAATAAATACGAACGCAAAATAAATAAAATGCTAAAATTATTAATATAATAATTTGTTCATTCATTTAATTTTGTAAGCAAGTATCAAATTATAGAAACGCTAAACTATTGGCCGACACGATTTTGCCGGTATTTTTGGTGGTAACTAGCCGCCGCGGTAGTCTCCCACCAGAGGGACCATACAAGCAAAAATTATTTTATCTACTCCAGCATCGAAAAGTTCCAATTTCGAATTTGACAACTATAGGTTGCCCACACATATTTTGCTCTATCATATTATAAATAACCTGCGCAGATGGCGTCATCCTAGGCCTTTTTGGCCTATAAGACGTGTCGTCATCAAATTGCGGACTTTTTCTACGAAAGTATTCGACGGAATTCCGTTTATAATAAGAAAGTATATAGGTACTAGGGCTTCCAATACCGGGATCCCGGTATTGGCTAATACCGGGATCCCGGACTTTATTCGTCCGTTTTCAATACCGGTATTGAAATGTCTAATACCGGGATACCGGTATTGGTGACACTATAAACGAAACAGTGACTATTGCATATATTTCTTGGGGAAATGTTATCAATGTGTTTTATATTCGCTATTGTGTTGCTTTTTTTGTTTTGTTATAATAATTATCACTATTGAGTTGCACTTTGTTTATAGGTAGGTATATTATTGTTCCTTTTTGAACAGCACAACTTTTATCAAACAATGAGGTAGTCCTTAAGGTGATCTGAATTTAGGAAAAAATAAATCAAAGGCTTACGACACAACATTTGCATTTTCATTTATTTTTCTTACAAAATAAAAATGGCGTAGCCTCAAGATTTTAACTTATCTTATTTATTTTGATAAATAAAGTGTTTTCTTCGAAGGTACGTTACGTTTTAGTTGTTGAACGGATGGGCCGTTAAAGCGTTATAGACAGATTGATATACAGACAGACTTTCGCATTTGTCATATTAGTATGGATTTTTATGCTTTATATCTTGATCCGGTTACAAATCTCTTTTAGTGGCACTGTTGATTACGTCTACTCTCAGCTGCACGAATAAATCAAAGTCCATCAAAGGACTCAAATTTCGTCAAATTCTGTACTTATTGTAAACACAAATTTCACACAATTAATGAATGCCGTAAGCGCGAATATAATAACAATCAGCGTCGAATAAATTCCGAGTTGAATGTTCGTCCTTCAAAAAAAGTATTTATTTTGTCTTTATAAGATCACATTTTGTTTTATCTTAATAGAATCTAGTATTTTTCAAGGTACCAAATTAACATTGAAGTAATGACAATTATCTTCAGAAACAACTTATTTTTTGAGTTAGAAGACTATTTTACTAATCAGGCGCTGAGCTACCCTAAACCCTTGCTAGCTCAATGCAAATGATTGGTATACACATCATTTATAGGTCTACATGTATGATAACTCATACGTCCCGACTCCCGGCCCTAATTATTAAGATGACTTAGTCTGATTTTCATAGTTTATAAATAAGGTTCTCCCGACCGAATTTCGGCCACGGTGCGGCGGTCTATCTCCACTCTCCAGAGAGATTAGCCATCTGCGCGGGAGATATTATATATCACAAGTGTGTGCGCATGTACACAGGTGCACTCTCTGAAATTCGTGGTTTTGTCTATGGTTAGTCATTTCAGAGTATTAATACACGATACAAAGATTCTTTTCCATATTTATTTAAAAAAAAAAAAAGAAAAGAAATAACACAGAACAGCGAGAAACCGTCTGCGTTGGCATCCTTATGTGGTTGATGTCCAATCTGCCCGCACAAAACGTTTTTGCTCGACGTTTCTGAGCTTTTTTTTATATTATAGTTGTTTTTCTTGGAAACATAAATATTAATCACAAAGAGCTAAGGTCATCTTTGTGAAGGCAAATGAAAAAAAAATTAATCGGTTCATTCATCGTTTTTTTAATAAAAGAAAAAATATATCATTATGTTGTAAGAATTTAATAATCTTATAGCCGAAAAGATAGAAATATTTTGTTGATCTCTGAGTGAATTCACAATGATAGCAATCTGGACGATCAGTTATACATGAGTAGATAGTATTTTTGGTTTTGAATTTTGTTTTTTATATTATTTAATAGGATTTAAGGCTTTTAGGTATTTGCTGTGGATCGATTACGTCGAAATCCGTACTGTTGGTCCGACAGGAGGTCGTTTTCTTCGAGGTATGCCAGTAGCCTGTTGTTCAGCACACGCTCCAAACTTACTATTTAGTGATGAATAACAAATCTGTGATTTTTGACAACAAATTACCAGGTGAAAGGCCTTCGGGTCAGTGAGAGGCTTATCGTTGCCCTTGGGGAGAACGATAAGCCTACCATTCTTCCATACATCGGGGAACACCCCCTCCTGCACACACGCGGCGAACACCCGATGGAACTCCACGGATGCCGCGCCCCAGACATGCCGAAGCATACTAACAGAGTAACAGATCAACATGATTCTTTGATGGGTCACAGAATAGGTAACAGTACTAAGTGGAGAGTACCTACTTTTTATACTGGAAAAATAAGGAGTTCCCCGTAAGGTGGGAATTAAAAAATCCTATTCCACGCGGATGAAGTCGCAGGCTTCATCTAGTCTGCTATAACGGTCTGTGTGAAAGCGAACTCTCGATAGTTATCTAGATCTATTAGGCGCGCTCAAAACCTAGACCTCAACATTGCTTTTTATAGGCATGATTGTCTTCAAGCGCAAGACTATCCTGCAATAAAAAAAATGTGGATGTCGACGACGCACGACTGGATCAATGAGGCGCTACATATTTTCTCAATTGATATAAATTCCAAATTATAAAAGATTTTGAGTATTTTCAAAAGTATTCCTGGAAACATTAATCCGGGTGGATTAAAGTTTTTATGTTTTTAAGAAATCTTTTGAAATCGAACATACGGACGTACCTACGGCATGGGTCAGTTATGAGTAAATGTACCTACTTACTTGCATTTTCATTGTCATTATTGAACTCATTTTACAACATACAAAAGAAATAATATCACAATATCGTTTAAATACTAATGAAATCCATTTTGAGCAGATTACTATCGACTCAATATCGATAAAACGCAACTCTCCCAAGGTGTACTTGGGGTGTGAAGAAGTAACAAACATCCAAATTTCAAACTTATAACATTAGTAAGATAAGATTAAGAAGTAAGTAATGGAAATAAAAGGCTTTGATCGTTGCTAACATGATATCTGTCTTCCAGTTGGTTTTATTAATCTATCCCTTCGAATTGAAGATTTTATACATTGAATAAGTATATATACCTACCTAAGTAGAGCTACGTTAAACCACGTTAGACCTTATAAATATGTTTTAATACTCATTTTACACGTATTCTAGTTTCTATGAATACTACTATTCAACAAACAAAATTATTGTTTTTTAAATTACTGCGTTTCCGTTACATCAGGTTAAACTTCCGCAGGGAATTAAAATTCAGCAGGTGATAACAGTTATATCCCAATTTGTAGGAACGTGCCTTGACCGTGTCAATAATTATTCCGCGCCGCGCCTCTACGACCTGACCTGTTAGGAGTGTTGCAGTTGTATTAAAGTCATACCCCTAATCGGTTTATACACGGTAATATGCCGGAGCCCGGAGCCTTTTAAATAGCTTGGCAGCATGTCTTTGCTGTTAGGGTGGCAACTAGCCACGGCTGAAGCCTCCTACCAGACAAGAAAAAGTAACGTATTCGATAGCGACAACGCTAACTACCATTTATACGGAATGGAGAAGTTTCCACTTTTTTAAAATTTATTATGAAAATTAAGAAAAAATAAAACAAAAATGTGAAAGAATCATTAAAATATCTCAATAAATGAAAAAGTTATGGAACTTTAAAGTTGCGCTTGCATTTGGAAGAGGTACAAAATGCCTACGGCTTCGTCCACATGGTTTTGTTTTTTCGAAAATCTCGTCGAAACTCTTCTATTTCTGGGTAGCCTATGTACCTCGGGATGTTACCTATCTACGTACCAAATTTCGACAAAATCGAAAATGATCCCAGGATACAAAGAAGAAGGCATCTTCTAGACAAGCGCGCTCCACCTTAGGCTGCATCACTACTTTCAGCAAGTCTGATTGCAGCCAAGCGCTAGTCTAAAAATTAAAATATATGTAATATTAGTACCTATGGATTTTAATTTCCAGAATGTATAAAACGTTTCGTCATCCTTATAGATTTTCAATAGATTTTATCATGGTATTTTATCATTTACAAAAACTTTTAAGTAAGTAGCATTGTTAAACGAACTGGTTCACAGCTGTGTAAGCAAATAATTTGTATTTAGATTTAGAAAAAACTTAATCGTCAAAATTAAAACTATATATTTTGAAAATTTTAGTATTAGAAGGAAACATATCTAAATGCTAACATCCGAATTTATTCACTACACGTACTACAATTTATGGCATGGGAAAATACTCTTTGGGCAGGTGTGTATTTATTTCTTAGTTAACACTGCGAAGAAACAATGATAAAGGTTTAATATTAACTACTAATTTGTATGTTTGGATATTTGTTTTAATTTTGCATACTAAGGCGGTACGAAGTTCGCCGGGTCAGCTAGTATTCACTAATTTCCTGTCTTTTCAGTTTCCTCGAAGAACACTGGCCTTGGGAAACTGTTGCGAAGACGTTCAAGTAAGTATCTGATAGCTTGTGCCTTGTAAAACCAGAGGTAACGGTTTTCACAATCTTACGGTGACATATACAACAATGGCTCGAAATCTTTTAAGTTCTAGACAATGTTAATGCTATACATAAAAAAGACGGTTTCGGAGGATTCATATCAAACGACAAGAAAAGAGGGTTTATGTAGAAAAAAGCTCAAAGCTAACTTAATCATAACTTTCAATGTAACTAAATCTCAATCTTTTTCTTTACATCGAAACGCATTTACCTACCTAAATATTTTATATGACAAACGGAGTGTTTGAATGACGTAGCAGTCCTCCTTTCAATCCTGTCAAGGTATCTTTTGTTTATTTCAAACTTTTTTAATTGTCATTTTACCCATCAACAACCTAGCAACTAAAATAAATAGGAAATGCAATTTTAATAAAACTCGCACTTTTAATGCAGATTTAAATATGAAAAATTTGTCGTATTTTTTTAAATATTATAGTTACGATCGGGATACAGACCGTCATTTTTTTTTTATCCACTACAAGCTAGCCCTTGACTGCGATCTCACCTGATGGTAAGTGATGATGGAGTCTAAGATGGTAGCGGGCTGACCTGTTAGGGGCATGGTAGTTCATAATTTAATGAACACATTTTGCTGCCATACAGTAATTACCTATTCGACCATATGTTAGAAAAAGCTGTCCATGGCTTTAGTCACGCAAAACTGTGAGCAGATTCAGTAGGTATCATCCGGTAAATTTTCTCTTGTTGAACTTTATTTTATTTTTTGTTTTTAATTTGATTTCTTTTTTTTATATTCAGCCGGGCGGCTCAACTATGGGCATAGCCGTCTCTATCTCCGGGCCGTCGTACCAGCCAGTCTTTATTCAAACAATATTTGCGTTCGATTTCTTTGGCGCTGAACACTATGATGTTCCAAAGTTTATTTATTTATTTATTTATTTAGATATCTTGATTGCACACACAAAATATACAGTATACAGTTTAATAACTAGTAAGACTACATAGAAATGTGCAAAATTTCAAATATTTTTTATATAATTCTATGAAAACAAATATAAAATCCATACTAATAAATAAGAAAGTCACGCACATGCACACACCATAAAACTCTCACGTAATATTTTAATTACATTGCTTGAGCTAGCACAGTTAACCCATCTATTCACACATTTAAACTTCGTCTGAAACAGCATTATCTGTCTTCTCTATCATAATTATAAATTAATAATATCGACGTAGGAAAGCATATTTGCTGTAAGTAGACATATTGCAATTGTTCACCAGAGCCAAAAAACTTTATTAATTTCGGAAAAAAATTCATAGTGTCTGACCTATCCATGATATTGCTACCATTTTTGGAACATAGGTTTATTTAAATGCCAGTCACCATTTGCAATGTAAACTTTTTATCCAAAGTTACTATAAGTACGTGTTTGGCTAGTTACAGCAAACAGTTTTTTAAATCACATACCTTGAAAACGCTGTAACTAAGGAAGAAAAATGTACGCGTAGATGGAAATATAATATTTACAGGCGGTAAATATGCTGTATGCAGTAAATTTATTTATTTGGGTACTGCAATTCAAGATGTAAGATTTAATTTATAATTATGATTAGATCTAGAAATGCAGTGGGTCAGTTGGTAAATGGTAAATAAAAATTATGGTCTTTTAAATTGTTAAAACAAAATTTGAAACTCTAATTATACCTACTGCCAGAACTTCGTTTCAACAATACGATGCATTAAAAAGTATTTTTCTCTTATATATAAGAGATAAAACATAAAAAAATATACAAAATAAAAACTAAGGCACTAAAACTAGTTAGGAACGCAAGATGTAAATAAAAACATTGTATCCAATCCAAAAATATTTATTTAAAAGTAAAAAACAGAAACTTGTTGCAATTTGCCTTATTTTAGAACGAAAGATGTAACAAAATACAATTATAATTGAAACTTAACATAGAGACATTGTGTCCAATCAAAAACATATTTAAGGAAAAGTAAATAAACCAATGATATTAAAATTATGCTATCGCGAATCATTCACATATTTTTTTTAGTCATCTTCATCGGTTTCAGGTAAACAGTCATTTGTTTTACAGCTGTACTTAAAACCTAAATATTCTTTGGCGTACATATTTGGAATCACTTTTTTCTCCACCAAAATTAAGTCATTATGTATTTGTTGGGATAGAGTCGAATATAAATTTGATTTCGGCATTGCACTATTGAGGCTGCTCAATTGAACTTCAATTGTTTCCGTTTGGTAACATTGAGTTTTTACCAAACATTTGGTTTACACCTTTTAAATGTCACATGCATCTTTGAAATATTAATGCTTTGGTTTTTCTTAAAAGTAATATTTGTTATTTCTTCAAATCCCATAAAATTTGTTCCTTCAAGTGTGGTTACTTTGTAAGGAAAGGGGTTCTTCCTGGCTATTCCTACAATAGTAGGCCATTTAGATGGAGCCCATACTATTGTTTTCTTCACTGCTCGTTCTATCACAGAATGCAGAATGCTATCTACAGTTAAATAATATACGTATGGCCAGGGATCAAGTAGTTCATCTGAATAACTTCAAGATTAACACACGTAGATAATGCAAAGCGAAACATAGATAAAACGGTCTTATTTTTGTTTAGTCCGGTATAAGGTCTTAACTTTAGCTTGAGAATCAACCTCCATTATTAACAGAATGTCGTACAAGGAATGAAGGGTGCGGGTGGAGCCGGTAGCGATGCGGTAACACCGACACAACTTCAAAATACTATAATGTTTTCAATGGCGTAACGGTAAAATAAAATGATAAATGATTTATCAAAATGCATTATCTCAAATTTCTAAAAAATCACAGGTTTTTAAAATGCATTATGTGGTGTGAGCTTTTAAAGCAAATACGTGATGATTTGCTGTAAATAACAAAAACTAAAAATTTAGGTTCCTTAAACTTGCTGTAAGTAAACGAATGTAAAAATCACACGCCGCAGGAAATGCTGTAAGTAGCGTTAAGTTTTTAAATGGGAAGAAGTAAGTATTTGTAAAGCAAAAAATGCAGTCTTTCTTGTGCTGTAAGTACAAAATGTCTAAAATGACTAGATTTTGGTCTACATACAGCATTTAATCTTGCTAAAAAAAATATAAGTACGGGCGTTTTCAACGGCGTATGTAATTTTTTTTTCATCGTAGAGACACAGGACCCCGTTCATTCGATGCGGCTTTTTTTTCTGATTCTAATGGTAGTAAAAAGTCACTTTAGGTATTTTGTCTACTTACAGCAAATATGCTTTCCTACGACGATATGTATCTGTTAAATAATTTATTATATAATATGTCATATGTATGTTAGTATGTATATATATATTTATGTCATTAGTATATGTATATTTGTGTGTTTTTATGTAAGTTTATGATATAATATCTTATCTCATATCTTGTTGTACCTATTCTTCCTCCACAACCTTTCTCACTGCCAAGGGTCACTGGTAGATATCTCTTATAGAGATAAGTGCTTCCTTGTCCACTATGTATCGGTTTTTCTTCGTTTTTTTATAACTTTTTGGTACTAAATAAATTAAAAAATAAATAAAAAATTAATACCACTCATTTTTGTCTTGTATAGCAACTATTAAGTAAATTTAAATAATTGATAAGCAAAGCTCGAAATTTATGTTTCTAAATTTTTATTGCGTATATATTTAAGCGTCGGCAGTATGGCCCTTGATGTGAGTGCAATACGCTTAATTCACTCGCTCATTTATTGGTCATACGATAACGAGGTTATGACAGGCGGCTGGTTCTGAATAGATAACAGCCTCGGAGTCTGCGTTTATGCTACAAATTGGTGTCAAATACCGCCATACGCCTAACATGTGAGCCTGTTACCATCACTTACCGCAAGGTGAGATCGCAGTCAAGGGCTAACTTGTAGCAGATAAAGTTATACACCAAATCGGTTTCTAGACAGCCGGAATGCTAAATTGCTTGACAGCTTTGCCGGTGGGCCAACACAACTACTCACAACATACTTACTAGATGAAAAGTCAGTTTGGGGTCAAAGGTCACTCCTAGGTCTTTTATGAAAGTCACTCTAGGCAAGAAAGCCGTACCCATACTATAACCGAAGTGGATAGGATGCTTCTTCCGTTGGAAAGTCATTACTGAGCATCATATCATACTAATATTATAAATGCGAAAGTCAGTTTGTTTGTTGGTTTGTTGGTTTATTGGTTTGTTGGTTTGTTGGTTTGTCCTTCAATCACGCCACAACGGAGTAACGGATCGACGTGATTTTTGGCATGGGTATAGTTAAGGACCTGGAGAGTGACATAGGCTACTTTTTATCCCGGAAAATTAAGGAGTTCCCGTGGGAATCAAAAAAACTTAAACCACGCGGACGAAGTCGCGGGCATCAGCTAGTTTGGATATATTTATGTAACTGTTAATTCAGTACATCACTACTCACATAATAATTTCTAATTGAATATTGTTAAAATTTAAATATTCAAACAGTTTTGACCAACTAAGTAATGGCAAATATCTACTTCTTAATGTCTTTAATATGCCAAGTGCCTATAGGGTGGTTGTCAGCTACTCGAACTAGTTCATAGACCAAAGGTGACAAAACCTTGACAACCCTGCACTTTTCATATTTAGGAGCCAGCTTAGCTGCGAAAAAATTTGTAGCGTCGCTTTGTTTATAGGTCTTTTTCCACACTATATCTCCAACAGAGTAGCTAGCAGACCTACGCCTTAAATTGTAATGCGTTATTGGTTTGTTTTGTGCCTGACTGATCTTTCCCTTATATCAAAATACAAGGTTTCTTCTGAAATTTTTTTTTTTACTGGTTAGAGAAATCTCGCGAGGTGGTCCCATAAAAAAGTCTGACTCCAAATCCTCAATCCTGATGCTGTAGGTGTATGGTACTACATGATATCCTCAAAACTAGGGAGTTAGGAAATTTTGACGATGTTATTTGTTTACAGGAACGACAATTAGAATTAGGCGATAGATTAGATCTCTCTAGCTATTTGTTAGAACCAGTGCAGAGGATACCAAGGTACAAACTGTTTTTGGATGATCTAGTAAAAACTTACACCAATTATGAAAATGAAAGGTGTGAGACAATATAATAGCAAAGAAAAAAAACATATTTATATAAGAAAGTGTAAAAGATATTTATTAGGTAAATAATGATAATACTTACTAACTAATTCAATAACCTAATATAGAACATAATTAGTTTAATTTCCGGTAGATCGTGGCGCCACCGCACGAACGTGTATAAAAGCGCTCGCTGTATTATCGCGGGGGCATTCTATCGTCACCTTTTGAGTTGTCAAGTTGTTAGTTGAGAGACTCGCAATGAGTCATAATTGTTTTTGGATTGAAGTGTGTTCCTTTATTGGTTATTTTGTGTGTGATATGTTGAAATCGTTCACTAGAATAAATTGAGCTTTGTTTTTGCTTTTATTTTTACTTTGATCCACCTCTGGTTCCTAAAAATATATTATTTGTCTGTGTAAGCCGTCAGTTCCATGAATAGAATAGATTAAGCATTGTACGCGAGCCACTTGGAACGATTGTATTAAGAATGAATTTAGTATTCAGGAAAAATTTCTATCGGTGTGGCGGAATATTTTTTCATGATGTGTTAGCGAATAAACGCATTATAATGCGGGTCAGATAGAAAAAATAAACAGCGGAAATGCCGAACTTTTAACTTTGTAAATTCGATCGTTGATTTCAAAAACTATAAATAACTAGCTGATGCCCGCGACTTCGTTCGCGTGGGATAATTTTTTTTGGATTCCTGTGGGAATTCCTCAATTTTCCGGCATAAAAATTAGCCTATGTCTGAGATGAGGCTCGTGCACGGTAGTGAGCCGGCTGTGTTGATAAACACTGAAATTCGTCATCCGTATGCAAACGTATCTGCCACAGAAAACTGCGATGTTAAATTTGCTTTTTCCTCCTTTTTTTCGCAAACAACGCATCATTATGACTTATACAAATCGCTTGGCGGTACGTCTTTGCCGGTAAGGTGGTAACTAGCCACGGCCGAAGCCTCCCATCAGACCAGACCAGAGAAAATTCAGAAATTATATATGGGTCTCCATAGACGTCCAGCGGGGTTTTCACGTGAAGCGTATAAACTGATTGGGCAGAAATCTACTTCGGAAGCTATCACATCAGACAACTATTCTACCACTGGAGTTAACCACGGTCTGCTACGGGCGAGAAACAAACTGGGCACAGGCCTCCCCTCTCATAGGAGAGGGTTTGGTTGGGAATTAGGGCTTAGACCCACGCTGCTCCAATGCGGAAATATTTTTTTGGGAATTCCTCCAAGACGTTTGATTGAATGATTTATTGATCAGTTATTACATTTTTTTTTAAGATACAGACTTATAAATAATTACAAAGCCGATCCTTTTCCATGTCCTCAGACTTGCATGACAAATATCTATGCATTAGATCTTTAGGTTAAACTGTTCGCGTTTTTTATACGCTTATCACGGGAGCTCTCCTGACTCACATTGTTTACTTTGGGCATTTAATCTTTACACTGACCATAGTGTCAAGGAAGTCATCCATTTTTTTTTCTCCTTTGTAGCGATATCTGAAAGTGGTGACAGTTCGGGCGCGTCTACGCCAGGGTCAGAAAAGGAAGTAGTCATAATCATGAATAAATGATTTGAATTTTGAATTTGAACGATATTTGACTGGTAAAATGATGACTGGTATTAGCATGTTCAACAGGTTGTGATCGTCCAGCGTTGGGTAAATAGAATTTTAGATTTTAACATATTTGTTTTACTAATTATTGAAATTGAGGTGAGACTATTAGGTCTATATTAGACTTTTAATAGAAAACAATAATTGTTATTAAAGCTATAGTAGACCTTATCATGTTGTTCATTGAGTACAAATAATTTGTCTAGCCCTAGCTGAAAATGCTCTCTTATTGGAGGACTATCTACGTTATTGATAAATATAACTTACCTACATGCAAAACCTCAAGTTTATAGACCCAGTGATTTGAGCTTTATGTTAATATATCACCTGTTTTCTCCTTTTATTTAATATCGAAATAAAATTGTCTTAAGTTTTAATTTAGAAAACAAACATAATATTACTAGTATTAATTTTTGATATGTTCATGTAAAATGAGAAATACGAGTAAGTTTTTAATTTAAAAAATTGACGAATTGTTACTTATCATACCTCGACGTTTGAGTGTGTAAAATGGTAATGATAAACACAATTATCATGTGACATCAACTACACTTTGAAGGGCGGCACTTAGAAAGATAGGAACTGAAGTTTAGCCTAGAAATCAGAATTGACTTCATTCACTTTAAAGTAGGTATTCAAATAGTGTCCGTATCCTTAACGTCCGCAGGAACTACTTTCTACCTCCCTGCACGTGTCCCCTGGGTCACAGTATTGGTATATAGATACCAATACTGTGCCTGGGTGGTGCTAAACGAGCGACGAACTTGTAGGCGAAATAAGCGTTCTTTTTATGCCTGGATACGATTAAACTTGAACTCAGGGTTATCAATTATTATCATTATTCTTTCCATAGTATTGTTTATATGAAAACTATCATTTGCTCACGACTTCTTTCGCGTGGGGTATAAAAAAATAAAAAAGTCTAGATCTAGCAAAAACTCAAAATAGAAAATAGCAGCTTAAATCAAATCAAATCAAATCAAATTATTCTTTATTCAAATAAACTTTTACAAGTACTTATGAATCGTCAAGTGAATCTACCACTGGTTCGGAATGCCATTCCTACCGAGAAGAACCAGCAAGAAACTCGGTGGTTGCTTTTTTTAAATAATTCATTTACAATTATTATATCAATGTGTACATAAGTAACCGCTGTCCCCAGCATTGCTGGAGCGATCAAATCCATGCTCCTCTATCATTTACATAATCTTCAACAGTATAATAAGCTTTTTTCAGGAGCATACTTTTAAACCAACAAATACTGCAACAAATAACAATACTAACTAGAATAAGACAAACACTAACACAACTAACACTTATTTCATCTAAAAAGTAGTTATATACAATTGTAAATATCATGAGATTAGAAATAAAAAGGCTTATTATTATTATTATTATTATTACTTTTAATGGATTTCTTCAATTTGTTTATTCAATTCATGTCAAAGACGTGCAGACAGAAAGTAGCCCCATTCCCGCCGGTGGCACCCGTTCACGAGCATGACGCATGATCCAGCCATTGCTTCGCTCGACCATATTTGAGGGAACGTAACAAAAAAACGCTTACAAAAATTTGACTGGGCCGTGTGTAGACGCTTTAACGAAAGTTATCCATATTTATCACATATTTATACTTCATTCAAAGATCATCTTTAGAATAGCCTCAAGGGATGTCATGTCGGTTTGAAATCTAAAGCTAGCTCTAGGAGAAGCTCGATAGTTAAAAACCTTGGTTTCCTTTTGATGAACTCCCTGGTGCAGTCTTGAGCGCTGTTGTCTTGACATGGAACTTGGGAGTTTGGGAATTAATAAGTTCAGAATTTTCTCTTGTCTGGCCTGGTGGGAGGCTGCGGCCGTAGCTAGTTGCCTTTAATATTTAGATTTTAGTAGGTATATATTTTTATTACATAATTTTAGATTTTAATTATGCAACTGTTATTTTATACACCAATAAAGTTATTTTTTTATAATCATTGAATTTAATTAATTCAGTTTCACTCATATACTTATATAGTTTTTATGATCATTATTTATTACGAGAATTGTTACGAAATGGCTCATCTCTTAGGATAGAAAAAGTAAATTACGGGTCTAGCCCCATTGTCTACCTATAGATAATTAATAGTTCACGAGAAAAAGAACTATTACTATTAACTATTATAGTATTATATTGCATAACTGTAATAGGTTATTTCTTAAGTAACGTTCTGTAATGACATATTCATCTGAAATTGACTAGTTTCATGTGGTGCTACGAACTACGAAGCACCGCGCGATATTATTAATATATAATATATATAATATTCGTAGCACCGTAGCGTCATAGAAGCTCCTCGGACAGAATGCTGTCCGTGCTTCGGAAAAAAAGCGTGCTATGCTTTTGCGCTACGTGCTATATTAACAAATTTGGTAACTTTAAAGCATCAAAATAACATTTTTAATACAGTTGCTCACAAAGTGGCGTATTGCAGGGACGTATAGCGTTCGCGATGTGGGCTATTACATACTCGTGCTTTTTTTTTACCTTTCCCGAACTCGTGCGTTCTCTTTCCCAACTTTCAAAATAATGTCTATTAAAAAGAAAACCAACCATGAAGTTTTTACTAAAAAAATTCATAGAAGTTTTTATGATTCATGCAAATACGTATATTTCTAAAGAGAAGCTACTAATTTGTTCCAAATATGCCAAAAGAAATAGCTACGTTTCTTGGTCTGCCGGATGCTGAGTATTATACTGGGCACAGCTTCAGGAGGACTTATGAAACACTAGTTGATGCCCGCGACTTTGTCCGCGTGGATTGAGGGTTTTTGGTTCCCGCGGGAACTCTTGAATCGCGTATGAAACTTCACCCAATTTAAATTTTCAATGTAATGTAAAGGAATCGTCCAATTAAAGTTTTATTATAAGTAAAGAAATAGAATACAATAATAGAAGAACGAAAAACTAACATTTCTCTGAAAACCGCGTTCTGTTCTTAAAATAATTCTACTTAGGTAGCTTAATATAATTAAGTAGGAACATAGTTTTAGAGCTCTAACCTTTTAAATTTAATAATTAGTTAGGTACCTAACTGGTAAAGAAGGTTTATTGGTCAATATTCATGGGTGTTTAGAAAGAGTGAAAATAAATACAAATAACAGTAATATTTGACTGCCACGAAGAAAACAATAAAAAAATACTGGCACTGAATCACACGGGCGCGACAGACTTTTGAATATTTCATGAAAAATTCACGACAGTCTTAAAAAATGAAACCACTCTGCGTCGTACATACCTCATTGCTGAGGGTTATGGCACCTTTCCATTAATTACATAATGGTAGGGGTTTTCTTGGGATAATAATGCGGTGGGCTCCCAGATATGATTAAACTCATAGCAGCTCTGATGAAAACATTAAAGAGAAAAACATTTAATTGTCTAGATATTCCAATTAAACTAACTCAAAATTCAAATATTTAATATTCAAATAAACTTTTACAAGTGCTTTTGAATCGTCGAGTGAATCTACCACTGGTTCGGAACGTCAATCTTATAGATGTTATAAATAAATGTTAGTTCATAAGGCACATTTTTTCTGATAAGAATAATATTTTTTTTGTACATTATTGATGCATTTGCCAAACTTGTTACAAAACTACGAGGGTTCCAAACGCGCCCTGGTCTGAGAAGAGCACACAACAAACTCGGCCGGTTTTTTTTTCATTTCAAATTTGACGTTTTCAATATAGCGACGGTCTTCACATTGGACAAGTATATGTCAGTACAGTCCCACCGACTTATTTGGCTTGGTGGCCAAAATTGGAATTAATTTTTATGCCTGTTTATTTTCATTTTATTTTTAATTCGCTTTAGTGCCAATTTCACCAACTCCGTTTTACGTTTACGTTTAACCTATAGGATTAAAATTGATGTTTTGACAGATGTTATGTAGTAATTCTGTCAACTTTTCAAATTTAATCCTATATAGGTTAGTTAGACGTTATTCGGAATTGATGGAATCGACACTTATTAGTTATTGTATAGAAGCTTAAAAGCGCGTCAACGCGCGTAAGAATGGAGAAGTTTCCATTTTTTTAATTAATTTATTATGAAAATTAAGGCAAAATAAAACAAAAATATGAAAGAATCATTAAAATATCTCAACAAATGAAAAAGTTATGGACGTTGCAACAAAACTTTACCGAATTGATTCCTGCGGGAACTATTTAATTTTCTGGGACGAGAAGTAGCCTATGTCTTTAGGCTGAACGGACTTTTAAAGCGTAACAGGTAGACAGACACACATTCGCATTTATAATATTAGTAAGTATGGATGAGAGACTGTGATGCGAGGTCACACATATACAGTTAAGGCTATATATATATAGGTAATCTTGGTTGATTGGTGACAGATAAATTATTGTGTCTTAAAATACTACTACTTACTGAAAATATAATCCAAGTAAATATCTAACAATAGTTATACTGTAAGATCGATATCAAGGCTAAGCTTGTAGGAATAAAAAACTATCCTTGGACCAAATTTCACCAAAATCGGTTGAACAGGTGGGCGGTGAAAGCGTAGCAGACACACAGACAGACACACTTTCGCATTTATAATAATAGTATAGATTTACCATAGATTTAGGTTTGGACCAATCCCAATCTGACAGTTTTAGCAAAGTTGACGCATCAGGCTCGCCCGACTTCAACATAGTGGGTAGAAATCAAAATTATTTTTTACTTTACAGTGGCGTTGGAAGTCGGAATTTTTGGAAATATTTTTTATTGAAGTAAAGCTTCTTTACGCACGCTTGACTTGGGGAGTGAGAGAACACACGTTCCTTAGCCAATTTTGATTACTTTTCGTTAAGGCGAGTCACCTCAGCTCAGCGGTGAAAACTGGTTTGCTAGATCAAATTTTTTCGGTATTTACTATTAAATAACGGTCTTACAAAAAATATCCGATACACTTAAAGATATTGTCTAAAGAATGTGCTCCAGATGTTAGGTACATCTGGGTGAAATTGCTTATACCTACCTCCTCCTGTATGTAGTGAGTTTCCGTCAAGGGCTGTTGGAAACACAACATAAGATGTTTATAGTCTATGACGTTCACTGCTCATTCACCGGTCATATGTACTAAATAGACCGACGATCTGTCTCTTACCTCAAGAACTGCCACAGGGCTAAGACGCATATTATACGCTTCCTTTGTACCTAGTATAAACCTATTAAAATCACTGTGCCACGAGTCGTGTGTTTCTATTATCAAGAATACCTACATACTACAGTCCACAATAGTCTTCCACATGAATTGGTCCTTCTACGCCGTGAGAATTAATACCTCAACGCCATTTTTCAAGCGGATTTTCAAGATCGACACGCGGCCAGGCCACACTGTACCAGTACCTACGTGAGTCAAAATTTGCAGCGATACAAAGGAGCGCAATTATTCAGATCGCATGTTATCCTGCCGATCTGCGAGAAACCGTCGACTGTGCGATTGCAGTAAAATATAATTGAGGTGGAGCATCCATATTTCAAGATTTGTCTGAAACTTCCATCGCCATTTCTTCATCATATTTCATACAGCGCTATAAAGCGCTGCGAGCATTGTGCGAGCATTGTGCGAACCCCGTACGCATTCGTCCAATAGCGGAGCGACGGCAAGAATCAAGCGCGGGCGCGATCCAATCAGAGCAGCGTTCCTGATCGTCCGCCGACAGCCGAGCGTCGTGATTGGTCGACGAGGTGCCACATTGGCGCAACCACGTTTTCATTCATTCACTACGCCATACTTCCTGTTTTGTTGTGTCTATTTTAGAACTGAACTGCGTAATAAGTGTAAAGTGACGCATAATTCCGCCATTTTTACTGTGTGTTCATAGCTATTAGTTACTTGTTGGGACTTTAGTATTTAAATCGTTTATAAAGTAGTGTTATTATAGTGAAAATTGTTAGTTTTTGAATAATCTTAAGGTTAATTAAGTGCAATTTTAATAATAGTGAAAGATGTCAGAAAATAATGAGCCTAAAGTAAAACAGCTTAAAGCCGCACGTGGCTATACGAAAGCGTCTATTTCACGCCTATATTTATTTGTTTCTAACGAACAAGACGTCAATATGTCAAATATATTTAATTTAGAAACAAAGCGTGCTAGAATAGTTGAATTATTCAAAGAATATGAGGCCTATAGCAAACAAATATTAGCCTTGGACGAGGATGACCAACGTCGTGAAGATGTATCAGAGGTTGAAGGAAAATACTTTCATATCTTGACTGTGTTAAATGAGGCCATCAAAACCAAATCTATACCCTCCCAGGAGGCCGGAACTTTCAAGGCTAAATTGCCAAAAATTGACATTAAAACTTTCACAGGTAAGTATGCGGATTATACACCTTTCATCAATTTATTTAAAGCCGTCATACATAATGATAGGTCAATTGATAACGTTCAAAAATTGTATTACCTTAGGACTTTTGTAGAAAACGAACCCTTTGACATAATAAAAAACTTGCCCCTTGTAGCAGATAGTTATGATGAGGCTATCAGGCTTCTCGATGAGAGGTATAACCATAGGTTTAAAATTATTAATGAGCATATTAATTCCTTGCTTGATATGAATGCATTGGTAAAATCTACTCCAATTATCCTTAGAGATTTTGTGTCCAAAGTTAAACAATGCTTATCAGCCTTAAAAAATCTCAGTGTAAAAACAGACACTTGGGATCCTATCATTTTATCCATTTTATATCGAAAATTAGATACCTACACATCCCGGGCTTACCAATTTGAGAGAAGCGATGAAGACGAGCCAACGGTGAATGATTTCCTGATGTTCCTGGAAAAGAGGGCCTTGGCATTAGAGAATGCGGAACCTTCAACTTCAGGCAAGGCTCGCAAGGCAGCGGTGAACATTACCACCAAACCAGGCGCTGGCTCGTGCTCACACTGTAAGTCTGAACAACATAAATTATTTAATTGTAGTAAATTTAAAATCTTGCCTTTCACTGAGAAGATTAAGTTTTGTAAGGATAATAGCTTATGTAATAGTTGTTTAAATAAGCATACAGGAAAGTGTAGATTTCATTTCCGCTGTAAAATATGCAAGGACCCAGCTCACAGTACCGTCCTTCATGACAATACTGCCTCAGAGCAGCCAGTATCATTGATGTCCAACGTTAGCTCGGACAGAGTCTTATTGCCTACAGTCAAGGTAAAGTTGTATGCGCAGAATGGCAGGGAAATTCATCTGAAGGCGATCTTGGATTCTGCATCGCAGATATCCATTGTTACAAGTAAGGTTATTGAAATCTTAGGTATTACCATAGACTTAGAATGTACAAGACCAACAGTGACAGATTACGGTGTTACAAAAAATGAAATGTAAATGTGTGCGTGAAATAGTGTTGTCTTGACTCTAGCATAGTATTATCGATAGTCTTACTGGTGAAATCATAGGACTCTAATGAGTTAGTTTAACGAAGTAAAATATAACTATCTTTTAATTTTAAAAAATCAAATACACAAATAGCAACAAAGCTACAACTGGGTACAAATTATTTATTGATGAGATGACCATGTTTTCTCTAAAAAGTTTTTCAGCGTTACAACACAATGCAACATCATTAGCTGGATATATCAAATACTTATTGTGTGTTTTCGAATAGTCTCTCTTAATAATTAACGAATTATTACATAGAGCTGTTGGGTCCGATAATAAACTATGTACCTACACAGTCTTCACACTTAACTCTTTTAATAATCCTTTTAATACATACAAATAATTAAGAAAAAAAGAATGTCCATTCATACATTAGTTTTCTCATTAATTCATTCAATTATTTATTATTCAGACTAATATCTATCTAAACCAGGAGCCCCTATCTATAATCAGTAACCATTTGTTACGTAGCAAAGAATTGGTTGGAAACCTAGAACATAACATTGTAAATATTATGAGATACTTATAGATATTTTAGCCACATAAAAGATTTTTTTTTGATATTTCGAAAGAAAGCTTTTAAAATAGAGATATTTTATAAAAATTCTGCCTGAAAATATACACTATATTTTTTTTGAGAAATAGAGCAGTTTTTGAGATTTTTCATAAAAATTGTTAGTTTACCGCCGCTATTTTTTTAAAGGGTGCAAGTAGTTTTAATTTGATTAATTACAATAATACTCTGATATAATGTATAAGTGACAAGTTAATAAAAATAAATAATAACCATATATGGCGCTCAAGTCATAGCTAATGACCTCCCCGATAAGCACTTAAATACATAATGTACTGAATTACCAGTATGTACAGTATACCCTGTATATATATTTTATGTACATATGAAATCTAAGACACGCCAAATAAAACAAAAATTAAGGAAAATATTTATTTCGTTCTTTTCTTTTACAGGAAAGTAGTGTTTAATATTGTACTCTACACACCTAAGCTTATGAGCAATCACGTCAAACCTACCGGCAGACACGATTATCGACTATCGATATTTATGACGTCATCACTTTGTCAATCCCTATCGTAACCAAACATTTTTAAGTTTTACACAAAATATCCAAAAATTCTTTATTTAGCAATGTAATTTGATGAAAAGTCTTAAGGGAAACCTATTATCTAAGCTTTCAATAGTTATTTTGCCTCATTTTCAAACAA
Source organism: Erebia aethiops (assembly GCA_923060345.2). Taxonomy (NCBI): domain Eukaryota; kingdom Metazoa; phylum Arthropoda; class Insecta; order Lepidoptera; family Nymphalidae; genus Erebia; species Erebia aethiops. The sequence goes on from CAKLPR020000011.1 coordinate 432,175, forward strand.
CAAGTGACGAAATAATGATTATGAATAATTCATAAAAATATTCAGTAATTGCCTGTGAAACGTGTATTTATGCGGGTTATTACGTCTTGTAACGTCACATTCATTCACTGAACAAGACACCATGGTGGCAGAATAAAGATTTTAAGTTTTAATCGTAAGATTATTAATTAAATACACAAAATTCACCTCGACTTGGAAAAGGCCGGTACGCTATGGCCTCTTACTCGCGTAAACAATGACATACTATGATACTGGGCTTTTGTTTCGCTATCTCTTTTTCGCTCGCGGCAGTGTTTATTAACTAAATACCTCTCGCTCCCACGCTTTGTCAGTCTATTGAGCGTAGCGAAAAAATCCTATGTCTATGGGTATTACCCCTAAGCGAGACAACACCAATATAGTGGGAATCGGCAATTCCAAGAATGCTGCAAATTATTCAGTTCCCCTTGAAGTGTTTTCATTAGTCACACCTTATAGGGTGACAATTAATTGTCATGTGCTAAATAAAATCACATGCAATATCCCCCAATATAAAATAGATGCTTCGTCTATTGTTATCCCTCCCGATGTGGAGCTAGCTGATGTGGACTTTAACATTCCATCAGAAATAAATATGCTAATTGGAGCTGACATATTTTTCCAGATGCTGACCCCGGAGCCGCTGGCGTCTTTGCAGCAACAAGCTCTGCAATCTGCTGAGAACCAGCATCTGCAACCCCGCTTCATCAGTACAAGGTTTGGCCATGTAATAGCGGGCGCTTTACCACCACAATCTATATCAAATAAAAGTAAGGTTTCTCTCTGTACAATTAATAGTAAATCAGATATTGATGAGACTTTACAAAAATTTTGGGCTTCTGAAACAATACCAGAAACTTTCAGCGAAAATATCCCAGAACATGAATTATGTGAAAATATTTTTAAGCAAACAACCATTCATGAAAACAATAAATTTCAAGTTGATTTGCCATTAAAGTTGCCTTTGAGTCAAGTTAAAGATACTCTAGGTAATTCATTTGATTTCGCATTATATAGGTTTTTAAACCTAGAAAAGAAATTGCATAAAAATATCAATTTACTGTCAGAGTATGATAAATTTATAAATGAATACATTTCATTAGGGCATGGTCACTATATTGATTTCAATTCATTAGATTTCAGTAAAGACCCTTTATATTTTATGCCACATCATGCAGTATATAATGAGCACAGTAAGAGTACTCGGTTAAGGGTGGTATACGATTGTTCAATGCTCACAGATAGGAAAGCTTCTCTAAATAATCTTTTACTTAATGGGCTTCCTGTACAAAAGGATTTGTTTGATATTATGCTTTTATTTCGTTTTGGTGAATATACATTCTCAACTGATATCCGTCGCATGTTCAGATGTGTCAATGTTAATCCAAAACATGCTAGCTTGCAAAATATTTTATGGCGGAACAATGTTAATGAACAAATAAAGTGTATACAGTTAGATACTGTCACATATGGGCAAAAGAGCTCAGGTTTCTTAGCTACTAGATGTTTGCATGAGCTCGCTACCAAATATAAGGAAGAGTTTCCTTTAGCATCATATATTTTAAACAATTGCACCTATGTGGATGATGCTTGCTATTCACATGCTGATCTAAGCACTATGTTAGAGGCTAAGGAGCAATTATGTAAATTGCTAAATAAAGGTGGCTTTACCACACATAAATGGGCATCAAATTGTCAGCAAATTTTAGATGGCATCCCTCCAAACGAGCAGCACTTTGATGATTTTGACCTACAAAAGAATAACCTATATTTAAAAACTCTAGGGCTGACTCTTAACATTAGAAAGGATAGTTTTGTATTATCTTGTCCAGAAGCCTTTGATATTAAAAACCCTACCAAAAGACAAATATTAAGCTATATTTCGAAATTTTTTGATCCGTTAGGTTTCATATCACCTGTGATAGTCAGAGCTAAGGCATTTATGCAAAAATTATGGTCAGAAAAAATTGGGTGGGATGAGGTACCATCAAAAGGTTTATTGGCAGAATGGCAATGCTTTGCTGAAAGCTTATCTAATATGCAACCCATATATATTGATAGAAATATAAATATTACTAAAGATGCTAAAGCTGTGCAGCTCATCGGATTCTCTGATGCTTCAAGTTCCGTCGGCTATGGATGCTGTGTTTATCTACGGGTGGTCGATCAATCAGGTAAGGCTTCACTGTCTTTACTTTGCTCTAAATCGCGAATTAACCCCCGCAGCGATCAGGCACTAAGCATTCCACGCTTGGAGTTAAATGCCATGCTCCTACTTACAAGGCTTATCAATAGAGTTTATCAAACCTTAAGTCTTAAAATAAATATAGAGGATATTTATCTATATTCAGATTCGCAAATTTCGCTTGCATGGATAGCAACTGAGCCCATGAAACTCCAAGCATATGTCGCTAATCGGGTTAAGTTAATTCGGGAACAAACTGCTAGGTGGCGCTGGTTGCATGTAGCTAGCGAGGAGAATCCTGCAGATTGTGTTAGCAGAGGAGCTGATCCTGAACAACTCAGACACTGCAAGCTGTGGTGGTATGGGCCAGAATTTTTAGCGAACAGTAAGTATAAATTTGAGCAAAATACACCTACCTTGACAGCCCAGGATGATTTGCCTGAAATAAAGAAAGGTATTTCGCTCTCTGATGCCAAGGTAACCTTAATTACTAAATCGGAAAATGAGTTTTTTCAATTTCTTGATAGATTTTCTGACATAAATAAAATGACACGGGTTATGGCTTATATAATTAGGTTCTGTAGTAATTTAAAAAATAAAGCTGCGCGAAAGTCGGGCACGCTGTCTCCCCTCGAGTTAGAAAATGCGTTACATAAAATAATAAAGCACGAACAGAGCATTCATTTCAAGCAGGAGATTAATGATTTAATGTCCAATAAACAAAACATAAAAGGTAATTTAAAACCTTTACATCCTTTTATCGATAAGGAAGGTATAATAAGAGTAGGTGGTAGGATAGAAAATGCAAATGTTTCATTTTCACAAAAGCATCCTATTATTTTGCCCAAACAGTCTAGAATCACAGATTTAATTATTCGTAGTGAGCATATGAGGCTGCTTCATGCAGGAGCTAAATTATTATTAGCTAATTTAAATCAAAAATACTGGCTAGTAAATGGCCATAGACATGTTAAAAAGATAATTTATAAATGTTTAACTTGTTTCAGAATGAAGGCTCAATGTGCAAAACAGCTAATGGGTTCATTGCCCTCTCAAAGAGTAACAGCTTGCAGACCCTTTCAGAAAATAGGTATAGACTTTGCAGGGCCTATTCAAGTAAAAAATGCACGTATACGACGCGCTTTATATACAAAGGGATATATATGTATCTTTGTCTGTTTTGTAACAAAGGCTATACACCTTGAGCTTTCTTCTGATTTAAGCACTGATAGTTTTCTTTCTTGCTTTAAGCGTTTCATGGCCAGAAGAATGGCACCAATAGAGGTTTTTTGCGACAACGCTGGTTGTTTTAAAAGGGCAAGCAAGGAATTAGAATCTTTGTATAAATTACACAGCTCACAAGAACATCAAACACTGGTGCAAGAGTATGCAGCTCAAAAAGGTATTACTTTTCATTTTGTACCAAGTTACTCGCCAGTTTTTGCTGGTCTTGCCGAAGCAGGTGTTAAGAGCATGAAATTTCACTTAAAGAGAATCATACAGAACTATGTATTAACATACGAACAGCTTAATACAGTTTTATGTCAGATAGAAGCTGTTCTAAATTCAAGACCATTGTTACCGGTCACAGCTGATGATGTAAATGATTTTAGTTATTTGACACCAGGCCATTTCTTAGTAGGTAACGCTCTAACAGCTTTCCCTGAGGAAAATGTCCAATCGATGCCTATAAATAGGTTAAAATATTGGGAAATATGTAGTAAAGTTAGGAGTCATTTCTGGAATATATGGCATAAATATTATTTAAATATTTTGCAGTCACGACCTAAATGGCGCGACGATTTACCTAATGTTAAGGTAGGATCTTTAGTTATATTAAGAGAATCTAATACGCCGCCCCTAACATGGCCCATGGCCAGAGTTATAAAAGTGTACCCGGGCCAAGACCAAAAGGTTCGCGTTGTTGATGTTATAACACCTAATAAAAAGGTCTATAAGCGGTCATTATCTGGTATCTCTGTATTACCTTTAGAATAAGTATATACTATCCGGTATATCTGTACTACCTATAGAATAAGTTTCCAGTTTTTGTTTATTCCTTTTTCATAGAATTTTTCATTTCTCTTATATAATAGAATTACTTAGTATGGTTTTTTCTACAATGTTTCTTAGAATAAGTATTGTGGCACATGCATTGCAATTCATAAAATATTATATCATGTAAAATTCTAGTATTGAAATTAATTCTTAGAAGAATATTGTTATAGCTAAAATTAATTAAATAAGTTAAGTGATGCTTAAATATTGTTGTATCTGTAGGTACTCTATGATTGCAACTTTTCAATGTTTGTACATTATAATAAAGGCCTTGTTTAGGGTTTAGAGCAAACAAGTATAGGGTTATTTATTTGCAAAGAAGCTTATAATACCTATTAGGCTATTGGTATATAAACCTTGGTATATTATGTAATCTAAAAGATTAGTTTTTCAAAATTGGTTTTGCAAGTCAATTATATTGCCTAGTGATTCTTACAGGATAAAATAAAACAAATTAGTTAATATTATATAAAGTTAAATTTATTCTTTTCATTTAATTATTGTTACATATATAAGTATAACTTGTAAACCAGGATGCTGTGAGCTAATTTAGCGTTGCATTTTAGACATTTTAATAATGATAGTAGTAATTTATTCATGCAAGCATCGCCGCCCCCAGCATGTTGGAAACACAACATAAGATGTTTATAGTCTATGACGTTCACTGCTCATTCACCGGTCATATGTACTAAATAGACCGACGATCTGTCTCTTACCTCAAGAACTGCCACAGGGCTAAGACGCATATTATACGCTTCCTTTGTACCTAGTATAAACCTATTAAAATCACTGTGCCACGAGTCGTGTGTTTCTATTATCAAGAATACCTACATACTACAGTCCACAATAGTCTTCCACAAGGGCTACTGATTGTTAGTGGTAGTGTTTTGAAATGGATTAATTATCATCCATAAAACATCCCTTAAATAAATGGAATGTAAATGTAAAATAAATCTAAATCATTGTCGGTGTTTTATTCATTCTATTTTTATAAATTATCAACATGAATATTTACAAAAAATATTATTGAAATTAAAAAAAAATATATACACCGTCCAAATGATTGTTCATGGGTATCATATAGTAATTAATAAGTGCATTATGTTGTGTTTCCAGTATCATCCCTGGCGTATCTCTAAGGAGATACGTTGTTTTCTACCGCTTATCCGATATAGACACCGTGACAGCTGAGCAACGCTGCGGGGTGACATGGGCGAAGGGGGGAGGGTATATCTAAACTGGCAGAATTTTTTTCATGGAATCAGCGTGCATAATGTCAGACATTCATACAAACTTTCAGACGCACGAGTTGGAGATTACTCCTAACGATCGAAAAGTGTTACCATGGAAACATAAACACAATGTAACGTAAGGGAGAAAGTTTGATTTTACTCCCCATAAATTTTCATAACCCGGGCTTGTACATGAAAATCGATTCTTAAGGAGGTAAACTCCAAAAATTACGTTGTTTTATTCAATAGAAGCGCATCCTGTTGTTAACTTTACTCGAAAAATATAATGAAGTTACTAGCCAGGATAGGTTTTGAGAAACCAGCCATAAACCTTTACAAAATACCTAGTCCGAAATAAAAAGGTTTTTTTCAGATATTTTTGTAAACTGTACAGGAAAAAAAAGAAGCCTTTAGCTAGGATTTTTTTATCTGTATATTCATGTAACTTTCACATTCGTTGCTTCCAATAAGGATATCAAAGTCATAATTTTATTGCATCCCAAACAGTGGCAGCGAAGTTGGCCTATAATTATGAAATTCCTGCGAGAACTCTTATATTTTCAGAGCCTTAGCCTATGTCCTTGAATCCGATGTTATTAATATCATGTTTATTAAACCCATGCGTGAAAGTAGCCGGACATGGTACCTACATTGCGTGCTGTATGAAGTACCTATTCCATGTCTCCATGTCACTATTGTTGATAATAGTTTCTTGCTGGTTCTTCTCGGTAGGAATGTCTTTAAGTTTTTAGAGGGTGTTAATGATTTCCAAGTATTTAACAGGCTGCCATTTACAAAATATAAATGCTTTCATTTACTTGTCAAGCTTACAGGATTACTTAAACAAGAAAAAGGAGAATACTTGTAGCTAATGCAAAAAACCGCATATTATTCGGTCCAGTAGTTTTCCAGGAAAAAGGTAACAAAAAAGTGCACAAACAAACAAACAAACAAACAAACAAACACACAACCTCTTAGGGCAAACACATATACGACGCACTTTTTTACTTAAATCGATAGTTTAAAATGGTTTTCAAACATAAAACTTACAGGAGACGTAGATTTACGACTTTTTGGAGATCCTCTATTTAATAATCACTAAAAAATAATTTATTTGGATAGTTGACAAACACCCAATTCTTATACATAAATATGTGCGATATTACTTCGTGAAGACCACTTTTATGTTATTATTAAGAAGAAATCAGATCTAGCAAAAATGATTAATTCATTTTTTCTTAATATGTATTTTTAACAGTGAAAAAAAACTATTTTTTCATGACTTTGAATTGGTTTGAAAAGTGGCGTAGTCGCTAAAAACCGGGATAATGGGCCGTTAAATAGGGGTGTGTTGCATCTTACTTTTGGTCTTGTTACACAACTGACCTGCAAAAGCTGCGCCATCAAAAAAAAAACTATTTTTAAACATACACGACATTATGAGCGCTTTCCTGAAGTTCTTTAAAGACTTGCAATTTTCGACACTAATTTAGGCTATTGTGACGGACGGTTTATAGAGCACAACGCTGATATTTGCTACGAATTGTATGTCATGGGAAGGCGAGTTAGTTACCCAAAATAATTGTATGATATCATGTAAGAGTTTTACACTCGAAAGAAAAAATATTTATGGTTATAGTTAGTCCACACCACAGATCACGGCCTTGTTTCCGTGATCTGTGGTCCACACATTTTAAAATATTCTATTGTAGAGCTCTGAACTTTTATCAAATACCTACCTGGCTTTTACCTAACCTGGCTTTTTTTACCTTTCTGGCTAGATCGCAGGCGAATTTCTCTCAACTCCGAATGTGCGATTGACTAGCAATAAAATATAATTACGAGTAGATGAAATGTATTATTTTGTTTGAACTCGTCTGTGGATACACCTGTGGGTCAGAGTCTCTGATAGCCACGAATGAGCTTCCCGCCTCCGACGTACTTGAACTCGAGCCAGTTTTGTGCAGACTCCCAAATGCTTACCAATGTAGGTACTATAAGTAACTTTGAAGTCCCACTTACTTGATCCTACCTTGTTTTGGAAAGAGAAAGTGACTAAACTTTAGAAGCCTCACTTAATGTTCAGAATATCCTTGCCAGGTTTACTTTTCGGTGTTATTAAATTTGGTAAGCCTTTGTACCCTCTAAATAAGCTTAATTGGGTGGGCGATGAGGAATCCGATCGCCTCGCAGAAGCTATCGCAATCGACTTCTTGGGCTCCTCAGTTCATTTTAGCTGACGGTTACTTCACATAGAGGTTTGTTTAAAGTCCGTCAAACAAATCTGGTACGCTTTCACGGCCCATCTGTCCAACCGATTTTGATGAAATTTGGTACAGGGATAGGTTGTACTCCGGAAAATTAAAGAGTTCTCGCGGGAATCAAAAAACCTTAATCCACGTGGACGAAGTCGCGGGCATAATCTAGTAACCTATAAGTGTATCAAGTACGTGCGGCTTACATCACCGGCGTAGTATGTAGTATGAAAACAGAACTCGTAAAGTTTGAGACCACAGGCGGCGGCGGTTTAGTATAATCTAAGTTTGACCTGTTGTTTTGACTTTAATACTTTATTGTCGCTGCTTAATGAATGTTTTATTTTCATTACAAATAGACGACTATTGACTAAAATGACTGACATAGTTTGACGAGTTGCGATCGCAGCTTCGCAACTCGTCAAAATATGTCAATCATTTCAGCCAGCCTATTAGGAGCTTTACTTATTATATCAGATATAGAACTGTTCACACAAAACATATAAATTACTTACATATACCACCGGTTTAAATTGAAGAAAAACATGGTTCGCCATTTTTGAAAATTCTATCCCCAAAGGGTTAAAATAGAGAATGAAAGTTAATATTTTTTTTTTTTTTTTTATCAACTACAAGCTAGCCCTTGACTACGATCTCACCTGATGGTAAGTGATGATGCAGTCTAAGATGGTAGCGGGCTAACCTGTTAGGGGCATGGCAGTTATATTCAACCCATACCCCTTCGGTTTCTACACGGCATCGTACCGGAAATCGCTTAGCGGCACGTCTTTGCCGGTAGGGTGGTAACTAGCCGCGGCCGAAGCCTCCCACCAGGCCAGACCAGGGAAAATTCAGAAATAATAAATTCCCAAATTGACCCTGCCGGGGATCGAACCCAGGACCTCCGCACGTTAAGGCAACAGCGCTACACACTGCGCCACGGAGGTCGTCAATATGAAAGTCCTTTAAATGTTACAAGATATTTTTTAAGTTATAGGTATCTACGAAACTTGATCTCTTGGCTTTCAGTAAAAAATAAAGAAGCCCGTCAAACATCGATCCATCTATCCAAACATTCGCATTTATAATAGTAGTATAGAGTAGGTATAGATAAGTTAATCAATGAAATACGTTAAATTTATTGATAGCTCGATTTAGAATTCGTCTACTTATTTAGTACTACTTAAATAAAGTATATTAAGCGCGCTCCATCTTAGGCACCTTTGAGGCGACCCGCCGGAAAGTCCTTTAGTGCAATTAAACACTACATGGACGAGTAATCTCTTAAGTGCGTTCCATGCTGAAAACGTTTATATTCTTTTGTATTAGGTACCTCTCGAGTAACCTCCCAGAAATCCTTTAGTGCAATTTAACATTGGTTAGTTCAGCTAATTCTAGATTTATTGAATGTTCTTAAAGAGTCTCTCTTAAAGGGCAATTTAAATTGAAACTCAGAATCATACCTACTTATTTAAATTCGATCACCTTATACCCAAAAAAGTTTTACTTGAAATAATTCTATAATTGGGAACTCAATGTAAGTTTAACAATTCAATTTTGAAAAGTATTGAAATCGAAAAGCAAATCAATGTAAAAGTAGATAAAATGTGCCAAAAATTAATTCAAACAATAATAAACTCGCACAAAATATTAATCAGAAATTAAGAAAATCACTCGGCCTAAAGAAATTTGCAACTGAAAGTAACGAGAACGCTGAAAATGTGGGACACAAGCAAATATCAAAAATACCACAGAAGAGGTTTCCGATCACCAAAACTATAATGAAGAACCCTTTGAGGAGAAGTCCCAGTGAGTACTCTCTCTCTCTCTCTCTCTCTCTTCGAAATAACAAGTTAATATAATCATACTAGTGTTATAAACTAGCTGATGCCCGCGACTTCGTCTGCGTGGTTTAAGTTTTTTTGATTCCCGCGGGAACTCCTTTTTTTCCGGGATAAAAAGTAGCCCATGTCAGTATACTCATGCCAAAAATCACGTCGATCCGTTGCTGTGGTGCGGCGTGATTGAAGGACTCAATGCCCGTTCTTAATTCAGGATATTGAGTGAGCAAAAACAAGTTTTACTCACTGGTTTTAAGCAGGAAACGCGCGTTTTTCAAGCTAGTTTGCTAAAAAATAAGTTATATTTTGTTTATAACAGTTTTCCTTGTTTGTAGGAAAGCATCAGTTGTCTTCGAGTCAGAACAGCTCCAAAAGTTCCACCAAAGGTCTGCAGAAACAGACTAATATACCACGTGAGTAGCCTTGCTGCGATCTCACCTGATGGTAAGTGATGATGCAGTCTAAGATGGTAGCGGGCTAACCTGTTAGGGGCACGGCAGTTATATTAAACCGATACCCCTATTCGGTTTCTACACGGCATCGTGCCGGAACGCTAAATCGCTTGGCAGTACTATTTGCCGGTAGGGTGGTAACTAGCCGCGGCCGAAGTCTCCAAGCACATAAACATAATTCTCAGAAATCAATAATTTCTCAGTACTAGCCATACTAGTGGAGTTCAGATATTGGCGTGGTGGTGCCTCGGAAGAGCACGTCGTAATGCCCGAGTGTTCCGATCCGTGTAAGTATGAGAGTGAGGGAATAGAGAGTACACCTGTCTCTACGCACACTCTTGTGCACTATAATAATATTACCTACGGCTAATTTTCTCAGAAGAACAGTATAATGTCAGACTGTAATATTAAAAAAAAAATTTGTTTCTGTTTTTTTTTCAGGGTTACTCAAAATACCAAGAGTGAAACAGAATTGAGCATCGAAACCACGACCTTCCTTAAATGACCTTATTAAAGTTTCACTTCAAAAACTAAGGCATACAAATTACTTCCAATTTTGGCCACCGAGTTTGATAAGTTACTGAGACTATACAATAAAACGTTGATGGTTGTTTGTTTGGTTACCTAGTGCTTTGTCTTCTTCTAATCAGTGTCACGTTACTGGTGACAGAAAGAGAGAAAACGATGTTTAACTATTCACCCATTGCACAAAAGGGAGATAATTTTAAAAAGAAACTTTTTTTAATTTCTGCGTGTCGATCCTGTTTTTTTAAAAATATTTGTTAGTTTTTCTGTAATAAGTACCTATAATTAATTGTTAAAGTGTATGAGTGTATTAGTTTTAATGATTTTGTTCTTATATTAATTGTTTTCCTACATGATTTCTTCCATTTTTTTAAGAAATGGTGAATGTAATGAATAAAACGCTATTATAACAAAAATAATGTGATTTTATTTCTATTCTTAGTTACAGTTTTCTTTTAATTTAATTAAATATTATACAAACTTAATAATAATAAAGTGCTAAACTACTGAACTGATTTTAATTCAATAATTAAGTACATTAATATCTCCTAAAAAATCTTATAACGTAAGTACCTGTCTTAAATACTTTACTTACTGATTGATTGATTGATTGATTCTGAAAATAAAAACACACCTCGTAAATAATATATTAGGTATTTTCAATTTAACCCAGTGGTTAAAAAGGAATGTATTTTCATCATGTGTATGCAGATTTGATTCCCACCACTACAACTTAGGCCTTGGCTGCGATCTCACCTATTGGTAAGTGATGATGCAGTCTAAGATGGTAGCGGGCTAGCCTGTTAGGGGCATGGCAGTTATATGAAACCCTAGTCAGCATCGTACCCGAACGATAAATCGCTTGGCGGTATGTCTTTTCCGGTAGGGTGGTAACAGACCAGAGAAAATTCAGAAAAACTAGTCTAGGATAGATCGTGGTGTAATGTTAATTTGGCTGCCGAGTTTGTGTGAATTTCTAAATTAAGTGGATAACGAGTGGTTTCCTTTTAATAATCTATAAGTACCTACTAATATTTTAAATGAGAAAAAATGAAATGATTTATTTATTTCATGTAGGACACCTATGATACGTCAAGATTCTACCACCGGTTCGGAAAGCTGTTTCTACTGAGAAGAACCGGCAAGAAACTCTGCTCAGCTCAACTCAGCTCAGCTCAAAAGTTTTGATGGATGGATGTTTGTAACTCAATCTAGATCTAGATGAAGTTTGGCACAGAGATGGATTGTAGTCTGGAATAACACATAGGCTCCGTTTTATCCCGGACAATTAGAGTTCCCGCTGTAACTACAAACCTCAATCCACGCGGACGAAGTCGCAGGCATGTAATATATGAACTAGTTTATATCCTGATAATCCTTAGCCTAGAATACTGAGGTCTCACCCCCTGAATGTGAACATCCTCTTGTTCCTATTGAGGGCGTTGAGCGCCGCCACGTGCGACGCCTCGAGCCGCACCGGCGCCGCTGAGGAGGCCGAGGGCGCCGCCGCGCGCGCCTGCGCCAGGTGCAGCGCGCTCGAGCACTTCACCACCACGCTGCGGCCCAGCTGCAGCTGGTAGCTGGCATCGGGGAAACGTCAGCACGAGCGGAGCGAGCGCGGGAATCATCAGATATAGATTCAAATCAAATCAATATTCGTTTAATAAAATCAGACACACTGCACAGTTATAGTGACGTCCAATTACTCATAAAACATGATGGTGGCAATCAGTAACGGTATCTTAAAACTAAAGCTACGAGGGTTCCAAACGCGCCCTGGTGACTTTGTGCTATTGTTGTATTGTTGTCGGCACTTGCGTGAAACTGTTTCTGTTTCTGACATATGGTAACATCAAAGCACAGATGGCGTGCGAGTCGCATGATAACGCACTCAAAATATTTTTTTAAAATAAGTTTTTGCAAAAACTAACTAACTACTTCCTAGGTTCCTCTACCTACTGCTAGCAAGATGACGAGTACCAGGCAATCAGAACAGTATAAGAGTTTAGTGCGAACCATACCTGATGAGTAGCTGTGCGGGCGTGACCCCCAGCCCCGCAGCCATGACCTTAACCAGGGGGTCGTCGATCACTGGCTCGAGGCCGCTGGTCAGCTCTCCGGGGGTGCCCTTAGAGCCCAGCACTCCGAAGCAGCTCAGCTTGATGTTACGCGACAAGCAGAACTCTTCCAGACGTAGTTGGGTGAGGTAGGGGTGACTCTCCACCTGCGGACGAAGCAAATTCAAACTCGAACTCATTTTTTATTTTTTTCAAATAAACATAATACAAGTAGGTACCTTTGATTCGCCGAGTGAATCTACCACTGGTTCGGAATAACATTCCTTCCGGGAAGAGCCAGCAAGAAACTCGGCGGTTGCTCTTTTCTTCTTTCTTTCTTTCTTTACCAAGTAAATCCACAATGGAACGAGTCAAATCCACGCTCTTTATCATTATGCGAGTGTTATGTGGTTAAGCATAGACTACCACGCTGGCCAAGTGCGGATTGGTAGACTTGACTTTTTGACAACCTCCCTGACGCAGTGGTGAGCGCTGTGGTCTTATAGTAGAAGGTCCCGAGCTCGATTCCCAAAAGGGTCAATTTTATCATTTTGAATTTTTTCTGGTCTGGTGGGAGGCTTCGGCTGTGGCTAGTTACCACCGTACCGCCGAGCGATTCAAATATCTCAGATTACCACTGGTTCGGAAAGCAGATTCTACTGGGAAGTACCAGCAAGAAATTCTTCTCTCTTCTTCTCTACGTCTTATCCGGTTACCTGGTTGATGACGGGCTTGATCCTGGCCTTCTCCACGACCCTGTCGACTTGCTGCGAGTTGAAGTTGCTGAGGCCCCCTCTGCGCACGAGGCCCCGCGATATGAGGCCCTCGATGCCGAACCAGGCCTCCAGGTAGTCGTGCGTCGAGTATTGCAGGACCCCCGCTATCTTGGGGAGGGGGTTTGGACCTTCCTGGAAGATCACAATTATTATAGTAAACTTTTGAAGTAGGTATATAATATGACCTTTTTAAGACACTATAATATTTTGATATAAGTTATAAATATACAAGCATGATGTGTGCGATAGGTATATTAGCGGTAAATAACTATTATAATAGGTATACTTAGCGGTAAACACAATAGTTTTTGAAACGAAAGTAATGGTTAGAGACATTTACAAGGAGAATGGCCGCCAAACAGAGCAGCTGTTTTGTGGGTTCCATGGTGCTAGTTTCCTTTATTAACTTCTAATCATATTTTATAGGTCCACTAGCTGATACCCGTAACTTCGTTCGCGTGTATTGAGGTTTTTTGGTTACCGCGGGAACTTTTTAATTTTCCGGGATAAAAAGTAGCCTTACTATGAAGGTACCTACTATTTCAGACTATAAATCTATCTCTTAGCCCAATTTCATCCAGATCCGTTCAGCCATTTTGGCGTGATTGAGTAATAAACGTCCATCCATTCATCCATCCAAACTTTCGAATCTTACTTAATATTATAAATGCGAAAGTTTGGATGTATGGATGTCGGTATGGATGTTTGTTACTCAATCACGCCTCAACGGCTGAACGAATCTGGATGAAATTTGGCACAGAGATAGATTATAGTCTGGAATAACACATAGGCTACTTTTTATCCCGGAAAATGAAAGAGTTCCCGTGGGAACCACAAAACCTCGATCCACGCGTACGAAGTCGCGGGCATCAGCTAGTTTATAATATTAGTAAGTATATGTTACAATGTGAAATGACTATTAGGAAGGCAAAAGCCAACAACAAACTGTTTTCAAAACGCAAAGAAGCAATATTGTAGCAACTATATTAATCATCTAGGAATATTACAAAGTCTTCAACTTATTACACTATCTTATGCGCGACTATACAAAGAGTCGATTGCTTGCATGCAACTTTGTCATTCTGATTGTTATAGCCGACACAAACACAATAGTGTCTGATCATTGATCAATTACAGTTCCTCGACCTACCTTGTCTGATGTCTTGTCTTGTATTTATAGACTTCTAAACCATTACAGGCTGGTGTTGCAAGCGGTCAATGGTGTTATTACTTAAACTGTGTGAATAGAGTTTGGCCAAGGAGGATTTTTTTTAAATATGCAGGTGTAAACGAGCAGATGGGTTAACCTGATGTTAAGCGATTACCGCCCCCATGACTATTTGCAGCGCAAGAGGAACCTCCAATGCGTTGCCGGCTTTTGAGATATTTGTTTAACCACTCTTTGAAGAGTCCCATACCTACTGTAGGTAATAATGAGACAATAACATAACAATAATAATACAGATGGAAGCTGGTTCCATAATTTGCATAGGTATATGCCAGAAATGACCTAGAATAATGGGAGGTGGAACAACGAGGCATCCAGGTGGTCAGTTTCTGCAACAAAGGGTGCAACTGGAGAACACGGAGGGTGGTATTAGATTAAATAACTCTTCAGAGCACTCCCCACTGTAGAGACGATAGAACGCACAAAGAGAACTAACTTCTCTTCGGTATTCTTGGGATTTCCGCGTGACAGTCATTTTGGGATTGAATTATCTAAGTTTAAAGAAAGATTTTCAAAATATGAAGTTGTGGGACGAGTGAGGCGAAGGTGTACTCGTCCACACCAATAGGAAGATCTTCCTCCGGGCTGGTGTTGTGCCCGGGGACCTTTCTGGTCCGACCGTTGTAAGTTTGAACGGTCTATATTTTACTTATTATAAATCGATTTTCTATCCCGTCATGTAGATACAATCAGCGCCATCTAGTTGACACTGTGTGTGTGTGTGTGTGTGTGTGTGTATGTGTGTTTGCGTGTGTGTAGGCAGTGCAGGCGATACCTGGAGCGACATGGGGTTGTGCACGAGGTATAGGTCGAAGTAGTCCAGCCCCATGGCATCCAGCGAGCGGCGGCACGCGAGCGGCGCCAGGTCGCGCCGGTGGCTCGTGCTCCACAGCTTGTTGATGATGAACAGATCAGAACTGCGGGGGCGTAGTTACAGCGTTCAGACAGCGTGACACCGTTGCTCACAATATATTTGGCTGAACATTCATTACAAATACATAGGTGCAAAACCTTACTGCTTCTATGGTTCTCTAGAGTGACAACAAGGGTCTTAACTCTATGATGGAGGGTCAACAATCAAGATGGCGACGCGGTCGCGTTGGTGAATTGCTTAATAAAAGTATTAGAAAATGGTTAACCAGTAAATAATATACAGCTAGATATAGTCTATCGAACAACCCATCTCCCGAAAGTGCAATTATTATTCTAAGTCATTACTATATTATTATTTATTTATTCCGAAAGTTTTAAGGCGATGAGTGTTACCAGTTACCACGGAATCCATCCATACCTACCTACTATAGGTACTACTTACTAATCCATACAACTCAATTTTGTAAATACGAAAGTGTGTCTGCTGGTCTGTCTGTCTGCTACGTGCTCCACAGCTTATTGATGATGAGTTTTACAGTTTAGAACTGAGAGAGAGGAACATTCAGTCAGCACAATACCTTTGATTACAAAATACCATAATCAAAACTCAAAACTCAAATCTTTTTTATTCAAGTAGAATTTTGACAAGTGGTTTTGAATCGTCGAGTGAATCTACCACTAGTTCGGAATGCCATTCCTACCGAGAAGAACCAGCAAGAAACTTGGTGGTTGCTCTTTTGGATACCATCTGATGCCCGCGCGAATTTAGAAAAAACTTAAACTAAACACGCAGACGCACCGCGTGGATTGAGATTTTTTAAAATTTTCCGGAAAAAAAATTGGTATGTGTTATTTCATCCAGATTGAGTAACAAACATCCATCCATACTTTCGCATTTATAATATTAGTGAGAAGAGCTTGTACAGAGATCTTTTTATCTGACGTCAACTGATCAGTAGAGGCAGAGGTCGTACCGCGCGACGGTGCCGTCCCGGATCTTGTCCCGGATGGCCAGTCCCACCTCGCGCTCGTTGCCGTAGATGTACGCGCAGTCGATCGCGCGGTACCCCAGTTCGATGCCCGCGTGGACCACGTGCCTCAGCAGCGCCGGCTCCAGCTGTGGACAAACTCATCTGACCCGGTGACAGCGTCGCTAGTATTTAAGACAAATAAAATAAAGACAAAAACTAAACGGGCATAAAAAAATATTTCTAATTTTGGCCACCGCCGTTTGACAGTTCACTTTCACCCAGCATCACGGGATCACATAATAATACATTGTCATAATCATAGCTCATAACTACAGCGCACGTGTTTCCTGCCCCGTAGGTATAACTTAGGTACGTTCAAGGCAAGAGTCAATAGGCATCTTCTAGGCAAGCGCGCTCCAACCTAGACCTCATCACTGCTTTGCACTAAACATGATTGTCGTCAAGCGCAAGCCTATCTTGCAATAATAATAAAAAATAAACGAGTGTGCTTTAGATCACGACTGAAGTAAAACTTATTTAACGTAACTGGCTATGAGAGAAATTGAGAAAGATAATGTGGGCTTGCACCTCTGTCTCTTGCCCATACAGTAATACACGAAACGTAACTCTCTCTCTTTCTATCTTCACTTACTTATATCTCCCTCTCATCTTACGTTCGCCTCGCCCGATCACACTTTTCGTAACGCTCTCGTCACGCATTCACCAGCTCACTCCACAAGTCGAGCGTGCGTGAAGAAGTTTTACTTTAAAAACTTTACAATATTAAAGTACCTAATAGTTCCATTCCACTTGGTCTTACTTCGCCCTATAAGAATCATTTTGTCACTCTTCTGTAAAATTAGTAAATGTAATGCTGTCCGCCCCTCACCATAGCAGTTCCCAGCGCCAGTACAGGCATCCTGCCTCCATCAGCCAGCTCGATGTACCCTGTCCCCTCGAGGCGGCCGTACTGCGCGCGCGCACACTTCAGCTCCTCGATCCTACTTCTGAGCTCTTCTTCGTCGACGCTCTTCGTTTCTGTCTGTCTGTCTGTGACGGGCGTCGGCGCTGGGCGGGCGGGCGGAGCGTCGCCACGGGCTGGGGTTAACTTCTTCTGCAACAAATCCGTATCTACACATTGATGTACCTACTTAATTGTAAATAGATAGATAGATAGATAGATAAATTCTTTATTGCCACACATAACAAAGAGAAAACTTAATTATAAACAAAAAACAGAAAACAACAGCGTGCGCAAGGGCGGTCTTATCACTAAAAGTGATCTCCTCCAGACAACCCATTTCTTAAGGAACTTTAAAAAGGAGCGGGAAAGTGCAACAATAATAATAAGCATGCAACAATACTATACTACATAAACTATACATACTAATGATACATAAATAACTAAATATAAATAAATATAAACATATAGCAGTACATAAACCTACATACAAACGAAAATACTTAAATATTCTATAGCATATTAGAAAGGTAATATTCCTTTACACGACTCTTAAATATGTTTAAAGACTTTGACTGCCTAATGTCGCTTGGCAATTCATTCCAAAGCAGTACCTACAGCCTTAACTGTGAATGAATTACCATATGCCCCTGTATGACTAGGAGGGATCTTTAACTTATTGTCATTTCTCGACCGCAAACAAAACCGCAAAAAAAAGTTACCTTTGTAAATAATTTGTTTTCAAGTCAAAAGTCAAGTCTATCCGCACTTGGCCGGCGTGGTAGTCTATGCCTAAACCCATAACACTCTGAGAATCGCATAATGTTGAAGATCATATTATAATTTTGTTAAATGAAAGAGCGTGTATTTGACTCGCTCCATTGTGGAGTTGCTTGGTAAAGAAAGAAAGAAAAAAGAAAAGTTTTTATCCCGTAAAATCAAAGAGTTCCTATAGGATCTTCAAAGCACCTAAATCAACGCAGACGTAGTCGCGGTAATCAGCTAGTAGATACTATAATCTCAGAGGCTAGTTACTGCTGCCTGTACAGCGCCCACTGACCTACATTCTCAAGTAAGTAGGTAAAAGCAAGTAATTATTGTTCACATCTGATATTTCTGTGGTTTTAGGACCGTTTCCATTGCAACCATCCGATTCGGCGTAAGGCTCTCACATTAATTATCACTCTCATTCTCGCCTCTGGAGTACTATATGTATATAGAGACAAAAAGACAAAGATAGTTTTATATAGACTTTCACGCGTACAGAGGCATTTGTGCGATAAACTCAAAGCAAACACAACCGTGTCGCTTATGATACGTCTTGTTTTGTTTCTACCACTAGTTTGTTAATAATTATTTAAAAAAGAACTCTTCTGAGGCGAGAAACTCAGGAGTTGCTTTTTTCAACAAGCAAAATGTTGCAAATGTAGATATACATATTATTACTAGTATGGCGCGTGGATGCGCAGCCCGCTGAAGCGGACCGCGTAGTAGACCGCGTGGCCCACTGTCTACTTACTTGCTCTCCTTCTATCCTAGTGTTAACTGCCTACGTGTTCTGAAGTAAACAAAACAAAAAAAACAAAACACTGCTTTGCTAGCGAGCACAGTGGAAGCGCCGTGGAAGCGACAAACGTAAAAAAAATCTCATAAGAAAATGTAAAACAGAGACTCCCTAAGAATCTAAAAGGGCCTTTAAATGTAAAAAAACTTTCCAGACATGCAGTGTAAGAGACCGTTGAAGTAAAAACACAAAGAAACCTTCCTTAGTTGATTAATATCAATGTCACAGTAAGATTGTAAAATCCGTTAGATTATAATCTAACGGTTTCTATCCCGCTAGATTATAAACTGTCGAAAGATTGTGAACCGTTCAATGTTCTGAGTATTAATTTATGAAATATTTATTGTTTTTACGTTTTCTTGTCTCTTTCTTGTAGTTGTATGCAGAGTAAATGTATGGTGACACTTACATTTACTCTGCATTCAACTCGCGCGCGAACTATAGGTTAGGTTAGGGTTTGACATGGTTCTATCGGGTTAATATACCTTATATATTACAATTTACCGAAAAATAACGCATTAAATAATTGTAAGCAGTACGTTACGGTTTACAATCTGTCGACAGTTTATAATCTATCGAGATAAAAAACGTTATATTATAATCTAACGGTTTTTACAATCTTACGGTGACATCAATATCATACCGCTGACGATCGGGTACCTTTGGGTGCCATTGAACTTCGCCATCTTGGCTTTCCTACGGCCAACCGACAATTCTTCCATACGGAACAAATCTTGTAAAAAAAAACATATCAAAGTCATGCATATTTCCTACTTCCACTCTTCCATCTCGTATACTTTCTGAAATTTTAAAAAGGAACCGCATCAAAGTCTTGCATAGTTCTACACTAATTGTAGCCTCTTCAATATTCGCCATACATTTTCTATGGAAAAATAAATTCCGCCATCTTGAATTTTTTTCCTGTTCATCAAGTAGACCCTCATGTCCTGATCATCTTTTGCCAAGAAACCACTCTTCCATCTCTGATACTCTCCGAGATAGACACCGACGAAATTTGTATGGCGGCCATCTTAAATCCGCCATTTTGAAATTTTTTTCAGCTAACTGTCAATTGGATGACGTTTCGAGTGACATTTGGTCGAGCACCCCCCACCTATCTTCAATACCCTGGCTGGTGCTCTTCATCCGTCTTCGAAATCCTCAATCATCAGCTCTCTCTGTATTTTTCCTCTTAATGATTTTTTGTCTTCTATACGAAACGATGAGTGAAAAAAAAAATGTTCATACAAAATTTTACAGGAGAGGTGATCAATGAGTCAGTCAGCACGAGCAGCTATATATATATTAATGCAATGTAAAGAAACGCTAAGCGTTTGTCAAAGACACGGCGGATCGAACGCGTTGAGAAACGTTTTTAGTTTGTAATCTACGGTGTCGCTTTAGTCTTGTCACAGCAATTAGCTTCATTAAATGTAAGTACAAAAACCTATTAATTGCAATCGGGCCGCTGCATTCAGAGTACCTAGTTCGCCTTCACACTTTAAATAAATCCTTAGATTCGTAAAGCTAACGGAATATGAGTGTGAACAAAGCGCGTTACTTATTTCCAGTTTCGCAGAAATTATGCATGTTAAAGCCCGCCAACCCGCATTGGAGCAGCGTGGTGGGTAGTGGTGGTGGGTGTAAGTTCTAATTTCCTCTCTCCTGTGAGAGTGGAGGCCTGTGCCCAGCTGTGGGACGTTAATGAGCTGTAGTGGTGGCGGTGGCGGTGGGTGCTTATGCATTAAACTTTTACCTACTATTTTTGTCTTAAGAAGAACAGATTAACGGCCCATTATCCCGGTTTTTAGCGACTACGCCACTTTTCAAACCAATTCAAAGTCATGAAAAAATAGTTTTTTTTCACTGTTAAAAATACATATTAAAGATACATGTCTTATCTCTTTAATGTACTCATGAAAACACGATAAGTTAAACTTGCCTCGATCATAAAAATTTTTGAAAACAGGTTGTTTTTGTTCATTTTTCTAATGGCATTTCCAAAGCTTTAGACTAAATTTCATAAAAATTATACGTAAATTAAGCTCATTGTATTACCTATTCACTGTACAGACAGATTTTAAATAAAAAAATTGCTGCAAAATTTCGCCTAACAGAAGTCATAAAATGATCTAACGCATCGAATAAGCGATGTACTCAGTGGCTCACGAGCCTCTATACGAGAAGGACCTGCGCAAGTTTTCACGAATCACGCTCCTTTCGCGCTAAAATTATTTATTTTTTAATTATTTGTAAATAAATTCTTTTGCTACATTTAGTGATAAAATTAAAATAGTTTTAGTTAGCCTGTAAATATAGTGTTTCTTTGCTTGTGATTTTTATTTAAAATGGGAAATAAAAGTGCCGGAAAAAAAAACTATCTGACAGGAAGCGAAGGAGAAATAAAAAAATATATGGTAAGTGTTTCTTGAGTTTATCAAAATACCTAGTCCTCAAAAGCTCCGAAGAAAATCTGATACGAACTAAGAAAATTATGATAGGTAGAGTAAATTCCGCCACGTGCAAATACCATCACGCGTAACCACAGTTTATACCTATATACAGTCAGTAAGGGAGACGAGGTTTTTTTTGTTTGGCTATACTGAGTTTCTCATGAATACATGATATAATAATATCCTATCCTAATATATAATGTCAATACAAATTTACCAACTGCGCGGGAGATATTTCTGAACTTCCAACCCCTAGATTGGTTCATACTAAATAGAAATACCTCACCTACCTACTAATTAGTTTTTAAAAAATACAAATAATATTAAGGAGCCCAAACCCGGGGATAAACCCGAGACCTGCAGTCGAAGATAGTAGTTACCATAAAACCAACGAGACTCTGTTAGCGCTTTTGTACTATCAAAATAATAATTCTTTAAATTTTTATTTCAGTTCAAATATCCCTCGTAAAGGAAATCGTTTTGCATCAAAAAAGAGAGACGACACACCGCTTGAAAAAGATGACATGTGAGTAGTTTCCATACAGATTATATTTTGTTTGATACGTGAGAAAGTGAGACAGTAGCGGACTAAGGGCGATAGGGCACACCGGTGGCCGGACCCTTGGTGTAGAGTTCCCCAAGAACCTTATATACCTAATCTATACCTAATATATCGAACCTATAATAATTATATTTTCAAGGCTTATAAAATTTACATTATATTGTGCTCGTAATTTAATTATTCACTAAAAAATAAAATATTTGTGCTAGCTTCACTCGCATTTCTTTGAAATACTAAATTCAATTTGCTTAATTTTTTTTAAAGTGGGGCCTCCAGTAACTCACCCTGTAATCAAATTATACTCAAGTTCACCACCTCACCGTAATATTATTTCACCTTTATATAATTTCAAACAGTTAATCTGTAGATGCAGTTAAGAGTTTAAGGTAGTTTAAGAGCTTTTGTCAATATTTTTTTTCATTCGGTAACAAATACCTACTCTGTGAATTTTATCAAACCTAGAAACGTACCTAAAAATATTTTTGTTGTTACAGGAAAAGTGTGTCTGCTTGGAATATGGGCAGGCGAAAATGAGCCTTTATATACAGAGTACATCGATAAAGATGATACTTTCTGGTTTAAGAACATGGAGCCAAAGATATTACAATTTTATTTAAAATACCTACTGCCTGAAATTATAGATAGTTGATATGAACGTGGCATGCCTATACGAGACCAGGAAGATATAGAAAACGTGCAGCCTAAAAAACATTCATCTAGTACACCCTCTGATTTGCAAGCAGATTTGCAGCAACCAGGTCAAAGCTCACGCGTGATTTTTTACGATGAATTTTGATTGTTTTTGTAATAATAATTTTATAAGTATGTAGGCGCTTTTCAGTGGTTTAAGTTTGTTCATTTAAAAACCAAATAAAAATGTGTGTATTTTATTTTAATAAACTTAATTAAAATTTTCTTAGCACAAATTAAAAAAACGAAGTCTATATTAGTATAGTTAGTTAGTTTAGTTATAGTATTGTTGCATACCAAAAAAGTGTCGGGTAAAAGTAAATTAGTGAATCAGTAACAAAAGAGATTTTCACCAATGTATTTACAATACAGCAACCCCCACTGAGATTGCCGTCCCGGGCTCCCAATGGACTTAGTCCGTCCCTGACCACTGTATACACGATATTGACAGCTAATAAATTTAAAAATGCTTGATGCAAAAAAATCTGTCAGTAGGTCTATCGGCTTTAAATTATAAAGAGATTATAAAGATCTATAGAAGTTGTGTTGGAAAATCCCCTTTTAGTAATTATTTATTTTTATTCCCTTTTAGTATTTATTTAATAAAATTGGGGATGACAATTAAAATGGGAAAGTTTTAATATTTTTACTGTTATTTTGAAATTTGGAATGTAAGTTGGCTGAAATTTGCAATATAGATACGAGTAGATTATACCCTGAATTTAATTTTATATAGTCTAAATCAAAATATAGGTAAAAACGCAACTTCCAACATGTATTTCGTGAAGCGAATTATAATGTAAATAGTCCAACTGTAACAGTTCATACTGTGACGCAAATATTTATGATAGGGTCACGGAGTTCATTTGAACTGCGCGACTCACGGCAATGATCGGTAGGTATCGTAGCGCGGGTCTGAGTGAGCGACAAATGCCTAAAGTGCTGGGATATAGTCGCCTATTGCTCGACGTTTATGATCCAAACCGCTAGGGTGTGGAAAACCCTCCCAGCGCACGAGTTTCCGGCCACGTATAAATTAGGTACCTTCAAGGCAAGAGTGAACAGGCATCTTCTAGGCAAGCGCGTTCCGCAACTTTTCGCCAGTTTTCCTATCAAGCTGCATTGTTTCACTTCTTGCGATCGTTAACAATTGCCCATAAAACAATACCTATTGCAAGTTTTTCCATCGACGAATATAATGGATGCTTTGTTGTTGTTTTTATATCGGTTTCTCTCAAATTGACCTTTGTATGGGCACTTGACATTGTCGGTTTTTGTTTCGATTAAATACTGAGCTACCCCTACGAAAATTGGATGCCTGCTTAGGTGAGCGTAAGATCAAAGGGTCAACGAATTGTTCGGGAAAGAAATTTGTGGACAAAACAACCGTTTTCGAGTTACGCTACTTAGCCCTGTCAAACAAAGAATATGGACTTTACTTACTCCGTCTAGTCTGAAAAGCGGGACAGCACTGTGGCGGAGACAAGGCTTATACAGGTGAGGGGCACGTCCCACAAGTCGGACGCCCAACTTTTTTCTATGAAAAGGCCCATGCATCGATATATATGTAGCAGTCAAGGGCTAACTTGTAGTGGAATAAAAAAAAACCTTAATAGTATCCTACCGCGTTATTGTCCTAAGATAATCTTCATTGGGCTATGGGGAATCCTTAGCAATGACTGTTTGTTGTTTTCATTGTTTTTATATATCTTGAGCACCAGAAATAAAGGAATATAATGGCCGGAAGAACTTTTTATCAGCTAATAAACTTTGAAGAGTATCAGGAACTTTGCCATCGTTAATATCTTGAATGGAGCTAATGAGTAGTAATCTATTTAGACTAAATAGACTATGAAAATTAGTATGTTCAATTCGGTAAAAATACCTATTCACTTCCTATGCATGCCCTCGCTACGCTCGTGCATTCAAATACCTTGGGTATGTATGTATATGGGTTACTTTCTACCTCGTTCAACAATCTACTATTCTTCTCTGGTATTACGGAAGTAAGCATTTAGAGGCATTTGACTCAGTCGGTGTGCCTTTGAATGATTCGTAAATCGTATAGCATGTGTTTTGACTTTTGAATTAATAGTCTTGATCTAATTAGTGTAACGAAGTTTAACGTGTAACGAAGTGTAACGATGTTTTGGAACGCTAAATCGCTTGGCGGCACGTCTTTACCGGTAGGGTGGTAACTAGCCACGGCCGAAGCCTCCCACCAGACCAGACCAGGGAAAATTCAGAAATTATAAATTCCCAAATTGACCCTGCCGGGTATCGAACCCAGGACCTCCGCACGTTAAGGCAACAGTTCAGCCAAGTACCTAAATATTTGTATTTGCGTACTCTCTCCAGTTTTTGGCCTGCTACTGTGATGTTAACGTCGTCAATATTATTCTTAGATACAACCACGACCTTCGCCTTTGAAATGTTCATCCTAAGACCAGCTTTTTCACTGCACTCATTAACTCGACCGCTTTTAGGGGACGTGAATGATTTAAATCAATTTCAAATGTTATATTGAAAATGCATATATATAGAATAACCATTGATGTAGAATTTTAGTACTTATGAATAACAAATGAAATAAACTGTAATTACCATAGAGGCAGTAAAAAATATTCAGTGCCCGAAGGAATCTTTTGTTTAAATAAACCAAGGAATAGTCCAAAAATTTTATTTTATTTTTCCCTTAAAATTGACGAAATGGGGGACTTTCAAAGTGGAGATTTTCTAACGTCCAAAGTTGACCTCGGAATTCTCCATTTTCTGAAAGGCTGAGCCTGAAACTTGATCAATTAAAGAATGAACGAGACGTAACTATATCTAACTATATCTCTCCTTTAGTTAAAATATTGGGTTTGATCGCGTATGGCCTTATCCAGGATTTAAATTACTGCTATAAACGAAAGATCACTCGTCATCGTCATCATTTTAATTTGCAACCCATTGCCGGAATTTGAATTTATTTTTGAAAATGGAATTTAAAACGACCTACACTGCTGCACTTGTGAATGTAGGTTATCCTTGGTGGATCACATTCTTGGTGGATGTATAAACCCAATCCAGATGCTATTCGTATAATAAAAAAAACGACTTCCAAAGCCACTGTGAAAGAAAGGGATGAGCAGAAAATCAACCCATTAAAGGTATGTACATAATATGTATTAATAAAAATAATATTTGATTGAAGCTATATATTTCTTAAATACTTAATTACTCTTTTATAAAACTTTTATAGGATATATATTATTTGCGTATATCATTAAAATACAGTTCTTCCCTGGTGGAAGTATAATCTAACCGACGTCTAGTTCTTCTTTGGTAACGTTGTGCTCTGTTGGAAGTGGATGTGCTACTAGAGTTTGTCCAAGGAAAAATACTCGGAACTGTTTCTTCTTTCAAGTACTTGCGTTGCTGTAAGCCTCCAGCAATGCTAAGGACAGCGGTTACTTATGTACACATTGATATAATAATTAAAAAGAGCAACCGAGCAAAATAAAAATACAGAAGGTGGCAGTCTGTTCAATGGAGCTTTGAGGTTAGTTTTATCTTTTAGTTAGGTTTAGGAACTCGTCGAAGGTCAAAACGAGAACTGTTACATACTGTACCACATAGAATTACTCACTGTGGTGGATTATTGCCAATTAAAGTTTTACTTCTTTCATTCATTATATTTCGCTAAAAGTTAAAGGTTGACAACGGCAACGACTACTTATTACTTACCCGATAGGGGTACGGCAGTTAAAATTAAAAAAATTAAAATTATTAAAAATATTTTTATTATATGATGCAATTAAAAATTTACGCATTTCGGAATTTTTCCTTTATCTGTGCTTTATGACGTTATATTAAACCCATACCCCTAATCAGTTTCTACACGACATTGTACCGGAACGCTAAACCGCTCAGTACGTCATAGCCGGTGGGGAGGTTAGAGGACAGCGTCGCTAGTATATATAAATATATATATATGTAGATACTAAAAATAAAATAAAAACAAAAACTTAACAGGCACAAAAATTAGTTCCAGTTTTGGCCACCGGGTCAAGTTAACCATCTTTCGGCCGTTCTTTCTACTCGTATGTGATCAGTGCCCTTCACCCACCACTACGCCCGTCTGTGCTTACCCTAAGTCTTTATAAAGTCGGTTCGGACATTACTCAACAGATTTTAATTTCAGATCTTGGCAGACTTTTGGGCAGCGGTATTGAAATATTTCAGAGCATTAAGCGAGTTATAATTAAGATTACTAATACAAGACTACAAAAAATTAATATAAGACTACAAAAAATTAATGAAAATAACTATTGATTATATCATTGGTACATTCCGAGGGTAGGACTAGACAACTTGACAACGTTTTTAAAGAGCTCTTTAATTTTTATTGCTAAACATTCCGGACGCACTGCTGTATTTGGGCAGTCTCATCAGAATACGGTATGCATTATTATACTGTACTCTGATGCTGCTACGTGCTCTTTTGGTGTAGTTGACCCAAAGCTGACACGTGTAGAAGCATTGACAATACGCCCTAAACAGCGTATAATTTCGTCTGGTTTCTTTTCAGGGGCAAGTATAACCGGCCGCGGCATGGGGTGGAGTTGCTGAGAACTTTGCTGTACAGCAAAATGAAATAAACATGGAATCTCCAGTCAGAATATGTATAGGTATGTACTGATATACTGCCAACGCTCCAAACGCTGAATTTGTGACTTTAAGGCAAGAGCTTTTGGGCCCATTTTACTTTAACGTTCGCTTACATCATAAATCCTTCGTTCCGTTTCTGCAGCACTGGTGCCACGATGGAACTCGTACTCGTAAATAACGCGATATTTAAAGTTTTCCATTTTGTACACTGATTGACGCAAAGAAAAAACCAAAAGAGGAAAAAACAAATTAATTAGGGTTTTCAATGCTCTTTTTGTCTTACAACTTATTCGAAGTCCTCTTGTTATCCATGTTGGCTTTCCAGATAACCGCGTGTTTTTTATCTTTATAACCGGGAAACAAAGTCTATATAATAAGGTAAGCAGCGAATGAAATCTATTAAATGCTCATGCAAATCAGTTGTAAAACGTCATCTATTGCAGGGATAGATTGCATCCCGGGGACGATATAGAACAATGTGTAGGAAGTCAATCTAAATCTACGCAGACAAATTTTCGAGTAATGATGCTCGAATCCGGGAAAACTCAACCAAACGAAAAAGAGACAAACATATTCATTCATAAATAGGATGCCTGCGAGGGAATGAGATACAATACAAGTTATATTTATCTCTTTCTCTCGTAGGCTACATTTCTGAAGTTTCACTTCTGCCGTATGTGAATTGCACACACACTTTTTTTGCACGGGCAAACAAGACTGCGTTGAGTCGGGTTATGCTGAATCGGTTTTGGGACAGTCCACCATCACCACCACTGACACCATCACACAACCAGGCACCACCATCAACTCAACCTATTTTCTCAACTCTAACGAATGATTCGCCGTTAAAATTCCCGATGTTATAAACAGAATAATTTGATACAATAATAATAAAATAATACAATAATTAGATTGTACCTACATTAATGGGCTTAGAGATTTGTTTAATATAATGGTGTTAAGTTATATATACTTTCAACTGGTGTGTTTTGTTACAAAACACACCAGTTAAAAGTTGTAAATATCATACAAAAGTCACTTTTGTATGATATTTACAAAGTAAATTACTTAAATCTCTAGTCTTTTTATATTTTTGTGTTACAAATGTGTCTAGAAATCGCATTATAATGTAAACGACAATCCAGAAGTAGGTATCAATAAAACACTTTTAATATATTTGTCCTCTTATTTGAAACTATCTGTCCGCAATGATCGGATCTTAGATTGGTTATAACTGATTTTTTGACAACTTTACAGTCACAGAAAATGTTGTCAATACAAGTAGCCGAATTTTCGGTTATACGAGTAGGTTCAGTAAAAATGTTTTCTAATAATGGGATTTAAAATTTTGATTGCAGTGATCAAGATAGGCTTATAAACGGTCAAACCCACCGTTTTACTAAATGATAATGAATTCGGCAGATTTGGCAACGTTTCAATTAGGCTGTTCGCTGTTCACTAACGTATCGGGGACGTAATGCAAGGATCGCAAAATGTTTGCAAATTGTACCTAAACGAAAAACTGAATAAAAATGGTAGAAATTAATTCTGTATAAATGACTCCAACGCTACCATTGATATAAAACCAACAAAAAAGATACACAGACAATTTGTAATTTGTTTGTGGGCCATAATAAGTATTGGGGTTTTCTCACAATGAAAACGATTTGATCAAAAGCAACCCTATGTAACTTTATAAAAAATATGTATACGTGTACAGATGCCGTAGGTAATAATACTGTTGTGTCCCTAGTATAATTGCGAGTAGTTGTTGTAACAGAAAGCGCTAAGTCCTTTGAGTTCTGAGTGCAGGGCTGAGCAACAGGGGCTGTATTCCAAATCATCATCAATATTATCTTTCCGCGTACTACCAATAAAATCGCTGAAAATGGTCTCATTGCGTCACGTGTTCCTATAATAGCCACCGTGAATGGTTCTCAGAGACATTGTACGTTCTATCCTGAGTCGTTCGACGGAGGGGACAGAGCAACTTTGCGGGGTGACAGGGACAAAACGGGGCAACTGGCAGAATTTTCAACACAAAATTTTGTTGCTCTAACTTCAAATCAGTATCCAGAGTAAAAATTCATGTTATCTACATACATTTTTACTTAAAAAAATAAAATGTGGAATCAAAGACCCGAATTGTGGTACCCATAATTTTTTTTTTTTTTCGACACGGCTTAGCCGCCTTATTTGTAAAAACTTTTGGCAAATTTTTCAAGACCGATTATAGCTATTTATGCAACTGTATCCTATCAATGGGCCTTTGTTTGGGCGTCTAGAGATGTTTATGTCAAATGTTATGAGATGTGTGGAGCTTTTATTAATTCCTTTGGCATGCTTTGGCTATTTGGGCTAAGTGTAAGATGAACTTTGTTTATCAAAGGGTATCTGTCAAGACACCTCTAAATTCAAGACACGTGGCTGGCAATTTCAAAAAATTTTTGAACGAAGGTTACACGAAATATTTTACATAGTTATAATAATTCCAAAAAAAGGATACTCTTTAGGTGACAAAGGACGCCGCCGCCGCAATTTTACCTAACTAAACTTAAACGAAGGTACTAGGCTATCATGAATCAAGTTACATAATAAATCATTTTAATTCACGAGGTGGGTCCCGTATTTTTAAACTTTAACTAGTTTTTAATGTCTCTAATGGTCTTTATAATAATATTATAAATGCAAAAGTTTGGATGGATGGATGATTGTAACTCAATCACGCCAGAACTGCTGAACGATGGCACAGAGATATACTATAGACTGGATTAATTCTTAGACAAATTTTTACCCCAGAAAATTAGAAAGAGTTCCCGCAGAATATAGGTAGAAAACACAGCATCACTTAACAACAGGATAGATAATACGATCATCGCCACTGCGTGTCGCACCTATCAAACCATATTTTCAATATCATACTAATATTATAAATGCGAAAGTGTGTTTGTTTGTTGATTTGTTGAAAACGATACATATAAAAAAAATACGCCCCGAATTGAGAACCTCCTCCTTTTTTGGAAGTCGGTTAAAAATACGTTTCTTGCTATTATAAATTTGAAGCACCGACTGCGCGGCACACAGTTTCTCGCTAATAACTTTTAATATTGCCTATCGAATAAAAATTATGAGATCTGGATTCTGGCCGCGGGCCGTATCATAATAGATCGAGGGCCGCATACGGCCCGCGGGCCGTATGTTTGACATGACTGATCTAAATACGTTTACATTCACTCGAGCACTTGGACGAGTGACCATGCCAGTAGCTACCTGCAATCAGGAATATTTAAATAAATTTAAGAAGGTGGAAGTGCGTGATAGCCGTACAAGAAGGATCAAGGAAAGAAGAAGTAACTATGTCTATTGTCTATACGTAAACAATGGTACAGTCAGTCAGTCATTTTAAGTCATGGTTGGAGCGCGCGTGCCTAAAAATTGAATGTTCACTCTTGCCAGTTGCCAATATTATGTTTCAAGTCAACCAAAACCACAATTAAAAACTCCATAAAGACAATCTAATAATACTGAAATGTTACACAATACACTTACCTATTCCTTAGATTAAAGGCTCAGGTACGTCATGTATGATAGGTAGGTATCGTTCGCGCGCGAGTTGAATGCAGATAAAATGTATGCGGCGCGCGGCAGCCTATCCCTGTACCAAATTTCATCGAAATCGTTTGAACAGATGGGCCGTGAAAGCGTAGCAGACATAGAGACAGACAGACGGACAGACAGACACACTTTCGCATTTATCTGTCTGTTTGTCTGTCTGTCTCCTACACTTTCATGGCCCATCTTTTAAACCGATTTTGACGAAAATTTATTTCCAGTAAATCAAGGAGTCCCCAATTTTTTTAAAAGGAGACTTTTAAACGAAGGAGAAACGAAGTCATCTAGTTAATAATAATTTTCTTTAGAGCCCATGTTACGTTAGCAGATAAAATTTAGGTGCAAATACATCGAATGCCGCAATATTTATCAATCTCCGAATAATAGAGTTCAAAATTTATATCCAATCTAGAGAACTTTCATACAGACTTTCAACCCCTACGTAAACGGCGGCCCCTACTACGAGGGACCGCATCAGCCAAAACGACATCGTGGGGAACCCCACCAAAAGGATAGCCACGACCAAGTGTATGAGGAGAATTTGACAAAATTTAAAGGTGAGACAGCTGTGCATACGTAACGGGTAAAAATAAATACGCGACTTCGTTCGCGTGGATAAAGGTTTTTGATTCCCGCTGGACCTCTTTAATTTTCCGGGATAAAAAGTAGCCTATGTCACTTTCCAGGTCTTCACCTATAACCATGCAAAAAATCCCGTCGATCCATTCATCCGTTGCAGCGTGATTGAAGGACAAATCAACAAACCAATAAACCAACAAACAAACGTTTTTACTGTTTTTATTTGATGAGTGATATTTTTATTCCAGCAATAGCATATGCGGGTAGTTTTAAAATCACTGAACAGATGGTCACTAAGTACTGACGGACGAAACATTTCACAATCGTTCTAGTCGTTACTAGCAAATAGGTACTACAAAATTATTATAATTGAAAAAGTTTGGGTGGATGGATGTTTGTTACTCGATCACACCAGTATGACTGAACGGATCTGGGTGTTCGGAATTCGGCAGAGAGTAGATTATAGTCTGGAATAACACAGGCTACTTTTTATCCAGAGTTCCCGCGGGAACCAAAGGGAAACATGTCAGCAAAGGTTTTGGTTGCATTTCCTGCAATATTTTTTTATTTTTCTAACCGACTTGCACAAAGGGACA
The DNA here is from genome assembly GCA_923060345.2 of Erebia aethiops. NCBI lineage: Eukaryota > Metazoa > Arthropoda > Insecta > Lepidoptera > Nymphalidae > Erebia > Erebia aethiops. The sequence goes on from CAKLPR020000011.1 coordinate 464,316, forward strand.
TTTACATCTAAAATCTAGGCAACCATGGATTGGGTCAACTTTTTAATAACTCAACCTAATACAGTTAGATTCAGAATAAAATAAGCTTTCATTTGATATAATATACGAATATTAGTAGGTGAAAGGGTGATGTGTGGATATATTTCTCTGAGGTAAGTTTCTCAAGAAGTATTAAAGATTTGTGTCTACACTCTACAGCACGATTCAACAAGATATTATGTTAGGGCGTCGTCAGACGTGGCCCCGGGGCGCGCGCTAACGACTGTGCCAACATGTTGACAAAGTTCAATGCATTTTTACTGTAAAAGTACAGGTCCTAGAGTTTACAACAAAACTTATTCAAAACCAGGGGCCAGATTTTGAAATTTTTAATTGGCACCGCAGATTTTTCAATAAAAGGCTCGAGTTCTATTATTTTTCTTCAGAATGAAAAAATAAAAAGCGGTGATAGCCAAGGATCACAGGAAAACATTACTGGACGAAGTTCCTGCGGCAATTAAAAAAACTGGTCGCGGATGAAGCCGCGGGCATCATCTGTCATCTAGTAATCTATATGCAAAAGCATCTGTCTTTTACCTTCAAATCATCATTTTAACTGATTTCAACGTCATCTGTAGAGTTAGGATAAAATATATTTGTAGCGGTCTTCGCAGTCCGCACATAATCCAATAGATGGCATTACTAGTAGCGCACGATGAACACGAAGAGCCTAACTCACGCTAACGAAGCGTTCTCTGAATTACGCCTATATAAAAATAAAACCACACCACAGGAAATAATTTTACTCGTGCGTATGTTAGCCCTATAGGGCTTAGTTACGTGTGTCAGAGTGCAGAGAATGATGAGGAAGTATTTCAACAGCGTCTTGCCGGCTGGAGCTGGCACCGGCTCCGCATCGCCGAGAAGCACTTCAATAAGATTAAAGTTAGGTCGCGGGCATCAGCTAGAGTTGTCATATCGTTTGTGTTCTTTCTTTGTATTTACTGTCATGGTGAAAATCTCATTTTCGATTAAAATTTTCAGAATATACCTATTAAATGCGCGACCTTTAAATCTGTGATTAAATGTACAGAAATCTTCGAATCCGATAATGTATGTTTTATGACTGTTGGTTCTTAGGCGAACTTTGTATGGGCGCTGGTCAATGTCCTTTGCCATAGCCCTAAGTCTTTCCTATTCTCCTTGCATAGGTAGGTACTAGCACAGTAAACGTTGTATCTGTTTACTGTGTAGGAAAATATTATATACTCCTTAAATTAACGAAAGTTATACATTTAGATACGCCCAACTTCTTTCTGATAAGTTTGGTACCTCAAAAATAATAAAACAATTTTAATCGTAGTTAGGTATAGTGAACTTTCAGTTTTTTAAATTAGTCTTAGTTTTACAGTCGTCAGTTATTTAGTTCATCATATAAATCATAGTGATATCAAAAAGCTTACGACCAAAGTGGTTATATGAAAAAAAGCAATGGCCGATGTAAAAAGATTGTCGTGGGAATCGAAAACTGCTATCGTATTATAGTTATTTTTTTCTGGACTGATCGACATGTAGTACTTACTGTTTATTGGCAAGATGATACAGATCACTTATCCAGCCCCTGATGTATTTTTTGCAACTGGTTTTTTGGTTCGGTTATAAAATTGTAGTTATATTATGTTTTGAGATGTGTTTTTTGTTGTTTTCCTCATGCGGTTAATAAACGTATGGTTTTGGTAATTTTTAATTAATATGCAACTAGCAGATGCCCGCGAATTCGTCCGCGTGGTAATAGATTTTTTATACCCGCGGGAACTCCTTAATTTTCCGGGATAAAAAGTAGCCTATGTCACTCTCCAGGACCTCAACCCATGCCAAAAATCACGTCGGTCCGTTGCTCCGTTGCGGCGTGATTGAAGGACAAACAAACATAATTTCGCATTTATAATGTTAGTATATATGATGATAATAATATTTTTAAAATGTATCAAACAGGTAGATATTATATGTATATATTATTATGTCCTAGGAGAGCGATAGAAGCGACGTGACGCCTTAGAAAATGTTGCCTTGAAAACTTGTCTACGTAGGCGACGTGAATGGTCAGCTACTGTTTGGTGCTGTCCCGTCGCGTCGTATCGAGTCGCGGTGTCGCATTTGTCGGTCACGTAGGAAAACGGGTGAGATGGGCTCGGCCATAGTCCACAACCTGATCAGGTGCGGAATGGCAGACTTCACACACCTTTGAGAACAGCAAGTGATATTTTACATCATATAAACAAAGAATTACAGAAAGATAAAATTAAAAATTACAACTTATTATATTTACCAAAAATACACACGATCGTTAATGGGCATGATGCCCAAAACACTGTCGCTACTCGCTATTACCTTGCGAATGGCGAGGCTAAGCCGTTGGGCAAAAAATTATAATTAATTAGTGATATTTAATTGTTTAAAACGTACATAGAAACAATACGAGTAATAATGCGTGCCCGACTATCAAATCAAATCAAATCAAATAACGTTTATTCAATTTAGGTAGGTATACTACACTTATTGACGTTCATAACATAACATAGGTTATTTATAACATATACGAGTAACAATATAATGGTGATAATCAGTACGACATCTTTAACGAAAGCTACGAGGGTTCCAAACGCGCCCTGGTCTGAGAAGAGCCCACAACAAACTCAGCCGGGGGTTTTTTTCATTATCACCATTTCACAATCATCTTAACTAAGGAACTATCAGAGCCATTAGAGAAAATCATTGCCAAGCTTCCTTGTCATTTAAATAATCCTTAAATGGTAATAAGATTTTTCAATGAGTTCACGTTTTACATTAACTTTGAACTTATTCAGAGACATCTTCAACATGTCTTCTGGTCATCAAAAGTAATAATATATTATGACCCGGTTAAAATCGGTCCCGCAGTACCTCGTCATCTACAGTGGAGCATTGGAACTGTACGTCAACTGCAAAGTTGCAGTTTTGTAGCAGTTTATATGCGGTTTGCAATAACTGACTAACTATATCGAAACTGGAAACCGACTGTGCGATGCACATTCCGTTTTCATTCGGAGTGCAGTTCTAATGAAAATGAACAAGCTGTTGTGTAATTCTAAGTATATTGCAGTTGAAATGCAGTTCTTGCAGAAAAACTGCTTCGAAACTGCAATTCTGCAATTGACGTGCAGTTCTAAGACTGTCTGTTTAGCTCTAGACCCTAAAGGTCGGAAAAGGCCTCGCCTCAAAAGTTATCATATATACTGCAGCCACGTGCTGAGGTAGCAGCCTTTTTAGAGAACACACGGAGCAATTTATTTTTGTACCTAGTTATTTTGTAAAATGCATCTTATTTTGTCGTTATAATTTTTCATTTTTATGTTTCTGTTCTTTTTTGTTATCCATGTAAAGCTAAATAAATATTTATTTATTTAATTAAAAGTAACAGCTCCATGTAGTCTCAGCGCGACGTTCAACAGGCGCTGGTACAGTTGGTGGGTGGTATTGTTCGCGTATTGGAATTCAGCGCGCGCCTCGCGCCATTACCGCACACCCGCCCCCCCCTCTCTCCCACCCTCTCACCCGCCACACTAGGGTCTCACCAGATGATGAGATGACACAAATACGGCTACCGATACGTGTCCACTGCTGGACACAGGTCTCTATGTGTATTTAGAGACTTACAAATTAAAACTAAACGAAAATACACCCAGAACTCTGGCTGCGTTCCCCGCTGTATAGCCAAAAGTTAACATTATGTTGGCCGAGGTAACTGTCAGCCCTCCGGTCAGAAAATAATAAGTACATCAGAAAAGACGGATCTATAAAAAATAATCTAACATCTTCGCGTCATGACGGGGATTTAACCCCCAATCGACTCAAAAATGAAATGATTATCAATATTTTCACAGGTCTCTTGAAGACACGTCGACACGTCGTGTTGGCGACCACCTAACAGGTAGTTTACCGTCCTCTTCTCTAGACTCAGCCCTCGTCAGGTGACACACTAAATACATCAACCGAAGCACGCCCACTGCTGGACATAGGTACAGTGTAAGGAGATTCGCTCGGAACAATCGTCTGAACAGAGCAACGCTGCAGGGTGACAGGGACGTGACGGAGGAGACTGGCTGTATCTACTTTCAATACAAAATTATGTCACTAATGTCAAATTAGTATGTAATTTCCTACCTCTCTAAATCATAGCTGATGAGAGTTAAAACGTACCTCTAGGTGCTACAGCTGCCTAGCTAGCCGGGTCTGTCATTTGTATGGACGTCAACCCACTGTATGATTATTATATGCTAACTAGCTTTTGCCCGCGACTTCGTCCTCCTTCTAACCTCTATTGTATCCCCTTAACTAGGGGTTGAACTTTCAAAAATCCTTTCTCAGCGGATGTCTACATCATAATACGAGTAGCTATCTGCTTGCCAAATTTCAGCGCGATCCGAACAATGGTTTGAGCTGTGTGTTTTACTTAGGTACTTAGTTAAAGACGTTATTATGGAAGTATGGGTAGGTGTAAGAAACGAATAAAACAATAATATAAAGTCAATTGCATTTACAATAACAGACTAGAGGCCGGCCGTATCAATCCAGTTTGCTATCGATCTTATTATCAGTACACTATCACTCGATAATGAAACAATATTTTTGTATCAATGAATTTAGTTTTCGTGCCATTTCCGTGCCATTGAGCCGTATCCTAATCATTAGTGTGATATCTCTATTTTCTGGATAATGTACTACTACGAGTACATTACTATATACCGTACTGCATACAACCTATCCACATCAAACTGAGAGATTTGGTGGGAAAACTATTATTTTTCTTAATTTACTAGCGACCGTACGATTCTGCAAAACCCGGCCATATTATTTGTCTACATTTCAGCTTTTCGGCACAAGGTCGGTCGTTGGTGAGTGAGTGAGTGAGTGAGTGAGTGAGTGAGGACTTTTCTTTTGAGATTGTTTTAGGTACGTGGTAGGTACGTATTTTTTGAAGTGAAACTTCTTTAGAATCGTTGTGATTTGAAAATTCTATGAAACAAAACAGCGACACCAAAGAGAGACAGACATATTCATAATAGGATTTAACCTGCGAGATACTAAGATAGAATACAAGTTACATAATTATTTATCTCATTATCTCGTTTCTCGGCTACTTTTCTGAAGTTTCTTTTCTGTCGTGTGTGAATGCCCTTATCGCGTGTGATAGAGGCGCTGGTGTCGCGTGAGGTCCAATAACATTCACTTTTCAATGGTTTTGGAGGGCTTCGTGACATAAATTATAATTTCTTTAATTTACCTTGGTTTGGTTAGGTTTCAATTCATTTCATCTCATTAAATTTCATTTTCATTTCATATCAATAAAAAAATTCTACTGAAGACTTGGCTGTATGGGCATAGTTCCCTTTGCCTACCAGAATGGGTGAAGAAAAAAAAACTGCTTATATTCAACGGTTGGCGCCATTTTTCAGAAATTTTCTTTGCGAGTTTAGTTGTTTTTTGCACAAAATGAGTAATTTCGACCCTAGTTTTTTGAATTAACACCACCGGAACTCAGTATAATTGCACAAAATGCTTCGGAGAACATTTTACCGGAAAAGTCAAAAAGTCGCTACATATCTACATACGACGAAAATAAATGTTATGTTAGTTGAGTTTATTGTGTTTTTATTATTCTTTTAAATTGCTTCATTTTTTCGCAACTGTATTAAAAATAGTCGTTCAGTACACGTGCGGAACCGTCATTGCAACTTGTTCCGACTGTCAACCCTCACCTTCGGCTGCGCCTCGGTTCGGGTAGACATTTGTCGGAACTCTTTGCAATGACAGCCTTTCCACACTTGTAATGAAATATTCTATTTTTTGACGTTGTTGATGAGCTCTTTCTGCACGTTTTCTTTTAATGTTTAACTAGTACCTAGATAAACATTAAAATCTGTACGTCCAGGTTGCTGGATATGCTGCGACTTTTCATAGGTAGGTACTGTAACCATCAATGTAACACATATTCTGACAAATGAATTCATTTCATTTCAAATGATAGTTCATAAATTAAAAGTTCTGCCGGGAATCGAACCCGGGACGTACCCACTAATAACCTCAGCGCTCACCATCTATGAACCTCAAAAGTGTCGTCGCAACTCACAAAGGAAATTAAATTACCCATCCACACCCCGACCGCGGTCAACGCAGCTTGCCGCACTCGTGCCAAAGTGCGAAGTCAACAGCGCATTGAGTGATATCATAATACAGCCATTATCGACTATCTTATCGGTGCGATAAACACTCAATTATATGGAAGGTGTCGGCCACAGTACACTGTTGAAGTTCTTCGTTGATATGTAAGTAGCTACTTTTAAATAAATATTATTCCTATTTTTTTTGCTCCACTGCAAGTTGGCCTGCGATATCACCTGTGGTAAGTGACGATGCATAATCGGTTTCTACGCGGCATTGTATCGGAACGCTAAATCGCTTGACGGCACGTCTTTGAGTGGTAACTAGACACGGCCGAAGCCTACAACCAGACTAGACCATAGAAAATTTAGCAACTAGTTCAACTTTTGCCAAGTTTGCCAAGTGCGTTTAAAGAAATGAAATATCACTTTCTTTATCGGTGAAAATAAACATCATCAGTATGCCCGAGAGTTCTTCATAAAGTTCTCAAAGATGTGAAATCTGCCTATCTACACTTGGCCAGCGTGGTGGGCTATGGCTTCTCATTTTGAGAGTGGACGAAGACTCGTGCTTAGTATAGAGCCGGCGATGGGTTGAAATGATATAGCTATCCACGCTAATGTTATGCGATGCGAAAGTATGTCCCTCTGCTACGCTTTCACGGCCCATATTTTCAACCAATTTTGTCAAAATTCGGCTCAGCGGTTGTATTAGGTGAAATAGGTTACTTTTTATTCTAAAAAAACCCAAAGCGTTCCCACGCGATTTTCCAAAAACCTAAATCCACCCGAAATCACCTTTATTCCAGCTTATTTTTTGCTCTTCCAGATCGAATAACACTAAACACTCACCAACAATAGAGTCTGAAGTACCAAGACTACAGCAGTTACGAAGTGTTACAGAAACCAAACTCAATAAACCTGAATGGGACAACACTAATAACAATTCTGATGTTGTGGTAGTAGTCAAAAGTAATGATGCTAAAGAACAAGCTACAGTAGGTATTGAAAACACCATGGACAAAGAGCATAAAGAACCAGGGGTAGAGGTACAACTCCATACTTAAGCAAAAAGCATTCAAAAATCTGCTTATCATCGCTGATACCCTGTAGTTCTTCTGCTTAGCTCTAGATGGCGTTAAAACGAAAGCTTTTAGCGCCATCTAATGACCATCTGATGAAACTTCAGGCTATATACAGTGCCATCTATCAAACCTTTGAAAAAACTTCGCGTTTATGGGTTTAATGCAACACGACCAAAGATTTGATAGAAAAATCTTTGGTTTAGTTTAGCTAAAGATTAAATAATGATTGTATTTGGTTTAGCCATGAACAAAAAGCATAGAGAAGGTACGTACATAATACAAACAGGACGGGGGTCATATTCTGTAAAATTGACACCTGCAGTGACAATGAGCATTAAATGCTCCTTGGCAGTGATGATCACTGTTGTCTAAGGTTCTTTCTACATTGCTGCTCTATTATTTAAAAGAAAATAAGATTTTATGGTAAACCTTCAATGTATGTATGTAATGTAAAAAGAAAATGAAGATCACTGAGATATACTTGGACATAGGTACTTAAACAGTACGATTATTTCCACTTTTTCAGTCTCGGTTTAAATAGTAAAGGTTCGTGTTTTCACAAAGAGTATATAAAATCCTAGAATTTACTCACATAAAATATTTAAATCTGTGTAATTTAATATTTCATTTATAGTTTCCATTTCTGTCTTTTCTAATAAAATACCTAGCATTAATTTAATCTAGGTAATTAAAAATAAAATGTAGGTAATAAAGGTAAATAAAAAAAACACAGGGTAATTAGTAATAAAATCTCAACCTAAGTATAGAAACTTCTATAATAGTCTAAATATATTCTATTGGAATAGGGGACTTTAACCAACTTCTTATGAAATATGTGACGAGTTAGCTTTCAAAATCAAAGGAATTTGCTTTGAATGAAATTATATGTAATTTATATGGTTTTATGTTGAAAATAAATTTGGTCATAGCCGCGACAACGTCTAATCCGGCTTTGTATAGTAAAAAGCTTGATAGACAATCCCGCACGATTGGTAAGATTGTAAAAACCGTTAGATTATAATCTAACTCGCGAAATTGCAAACTGTCGAAAGATTACAATTTAACTCATTATTTTTCGGTAGATTGTAATCTGTTAGGTATATTAATCCGATAGAACATAACAGGTTACAGTTACTTAACAGGAACTACCTGGTTATTTATGTCGAACCCTAACCTACAAGAAACAAACAAGAAAACGTAAATACAATGAATATTTCAAAAATTGACACTCAGAACATTGAACGGTTCACAGTCTTTCGACAGTTTACAATTTCGCGAGTTAGATTATGATCTAACGGTTTTTACAATCTTACGGTGACAAATATGTAACAACGTGTTTATGAGCATTTCCTATAACTCTAGGGTTAGATTCCTAACGAAAAGTTATCAAAAATGACTAAGGAACATATTGTGTTCTAAAATGGATATTTTCGCAGAAAATAATTTTTCTTTTGTAAATACATCCAAAATTGATTCCCATATTCCGCATCCTTGTTTTTGCGACGTTGCCAAACTTAAATCATTGAAAAATATACCTACGGTATAACTAGTGATGTGCCAGTAGAAGCTATCTTGTCGGCATCGATAAAGTCTTACCTCGAACGATAAAGGGGATTGAACCGATCTGGCATAGCGACCTGTCGCCATTTTGATTTTTTTCAAAATCGCGGCGCACGATGAAAGTGGTAAGTATGGATAGAGGATACATAGACGAACAAATAATGTCAAGTAACATACCTAGTACCCCAGTGTCACATTAACGAGATATTTGGAGGTAAAGACAGACATATGAGGACAACGACAATCATTGAAAATAGACTTATTACGTGTCTACAGGTATCAGATTGTATCCAAAAAATTGTTCCCAGGTTGATTATTATTATTACTGTTTACTAGAAGAGAGTAGGTACATTACATAGTACTCGGAGCACGAGAAAACTACAACTATAATTAATTATTTATCTACTAAAACGCATCGCAATGAAACGCAATCGACATGTCGCGTTGGTCGCATGTCACTTAGCTTGAAAACATTTTTTTTAAGTAGGTAAGTATTGCAGCTAGTTAGATATGTAGTACCTACTTGTACCAAAAAATAACAACAATAGTAAAAATAATTTTACTGCCTAACTATTGGTTAAAAATAAAACAAAAGGCATGTGATTGATGTTAACAATCATTTATATAATTATAGCTGTAAGTACAATTACAGATTAAGGAATAATACTAACGTACAGAAACTAGGAAAACATTTTAATTTTGTCTCACTCGCACGGGAAGACAAGCCGTGTCTAAACAAAAAGTACGGCGGGAGCGGGATAGAGCTGTTGACTATTCATTCGTATTATTTTGCGTACAATCCGACCACCAAACCCATCATTATTATTTTTTTATTTGTATTAAACATTTTTTTTTACAAATACTTTGACCGAACATAAAAATAAAGATCAAATCAAGTAGAATTAATAACATGTAATGCCATCTAGCGCAATTTAGTGTAACAACATGGCGGAATCAGCTACTATTTCGAAAAAGTTTAATAAGTTCGTGAGCAAATTAATCGCCCAGATCTATTAGTCGAGTGATAATATATCATGCGGAAGGTCATTATCATTTCCTTTTATTAATCATTTAAAACACATTTTTTACATGATAGGCATTTTCTAAATTGGTAGTTACGATCACTTTTAATATTTTCGCAAAAATCTAATAAGCTTTCTCCTTCGCCACCCTCGGCAGGCTATCGGTGGAATTTCAATTAAATTTCTCCGACATGCTTTACATAAATCGCGCTTACGTTACGTTTAATATTTTACATAAGTACCTATTTACTTTGCAAATGCTAAGCAATACCCAAATATTGATTGCAAAGATGCTAATAATTCTGTAGAGGGTTTTCTACGCGTACTTACTTTATTAAAAGTACTTAAGTACTTTATACAATCTGTTTATGTGCCGTGCCAAATTGACAGGTCTGTTAACTACCTGTAAATTAAGTAATCTGTTTCTTTCGGAAGGATAACAATGATTTCTGACTGTAGCTAGCATAGAACTTTGGGTTTGGATTTTGATACAACCATAAATAATATTTTTAAAGGTGTTTATTTGGTTGTCAACCAAATGAACACCTTTAAAAAGATTATTTTGTATATAGACACGGTGTTGTTATAGATTGCACGGTAAACATATTTTGATGACAAAAGTTGTGGCATAGGTCACATACCTACTTATATACATAATATGAAAACTTAAATAATTACTTTTAGTTATTGAGCGAAAATTATCATCAGTTATACCACTTACCCTAGAAACAGACTATACAGACTAGGTTTAGTAAAACAAAGCAAATAATTGAAGTAGTCCCTAAGTATAATTATACCTACCTACGACAAAAACAGGCCAAGAGTATAATAAAGTCAAATTAACGGGACTCCAAACGATAAATAACTGTTAAACATTCAACAGGAACTTGGAAAAGTAATTACAAGTTCAAGATAAGTAATAATGTTGGAGTCTCTTTTCTTAGTAAAACGAAATTAATTATAAAGCAAACAACAGTATTCAAGTAATGAAATGATGCAACTTTCTTGAAGACATCGTGAAAAAGACGCTGAAGTTGAAAGTGGTTTAATAAGTTTTATTTCGTTGGAGAATCTTTGATATAATTTATCTTCTAAGGACCTTCATCAAACTTCGCTCTCTAATATTAAAAGATACAAAATATAAGTGCTAGATAAATACGACATGCGAGTACTTCGTCTACTGCCGTCAATAGGCACTCTAAACCGTCTCGCGTCCAGAAAGCAGATAATAAATAAGCTGTGTCAGGTTTCATGACGTGTGAAGACAATACGAAGCAAACCAGCTGTTGTGCTGCGCTGGTATTTTTTGGTTACTGACTACTGCAGCGCCGTGTCTTGTCGCGTAGATCAGCGAAATTGTGTGTTTGGACCTTTAGATACCTGCAGAGTGCAGACTAGCGCTGAAGTGTAACATGCAGCCAAATTTAATGTACAGGCATTCCCATGTGTTTCGTTTATTAACATGACTTCCTATCGGGCAATTGGCGTCGCACCAATCTATTTGTTCAGCTCTAGTAGTGCCTATGTAGTGAAAACTGGAAAGGAGTAAATAGGGCTGGGAAAGGAGTAGGTAAATATGTCTGGGAATGGAGTAGACAGGGTTTTCGAAAGTTAGAAAGTTTACCTTTGCTGAGGTTGCCGATGCGCGGCCGCAAGCTGTCGGTTGAGCGCCCGTTTTCTCAACAGCCTTGCTTGTAATTCGGACACCCTTCGGTCTATGCTCCGCATTTCTTCTTGTCTCGCACCAAGGGCTGCTCTCTGCGCTGATAGTCTACCATTCTGCTGTTCATTTAACTTATTCCGGTACTGGAAAAAAAATTAAAGAAAAGGTTAAGTACATTTATGTAATATCTAGTAAGTAGATATATTTAACTTATAGGGCCAAACAATTCAAGAAAACTGTGTTTGTAAGTTTATGTTTGCATCTTTGTTTGGTAACAATGTTACGTTTGGATTCCGTACGAAAAATACATACCTACTACATAGTACCTACCTACCTATATATTATTATGTACATCCAAAAATGTTACCAATTCCATCCATGAGGAAATGATTTAGGTACTAATAGGACGATTTTACGTCGTTCCGTAACAAAGAAAATTGGTCCAATTTTCCGGTAAACCACACGAAACAGGTCACGTCAACCGTATTAAGTTTTTCAATTCATATAACAAGCATCCTTATACGCGGAAAAATACGAAATCGACCATCATGAAAAAAATCGTTGACATGGAAAAATCATTTTAGTGGAACTGAATCACGTTGTGAATGGAATTATAGTAGGATAATTTAGCAGTAGATAGGCAAGTATAACACTAATAATTACTTAATGGGTTTTCGACTCTCGTTGTTATAGTTAGGTAACAGTTTGGACTGATTTTGTGACCATGTTCTGACAACCGCCCGGTAATTTCGAAATTTATATCTGGTTTGGTGTGTTCAGCCGTAACGTAACTAAGTAAATTAACAGTTATCCAAAAAACTTTTAATAAAAGTTTTCCAATGTATCTCCTTCGACTGTGAAAAAATATTGGTGACTAGATGATGCCCGCAACTTCGTTCGCGTGGACTATGGTTTTTCGATTCCCGCAGGAACTCCTTAATTTTTATAGCCCAGGATATCCCTGTACCAAATTTCACCAAAATCGGTTGAACAGGTGAGTCGTGAAAGCGTAGCAGACAGGCAGACACACTTTCGCATTTATAATACGAAATAATAGTATGTATAATGACGACTGATAACCTTAAGTATAACAATACCTACCGATTTTTCCAGTTTCATATTTTATTAAATAAGTTACTGAAGACTTTATAAACTACCTTTTGTTTCCGTGGAATGCGAAAATATTATTCAACCTCAAAAATCCGCTGATATGGAAAGTCATTCTGATGGAAGAACGCGAGTGGATTGTAGGTACAGGTAGGTAGGTATGATAAATTCGCGGCTTTATATTGGCTTCTCGATAAATTGAATTGACATCGTATTTTCATTGTGCGATCTCTCATATCTCCATGTAACTGGCTGTTTTCCATAAAACTTTTTGGTGATAAATAGCTTAAAGGTACAATAATTTACACAATAAATTTTAAAAACGTTTTTTTAAAAAAGTTGACTATTTCGACTACTTCACTATTTTATTTTCTTCAGTGCTAAAAGGGTCCCAAGTCAATGTTAGGTCAATTTGTTTGGTGAAAATTGATGAAGATTTCTAAATGGTTGAGGAGGACAATTAGGTAACACGTAATTACACTTTTCACTTATTAGTTGGTAGTGTACTACTGTCTTCATACTTATTTATTAGTCTAGGTTTTTTATTTAGGTATGTACCTACATAATATGGGAGACAGGTCACAGGGGACAATAGTAAAATTTTTGAAATAACGACCTGTATAGCTGAAAATTGACAAACTTCTATGGATACATAGCACATTTCAGCTTTATGCTCTATGCACTAATCAAACTAATATTATAAATGCGAAAGTGTGTTTGTTTGTCCTTCAATCACGTCGCAACGGAGCAACGGATTGACGTGATTTTTAGCATGGGTATAGTTGAGGACCTGGAGAGTAACATAGGCTACTAAATTTTATCCCGGTAAATTAAGGATTTGGAATCAAAAAACTTAAACCACGCGGATGAAGTCGCGGGCAGCTAATAGCAGTAAATTGTAGATATACTCGTAAATCGAATTTTTGACAAGCGGATACCCACTGTTCTATTTGACAATTATAATACGGGTCAGTTGTATAAATACCCTCACATTATTGGTACTGAAATAGAGACAATATTAGTTTTAAGACCCTAGAAAAAATAGTTACAATATTTTTTCAAATGCCACAAGAACTGGCCAGACAATTGGATTTATATCGAATAAGTTAGTCGATACGTGGTCAGTGTCTATGACGAGATCTCATTCGGAGCGGCAAAAATAATATGGTACGGTCTTCATATACCTAAGGCAGGAAATCGGTCACATGAAAAACTCACTACGATAAAAATGATACCGGACAAAAATGAAATGATGGTCAAACAAATCGACGTTATTGCGTGTAGTTACAGTGACGGTTTTTTATTAAGTTAATGCTTTAAAAATTTTTTTTTTCCACTACAAGGTAGCCCTTGACTGCGATCTCATCTGATGGTGAGTGATGATGCAGTCTAAGTTGGTAGCGGGCTAACCTGTTAGGGGCATGGCAGTTATATTAAACCCATACCCCTTCGGTTTCTACACGGCATCGTACCGGAACGCTAAATCGCTTTGCGGCATGTCTTTGCCGGTAGGGTGGTAACTAGCCACGGCCAAAGCCTCCCACCAGGCGAACTAACTAATTATAAATTAATTAACTAATTAATTTCCATTAACTAATTATAAATTAACTAAGTTTGACAAACTATCTTTGATCTGTCCAACTACGTGTGAGAAACCATCTTCGATCGGTTGCGTCGTAATATAGTGCCAATCGACTTGGCATCGCTGCAGTGAATCCAAAACAGCCAAGGTTTCGGTCGAGTTTAAGGCTTTTTGGTAGTCCACAAAGGCTAGACAAAGATTATACTCCTGAGCCTTCTGCATAATCTGCCTCAAAGTGAGAATGTGGTGCTGTAGTCTTTACGAAACCCGGCCTGTTATCCGGAGTATGCCGGGTTATTCATCAAGTCTTTGGGCGAGACGATTCGTAATAACCCTCGAGAACAGCTTGTAGCTTGTTGGCTCAGAAAGTCAGAAGTGATGTTGGCCTATCGATTTTGAGAAGGCACTTGTCTCTTTTTGAAGAAGAAGAGAATTGTGACACTGCTTCTGAATGCTTCCGGTGTTAAACCCGAGTTGATGACAGTATCAAAGTAGCATTTCTATATCGACTGTCGATTCAACTCATGGGACTCCTTAACGTCCCACTGCTGGGCACAGGCCTCCACTCTCATGAGAGAGAGGGAATTAGAGCTTAGACCCACCACGCTGCTCCAATGCGGGTTGGCGGGCTTTAACGACTATTATCATGCTAGTGATAATATAGTCGTTAAAACCGGGACCTACGGCTTAACGTGCTCTCCGAGGCACGGAGGTAAGACTGAGACACCGCCAACTTCCTAACTCCGGGCTAGTACCTACTGAGAATTTCTACTACTAGTCAGAAAAACCCAATACTTAATCAATGGTCCGACCCGGGACTCGGACCCGGGACCTCGTCGGCCACAGTTGAGCATGCTAACCACTAGACCAATGAGGCTGTCAAGTTGAGGACCTGGAGAGTGACATAGGCTACTTTTATCCCGGAAAATTAATAAGTTCCCGCGGGAATCAAGAAACTTAAACCACGCAGGCGAAATCGCGGGCATCAGTTAGTATTTTATACACTGTTCAATTTAGTTCAGTCGATTTAGCATATCGGTTCAATCTGATGGCGACGCTTTAAAATACAATGCAATGTCAAGCGTATCGAATCCGATATTGAATTTTCATGATTGCAATCCCATGCGCCAAAATCACTTGTATTAATTCTGCAATCGTTACGTAGGTAAATTATGCCTATATGATCATATGAATTAACGGTAAAGTGATGGCAATAATGAAACATATGAATTGCAATACCTGAAGTAATTATTAACGAGTAACTTTATCGACATAAAATAAGCATTAAGTAACTGAAAAAAACTGAATAGGTTACCTAGGTACTGGGTTCACAACTTAGAGGTACCATAGGTTGGGTATGGGTAGAGTGTGGACATTCTCGACGAGTTCTCTACCGTAGACGATTAATAGTAAGTACCTACAAGTCACAACTCTGTGTATAATATTATGGAGGTAGTTGTAGGCATCAGAATTTCGTTTGGCGTACGTAGGTAAGTAATAAGTATCCATATACTTCCATATCCATACTATTTATAATATTATAAAGGCATCCGTCTCTTTGCTTCGTTTTCAAGGCCCAGCTGTGAACCAATTGCAACCGAAATTAACGGAATTTGGTTACTTTGGAACTACAGGGTAAAGATATAGGTTGCATCCCGAGGAAGGGCATTTTTATCCCGGAAAGTCGGAGTTATTATTATTGTGACGATATTTTTCTAGAACCCGGACGAAGTCACGAGCGTCATCTAGTTTAATCTACGAATCATTCATAGGTAGGTATTGCATAAATAATAAAAATGAAGGTATACATAATTATAATATTAAAATCAATAAATACCAACATATAACACCATACTAAGCTTGGATGAATGGTTTCGATTTTACGGATAATTTAAAATAAGTAAAATTAGGAACCCCAATTACACAACACAGAAGCCGTGAAAAAGACCACAAACTGGAATAAATAAAATAAAAGGCTGATTTTTCGAAAGAGAAGAATTTCTAAAATACAATTGGGGCATTTTTTATCGAAGCCTCTCAAGAGTGGAATTCTCTCGACTAATTTTATCCCGGAGGTATTTCGTAAAATTGGCTGCGTAGAGACAAAGATGAAATTAAGATACCTACGTAACGTTGAAAATCGTGATTAACGATATGCCATAAATTTACATCAAGAATGTTAAAGGCATGTAAGTTTAATTACGAATGCACTATATTTATATTTAAGACCTTAATTTGTCTTCGTAACAACGCGAGGTGTCGGCCACGGTTACACAGCACTTGTTCCTAATATAAACCTTTAAACTAAGGCATTAAAGTTTAATTACGAACGTACTATATTTATACTTAAGAGGAATTCTCCCGGCGATTTCTCCATACAAAAACATTTGTCTGTTTCCTCCGTGGATAATTACAATATTGAAAATATTCTTGCACCATAAAATTTACATGTATCCGTGCCATGCCCCTATGTTTTCCTTTTTTCGATAAATTAATAATTTTAAGAACATAGAACCTTCACAACCCGCAAAAAATGGCCCAGTTTTCGTTCCATCATCAGACATCCCGCAAATAAATTTGACGGATATAATAAAAAAAAGAAAAACATACCGACATAGCCTGAGTCCTTGTTAAATTATTCGTAAAAACAGAATTAAAATCGGTTCAGTTTTGAAGGTGGAAACAGAAAAATACGAGAGTGAGAATTCTACTGTTTTTCATAGGTATAATCGGTCCAAGCTGCAGTTGTCCCTATCGGGTTTTATTGGCCTCTATTCGGGGAGGTTAAATACGTATACACACACACATATGTACATAGTTAGTGAGTTCAAGCGTAGTCGATATAATTATAGTATCGATAATCTAGTGTTGTTTATCGACTTCGATATTTAAGTTTTTACTTATTCTGTGAGTATATAGTCCATACCCAATAATTGCCAGTCGGCAGTGGGCAGCACATGTCAGGTTTTTTTTTATCCACTACAAGTTAGCTCTTGACTGCGATCTCACCTGATGGTAGGTGATAATGCAGTCTAAGATGATAGCGGGCTAACCTGTTAGGGGCATGGCAGTTATATTAACACTGCGATATCTCCGCACTGCCGGCCGCCCCCCCCCTATTTCTATTGCGCGTTAATTTATTTCTTGACTGCCTCGTTGGTCTAGTGGTTAGCATATTCGACTGCGGCCGACGAGGGTTCGATTCCCGGGTCGGGCCATAACAAGTATTGGGTTTTTCTGACAAGAAATTCTCAGTACTAGCCCGGAGTAAGGAAGATGGCGGAGTTTTACCCCCGTGCCTCCAAGAGCATGTAAAGCCATCGGTCCTGCGCCTGATCTCTCTCCGGTCCTGTCGGATTTTCCGTCCCATCGGGCTATGAGAGTAAAGGAACAGAGAGTGCTCCAGTGTATGCGCCCACACTTGTGCACTATAATATCTCCTGCGCAGATGGCTCTTTGGAGATAGGCCGCCGTGGCCGAAATTCGGTTGAGAGGACATTATAGCAATCCTGAACGCTGTGGTCATATTGTGGGAGGTTCCGGGTACGATTCCCAACATGGTCCAAATGGGAATTTATCATTTTTAAATTTTCTGTGGTCTGATCTGGTAGGAGGGTTCAGCCGTGGCTAGTAACCACCCTACCGACAAAGACGTACCTCCAAGCGATTTAGCGTTACGGTAGATGCGTGTAGATACGTCATGCCGTGTAGAAACCGTTAGGGGTATAGTTTAATATAACTAACCCTAACAAGTTAGCCTGCTACAATCTTAGACTGTATCATCGTTCTCTATAATGGCTCTGATAGTTCCTTAGTTAAGATGATTGTGAAATGGAGATAGTGAAAAAAAAATCCCGGCTGAGTTTGTTGTGGGCTCTTCTCAGACAGGGCGCGTTTGGACTTTGGAACCCTCGTAACTTTAGTTTAAGATGTCGTACTGATTATCACCATTATATTATGTTATATGTTATAAATAACCGGATGTCAATAAGTGTAGTTTATATTGAATAAACGTTTTTTGACTTTGACTTTGTCTAACATCAGGTAAGATCGCAGTCAAGAGCTAACTTATAGTAGAATAAAAAAAACATATAAAAATAGTTCCCAACTGAGTAAATGACCTCCCTGGCACAGTGGTGTGAGGTGTGCTGTCATGTAAGCGCAAGGTCACGGGTTCAATTCCCGGCAGGGTCAATTTGGAAGTTTATATATCTGAATTTTCTCAGTTCTGGTCTTGTGGCAGGCTTCGGCCGTGACTAGTTACAACCCTAACGGCAAAGACGTACTGCCGAACGATTAGACGTTCCGGTAGCAACTAACCGATGAAGGCTACTTAGGGCTTTAATGTAACTAACTGCTTTATGCCTGACAGGTTAGTCCGATACCATCTTAGACTGCATCATCACTTACCGTCAGCTAAGATCGCACTCTAAAGCTAGGTAACTGTTAGTGCATTAAAAACATTAAAAAAGGAATCAAAAACAGAGAAATAAGTCCAGGGTCAGAGTTATTAGAAAGCAAAAAATATACGAAACGCAAAACACATCTAGGTATATCATTTTGCCGACTGCGAGTAGCTCAAACACATATTTTAATTTTATTTAGGAACTCGTTCGAGCGAGCGGCGTGCGTACGCATACATGCGCATTTAATAAGCGTTCGGTCTTCTCCGGGAGCAGCGCGACGGCAATATACCTACCTGAATACCTACTCTCAAGTTTGCCCGTTCATTCGCATTGCTCTTAAGACCTTTTGTCTTAAGAAGAACGGTGTCGGTATCGCGGTCGGTCTCACGTAGGTCACATTTTTACCCCCTACCAAAAGTGCTCAACGCGCCTAAAGAAGTTTTCACTTCAAAAAGGTATCTCTTCAGAAGCACCTAGTATGACTTAGATACGGCATGGTCACTTGTATTCACTTTTCAATGCTTTGAATAAGACTAGTTAGATATTAAGTATCTCATTAGAAAAAATATATAGGAAGGAAGGTAAGTTATATCATAAAATATAAAGTTAGTTCAAAAACTAAAACCCGACTACTGAAAATTCACGCTCTAAAATGTATGAAACCAGAAAATATTCTCGTCTGAAATTGTTATGTAAGTATTTACAAACTATTCAATATTGAATGTCTATTGAATGCACAAAGTTACACGCAATATATTATAATGCATTTTATACATATTCATAGTGATGTTCAGAGGATAGCCGTGGTCAGATTATGCCGCTTTGCCCTAAAGCTTTTTAAGTACTTCTAACGACTTCTTTTGACGACCTCCGTGGCGCAGTGTGTAGCGCTGTTGCCTTAACGTGCGGAGGTCCTGGGTTTGATCCCCGGCAGGGTCAATTTGGGAATTTATAATTTCTGAATTTTCCCTGGTCTGGCCTGGTGGGAGGCTTCGGCCGCGGCTAGTTACCACCCTACCGGCAAAGACATGCCGCTAAGCGATTTAGCGTTCCGGTACGATGCCGTGTAGAAACCGAAGGGGTATGGGTTGAATATAACTGCCATGCCCCTAACAGGTTAGCCCGCTACCATCTTAGACTGCATCATCACTTACCACCAGGTGAGATCGTAGTCAAGGGCTAGCTTGTAGTGGATATAAGAAAAAAAAACTGTTAGAATGTATTCTTTTGTTAGAGAGGAAACCATAACGTACATTTCCTCGCTAGTGCTAAGAAGATTAGAATAACTTACATTTCAATTGTTATTTGTATTACACTAAATACTACTTTTACTGGTCATATAATCAGGTACATTAGGTAGAACTGTTCCAAGATCCTCTATAAAGCCTCGCTACTTGATATTTATTATCACTCGAAAGAGACTAACGAAAAAAATTGATACTTCGTGGACCTGTCACCGTAAGATTGTAAAAAACGTTAGATTATAATATAACGTTTTTTATCTCGATAGATTATAAACTGTCGACAGATTGTGAACCGTAACATACTGCTTACAATTTAACGCGTTATTTTTCGGTAAATTGTATATTAGGTATATTAACCCGATAGAACCTAAGTGCCCGGCCTGTGGCCGGGCACTACCTGAATTTTCATGTCGAACCCTAACCTAACCTATAGTTCACGCGCGAGTTGAATGCAGAGTAAATGTATGGTGACACTTACATTTATTCTGCATTCAACTCGCGTGTGAACTGTACAAGAAAGAGACAAGAAAACGTAAAAACAATAAATATTTCATAAATTATTTTTCATTCATTTTTTTCATTTTTCATTTTCATTTTCATTTTTCAATGAAGATCAACTTTCCATAAAAAGTCTTTTTTATGACAGGATAGACTAGGCAGGTTTTCCGTGGGAACACTATCAGTCCTTGGGAGTTGGGACCTAGATGCGGCAGGTGGGTCATTATGGTGGAATGATATTAATGTCTCTTTTTTTGACTAAACAATTTATAACTTCTATTACCATGAATCTTCGTTGATTAGATGGAGTTAACCAAGACGCCACAAGCTTGGAGTAAAAAATTGGAAAACGAGCGCAAAGGACAGAGACAGATGAAGAAATCATCTGGACCAGGCCCGGGCCCACAAGGGGATGTAGCGCCGATGATGATGATTAACATGAATCTATTAGAATTATTATTTTTATGCGTTGGTCTTTTAATTAACCTTTATTCTATAGATATCATTTTTTTTTTTTTTTTTTTATCCACTACAAGCTAGCCCTTGACTGCGATCACACCTGATGGTAAGTGATCATAAAGAATTAAAGTGGAACTATCGTGTTAGATTTGTCCTTTTCATGGAGAAAAACCATCATCACATCACCTGGCGAGATCGCAGTCAAGGGCTAACTTGTAGTTGCATAAATAAAATAAACATACCAATTGAATAATGCTATATCCACTTAGTAACAAAAACACAGATTCACATTAGCACTGAACAAACACTAGGAAGATATACAGTTAAAACACAAACTTAAATGACCGTTTGTTTATGAGTCACCCACGTTGTATGGAAGGTCAGTGAAATTGGATGGAGCGCGCGCGACGCTGTTCCTACTACTAAATTGTCAAATTAGAATCTGAATCAAACGTTGGCAGCGGGACACACTTCGCTTTTATTTCGCTAATATGGTCATTGTATAATATAATTTGATATTCTAGAAAGTACTGTTGTGGGTATTTAAATAATAAACTTAGTTGTCATCCTACTACGTCTTTCATTGTCACAACATGGTGACAGCGGTGGAAAGACAAGACAATAAGTTATAGGGCTAAACGTTGAACTGCCGTTTTACAAAATGGCACTGATTTGTAATGCGTAATGTTTCGTAATGCAACAGCACTAACTGAATTCTTGAGCTACTGGTATCATCACGTCGCACATAGCTATCGACACGCGTAGCATATAGCCTGGACTTGTAAGTAATGTGATTTCGCAGATGATTGGACTTTATCTCATAAGCTCCAGTATGCCGGGTAAATTAGGTTAGGACGTCGTAATAAGGGCAATTGTACCCACTTCGTTACGGCTTCAGAGTAGGGTAGTAACTAAGAGTAGTATGTGAATACATGTAATTTACTTTTATATTATATTTTAACACTATACCGAATTTCATCCAAATCGGTTGAACAAATGGGCTGTAAAAGCGTAGCAGACACACAGCAAACAGACACACTTTCGCATTTACAATATTAGTATGGATTGTTATAGTAAAGACATCATACTATACTAATATTATAACTGCGAAAGTGTGTTGGTTTATTGGTTTGTCCTTCAATCACGCCGCAACGGAGCAACGGATCGACGTGATTTTTGGCATGGGTATAGTTGAGGACCCGGAGAGTGACATAGGCTACTTTTTATCCCGGAAAATTAGAGAGTTCCCGCGGGAATCAAAAAAACTTAAACCACGCTGACGAAGTCGCGGGCATCAGCTAGTACCTAATATATAAGGCGCGATAGAAACGCGTCCAACGAGCCGTGTCAGAAGTTCTATCATAAAAGTGATTGGATGTGGCGCGAGTTGAAGCCACCTCCATACACTCACGACCCTCAACATCACGCGCTGGATAATGATGTGTTGGTATTTGAAACACAAATCAAAGCTTGCTTACGCGCGCGTATACGACGTATTGACTTTTACTTTCATTATCGCACCGCTGCAGCCACTCTGTATGTGTGTCCAAGCCTTTAGATATATTAGTGTCCATATTCAAATTGACTTGATAAATCATAAATGGTTCCCAATGTACTTAATGTAGGTATAATAAAAAATAAACAAATATTCTAATAAAAAATACTTAAATTAAAATTACGAATTACGAATAACAACATTAAATACCTAATTGGCCCAAAAACCCTAATACAAATTCGTCAAGTAAAAAGATGGATATTACATACTTTTAAGACTAAGTAAAAAACGAAAGCTTGGAAATAACGTAGTAAACGGAATGAGAACAAATGTACGATAGCGTTATTTGAAAGGATGGCTTGTTAGTTGACTGGATTTATTTTCCTATTTCCCAGCTTTTTATTTAAAAAAATATATTCGATACTGCTAACCTAAATCACAGGTTAAATAATTATTATAACGAATCGAGATATTTAAAATAACATGTATCCTATGTTTTATATTGGAATATTCAATATAATAACTATTCAATTATGATAATTATTATTATTTATACCGATATAGATACTAGTACCTAATAAAGGCCTGCGGTTACGAAGTAGGTAAGTATTATTTCATCTGTGCGCCCTGCGGTGCTAAAATGTGTTAATTTCGTGCATACAAGTTAGCATACTGAAGTTAGTCTTGGTAAGTATTCAGAGGGTAGCTGCAATGATTTGATGCCATAGAGCACTGCGACTCGCTTGATGTATAACGTCCACCTAGTGGAACCACCTCATTTTTTTTCCGTAGGGGGTGATGTGTCGTTCTGTAGGCTGGCCGCTTTTCAACACTGGCCGCCTGGACGTCTCATGTTTCGAATCAAGTTGAATTTGGAACGGGTTCAAACTGAGATGCGTTCTGCGACTGCGTTGAAGTCATTCTACTCTGGTCTCTCCGAGCGAACCAAATCAAACAGCTATTACAAAAATCGTAATAATAATATAGTATAGACGTACATCGGTGTGTGTATCTCCGACAAGAGAACAACAGTCATCAATTGCAGCACTTTGGGATCCCAACGTATTCGAAGTTCAAACTATATTTCCCGCCCATTGCCACTCCAGCTTTACAACCTGTTGAGTTACGTCGGCTAGACTCGAGATCACAATATAGAGAAACTTTGAGCATCGCTCTCTTTATCTCTCGCTGAGTGACTCGCTGGGCTTTCTTATAAGGCTCATACCTCATGACGTCTCTGAACCGTATGCCATCACTGGCAACAAGCACTGTTCGTGAACCATACCTTTTAATCTAAATATCAAGTGCAAGCGAGTGATTGCCCGCAACCTACTTGGCGCGGTTCTCACCGCAGACAGCTATGCGAGTATCGACGTTCTGACTGGTCATGATTCTTTGTAGTGATAAATATAGCTTGCGATACCAAAGTCAATTTCATGACCCCATTTTACAGCAACGTAGCGTAGTAAATAATACCTAGTATATAACTCTACTATATAGGCATAAAAACTGACTGATTGACATATCAATGTCAGTGGCGTGCACGACATAGAGGCATAGAAGCATTGCTTACCCTTGTTAAAAAAGCTCAATGCTCATTCATCATGCCCTGCCTGAAAGAAGGTATAACTACCTAAAGAATGCCTAACCTGACTCCGAACGCCACTGATCATTGTACAGCTGAAACTGATGGGTCTAGATTCCAGAAAACACATGGAGGATTTCTCTTATTATGGAAGGATTTACCTACTGAAATTTTATTTAAGCAATGCTGGAGCTAACTAGCGATGGCAGGTTGGCGTTAAAAGTAGTTTCAGGCAGGAGATAGGTAGGTACTTAGGTAGTTTAAAGAGATGAGCTTGAAAGCAGACATAAATCAGCAATACGCGATATCAACGATGATATTAACGCAGCAGGATATCAAAACAAAACACGCGCGTAGGCGAGTACGTTCTGTAATATCCAAATACCGACAGCAAATTGTATGAAGCAGGTCAAAGTCAGCAGGATCCATGTAATGCAACTCCTAGCATCCACGTACCTAATAGGGATGGTGACAACTCAATCAAATCAGCAACTCTTTTTCATAAAAACGCGCTTCTAGTATGGAAGTTGAATGAAATTCACAATTATTGTGACGTCATCAAATTTCAACGCACTTTTTTTTCTTTAATCTATATTCTTAAATGATTATCAAACTTAAAAAACTACTTAAATAAACTAACCGAGGATGTGAATTTTAGGTCTTTTGGAAGACCCTCTATTTAATAATCAGTTAGAAATAATTTATTTTTCGTATAGGCATCATCCACATTGGACCCTTCTCCTCGCGCGGCATGTATGTTACAGGCCTTAAAGTCAAGTCCCATTGATATTGCCGCAAAATTCGGCAGAATGTGTCCGGTTCACAGAATACTTTCTAAATCCTTTAAGCATTCAACCAAAAATAATGTGTAGGATTAAATTCCTTTACAATTAATTATTTTGCTAATTTATTTATTCATGGCCGAATAAATAACACAATTGGTTTGAATATTTGGAAAGGGTTAAATTTTTAAGGATCAATTTATTCACGTCAATTCATACGTTAGGCTGGACGCCCATTGTCTTATGTTGCCTGCGCGCGGCAAATTTTTCGGAATTCAAAGTCAGTATAAATACTAGTAGTATTTATCAATGCGAAATAGTGTCTGTTTGTCTGCTACGCTTTCACAGCCCATCTTTTCAACCAATTTTGACGAAACACAGGTGGTACTTATTTATGAATGATTGCATCCCGGAAAAGGACAGGCCACTTTTTATCCCGCGGAAATTAAAAAACTTTTATTCATGCGGACGAAGTCGCGGCAATAATCTAGTTTAATATATTTTCATTGAGCTTATTTATAACCCCCGACGCAAAGAGATAAGTGTTAGTACACCTACAGTTTATCTGTAAGTATCTACCGTCTGCTCTTTTCTTGTTGATGAAGGGATGTGAGGAACTTCCACTGGTCTGATCGATGCGAAATTTGGTTAGTAGCCTGTTACGAGTACCTCAATGTGTCGCGGTTTTATAAGACACGGCTGCAAGAGCAGCTCGGTACTCAGGTGACAGATGTCAGATAGTAGCCAATGTACGCCCAGCTTATCTCTTTATTAAATCCTTTGTGTCCATCTAAAATAGCCATCCCACATACATTTTGTTATGGATATGTTCTCATTTTACAAACAAGACAGACCTCGATCCAAATTGAAATTAAAAATATAGCTCGGAGTGTTTACGATTTGATTCATGTTATTATTTGTACCTACTTGTAAGCTACCATTAAATGCTTACATACTTTATAATTAAATTTACTTTTAACCAACTTCAAAAAAGAGGAGGTTCTCAAGTCGGTTCTCAAGTGATGGGTACACCAAAAAGTTAAAGATATATAAATTCGTTTACCGACTTTCAAAACCACTGTCCTGAAGTAAAAATAATCTTGATTTCTATATAATATGTCGTAATCGGCCAATCGTAACGCGTCAACAACGTCAGCGTGTCTTATTAAAATGCACGCCTGACTTCAACATAGTGTGTAGAAATCAAAATAATTTTCAGTGGCTTTCGCAGTCGATTTTTACTATTTTACAGAATTTTAGATTTTTTTTCTTTATCCACTACAAGTTAGCCCTTGACTGCGATCTCACCTGATGGTAAGTGATGATGCCATCTAAGATGGTAGCCGGCATGTTACATGAACTTAAATTAAAACCATACCCCTCCCTATTCGGTTTCTACAGGGCATCTTACTGGAACGCTAAATCGCTTGACGGCACGTCTTTGCCGGTAGGGTGGTAACTAGCCACGGCCGAAGCCTCCCACCAGGCCAGACCAGGGAACATTCAGAAATTATAAATTCCCAAATTGACCCTGCCGGGGATCGAACCCGGGACCTCCGCACGCTAAAACAACAGCGCTACACACTGCGCCACGGAGGTCGTCAAAAGATACTTGAACAGGTACCTACTTTAAATAAAATGAAGCTATTATGTATCAGGTATCAGTCAGTCAACAGGCTCTTCACTTACCATAAGTTCTCTTCTAAGCTTATCAAGTTCGTGAGCAGAAGGCGGTGCGGGTTGAACCCTGCCTCTCCTCAGCTCTTCCAGCTGCCTCGTCAGCTCTTCCACCTTCGCCACCGCCACAGACAGCTCCTTTTCCTTCTCATTGAATAGCGCTCGTATTGACTCTAAGTCACTAGCTGGAAGGAAGAAAAATTAATTATTATTGAAGTGAAAATTCTTTAGAATCGTTGTGATTTGAAAATTCAATATAACGAAAAGCGGCGACACCAAAAAGAGACAAACATATACCTATATGATTTAGCCTGCGAGAGAATGAGATAGAATACAAGTTATATTTATCTCATTCTCTCGTAGGCTAATTTTCTGGATTTTCACTTCTGCCGTGTGTGAATTGCACACACATGTTTTTTCTTATGACCCTCGCCAATTTACATGGTCAGCACTCCTACTGCAGATGAAATAATAGTTTCCATGCATAGTCGAAATTTCATGGGCTCGAGCGAATAGCACGCTATTTAATAGATCGTTGTCTTAAAAACGTGCGTGCTAGAATCACTGGGTTTTGACCATAACCCATATCCCTGGAATGAACTACCTATCCTCTTTCTCTAAAAATATTTTTTTCGCAGAGGATAGGGATTAAGTGGCTGTCAATTACTTTGTTAATTCTCATAATTACCTAATATTATTTGTTATTAGATGTTATTTGATACTTTTCTAGTAGAAATGTTTCACCATATAATCAGGCATGCAAAATTACATTTGTTTATAATTTTTTTTTTTAACTTAAAATTTTAAAAAATCACCTATTGTGTCCTAGTTAGTCCTCGGTTAAGTCCAACTTAGGTAATAGGCATGATGACAGTAACAAAGAATCAATGAAATTATAAATTTTTCTAATAAAATTGGATTCATGGATTATAAAAAACGTATTTTTTTTCCTATTTCGAGTAAGATTGCTATTTATTTTGATAAAATAAAACTATAAAATACAGTAAACAGCCATATTGGTTAAAACACCAATGAAGCGACAATGACGTCACAATTATTTTCGAACTTTGACAATCACACTATTGTTTACTGCACACTGCACAGAGTACATTGGTAAAAATAATAGTGACGACACAAACGACGCCATGACACCGCCGAACGTTTTGGCCGTGAGCTTTAAAATTAAAATTTCAAATGCCAATTTCATCTACCAAGCCTTATTTTTCTGCTGACATAAGATATTTTTTCGAAATAGTAGATACTTCCGAACATAATCTGACCATTTTTCAAAATCAGTCATCATGCCTATCATAATATGGTCTCCGCGATACTGCAGGTTCCGTAGTGCGGAGACCAAGGTTAAAAATGACTGTAACTGTGTATTGGCAATAAATATATATTTTATTTTAATAAAATAAATTAATGCTTTTTCCAAACTCCGGGTTAGAGCGAGTCGATGGTTTTTTGCAACTAACTATATATTTGATGAACTGCGGTACCTAAAGTATAAATTGAAATCACATAAATCATAATATTTCAAGCATCCAAAGCAAAGTAGAATTAAGCTATAACGATATGAAAATACCCTGGTTTTTAAATAATGCGCGTTGGTTTTTTCACTTGACATATTTTGTGCACTTTTCACTTTGTTCACTTTTCATTACTTTTTACTGAATTCTATGCAAGTTCTCCAAGCATAGCGTTCAATGCACTGACATTTATCTAGGTACTTGTTTATGGGCTACATTAATTTATTAAAATTATAGATATCTACCTTATAGACAAGATAATTCAATAAAAGGCAATTTGGAGCAAAAAAATGTCGTTTCACAGTAAAATCGGCCAGATGCGACCAATTTCAGCGCTCCAAGGGAAATACCTCCGACCTTTCAATTACAGAAGACAATAAAGAGGGCTTTATCTGAAACGTCCCCATTGGAACCCAAAGATTGAATAGATAGGTACATGAAACATGGATGAACGCTTTTTCATGTAGGTTTTCAAAATAATTTTCTTCTGTAAATTATAAGGTGGCGTAAAGATCATAATATTCTGATGATCCTATCTAAGAATGAACGCGCCATACAATAAGTGCAATGACGATATCTAATTTGTACAGCTCGCGCGCGAGTTGAATGCAGAGTAAACGTATATGTGTCTATACATCTTGCTACACTACTATAAATTTTGCAACATTTACGGTCAACGTCAAAAGTACGAGTAGGTACATAGTTAGCGTAACTGCTAAAACTGTGATCAAGCAATCTGAATCACTCATCTACACAAACATGCTGTCCAAAACATAGGTCCAAAATATTGAACTAAATTTAATACCATTAGGTTCAAACCATTACTATTAATACTTCTTATATTATTGCCATAAATTTTCAACAATGTCAATCTACAAGATGAATATTATTTTTGTAAGTTTGAGGGTGACTTTATAACTAACAAGCCATCTTGTTTGCTTATTCTTTTGACGTCGACTGTACATCAGCAGTCCTTTAAAAGGTTTCCCTTAAGAATTTTTAGCAAAGTTGCTTTAAGGCGAGTCACCTCCAAGATTTTAGAAGGTGAGGTGTGGGGTGCCGCCCGCGCGTCTCGCGGTACATTTCTCGTAGAGACTGGCGGGGAAGCGGGCAGCGCGGTATATTCTGAAACCGCTTGGCAACGTTCAAGTTCTGGGATTAATTTGAATTAAATAGATATAGGACTTCAGTTTGAAATAAATTTTAGCAGGTTCTCATTAATACTTCAAGAGGAATTTATCCATATAAAAATGATGAGCAAAGTCGAAAATTTTATTAATAAAAAATTCGTTTTAAACTTTTAATTTAGCCTGTTTCAAGATTTTTTTTGATCGAGTAAAGTACATCCTATCGTGTAACAAATTAGCACATTCTTTAGACAATATCTTTAAGTGTATCGGATATTTTTTGTAAGACCGTTATTTAATAGTAAATACCGAAAACATTTGATCTAGCAAACCAGTTTTCACCGCTGAGCTGAGGTGACTCGCCTTAAGTATGTTAAGAATAAAATTAACTTGAATAATTATTATTTTCCACTGCGAATAGAAATCCTTGGGTTTTAAAGTAAATCCAAAGTTGTGTAACGGCAAGTCCAAACCAAACGGTACTCGTATTTACTTATAGAATAAATATTATTGTAAAATTACAATAATTTATTATATTGAACTTGAATAAACTCCAATGAATAAAAAGCCGATAGAAACAAGGGGTCGTTTTCACCCCCAGGGCCTCAAATAGCGTAGGCCGTAGGCAGTTATTCGATACGAACGTATATACCGCTACCCATTTACATTGGTTTGTATTTCCTTCCCTAAGTGCCTATACAGACGGGCCACACTAAAATCGTGCTCCATATCTCCGTAAAATAGACAGTTATACAGAAAATCATGTATCTCGTGGCTCTCGCTGCAGTATACCGATATGTTGCATTTTCGCAGCCACAAATTAGATACCTAAGAGGGCGACGGTGCTTGCATGGTTGTCGATATTTACTAAGGGTTTTGGAAGGGCCTGTAAATTGTTGTAGAATGGTACCACTACCATCTTAGATTGCATCATCACTTACCATCAGGTGAGATCGCAGTCAATGGCTAGCTTGTAGTGGATAAAAAAAAAAAAAGGATAATTAATCCATTTTCGTACAATTTTGTGTCTATCGATATTTTGGTGTGAAAAGTATGAATGTGCAGATTATGGCACGTCTGAAAGGACCCCAAGTGGACTAATGCCACAAATCGTATCGCATAATAATATAATTGAAATCAGAGGAAAAAATATCAGATTAAATTATTGAACTAATTAATTATACGATAAACATATTTATTAAATCCATACTTAATATTATAAATGCAAAAGTGTGTCTGTCCGCTACACTTTCCCGGCCCCTCTTTTAAAAAAAATTTGACAAAATTTGGTACCTACTAATTTGGTTGCTTTCTGGGGAAGGACATAGGCTACTTTGTCCTGGAAAATAAATGAGTCCTAAAAACCTTAATTCACGCGGACGAAGTTGCGGGCATCATCAAGTTAGGTAAATAAATATGTAATAATTACTGTGTATATTACTTAAATAAGACCATATTGTAAATCTATGTCCTCATCTCGGTTAAAATCTTCGAATTATACCTGAGAACTACCAAGGGAGATCTATCTGAATAAAACGAATTAAAAGAGAGCCTCATTACTACGAATTCAGTACTTCTACCACAGAATACTTAATAGTAGAGGAGAATCACTCTACGAAGACGTTTAAATAAATAGCGGCTCTTGATGCGACGTACATAAAATGCAATAGGGATGCCTATGTGAAAACTAAATTACTGATTATTAAATAGAGTCTTCCAAAAGACCTAAAATTCACATCCTCGGTTAGTTTTAAGTTTGTTAACCATTTGAAACTATAGATTAAAGAAAAAAAGGGCTTTTAAATTAGATGACGACACAACTATGTATCTGATATAAACTTCCATACTAGAAGCGCGTGCTTAAGTTTGATAAAGACTGGATTTGATTGAGTTGTCATCATCCCTATTCAGCTTTCTATTCAGAAAATATTTAACTACCTACACATCCAATATTTTTCTATCACGTAGCTCTTATCCCTTCTGACACGGTACGTGTAGCATTAGGATTGTCTTCTAACTTAGGTTCTAATGACTGAGGTCTTCAGAGTAATAAGTCCGTAATATTTATATTACAGTAGAAATAACCAAGAATGATTAAATATCTGAAATTGTATTTATTTCATTCATGTCTGAGAAACGCGAAAGTGTAAAGTCAAACGCATTTCACAGAGAGTTTGCGACACTCGACTGATACGAGTGCCGTCGGCGGATTCCAACGCCGTAGGTATATAATTTTATATCTTGGGTCACGTGACAAGTGAGCCAGGCCTGCTTTTACTCAGAAATTCCCCATTTTCCCCGAAAGGGATTTCCCCGTGGATCAAGCTTAACTACAAAAACGTTAACTGACGCAAATTGATGTACAACAAGTAAAAACAAATGGGATATTCACACTCACAAAGGGTAACATGAAAAATGATCGCTAAACGTGTCTTAAAAGAGGGAAATAATTTGTGGCTCCCCTTACCCTGTTAAAAAATATAGCTACGCTTTTTGCATAAGTACCGCTCTGTGTTGTACTAATTAGTTTTTCTTTCGTGAAAAGGAATTTCTGTAGCGATGGAAAAAATAAAGCTTAGGTAGTTATAAGTAAAAATTTTGCAGGTAGTACCTACCTGTTATGTTATCTTAGATGGGCAGATAAACCAGAGAAACAAGTAAGTAAGTTATATTTTAGTCAAGCTTTAAAAATCAACTAAAAGGCACTTTATAAGGAATTTAGCTTTTTCCCGCGGCTTCGCCTACATTCAATTTTAAGTTATACATACTCGTAGTTCATTTTTTATACAAATGTCAAACCCCTATTTTAGGGGCTTGATATTTTAAACACCCCTGACTGTATGTCCAGCGCGATTCGTCCAGTGCATAGCTCAAACCAATGGACAAAACCATAGTCAGTCAGTCACCTTTTCCTTTTAAATATTAAATACTAGACGATACCCGCGACTTCGTCCGCGTGGATTAGGATCTTTTGTTCCCGCGGGAACTCCTTGATTTTCCTTGATAAAAAGTAGCCTATATCCTTCCCCGGGATATAAACTATCCCAATACCAAATTTCTTCAAAAGCGGTTAAACAGATGGGCCGTGAAAACTTAGCAGACAGACAGACTTACTTTCGCATTTATAATATTAGTATGGATTTAGATTTTGTGACCGTTAGGTGACCAATTGTTTTGTGCGATGTGTTCCTAAGTCCAAATTCTAGTATAAATTTATTTTTCAAGTCTCACATTGCAGTGTTAAATAATCACAATACATCTAAAAATCTTAAAAATAAATAAATAATAATATAATAACTAAAATATATTATTAAAAGGAGTCCCTTTAGGCAAGGTTCCAAAGATACTGGCAGCGTTCCCCCTTTGAATAGCTAGACTTATTCTTTGTCCGAGGTAGCTGCCAGCTCTTCGGTCTCCTGTGATGTCGACTAACTTTTTTGCTATTTCCTTAAAAAGCCTTATAGCGCTAGGACCCCACGGATCAAGGGTCTCGACACCGAATGGGACAAAATCATATTCGGAGCCTAGACCCCTGTATTTGCATGCTTTAGCTTTTTCAGCCGCTTCACAAGCCGCACCAACTCTAGTATAAATAAATAAAATAATCTTTTATTTCCGACTCACCGATCTATAACATTAATTGAACAAAAGACTTAACTATGTACCAAAGATTAGTGTGTTAGTAACAATTTTTCCTTGTTACTAACACACATAGTGTGATAAATTACCTACTATCACACTATGTATCATGTAACTGTATTAGAATTTCTAAGCCGATTCAATAGCGTATAAACTGTTTTCCGTCGAAATAAACGTATTTTCCTACCGCTTCCTTCGAAACTTAGTTAAGTAAAAGCTCACGTCTTAGAGGAAATAGTTTTTCAAACAAGTATGTACTTTTCCGTACTGCACAGCTGCAGTTTAATGTAGTAGGTAAAATTGTATGTGGAGAACCGCTCATGAACTGAATGTAGGAGCTGCAGACAATATCAAAGCAAAGAGTACATAGTTTCTTAAATTCACCTAACTTGAACACACAAAAATGCACATGCGATTTTGAAATGAAAAATTTCCAGTAAAACAAACTTTTTATCACTAAACTACAATAAACTGTGAAATGGACGTTGCAGTGTTACAGGCTCCACCGAGAACAGTGGTGTATCATAGTGAACTTCCAGAGTGTTGTTCGCTCCACTGGTGGATCCTAATGGAGTCGAAAAGTGTTACAGGATCTACTCAGACCAATGGTGCATCACAGTGAATTTCAGAGTGCTATAACCCTATAATGTGATCTTAGTTTAGATATTTAACCGATATTTGTTGCTGAAATAATATTAAAACTCAGGCCTGGATGTCACTAAGATTGTGCGTCAATAGTAGTAGATATAGTAGGTAGGTAAGGTAAATAAGGAAATGCTTGGAAGCAAGACTGCTTAAGTTAGGCAAAATCAACATGGAACTATAAACACGCGACTGAAACCATCAATTTTATTGATTTTCCACAACTCGCTGCGTGACTGGTGCCGTGTCACTAGAAGGATGGTACGGAAAAAAACGATTTGTCAAATTTATCCATAAAAATGTAAACTATATTTTACCATCGAAACATTACAGGTTCCCTTGGAAATGAAGAAATTTATTTTATGTAGGCCAACTCATGGCACTGACAATTTATGATGAGTCAAGATTATCAACGGTGTGGGTAGTGTCTATTGAGAAGACCGAACAAAAGCATAAAAAATATCAATTTACAAGACAAAAGAAACACATGAAATACGATTTGAAGGTATTAGATACTACAGCTACAGATGCTATTTTAGCCTCACAAAATCAATGTGTTGCCTAAAGCGTATTAACACATTTCCATTGGCATCCTATTCAGCGCTGAAGGTCTACTGGAATAAAGTTAACATCATATGATTCCAGTCCAGCATTGATTAAGTTACTCTGAGTACAGAATAATGTGAACTGGCCCAACTGGGTATTATTACTTCAGAGGATTGACACTAATTGCTGGAAGCCCTATATAAACTTCTTTATATAAAACGTGTTCGCCCTAATCGTCCCTATCGCAGAAAGCTTTATTTTATTTCCCTCCTAAGTACACTCATCTAGAAAACGATATTCGTTGATTTTTCTTTTTAAGTAATTGGATGCTATTTCGAATGTTAATAAAACGATATATTCGGAAGCGCTTTCAAATCTTTGTAAAACTGAGCAAATCCTTCAATCGTTAATAATGGTTTCATACGGAGTTTAAAAGGCGTATTGGATTTAAGTCACATGAGTGCTTAAACGGATTACCATATTTATTTTGTGATTAAAACTGCTCACTAAACAAGGATTATGAACCGCCATGACGGGATTTTTGGAGGTTGCTATTCCCTTTTTTGTCGGGTTGTGTTTATTAGGGACGAATCATACTAATATTATAAATGCGAAAGTGTGTTTGCAGCGTGATTGAAGGACAAACCAACAACGGTTTTTCCTTAAATCCCGCTGCAACGGAGCAAATGATCGACGTGATTTTATGTAGAATGGGCATTGTTGAGCACATGGAGAGTAACATAGGCTATTTTTTAACCCGGAAAATTATGGATTTTCCGTGGAAAATAAAAAAACTTATTCCACGCGGACGAAGTTGCGGGCATCAGCTAGTAATAAATATATATAAATTAAAATTTTTGATGATAAAAGTATTGATGTGCTCTTCCTTTACATTAGGTCTCAAAAAGTAGGTCTAGATAAGTAGTAGGACAGAGTTTCATGGACCTACTAGAACCTACACTTATTCATGGAGGAATTTGCGGGCAGGACTTACAACAATTAAATTCGTAGAGTTTAAAATCACAGAACCCCGTGTGGTTGAGTTTCTCCCGCATTTTTCCCCGGTTTTATTATCACTAATTTTAATTAAGTTTCGTGCAAACGTCCGGTGCGTAAATAGGGCAGTAAAATATTTTTGTGTGACACCTGACAGTCGCCCAGGTGGGCTTTATGGGTCCCAAAATAACACTTTGAATTTTTAATTAAGTAAGTATTTCAAAGGAGCTTGCGCAAATTTAACCTCAGGTAATATATTTTAGTATATTAATAGGTATATAGTAATATGTAAAATATTAATCAACATCATGAGACAACCAAGAAATAGCACAAGGGATTGAGGACGTGCATACAACTAATTTTTCAATTACAAAGATGTTTGACAGCAGCGTCACGAGTCGTCCGCATTGACCGCATCGAAGAAGTGATGAACGCAATGCTTCAATACATCCCACTACCGATTTCATTGCATGTCTTCTGTAACATAAATTAAAGCTAATATTGTTTTATACTAGTGGTTCGCCCCGAACTAAGACCTCGCGGCGCCATCTATTGACATAAATGTGAAGTTCTGTTAATAATACTGAAGCTCATTAAAAATTAAATAATTCCGTTTCCTTACAATATTTATCTAATTTTAGTATTTGTTGTTCAAGTACAGGATATAATTGAAATAATTGATCAAGCTTCAGGCTCATCCTTTCAGAAAATTTAGAGTTCTGAGGTCATCTTTGGACGTTAGAAAATCACCACTTTGAAAGCCCCCCATTTCGTCAATTTTGGGGGAAAAATTTAAAAAAAAATATTTTTGGACTCTATTCCTAATTATCTTTAAAATGATATACCGCAACCCTATGTAACTTTATAAAAAATATTTTACTTCGCATTCGCTTCTATGAGAGCCCCCCTGAAATAAAGATTTTTATTATTTTTTAAGCCATATTCGGCGGGAGGCCATTGGTTTACATATTATATTTAAAGCTGAAGTAATTGCGTTCAGTAATTCAGAAGTTATAATGCTCTGACAGACGGACGGACGGACGGACGGACGGACGGACGGACGGACGGACAAGTGCCAATTCACCCAAGTAGACTCAGAGACCTTCGCTTCGCTCGGTCAATAAGTGTACTGGCTGAGTTTGTTGTGGGCTCTTCTCAGACCAGGGCGCGTTTGAAACCCTGGTAGCTTAAGTTTTAAGATACCGTGGCCAATATTATCACCATCACGTCTTAGGTATATTTTTTAAACGTGACGTTCAGAAGGTGAACTTTGTAGGTACCAATTTTGAATTAATATACTTTGAGTTTGACTTTTGTATGCGGATAAAGCTCATGAATCATGATAGTTATATGGCGCCATCAGAGACAGGTGGGTTTAGCCCCCACATTAGTTCTTCCATAGGATATTACAGTGATTTCATGATTATTTCAAGGGTATTCAATATTCATGTCATTACTAGGGTGAAAATCAGTATAATACGAGTATGCTAAGAAGGTCACAGCACAATACCAACATGTCCATGTAAATATCGACGAATAAAATCGATAAGTAGGTTCGCACTGGGCTAAGGTTTATTATTATTCAGTCAGCCTAGCGTTTATTATTAAGTGAACGGCAACACTCGGTCGATCGATTGTTCAGGCGAGGCGGCCAGTGTTTGCAGCGCAATTTTTTTCTATTGTTTTTTAAATATTTGTAGTAATAGTAGTTTTTCGACGACCTCTGTGGCGCAGTGTGTAGCGCTGTTGCCTTAACGTGCGGAGGTCCCGGGTTCGACCCCCTGCAGGGTCAATTTGGGAATTTATAATTTCTGAATTTTCCCTGGTCTGGTCTGGTGGGAGGCTGCGGCCGTGGCTAGTTACCACCCTACCGGCAAAGGCGTGCCGCCAAGCGATTTAGCGTTCCGGTACGATGCCGTGTAAAAACCGAAGGGGTGTGGGTTTAATATAACTGCCATGCCCCTAACAGGTTAGCCCGCTACCATCTTAGACTGCATCATCACTTACCATCAGGTGAGATCGCAGTCAAGGGCTAGCTTGTAATGGATTAAAAAAAAAAAAAAGTAAATCCCATAATGATTTTAAAACACCATATTCAATGCGGATACGAAAATATAGGTATATATAGGTATATATATTTGGACACAGTAGTAGTAGGTTTATATAAAAATCTTTACTTGAAAGTGTCCAGTTTAAGAAATTAGTCAAAATAATGAGTTTGACGTGAGTTACTCACAAATTAGTCATTATTTTGACTAATTTCTTAAACTGGGCACTTTCAAGTAAAGATTTTTATATAAACCTGTGAAGATGATATTCCTAGGCTCGCAATTTGAATGCCATAAGCCTACTTTGTTGTATTAGTTTACAAATTGTGAAAAACCAAATTAAATTTGAATTTCGCGGGCAGACCCTTGTCATCCACCTTAATACAGAAGACATAATAGGTCAGCAGTTAGGCGCGGGATATACACGAGAGGCGACAAGCGCGGGCGAGGTGTGCCTCTCGTATAGGTAGGTATATCCCGCACCTTATTAGGAAATAGGCTTAACTTTTTAAAGTACATGGTTCTGGTCCTACCTTTTGACTATCATAGTGTTTACTTATAGCATGCGAATCATCTTGTGATAAATATATTTATGGTGCTTTATTTATTTGTTATTGAATATGTCGCAACAACAGCTGTGTTTATGCCGTGCGAATATCTGCAATATGCTAGATAGGTATTTCAATATTCCCTGTTCAATACTTTCGAATACACAAAAGGAATATTATTTTATTGTGTTTAAAGTATTGTGTTATTTTGTTACTTTCTGATAATATTTTCCTGTACCTACTTTCAAACTTTTAATGTATGTACTTACAGTGAAATAATCGCACTTAAAAGTATAATCTTGTTTTTACCCGACTGCGGAACTCACAGGGTTATGTGTTCATCAGTCTATTATGTTTGTTGTAACTAGTGCCAATATCTTTAAATGTTCGACAAAGGAAAAGAAAGTTCGCAATTTTTTTTTTTTTTCTAAGAATATTTTTGTACGTTTTGTTAAAATGATTTTTGATATTATTTTAGATCGTTGATACAATAAAATTGTTAAAACGAAGCTTGAAAAAAATATAATCGGATTTTATTATTAGGTGCGCTGAGAGATTATTTGAGAGCGATAAATATCGCATTAGGCTAACAGCATCCGGCTCCGGGCTAAATTTATTAAAGCCCACGGGGAATAATATTTTTCAGCTTTAATAAAAATTTCCCAGCAGAAACCATTTTTTATTCGTTAGGACTTTACTGTAA
Organism: Erebia aethiops; assembly: GCA_923060345.2. Classification (NCBI taxonomy): domain Eukaryota; kingdom Metazoa; phylum Arthropoda; class Insecta; order Lepidoptera; family Nymphalidae; genus Erebia; species Erebia aethiops. Next base: position 502,438 of record CAKLPR020000011.1, read on the forward strand.
GCTCAGTAATCCAAAGAGGACCTTGACCTCCAATATCAATCAACCCCCCAATTGTGAAAGGAAATCGTAATTATTTGTCAAACGTATAACTCGAACTGTTTAAGGAGTTTTTTCCGCTCTAGTTATACAAAACAACGGGGTCCCCGTAGTCTCACAAAACATTTATTTATTTTATTTCGTCATAAATAAGCAGCTAATTTCAAAAACCCATTTAAGTTTTCCTCGTCAATAAACAACTTCAAAATGTACTTAAAGCTTGTACCTACTTTATAGGTACAAATAAACGTTGAGGAGTTTTCGAAATTTGAATGACCCAATAACAAAATTTGAAACTTTAAAATTGAGGCCATTGAAAGCTTCTGAATAATTTTATTAATAATTTGCGATCAATTTCGTTAAGGCAAAAGCAGATAAGAGCAAACACACTAGCGACCGAACAGGGCAAAATGTCTGCGTGAACCGTCGGAGAAGGACGCGAGGTTTTAACCTGTCACGTAGTGCGCGCGTTTTAAATAAAAGTGCAGAATGACGCGACTTTTAGTCCGCCCATAGACATAGGATTTTTTTTCTAAGTCTATGAGTCCGCCAAACAACAATAAATATTTGTTGTCCGTAGAAGTCCATCAACCTAGCATAAATCCGTGTAGGGTGATAATATTTAGTTAAATATTAATCCTAAACTAATGAAGACTTGCAGCAATGTCACACACACAAAAGTTACACACAAATGCTGCATAAACTTCTAGTTATATCCTGAAAAAGCCTAAAAATCCAACGCAGCGCACGGTTACACGCTACTAGAAGATGTAAGAATTACTTAAGTGAAATTCAAGGAAGGAAGGCTTCATATACTTAGAAGGTGTTCACGAAGTGCGAACTGCGAAGCGCCTGCTTAGTAAGTAGTGCACTATAGTTACTTTAAAAATAAAAAGGTTCCTTACCTTGGAAAAAAGGGATAGTTATATTAGAGATTTTTTGTTTCGCAGCTTAGTTGCACAGAAAAGGGTGGAACCCTTTTCTGTGCAACTTTATCATTTTGGTAAGAAACCCCGAAAATACAAACCGTACCCATCCATACTAATCCATACTAATATTATAATTTATGCCAGTGTGTCTGTCTGTGTGTCTGCTACGCTTTCACGGCCCATCTATTCAATCCATTTTGTTGAAATTTGGTATAGGGATAGGTTGTATCCCGGGGAAGGACATAGACCCGGATTTTATCCCGGAAAATTCAAGTGTTCCCGCGGGAATCAAAAACCTTAATTCGCGCGGACGAAGTCGCGGGCATCATATACTCGTAGTGCTATATAATATGATGTAAGGTAAAATGTTAACTAGTCTGCAATATGTATGTATGTACTTTACCAGAGAACATAAATTACGCTTTCCACTTTGATTCCAACTTTCTAGTAGATCATTATCTACATACTCGGGTATTAAAAAGTTTAATGTCCCTTTAATGGTAGATACGTTTTTAGTTAAACTTTCAAGTTAAATATAACATCTTGACATTAATAACATTTTCTATAGCTGGAGAATTTAAAAGCTCAGCTTAAAAATGTCGTTTATCAAAAGACAGGAACGCGTTAATTTGATATTTTATGCTCATAATTGACGTTAGTGAATAAACGTCTTAAATAGAGAAGTATATTTTAAACGAGGGAGACGTTAATGCTATACTCTCATACACACATAGCTATCAAGCTATGAGTTTTACAATATGAAAAAAAGTTTTAAAAATGAGAGTTACGAAGATGGCCACTTCATCCAATGTATAATTAATTGGTAATGTATAATGGTAATTGGCAGGTCATATTTATATTTCAAAGAACCAATAGACGTCGGGGTCCCAAAGTGCTGGCATGGGGACATCGACCCCTATTGGTGAACCGATGACACCAAGCAAGTCGCAGGTCGCAAGTCAAGCAAGATTAAGGCAGTGCAAGAGTAAGACCGTGGCATGTGAAAGTCCCTATAACCACCTATGTGACGTCTATCGGTTGACAACGACGCCGCTATCCATCCATCCATCCATCCATCAGCCTTTATGCATCCTGGACATAGGCCTTTTCGAGAGCACGCTACCAAACACGGTCCTCCGCCTTCCTTATTCACTCGCTTCCCGCCACCTTCTTTAGGTCATCGGATCTGCGGGCTGAAGGTCGTCCTACACTGCGCTTGCCGATGGCTATAATTTATAATATTTATTTGTTGATTGTAGGTTAGGTACCTACATAAGAAGTTCTAATAATATATCGAGAGCTTTGAAGAACTACAACTTGACACACAAATCGCGCGCGCACATTTGTATCAAATACAAGTCACTGCATTAGTAAAATCAAACTGTAGCGATATAACTGTAGTGTTAATAAATACGGCAAAACAAAGTTTACCTAAAACAAAGAATGAATATGAATATGAAAGAAGCTAAAATTACACAGCCATTTTGAATTTTTCATTAAAAATTCTATAAGAATTAACTTGCAAATGTTAAATTTCGCAGCAGAAATGTGAACGACGGCTTTCTACCGTATAACTTCTTTGTTCCTATTTTCAAAAGAGAATGTACGTTGTTAGATTAATTTTCATACATAGACCATTTTAAATATGAATTTTGGTGCGACTTTTACTTCATTCAATGAGGCCAGTTCTGTTTAACACAATCTCTAAACTAAAATGACAGCTATAAATCTAGGGCTGCCTCTTTCTGCAGGGAGTAATAAGGAAGGGAAAGCAATATATATAGAGCTGTCATTTTAGTTTAGTTTAGAGATGATTGGTAGATCGGCGACCTCCGTGGCGCAGTGTGTAGCGCTGTTGCCTTAACGTGCGGAGGTCCTGGGTTCGATTCCCGGCAGGGTCAATTTATAATTTCTGAATTTTCCCTGGTTTGGCCTGGTGGGAGACCCTACCGGCAAAGAAAAGTCAAGGGCTAGCTTGTAGTGGATAAAAAAAATATCTATTTATTCATTATATTTCCAGTACTTTTATTACTACAATTTGTTCATCATTTTCTTGAATTATTAATATTTCAAGTTAATACATAGTTGAGGAAACTTAAGACTTTATTGACATTTTGAGAGATTTTGCATAGTGTACACGCATTTCTGCTTGTATATAAATTATGAATAATTCATGTACTTATACACATATATTTACTCTATGAGACTATACATTTTCCTATTTCTCGTTGTCCCCTGTTATTTTTGTCCTGTCTATGGTGCAAAATGTTAGTGGCAAAACGCCAGTATGTGTGAAAATTACGCAAAAAAAAAACTCTGATAAAATAAACTAACGAGTAACGCTAAAATTAACTCAAAAACCTCGCGAGTGTCGTCACTGATTTATCCTCTAAAAAACTACACACATAAAACGCAGTGAAATAGGGAAGTACCGGCCGTCTCTCTTCGCATCTCCAAGGAAACTGTGTACCTACGTGCCTACGGAGAACTACGCCTATGTATTTCCCATCCGCAAATCACCAGTGACCAATACGCTTACTCTGAGTTTTTACTTTTTTCATTGCAAATACGATTGATCGACGTGAGAGCCTCACCAAGTGTAAGCCAACGTTAAAGTAAAATGAACCTTAAATGGATTGGTTTAGAGCTCATTTCATCATTTCTCGTATTTATTCACAGCCAGCGCTCCAAACGCTGAATTTGTGACTTTAAAGCAAGAGCTTTGGGTCCATTTTACTTTGACGTTCGCTTACACTTGGCGAGGTGAGTTTTCACGTCGATCAATGGTATTTGCAATGTAAAAACTCAGAGTAAGCGTACAAGTAAGCCCCCTCACCCGCAACCCTACACATAGATATTATCTAAATTAATGATTAAACCTTTTGTGATCCGTGTAGCATACCTAAGATAACTCAGTTGATGAAAGTTAAAATAATAAATAATAAACGATGCTTTTCAAGTCAGGAGACAGCAGATAAACATTTATCAAAATCGCGTCTTACTGCCTGAATAATAAGGATTATTTTCATTTGATAACTGGAGAATATTGTTTGATATTTTCGGTATGGATTGTTTTTTCTCCGTAATTGGCTTTCTTGGTCTATCACGCAAGAAAGAGGGCCTGGTGTACTGTGAAATATCATTTTATTCCTCGTATTACTTCTAAAGTTTTGTATTTCCGAGATATAAATCAAGAATTAAGTCAATTGATTTTCTTTGAAAAAAATTAACTGAGTGTAATTTTTATTAAAAATTCATTCACTTTATACCAGATACTTAGATCAGTAATTAGGCAGATTATGATTAAATTAAGTAAATAAAGTCCTGTTAGAATTTAGCACTTTTGAAAACGAGATAATATAATGTTATTATGTATAACGTAAGAAAAAAGCTTTCATTTTATGACATATCTTCAGCGGCAGTCTTCTAACTCCTACTTGATACTTTACAACACATGTTCAAAACAGCTTTTTTTTATCCACTACAAGTTAGCCCTTGACTGCGATCTCACCTGATGGTAAGTGATCCGCACGTTAAGACAACAGCGCTCAACGCTGTGCCACGGAAGTCGTTGAAACTGTTCTGTTTGGCGGCCATTTTCAATATGCACAGAAATAACGTAGTCCGAAATAAGATCTGAAGTACTTATATGTGACTTCATAAAGTTTGACTTCAAATCAAGGATGTAAAAAAATCGTCACACAGTACCTATTATATTTATAACTCTCGAAACTGCTTTAGTGTTACCGTTCCTAGGCGCTTTGACTGAGTTATCCGCCCAAGGACTCTCGTCGTCATAAATGGTGGATCATCTTAAGATATTATGCCATTAGAGAACATAATCCTACCCCTACCTTAACTTAACATATGCATTGTTGATAGGATTATAACATTCCTTCCTCGGGGCTTAAATTTTTGTCACTACCGAAATGCTCCTTTCAGATATCGGAACATTATTCATTCGTAGTTTCTTTTTTTAAATATATACTTCTTCCTGAGGGCTTTCTAATGTATAAGAGACAAACGCCAGCCTTAGAGGTTTATTTTGGCCAGAGGTCAGTGTTACTGATAAAGGCCACGAGCAGTATGGATCGTGATCTGTGAACGTGCCATGAGCATAAGAGGCAAGAGGTCACTAAGCAAGCATCTAAGTGCAAAAAACATGCGTTCACGTCCTAATTTAATATCTTTTATACGACAGATAATTATAACTCGTTTCTTATCTTGAAGTGTGTAATTTAATGGTGGATGGGTACTTTCAAACTCAAACTCGTCACGTATAGAACACATACTTGGGACGCTTACAATAACCTTTTTTTTTCTTTTTTTTAATCCACTACAAGGTAGCCCTTGACTCCAATCTCACCAGATGGTAAGTGATGATGCAGTCTAAGATGGTAGCGGGCTAACCTGTTAGGGGCATGGCAGTTATATTAAACCCATACCCCTTCGGTTTCTACACGGCATCGTACCGGAACGCTAAATCGCTTGGCGGCACGTCTTTGACGGTAGGGTGGTAACTAGCCACAGCCGAAGCCTCCCACCAGGCAAACCTACCTAGTCGTCTTTTTTGTCTCTGCCGAATCTACTCTTAGCAGGTCTGCAGATATGGATAACGCACCACCGTGCACTGGACACCAGTTCTTTTTAGGGTTCCGTACCAAAATGGTAAAATGGAACCCTTATGGTGCGACTTTCTCCGTCTGTCTGTCCGTCTGTCCGTCTGTCCGTCTGTCCGTCCGTCACACTCGATTATTTCAGAAACTACCGAAGCTATCGACATGAAATTTGGAACAGTTGTGTATATTAGTGGCCCAAAGACACTGGAATTAAAAAAAATTGGAAATTATTTTTGTTCTTATTTAAAAAGGGGGGAAAATCGGAGGGTTGAAATTTAAAAGTGAGATAACTGTACTGTGTGGGGTATCATATGAAAGGGTTTACTTTGTACATTCTAAAACAGATTTTTAATTATTTTTAGTTAAGATAGTTTTTGATTTATCGGGGAAAATGTCAAAAAAAATACCGTTCCCCCGCCCTTATCTCCGGAGTTTACCAATCGAAAAATTTGAAATAATTATGGTCAATAGGAATTTACGTATATTTTACAGGAAAACTATAGCCAATGCTCTAACTAGCATAGTTTTTTTGATATTAACAATAAACCTCTACAAACAAAGTTAGTCTTGCGGTTCATTAACAAAGGTATTTATTTATTAATAATGGTACGGAACCCTTCGTGCGCGAGTCCGACTCGCACTTGCCCGGTTTTTTTATTTTTCCTATTGTTGAGTAAAAATGAAGGGTGCTCAATGTAATTACATTCTAGCCAAACTTTTTGACTAATAAGTAATTTTTCTTTAACCTAAGTTTATAATTAACTAATGTACTAAGAAATTGTCAGATAACGTATCTTAATCTTTCTTGCAAATAGACACTTTGTTCATGTGTTCTTTTAGGCAGCACTTCACTACACTATCACTAGTCACTATGCACTATCTCAAAGGGTTTGTCCTTTTACCTTCTCGTAATTGCGTAACGTCGAGCAACTGGATTGCCTCAACGTTAACGTGATGGTGAAGCCGATATTCATGGACTTCTGCAAATTTGGTGATGACTTTGTCGACGTAATCAATTTTCAGGTCCCGATGAATTACGTCATTTCTAATGTACCAAGGTGCATTCACGATGTTGCGAAGTACTTTGTTTTGAAACCTTTGTATTATTTGTATATTGGTTTTTAGTGCAGCCCCACAGCTGTATGCCATAAGTCCAATAAGCTTGTTTATATAATAGAACTGGACACCGGTTCTGACAGAAGAATCTCCTTCTAATAGGAAGCCAAGAATTACAGTACTCGCATAAACTATTGCTGTTTTGACATTGACGAAGCGTTGTGCACTCTCATAAAAAGCTCAGTGAAGTGAACGCCCACGTTTCAAACTTTCATCCCACATAATATTCCATTAAAACTGCTACTGTATGTGTTGTAATCTGTATTAATCTGTGGTTATGATTTAGTCTATGTCTTGGATCTGTCAAGTGAGCGTCCCTAGTCTCTGCCCCCTTCCTTGCTAAAATGGCGTAACAAAAATGTGTAAAGAAAAATGTGTGGTTATTAAAGAAAGTTTAATTTACAAGAACGAAGTCTTATACTAAGCAGCACCTGAATAAGAAAACATTAGTATGATCCAAAAAGGCAAAACTATATCCTACTTTAAAACCAGAACTACTTTGCGAGCTCTATGTGGATATGCGCTTTTTTTAATGTGAAGAGATGCATAATGTCAAAAGAATAATGAAACATGGTAAGAAGTACTATGTGCCGAGATTCCTCTCTGTTGTGAGGGTAGGTCGTTAATATGGGTTAGCTTCACTAACGCGTCTCATTTTGTTCCTCTTTCTCTATGTGGCATATCAAAAGGGGTTATCTGAGCCATGTAAAAGGGTGAAAAAGTTGTCAATGCCATTTTACTTGGATAACCCTTGTACTATATTTTTTGTAGTCTTTGTTGTATTTGTAATGTAACGAATTAACGATGCTCGACATTTTATGTAGGTACTAGCTGATGCCCGAAACTTCGTCCTCGTGGATTGAGGTTTTTTGGTTCCCGCGGGAACTCTTTAATTTTCCGGGATAAAAAGTAGCCTGTGTCACTCTCCAGGTCCCGAGGGAATCAAAAAACTTAAACCACGCGGACAAAGTCGCGGGCATCTGCTAGTTACGTTATAATCAAGAATCACAACAGTTTACGCCGAGGTAAAATATTATTAGCCAATTAATAATGCTCAAATACAAAAAATATAATTATCTATTTGTATTGATACCAACGAATATGAATACATGCTAACGCTTCTTAAAATATTATAGCTTCACAATTTCTAAACCGCGCTATGCGCCATTTCTAGGGAAGATAAACCATTGTTATATTCCCGATATTCGACGTGAATATATTTTGGCTGAAATTATTTTGGTGAATGTATAAACGAAATTTCTACGAAAATACACATTGCCGGTCTATATTTGGCAAATAAGAAGCATTTATTTAAATAGGAAATTATTGTAATTCAATTGCGTAATATATTCAATTGAATCTGATATTTTTTGCTATTTAAATAACGGCGTCTTTGAGCAAAAAACTTGCTGAAAGATTTCATTTTGACTTATTTAAAATTTCCGACCATACCTAGCAACGCGACCATGACAAGCGTAAACTGTAAACAGAAGCGGATATTATTTTGTAGTACTTAATAGTAAACTTGGGTCAGACAACGCGGGATCGAGGGGCAAAATAGACAAGCAAGAGTAATCCGACACGAAGAAAATGGATGTAACGTTGAGCACAAGCTTAAGATTTTGTCCATTATCTAATCTTTTACTCAACAATGCATCAGTCAAGAATGTCAAAAGGAGACAGCAGTCCAAGGTTAGGATCAAACCCCTCTTTTTTTAGAAACACCCTTATGCTTAGTTGATAGGGATAAGAAAACATCAGTCAACTTGAACGTGACGACTATTCCCATCTGATGTAAGTTAGCAAATGATTCCGATTCGAGAAGTCGAGAGAAATAGGATGGTTCCCAAGAGTAATCGAAATTGAAAATCCAGTCCTATTCTTGGTATTTCTGTTTTGTTTTCGAATCCCCAGCGGAGGCGGTGGAGACCAGAGTTTCTGTTAGCTAGTTTTTGTCAGTAAAATACAAAACACAGTCTGAAATTTCCCTCAGTGCACATTTTTAAACCTGCAGTCCAATTCAAAGCCTGCTTACTTTTGAAAAATATAAATTAAATTAAAAACCTAATCTTATGATGTTTAAGGTTTTGTAGCTCTTGCTAGAAGAAGTTTGTCTCTCTAGCTGGTACTTGAAGGGCATATCTATCCATATATTATTTCATGTGGAAAAAAAAACTGCCTGTGTTACATTATTAATTTGATATTTCAAAGTGCTAATATTAAGTGTTTTCTTTTATATTGTAAGATAGATGCAAAGCATGATATTTGGTCTAGGTTGGAACGCACTTGCCTAGAAGATTTCCTATTCGCTCTTGCCTTGAAGGTACTAAAGTACCTATGTGTCAAAAAACACGTGCGCTGGAAGGGTACTCCACGCCTTGGTGGTTTGTATCTGACACGTAGAGAAAAATGTTTTGTGCGATTATGATTAGACGTCAACCACAATAGGCGGCAACGCTGCCGGCAACGAATTGAAAAAGACAAACATTAATTTTACCTGATGTTGCCGTGCTTCCTGCTGCTTCAAGTATCGCAACCTCTGCTCCTTGGCGCAGAGTAGCTGGTGCTGGGTGTCAATTTGCTGCTGCTGCCGAAGCGCCATCGCCCGCAATTCACCCAGCGTCAGCTCCACCCCTTCCCCCAACTGTGGACAAAAGATGACGCACTTTAAAAATGGCTCCCTAGACTTTCTAGTATTTTCCTTTTAAACATATATGTATTGTTTTCCTAGGGAAGAGGTTTTCCTCTTCATGGGAAAGGGACATGATGATATTCATGAGGATTGCCTCATGAATGTCAACTGATTTGTGGAATTTCCAACTTCACACCATTCTCCTGTCTAAAACTTTCTCCCTTCTCTGGTCATCAGTCCGTAAAGGAGTCACACACTCTGACCTCATTTGAAAACTCCTACAACCAACGTTCATGTCCTTAGTTAAGTCTTCAACTTCTTTCAATAAAAACTGTGCCTTCTGAAGGACATTAATTTACTTGAGGGCTTTATGACAAGGAAAAATCGATTAGCTTACTAACAAGACATATAGCTTCGTATCAGAGAATATGTTAGATATGAAAAGCATCACACATTGCATACTATCACAAAAACACATTAATTTGTGATCAAGGAACAGAATAAATTAATAAAGTTTAATGGAATAATTCCGGCAGTAAATTAATTTTTCTCTTAGCAAACCTGTCCATTATGAATTATTCAATTTTGCTAAGTTTTAAAAGTCTATCCAATTCGACTTAATGCTGATGAAGCACAAAAATAGCTTTATGAGAAAGACAAATGAAATTCTCATTCTCAAACGGAAAGATTTTGAGTTATTTAAAATCTAAAGAAACTAAGTAAACTGACTTAATTTAAAAGAAAAATATAGAAGTGATTTTAGACATCATTAATTTTCTCATCCCTTTTCAACTAAGGGGTGACAATAGAGTAACGGACGAAGCGTCGAATAAATCTTTGAAGATATTCGCTGTTGACTAATTTAGCTTCATTAATCATAATATTTTAACTTCCAGTTTCATTTGTAATGTTTTTATTTAGTGAGAATAAAATCGTTACGTTAAGTGCTATTAAGGAAATAAAGGTCCAAATCAAATCCCCTGTGACCAAAAGTTAAATACATTTCCCCTTAATATTCTTTTTACTTTTCCAGCGTCTAATTCAAAATATGCCATCTGTCCTTGCTTGCACGAAGAGCACATTCGTTCGGGATTAGTGAAAGCTGGAAATATGAGTGTGGGGCGACGATAGCCTGAAAGCTAAAATGTTGGCTTTACTTTCTACAATACAGTAGGTATTACTATTGTTTCACTGTTGATCCTAGATAATAAAATGGTTTTCGGTCTCTGTTTCTTAAATTTAATGGAATTCATCCGTTAGGTACCAAATTCTCATTATCTGAAGCGTAAAAAACATTTCATTTGTCTTGATAAACGAGTTAAAGAGAAATGTTTTTGTTTTCGTTTTTTGGAGTGATGATTTTGAGTTAATATTGGACACGTTCGGATAAAAAATATTGAGTCATGGTTTGAGGAGTATAAGAGTCAGGAAATACAGATCTCGTGAAGGTGTTTTTCGAGACACCTATTATACGATGTTCTCATCGTATAATAGAGGAATAGCGTTTTGGACATGGAGGACCGAGAAAGCGCATCGAAAACAAAAAGCCAATATAATTATTCAAATTTGGTAGCACTGTGCCAGTGTTTGCCTGGTGAGAGGCTTCGGCCGTAGCTAGATACCACCCGGCAAACGATTTAGCGTTCCGGTACGATGTCGTGTAGAAACCGATTAGGTTTAATATAACTGCCATACCCCTAACAGGTTAGCCCGCTATCGTCTTAGACTGCATTATCACTTTCCATCAGGTGAGGTCGTAGTCAAGGGCTAACGAGTACTTAGTTGATAATAAAAAATTTTCAAAAAAAAAATAAAAACCGACTTCAAAAACCACAAACACTAAAAAGTAAAAAATAATTTAATTTATTATGTATACAAGAGTTAATGTAGTTCTATAATAACATTTTTTGGAGTCGGTACCAATTAGCCGCATGAACCGTCTACCTACTCTTCATTATTGTTGACGTGACTCCACATTGGCACCGACTCCAAAAAATGTTATTATAGAACTACATTAACTCTTGTATACATAATAAATTAAATTATTTTTTACTTTTTAGTGTTTGTGGTTTTTGAAGTCGGTTTTTATTTTTTTTTTGAAAATTTTTTATTTCACAATTTTTAGTGGCCCCACTGTTTTAAAATACAGGATGTAACCAGAAAGCTAGTAAAAACTTAGCGTTATTAAGAATAACGTCGTTTAATCGTTACTCGTCGATTTGTCTAACTTAGACAAGTCAAGTACAAAGTCCATATGATACCCCACTTGGTATAGGTATCCTACTTTGAAATTTCAAACCCCTGATTTTCTCCACTTTTTTAATTAAACTAAAAATAATTTTCATTTTTTTTGATTTCCATGATATTGGGCCACTATTATATACAACTATTCCAAATTTCATGTCAATAGCTTTAATAGTTACTTAAATAATCGACTGTGACAGACGGAAAGAGAAAGTAATAAGGGTTCCATTTTTACCATTTTGGTACGGAACCACAGACCACTCAGCCTACGGAACCCTAAAAAAAAAGATATGCTATGCATGGTTAAAACATACTGTTTACAAAACTATCACACTGATCGCGAGCAATTTACTCTTATCCATTGAGGAGTTCCGTTCTCTATCTCCGGAGATATTCATCAGATCTTCACCAAATTAAAATGGGACCACCTCTGAAGTATGACCTACCAAACAAAAAAAGAATTATCAAAATCGGTTCATAATTGGCGGAGAAATCGCGTAACAAACATACAAAAAAAAAAAAAAAACATACGCGCCGAATTGAGAACCTCCTCCTTTTTTGGAAGTCGGTTAAAAAAAAACAACATAATGAACGAATGTATGGTTTCTGAAAGTCAATAAAAATAAGATGTGAAAGTGATAATTAATTAAATTTAAACCGAACCATTGTCTTGCGGTGTTAAAAAGAATCAACGCGATACAACAAGTGGTGATGGTGATTTTTACTAGTAGGTCACACACTCCCCAACTTTTCCCTTCGGCGCCAAAACGGAAGAATTAAGATTGCTGGTCACCAAATTTATGGAAATCCGGACACTTGTTGATAGCGTCCGTTCCAGTAACGTATCGCCGAGAATATGTAACTCAAATTGTGGAGCCACAATAATATGTTACGTCGCATATGGTCGAGGTCTGCAGCGTAAATAATGAATGTAAAGCGCATGCATCCGAGCAATTTATAGCCAGAAACTAGGACAGAACCAAAATTCTACAAATTGCAGTGTTAGTTGTACTGTTTTAGAAACGATGACTTTATAATTAACCCAACCCTGGTTATTGGTTAAGTCAAATCCGGAAATAATACGCATATTGGTTTCCAGGAGGCAGAGCTTAACATTACTTATATGTTGTTGTAAGTACACAATCTCTATACTAAAACAAAGAAAATAGACAGGCCTAAATCTAGTGCTGTCCTTTTCCAAAGGAAGCATTATCGCAATATGATCTGTAATTTGAGTTGAGTTTTAGCGACGACACAGAATTACAAAATTAAGGTACATTATAATGAAAATTATAATTACAAAATATAACACAGAATGGCCAGATTGTATACAATTGTAGGTAATATACCTATTACCTACATATCTTGGATGGCCATTTCCCCTTGTAGGCCTTATTTACGGTTATTAACTACCTCCTTCCAATTTCTGATACAATTTCGTATGCCGCGAACCATGAAAATTGTTCTAACCAATTTTCCACTTACCAATCTGAAGTAATTAATAACATAGGACCAAAGTCTTAGCATAGCCTATGAGGCTTGAAGCGTGAGTAATGGAATAAATTAGTGCCAACACGTTCATCCCTTTAGTTATCGATTAATGTCAACGTTGCTTAACTGATGAATTTTTCATAAACGATGAACCAATCTACGTCGACGTGGAATAATGTATGAAACATTCCATTAGCAGATGAGAGTACTGGTCACATCGTCCAATTGAGGTTGGTAACCCCCAAAGGACCTACCCATGCTAAGCTATTTGAAAAGGCTGTAAGCCTAATCCTATAATGATCATTGTGACGACGAGTGATGTGTGATTGTGACAGACAGAACAGACAGATTTAGCAGAGACGGATTGGATCCTGAAGACGCACACAAATTAATACTTACCCGAAAACCTTAATCCCGAAAAAGTCAAAAGTAGAGTTTTCGAATGAGATAAATGATTGAATTAAATAAAAACACACACGATACGTGATTGTGATCTAAGAATAATGGTAAAAAATAGTATTGGCACATAATAAAATCATACTCGTATGACCAACTTTCTTAGAAACAATTCACGTAAAATTCCACTGTAACGCCAATTCCAATATAACATTACGAAAAGTGAGGTTACAGCTACCTCGTTGGTCTAGTGATTAGCATGTTTGACTGCGGCCGACGAGGTCCCGGGTTCGATTCCCGGGTCGGGCCATAATTAAGTACCTACCTATTGGGTTTTTCTGACTAGAAATTCTCAGTACTAGCCCGAAGTTAGGAAGTTGGCGGTGTTTCATCCCCGTGCCTTGAAGAGCACGTTAAGCCGTCGGTGCCAGTTATTATCGCTAACATGATAATAGTCGTTAAAGCCCGCTAACCCGCATTGGAGCAGCGTGGTGGGTCTAAGCTCTAATTCCCTCTCTCCTATGAGAGTGGAGGCCTGTGCCCAGCAGTGGGACGGTAATGGGCTGTAGTGGTGATGGTGGATCAACATTCTTAGAAACAATACACGTAAAATTCCACTATAACGCCAATACATTACGAAAAGTGAGGCCTTATCGAGCTACCCATAAAAGTAGGTGAGTACGAACTATGTAAGTATATTAAGTAAAGATGGAGAAATAGGTTAACGACAAAATAATGCAGGCGCGGTGCCTTTGAATTACGGTCTCACATGCGACATCATTTTGCATGGGAATGCAAATAAAAGGTTGGTGGCTTATCGGTTCAGTAATATAGAGGCCACACTTTCATATAAAAACATAATATCTTTGATAACACCGAGTGCCTGCAGCTCAGTGGTTAAAAAGTTACATTGTATGTCCAATAAAGCGAGGCGAGAAATACCTTAAGGTATATTTATGTGTTTTTCTCTCCTTGATGCGGTGTACCGTGTATCATCCCTGTCATTTGCCCGGAAAGCATGTACATTGTACAGTGATCTATCCTGCACCTGATCTCTCTCCAATCACGACAGATTATTCTTCGGACTATGAGCGTAAGGAAATAAAGTACACACACACTTGTGCGCTAAGTAACTATGTCCTATACTATCTCCCGCGCAGATGGCTTGTGGAGATTGGCGCACCGTGGCTAAAATTCGGACGGTAGGACCTAATATAAACGTAACCTTTTCATTAAAAAAAATCAAGTCAGCTATCTTATAGTCGTTGTCGACTGTAGAATTCCCTTATCATCGTAAATTAATCCCCAATCGATTTATAAGAACATATTTTAAATTAATTACGACAAATTACAAGACATTTTAATTAAAGAAACATTAATAAAAAGCTACGATTTTATTGCGACTTGAGAAAATCTTAATGTGCCTTAAGGTATCTCGTTAACGCTTGCTAAAGAATTCCATAACGAGGTTTTATTGCCGTTATAAAGACCTCTATAAATGTTATTATTCGAATTAAAAAGTACTTAACACGTTACAAAGGGATTAAATGTCTTCAAAAGAGTTTTATGGGAGAGATTGAGATAGCTTAATATCCAAAGGAAGAACGTTCCAAAGCCGTATAGCAGTTACCGTAAAAGAATTTTGATAGAAGGAAGTTGAGTGACTAGGAGTACTTAATAAAAGATTATTTTGAGAACGGAGGGAAAAAGAAAAGAAGAGTTTTATTAATTTGTTTTCAAATAACATAAAGTATTAAAAATTCAAATAATATAAGTATTAATGACACCAATATTAAGTGCATGTAACCTTTATTTGAGGTAAACTAAACCCACGCTGAATTTCATAATCTTTCGAAGAAGTTTTACTCCGACAAAATACATAGAAGTCACGAGTTTAAATATTAATTTAAATGAAGGAACTTGTAACTGGAATCTATAGACGTGATAGGGCCAAAATTAATTTCATTAGAGTTGTCAAGTCAAAGTATGTTTATTCAAAATTGGTACTATAGGTACTCAGTACACTTAAACTCTTTTTAAAGGTCAGTTAGATAAAGTAGGTATAAGATGTGATGCTGATAATTAACTACGGTATATTAAAACTAAAGCTACGAGGGTTCCAAAAGCGGCCGTCTGATACATGCTATTTCTCTGCCATATTATATGTCAAGAAAAAATATTACTTATTGGCAGGTAATTTCTTTTAACTATACATAATATAAGGTATTTGGTGCCAGACTTGAACTTTAATAATACTACATGACAAACGATCCAAACATGCCAACGCGCCATGGAACGGAGTACCTATTCTAAACGTTAAGTTAATTGACAGACAGAGAAATGAGTATGTAAGAAACAAAGCTAATGTCATAGATGCTCTAAGCCACTTCAAAAGGCAAAAATGGAAGTGGGCAAGTCATATCGCACGAACTTGCAATAAAAAATGGACGAATCGCACTACAATGTGGATAGGTCCGAAAGGCATTAGAAAGCGCGGGCGGCCAAAAGAACGGTGGGCAGATGAAATTGTGGGCATTGCTGGTAAATATTGGGTTAACAGCGCTCAAAACAGAAAACATTGGCACAATATGGAGGAGGCCTTTACCCGCAAGGGGTAATTAATATTATGTAGTACCAATATATTATATCTATGACTGTATCTTGTAATTTTATTTTATTTTTATTGTTTAGTACGTAAGTAATTAGTATTATGTTCGTGCAGTAGGTATATGTTTTATTTATTATTTATATTAAACACTTTGTAATTGTATTGAGTTTTTAATTAAGGAGTAATAAAGGCTTTTTTATTTATTTATTTATAAGGTAGTTTCTTGACGAGTAGCTATCGCATCATCACAGAAAATCTTTTGAACAGGTGGTAGTTTAAATTATACGAGGGTTGACGATTTATTATAACAGTCTTCAATTAAATCTTTGGTATAGTTAATTGAACTGCAGTGGTGTGGCATCTTCCTAAAATGGAATCCCATTTAGATTGGGGTCAATTACAACTCCTACGCTGGCTTTCAGGACATCCATATCACATTTATTATTTACTTATGCCCACTCGTCTTTTAACAGCAAGGTTAGATTGTTCTTTATTCCATTATGTTACTCTAATTCGAAAACATTTATATTAGGACGTCTTCATTTAAACTGTCTAGCTGCAATCGCCTTCTGTCGTTCGTTTACGGAAGTTTCAGTCAAGAAGTCAAATGGCTTCTTTTTCTTCGATATCGTCCTATCTTTCACTTATACGAGGTTAAAATATCTTTGCTCTTAATACAGAATTGCATCCGTAATTAGTTTTGATGTTCAAGTAAAGTTCTCAAATTGCAGCGTCGAGTCATTAGAGTTTGTCAAAGTTTTAGGGTCAATTAGCGTCCATTCCATATGTTTACCACAGTTGAAAATTTGCTAACCACTTTGAGAGCAGCTGCCACTTCAAAGGTACGCTCAGACAAATTAATTGCTCGCTTAGGGTAAAACTGACGCCTCAGACTCAAAACTCACTTGGGAGTTATTTGTGGTTTGCGCCACTCAACGTCACGTCGTGACCTAACCAGCTACCTTCTAAATATGATAAATGAGTTTTTCCAAATTAAATATTTAGAAAGGCTTACGTTTCTAAATATTTAAATATTCTAAATATTTCATTTGGAAAAATTAGCAATATTATAGTTTCTGCTTTTTAGTCCATCTAGCGGTTTTCAAGTAGTGCAAGTTAACAAATGTTAGAACGAAGGAAAAAGTAAAAGGTGGTAAATGGTTATGAAGGGACTACATTATTTAGGCTCAACGTTATAATATTTAATTTTATTAAATTAACATACGACCAAAGCCAAATATACCTAAATGACCGTTATCACGCGAGTTAGTCGAGTCACAAATAAACGCAAAATTTAATGAAAACTCGAGTGAAGTGTGCACATTAGGCAAAAGGGCCGTTCCAAATGTAATTAAATGTGTTATGTGTAAATGTGTTAGGGCTCCCGCGTCACAAGAGCTTTTCTGATGGGAGTTTGGCCACTCTGCAGACTGCTCCCATCAGAAGACCTCCGCCGCTTGCCGCGTGCGCCTGTGCCACAGTGACGTCACAGGCGTCGCCGCGGCCGCCGGCGTAGTGGCCCACTACGCCGCGCGGCCGCGAGGCTGGCCCGGAGTCGCTGCCCCGCTCCTCGCGAGCGGCTCACAGATGACCCACCACTCTCCAGGAGAAGGCCGGCACTTCAAGAGAAACAAGTATCGACCTTCTCCTTGCCGACTTCCTTGAGACTTGCCGGCTCTGACCGACACAAGGGACGGCGCCAACCACCAGCGCGTGATCGAATATGAAACATTGATTAATCACAACGATACTTTTTGCCATTTTATTACATATCATTAACAAGTCTTTAAAAAATGTCTAATCTATTATTCCTCGGAGCATACATGATTTCTCGAGGCTAATAATTATTATTAGAATGTAAGTTAATATTAAGCACACGTAAAATACATAGCTTATTGTATAGAAAGGAGACGCACGCCGGTTTCGAAAGAATAAAATTGTTTTAAATTCCTCAATTTAATTCTTCAGTTCCATCAGATTTTGCGATTAGTTTTCGATAATAAATTAATAATTCACTCATGAATACCATCCGCTCAACATACTAATATGTAGGTACGGCTGGCTGCTGCTTTATGCGGGCATGATGGTTGTATAAGTAAATAAGTTTGCTTAAAAGATTTTGTTTTTGTGTTAAACATAGTATGAAACAATATGTTATAGTTCATATATTCTCCACTTTGTTCCATTGGGTCGTAACTTTGCGCACACGAACACTGTTATTTTTTTTTCACATGTTTTAAAGTTTATTTAGAAGTAAGATTTTTGTTTAGACGCAAGTCCTTTTGTAAACCCGATGTTTGATTTCTTTTTTTACTATATTACACTTTTCTTTTTTTTTCGTAATTAAAGCTATTCAGCATATAAGAGTTTAATGAAGGAGCTAAGGGAATCCAGCGAGCGCTGAATGAAACATGCTTAGTGTGCGCTCGCCCTCATGACAAGGTTACAAAAGCTGCAAGATACAAGTTGAAAGCGTTCGTTGTAGCAAAAAAAACGAGTTTAGACCACACGACTGAAGTAAAACTTCTTTATGGTATGAGAAATAAGATACATAACTGAAACATACATATAGGAAACGTAACTGGCTATGAGAGAAAGAGGGAAAGAAAATGTGTGCTCGCACCTCTCTCTCTTGCCCCTACAGTAGGTAATATACGAAAACTTTTCTTTCTATCTTCACTTACTTATATCTGCCTCTCAACTTTCGTTTCGCCCGATCACACTTTTCGTAACGCTCTCGTCAGTCGTCACGCATTCACCAGCTTACTCCCCAAGTCAAGCGTGCGTAAAGTAGTTTCACTACAAAAACTCCGTCTCCATTTAAAATCTGATTATTTGTTTGTTCATCCTCTATGTCTCCACTCTGAGTATGCCTTCGCGCATCGTTCATTTGAAACTTAGTAGAAATTGAAGAGTTGTTGTTAGCACTTGAGTGCAAGTGCCCCAGCGAACAAGAGGCCACGCGTGCTTTAAAAGAAAAAAGCTGAAAGAATAGACGGTAGTCATAGTATCAATATAGATTAGAACGTTAGAAACCGAAGCTTCGTATTCAACAGATCACGGATATTTCCGAGTTTTCCCAAAACTTTAAATGTAGGTATTGAATATTGATATGTCAAGCCTAGAAACAATCCCTATTTTATGCATCTTAAATTTATTTATTTATAGGCTTGGCTGCGATTAGACCTGCTTGAAATAATTGATGTACAGCCTAAGGTAGAGCGCGCTTGCCTAGAAGATAGGTATTTTATTTATCAATTCACATGAATTGATCTTCTCCTAAATACGAGTATACCTACCAATCAGGCTCGAGAGAATAATTTAATCGCTCCTACGTTATAAATGGACCAAACCACGAAGAGAATAAATCACAACGTAGGTGCGGCAAGGCTCATTGGTCTCATGAATTTATTTGTAGGTAAGCCAACCTCACCTGGTATAAGTAAGCATCCATTATGTTCTGAAAAACTGGGTGAGGCATCGCTGTAAATCTAATAGAGTTTTTATTCACTTGGTTGGATGTTTTGTGTGACTTACTGACACATCATAACATTGTAAATTATTACCAAATGATGTATTTTTAGCATGTAGCTTGTTTTAACAAGGCAGCCTTTAATTGCAATCTCACCTCGTGGTAAGATGATGCAGTAGGAAGCTATGGAAGTATGGAAGTTTTTATAAAGCCCGTAGAATAGTTCAAACAAATTTGTATATATGCGGAATCGAACTTGACGGTAGGGTCACAGGGTGGTATAATAACAATCGGCAGTGATGGCCGCCAGACCGGAGCAAATTTGGAAATTAGAAACTTTAATTAATTTAGAAACTTCTCCTGCCAGGTATCAAGTCCTTAGCAAATTATTTCAAAGACAGCGGCACGTACTATTGCACCATCGTAGTCAAGGGCTAGCCCTTGTAGTGGATTTAAAAAAAACCAGAAGAGAGAAGTCGTCGGAACGTGGCATCTGAGAACACACATAGACTATGGAGTTACTGAGGACTCTATGGATATTATCAATATGGACCACTTAAGTATAAAGAACAAGTGACTCCTGCAAATCAGGAGTTATTATGCATCTTCTTGACATGCTAGCCTGGTCCACGATTGTCTTCAAGCGCAAGCCTCTATCTTTTGTATCTCACAAAAATCATACAACGGGATTCCAAATTACTTGTAAAGTTGGTTAAAAGACCTTTTTCTATCATTTATGTTCATTCCATTTACGTTACACCGGGCAGCTCTGACAAGCAAGAAAAAATATTACGTCTCATCAATATCTTGAGACGTCAAGAAAGAATGATCAGCGAAAATGGTTTACTCATCATTTTCTTTTTTTAGTTTTAATTCTTATTTTACTTTATAGACTATACTTAATAGTATAAGCCTTCTTTTGATAAATTATGGGCATTGAAATTAATATTTACGAGAAATGTTAAATTTTGACTCGGGTAGATTTCCTACGAAAACAGAATTCGTTGAGTTTTGAAACTAATACCGAAAACTAATGCTTCAATAACAGAAGTAAGGTTTACCCCTGAGAACGTTTATAAAATAAGTATCTAAGGTTTTTAGGTGGCTATTAATTCCGGTGGTTGGTTGTGGGCGGTAGTGTCGGGCGGATTCCCTGAAAGGTGCTTTTAAATATGCAGATTACATACGTACAAATAGGTGCATGAGGTAGTTTAAATCGAATGGCTAGTTATCACCCTACCGATAAAGACGTGCCGCCAAGCGATTTAGCGTTTCGGTACGATGCCGTGTAGAAACCGAATAGGGGTATGAGTTTAATATAACTGCCATGCCCCTCACAGGTTAGGCCGCTACCATCTTAGACTGCATCATCACTTATCATGAGGTGAGATCGCAGTCAAGGGCTAAGTTGTAAAGGATTTAAAAAAAAAAAAGTTAAATTGTCTTTATATAAAAAGTACCTACTTACCTACTCGAGCTCCAGTTGACTTGTTTGAGCACTTTTAATCCTGACAATCTTCAATGAAATAGCACAAGGACTATGGATTACCTATTACAAATCGCAGCCGGGACATTTCTGAGCCCGCCTCCTCTCGAAAAAAGGAGGATTTAGGCCGTAGTCCACCACGCTGGCCGAATACAGATTGATTGACACTATACACTTCTGACAACATTATGGTGAACTCTCATGCATAAAGGTTTCCACTTTCCTCGCGACATTTTCCCCATTAAAGCAAATTAATATTTAAAAAGAAATGTTCTGAAGGTTTAAAGTTTAAACCTTCTTTAATCACACTTACTTCACATTAAATGTAATTAATTCGAACCCTGGAACTCCTTATAGGAGGCTACAGTCTATAGATAATCAGTACCTAAGTTTGTAGGTAAATAAAATTTGTTTTTGTGAATGATTATATTAATCAAATATATCAAATAAATATTATAAATGCGAAAGTTTGCATGTATGGATGGATGTTTGTTCACACCCGAACGGCTGAACGGATCTGGATGAAATTTGGCACAGAGATAGATTATATATATTATCTGGAATAACACATAGGCAATTTTTTATTCCGGTAAACTAAGGAGTTCCCGCGGGAACCAAAAAACCTCAATCTACGCGGACGAAGTCGCAGGCATCAGCTAGTTACCTAATAATTTTATTCTAAACTGTACTTTCTAATAATTCCCCTTTTTTGAAAATTATGTGCTTAAAATATATTACTGTACAGAAAAGTGTGAATTTAATTGAAATTTCCTTAATACAATAATACCGGTTTTACGCTGTAATGAATATTTAGAACATCGTGTTACGTGTCAACGAAGCAAACTTTGTCAATTAATTTTCCAAGCCGTGTATAAAGCGAACACATTTTTCTAACGTGACAGAGTCAGTGTGATATGCTTATGATTCCGTATAAAATGTTTTACCTACCTATGATATAACTCCTAGATCTGTTTTGCAAAAGGCTTAGAAAATAAAACTCCATCGATTTAGAGCATTCATTTTTTTTATTTGGCAACTATATGTCTCGTTTTATAGCTAACATTAATCTAAGTAGTTAATTTACTTAAAGCTATTTATATTTTAAAACTTAAAACATAAATAGCTCCACCTCCTTAGTTTATTAGGTAGAATTAATAAACTGATATGATTCTGTGCTGACCTTGTCTTCAAATAAAAAATAATTTTGATTTCTACACACTATGTTGAAGTCGGGCGAGTATACAAAGATAGGCATAGTTGACGTGTCAGGCTCGCCCGACTTCAACATAGTGTGTAGAAATCAAAATTATTTTTTACTTTACAGTCGCTTTGGAAGTCGGTTTTTTGGAAAGAAATTTTATAATACGTAGCATATTATAGACTCAGGCCAGTCAGGTTCAGTCCTAACCTTTTAGGACTGAACCCTGAAAATTGTAGCACGTTCTAACTTCTAAGGCAAAATAAGGTGTTTGTTGTAATATAACCTTTACTGTTTATGAATTAGGATTCACATAAAATGTGAAATTTCGTGGGTGTTTAGGTATTTATAAGAGCTTCTAATTACACGGCACGTCTCGTAAAATATTCTCGCTTAGTAATATTTTATCCCGAATATCTTATGTCACATTGTTGGTGAAATTTTGAAAACACCTTTTTTACCTATCTTCTTCTATCTTCTTCTTCTATATATATAAAAATGAAACCCGTTTTCCTTGGTCACGGCATCACGCGTGAATGGCTGGACCGATTTCACTAATTCTTTTTTGTTGTATTTGTTATTATTAGGAGAAGGTTCTTACGGAAAAAAATATTAAGAAAATCTCTCAGAAATATTGAAAAATATACATTTAATTTTGCATACTAAGGCGGTACGAAGTTCGCCGGGTCAGCTAGTTAATAATAATTTATTGAAGTAAGTTTTTTAGAGTTCCATAATAAAACAAGGAGCCAATATTATGGATTCGTCCACATCGTCGTCGTTCGTCGTCCGTCTGTCTGACTGTAAGTGTGCCGTGTGACTTGGCCACGTTGTAAAAACTTCAGTATAGAAAGCTGATAGTACGGTTGAATTACAGGCATAATCTAAATCTAAATATCTATAAGGAAAAGGTGACTGACTGACTGACTGACTGACTGATCTATCAAAGCACAGCTCAACGGACGGATCGGGCTAATTAAAATATAAAAATTCTTTTCAAAAAACCAACGCCACTGTAAAGCAAAAAAAAATTTTGATTTCGAGTTGGATGTTATACGTGTAGTGTGAGAGACAGAGTCACGTTATACAACTTGGACGGGCCACAGTCCAACCGTACAGTTCAAATTCGGTGATTGAATGAATTTTCTTAGTTTTGAAAAGTAATTTAAGATCATAAATGTGAAATTTTGAATGTTTGTAAGTCTGGATACTCTTTCACGCCACAATGACTGAACCAATTTGGCTGTTTGGGATGGGGATAGCTTATGATCTATACTAATTTATTACATTTTATTTTGGAATATTAAAGGATTTATTCATAACTAGTTCGTCTGCGTGGAGCAAGGTTTTTGTTCCCGCGGGAACTCTTTAATTTTCCGGGAAAAAAGTAGCCTATGTCATTCCCCGGGAAGTAACCTACCCTTTATACCAAATTTCATCAAAATCAGTTGAACAGATGGGCCGTGAAAGCGTAGCAGACAAACAGGGAAAAAAGTAGCCTATGTCATTCCCCGGGAAGTAACCTACCCTTTATACCAAATTTCATCAAAATCAGTTGAACAGATGGGCCGTGAAAGCGTAGCAGACAAACAGAGAAGAAGCACAAGAGGAAAGAGAGCTACGCCATCTACATCTACAAGGTGCTCAAGCAGGTCCACCCCGACACCGGTATCTCCAGTAAGGCCATGTCGATCATGAACTCGTTCGTGAACGACATATTCGAGCGCATCGCCGCCGAGGCCTCTCGTCTCGCCCACTACAACAAGAGGTCGACGATCACCTCCAGGGAGGTGCAGACATCTGTGAGGCTGCTGCTGCCCGGAGAGCTGGCCAAGCACGCGGTCAGTGAAGGCACCAAGGCCGTCACCAAGTACACCAGCTCGAAGTGAGGAGCTCAAGATTGCTTGCGTCTTCCTCGTTCAACCGAACGAGATGCAAACAAACAAACAAACAAAAGGCCCTTTTCAGGGCCACAAAATGATTCCTCTCTATTACCGTCAGTACAGTGATTAATATATTAATAATAATATCTACAACTTTTTACATACTCACTGCTAATCTCCACTCTCCAGTATTTGACAACTTGTCAAAACTCGAAACACTTTTTTTTTTTTTTACTTCAATTATTTAGTACCTAGTTATAAAATAGTCTAAAAATAATCTACATAATATTAGGCACTTAGATTATTTACACGACTTCATTGATTAGGCATGTAGTTATACAACAAACATAAATGTGCGGGACAATGATAAATAAACAGTTAGTTACAACATAGTGTTAAGACATGTAAATAAGAGAATAAATAGTTCATAGTATAGATAGTTTATATAGTTCGTAACAGTTAAGTAAATAGTTATAAGCGAACTGTAATAGAATAAGTTTAATAAAATAGCGTTAAATAGTTGTACATTAAATGTTAGAGTAGTACAGGGTAGAGAGGGATAGCGAACAGCGCTCCCCGCGCCGTCACACCCGCGCCACCCGCGCCTCCCGCGCTTTCACCCCCTCTATCCTGGTTGGATTTTAATACGCGCTCTGATTGGTTCAGTTTTAATAACCAATCAGAGGGCCTACATTTTTCGGGCCAAATTTGTATAAAGACCGAGCGAAATTGTGGTCTGACACAGTTCGCCGGCAACAGTCCTCCAGTGAGGAACAAGAAGAATAAAGTGGAAGCAAACAGCAAGAAGTGTTTTCTTTGGAAGAACTCCAGTCCCCAACCAATCCAGCGACAGTTAATGTACCATCGTGTACATTGCATGGTCCTTCGAGCCGGATTCGTTGGGAAATTCTGAAGAAAATTCGTCAGGAAAACTTCGTGGTTCTTCGAGAAAATTCTTCGCGACTCGTCGGGAAGAACACCGAGCCAGCTTCAAGACAGCGCCGCGCCAGCTTCGGGACAGCTCAAGCCAGCTTCGGCCAGCTTGGGACAGCATCGAGCCAGCTTCGACCCAGCTTCACCCAGCTCAAGCCAGCTTCGGCCAGCTTGGGACAGCATCGAGCCAGCTTCGACCCAGCTCAAGCCAGCTTCGGCCAGCTTGGGACAGCATCGAGCCAGCTTCGACCCAGCTTCGGCCAGCTTCGGCCAGCTTGGGACAGCATCGAGCCAGCTTCGAGCCAGCTTCACCCAGCTCAAGCCAGCTTCGGCCAGCTTGAGACAGCATCGAGCCAGCTTCAGCCAGCATCGTGCCAGCTTCAGCCAGCATCGAGCCAGCTTCAGCCAGCATAGAGCCAGCTTCAGCCAGCATTGAGGCAGCTTCAGAAAATCTTTAAAAAAGAAACCCGAACACAGCAAGAATGCCAGTCACACGTCAAGAAGTGAAGAGCCGCAAGACATCCTCCGAACAGACGCCGACCACATCGGAAGGCACCGCAACCACCTCACCGAGCACGACCGAAACAAGCACGGAAACCGGCACAACCTCTACAGCCACGGGAACTGTCACCACGGAGACTACAGAACTGACTACAGATACCTCCGCGACATCAGCGCCCTCTACAGTGCCATCCGTTGCAACAGCGAAAACGAAAATTTCGGTCGCCGCTGCCTCGACTACACCCTCCATCGCGACGACACTGCCAGCCGACGCGAGACAGATGAAGCCCCCCGCAGCGAAGGGGGTAACAGCTACAGTACAGGGGCGTAGTCAGGACACAGAAACTTCAACAGTCAAGACGAAGCGAACTGTCAACCCACAAGAGCTGAAGCTACCACAGGACCTCCGCCCCCCTAGCAAGAGGGGGGGAGGGGGTGGATCAACCTACAGCAAGGCCAAAGCTCACAGAATATTGAAAGCTAAGGAAGAATTACTGCGACTTCAAGTCGAGCTAGCTGCCGCACGCATCGCCGCCTTAGAAGCTGAAGACACAGAAGACGAATTAATAGAAGAACTAACAGAAGAAGGTGTTCCCGTCCAAGAAGCCAACGAGCACATGGACAACTGGTTCAACAGTCAACCGCCGCCTCCTTTGTTGGCGATCACCGAGGCACCGCATTACCCTATAGAAGACCCGGTGGTTAACAACACGGAGCAACAGAAGCAGCCAGAGGAACACCCCAAGTCTCAGCTTCAAACACCGGCGGGAGAGCAAACAGAGATATCGAAGCTAGCCACAGCCATCACACTCGCAGTCAAAGCAGCTCAACGTCCGAAGTTCATCGAGCTACCCAACTTTGGTGGATCACATCAAGAGTGGTTACCTTTCCGCGCCGCTTTCTTTGAAACAGAAAGCATGTTCACGGCAATAGAAAACACGAACCGTCTAAGAAGAAACCTCAAGGGAAAAGCAAAAGAAGCAGTGGAGGGGCTACTAATCACCAGTGCGCACCCTACAGAAATTATGAAGGCCCTGGAATCAAGATTTGGAAGACCAGAATCCATCGCCATGATGGAAATGGAAACGCTTCGAGCACTGCCGCGCCTCACCGATTCAGCGCGTGACATCTGCATTTTCGCAACAAAGGTCTCCAACGTAGTAGCAACATTGAAGACTCTCAGCTGCATGAACTACATGTACAACCCTGAAGTTTCGAAGACCGTCGTGGACAAGCTCACACCTACGCTGCGTTACAGATACTACGACTTCACAGCGACACAGCCAAAGGAAGATCCAGATCTATTGAAGATGGAGAAGTTCCTCAAGAGAGAAGCGGAGCTATGCGGACCGTACGCACTACCTGAACAGGTGGCGTCACATACATCAACCACTCAACAGAAAAAACCACAGAAGATCCACAACGTAACAGAGAAGACGTACACACCCAGGTGCCCGGTGTGTGACGAAGAAGGACATAGTTCCGTGGATTGTGAACAGTTCAAGAGTTTGGATTCAAATGGAAGATGGGATACAGCGAAATCCAAACGTCTATGCTTCCGATGTCTTCGCTACAGAAACAGAACACATAGCTGCAGAGCCAAGGTGTGCGGCATCGACAGCTGCAAAAATTATCACAACAAGATGCTGCACTACACCAAGGCAACAGAGAAGAAAGAAAACAAGGAAGCTACAGAAGTAATTAATTCCACGTGGACTATTAAGAAGAAGCAATCCTATTTGAAGATTATTCCAATAAAAGTTGAAGGTCCCAAAGGTGCAATCAACACCTTCGCTTTGCTGGATGACGGATCAACAGTAACGTTAGTCGACGACGGCGTGGCCGAACACGTCGGAGCAACAGGACCCGTCGATCCACTAAAGATAGAAACCATCAACGACATGAAGACTTCAGAATCAGCCTCAAGAAGAGTGAACATCAGGTTGAGAGGTCTCAACGATCATGAAGAGCAAGTACAAGCGCGCACAGTGAAGAACCTGCAAGTATCGTCGCAACGAGTCTCGAAAGAAATGGTGGATGGGTGCAAACACCTGACAGACATCCGGGATTACCTCATATATGCAAACGTGAAGCCACGAGTACTGATCGGTCAAGACAACTGGCATCTTCTGCTGACTACAGAAGTGAGAAGAGGAGACAGAAATCAACCAATAGCCTCTCTCACACCACTGGGGTGGGTGCTGCATGGAACAGAAAGTCGCAATATTGGGCGCAGCGTCGACTTCGTATCACATGTCACAGAAGAGACCGAAGATAACTTGGACAGTCTAGTCAAGCAGTACTTCGAGATGGACGCACTTTGCATACAGCCTAAGAAACCGAAGACAGATCCAGAAGAACGAGCCCTACGCATCCTCGAAAAAACCACCACGAAAACCGAAGAAGGAAGATACGAGACCGGTCTACTCTGGCGCAAGGAAGACGTCACATTTCCTGACAACTACGATAACTCGCTGAAACGGCTCTTCAACATCGAGAAGAAGATTGACCGAGACCCCAAACTGAAGCTGAAGTATACTGAACAGATGGAAGCCCTAATAGAAAAAGGATATGCTGAACTCGCCCCGAAACAGAAGACTACGGGCAAGACGTGGTACTTGCCACATTTCGCAGTCATCAACCCAATGAAGCCCGACAAGCTAAGAGTGGTACACGATGCAGCAGCCAAAACGAAGGGTGTAGCTCTCAACGACATGCTACTCAAGGGACCTGATCTTCTGCAGTCTCTACCTGGCGTCGTCATGCGATTCCGGCAGCACGAGATTGCAGTCACAGCAGACATCAAGGAAATGTTCATGCAAGTCAAACTGCGATCCGAAGACAGAGACGCACTCCGATATCTGTGGCGCGGGGAACGACGAGATGGGCGACCGCCCGAAGAATACAGAATGACATCATTGATCTTCGGCGCGTCGAGCTCTCCGTCAACAGCGATCTACATAAAGAACCTGAACGCCAAACAACATGAAGATATGGAACCTGAAGCCGCAGCTGCCATCGTACAGAAGCACTACGTTGATGACTACTTAGACAGTTTCAGAACTTTAGAAGACGCGGTGCGCATCACGAAAAGCGTGCGTGAAGTGCACTCACATGCCCATTTTGAACTGAAACAGTGGAAGTCGAATTCACCATCTCTACTGGAAGCATTAGGTGAAAACGAACAAATAGAAGACCTGGAACTCTATAAATCAGAAGAGAAAACAGAACGAGTACTGGGCGTGATCTGGAAGCTCAACACAGACGAACTCACCTTCAACCTCAACCTAGCGCGAATTGCACCAACGATCACCAACGGAAAAACACCGACGAAGAGAGAAGCGCTGCGAATAGTCATGTCGCTATTCGATCCACTTGGCTTCGCATCGCCTGTAACCATAAGGGCGAAACAGCTGCTGCAAGAAGTATGGCGAAGAGGTACGTCATGGGACGACGAACTCGACCAAGATCTGGCTGAGCAATGGCAAGAATGGATGACCCATCTGAAGAATCTCAGCAACGTGACGATCCCAAGGCGATATCTCCATTATAGCGACGCCACGTCCTTGCAGCTGCACGTGTTTACCGACGCCAGCGAAGCAGCCTATTCAGCAGTCCTCTTCTGGAGAGCAGTGGCACCGAACGGCGAAATAGGCCTATCTCTCATCATGGCCAAAGCGAAGGTTACGCCGTTGAAGTTGACGTCCATCCCGAGGTTGGAGCTACAAGCGGCAGTCATGGGAACAAGGCTCGCCGAAACAGTTGTCGAAGAACATGAAAAGAAGCCCGACTGCAAAATATTTTGGACAGATAGCAAGACAACGCTCGCTTGGATACGGACAGGGTCGCGCTCGTTCAAACCGTACGTGGCGCATCGCCTGGCCGCGATCGAAGAAACTTCTACAGTCTCCGAATGGCGGTGGGTCCCGACGAAGTTGAACGTTGCAGATGACGCAACGCGAGATGTGCCAGCAGCCTTCGAAAAGCATCACCGCTGGTACAAAGGACCCGACTTCCTGTACGAAACAGAGGACCAATGGCCAGTAGAAGTCTCTCCAACAGAAAAGCAGGAACCCACTGGGGAAGAAAAGACGAACCACATTACAGACAGACAGAGACCGAAGCTCTCGGAAGCGCTTCCGGAGGTCTCTCGCTTCTCCAGTTGGGACAGATTGCGATATACGACAGCGCGGGTTCTACAATTCATTCAGCTCTGTAGAACCGCGACACAGAAGGTGAACCACAGAAGAACCCAGAAAGGCAAAGAAGCGGACCCGAACTGGCGGAGGACAACAAAACCCGTGACGAAACAGCGAAACACAATACAGAAAACATCGTCATCAAACAGAAAGTTCCTCCCAGTCTCGGCCGAACAATTGAGAAGAGCGGAAGAGCTCCTAATGCATTCATCACAGGAAGCCTCCTTCGCAGCCGAGATCGAAAACCTGAAGAAGGGCGAACCCCTAAGCAAGGAGAGCCGTCTGTACCAACTCAGCGTCGAACACATCAACGATGCAGTCAGGCTCAGAAGTCGCATTCAAGCAACAACAGATGTAACAGAAAACTTCAAGAGCCCTCTGGTACTCGACGGTGATCATCCCATAGTCAAGCTCTGGGTGAAGGCCGTACACCAACAGCTGCATCACGCCGGCGTCGAAGCCACGGTGAACGAATGCAGGCAGCAGTACTGGGTGCTACGTGTGCGTCCCGTCACGAGGACAATAATACGGAGCTGCCTGTTCTGCAGGATGAAGACGCAGACGCCACCGTATCCCAGGACCGGAGACCTGCCAGCGTGCCGCTTAGCGCACCACAAGCGACCGTTCACCTTCACCGGTGTGGACTACTTTGGACCGCTATCAGTGACCGTCGGCCGGACGCGACAGAAAAGATACGTGGCCATATTCACCTGCCTGACGATGAGGGCAATACATCTAGAAATTGCCGGCTCACTTAGCGCCGACTCAGCGGTAATGGCGCTGCGAAGGATGATGGCTCGCCGAGGCTGTCCTACAGAAATTTGGTCAGACAACGGGACGAACTTAAAGGCAGCGGACAAAGAACTTCGACAGGCGATGGACAGCGCCGCATCAGAAGAAGCAGCGAAAAAGACGGTCTCTTGGCGGTACATACCACCCGGAGCCCCTTTCATGGGCGGGGCCTGGGAGCGGATGGTCCGCTCAGTGAAAACAGCCCTCGCTGCAACTCTTCACGAACGCCACCCGACGGAAGAGGTTCTCTCCACCCTTCTAGCCGAAGTGGAGTATACAGTAAACAGCCGGCCACTGACACACGTCTCAGTCAGTGCCGACGACCCAGAAGCATTGACTCCGAACCATTTCCTGTTGGGCGGACCAGACCGGGTACCACAACCGGGTACCTTCGACGAGCAAGACACAGTTTCACGATCAAGTTGGCGAGCGGCACAACGGCTAGCGGACGTCTTCTGGACGCGCTGGGTGAAGGAGTACCTTCCCGAACTTCAACACCGGCGGGAGCCGCGAGGACGAGGGCCAGCCATCAAAAACGACGATTTGGTACAAGTGGTCGACGCCAACCTGCCACGCAACGTGTGGATCCGAGGCAGAGTCATCGCGACATACCCGGGACCAGACAACGTCGTGCGTGCAGTAGACATCAAGACCAAGGGAGGAGTGCTGCGGCGGCCCGTGAGAAAACTGGTGGTGCTGCCCCTGACAGACGACGTGCCCGCACCGACAGAAGATGCGACGCAGTCGCACGGCGGGAGAGATGTGCGGGACAATGATAAATAAACAGTTAGTTACAACATAGTGTTAAGACATGTAAATAAGAGAATAAATAGTTCATAGTATAGATAGTTTATATAGTTCGTAACAGTTAAGTAAATAGTTATAAGCGAACTGTAATAGAATAAGTTTAATAAAATAGCGTTAAATAGTTGTACATTAAATGTTAGAGTAGTACAGGGTAGAGAGGGATAGCGAACAGCGCTCCCCGCGCCGTCACACCCGCGCCACCCGCGCCTCCCGCGCTTTCACCCCCTCTATCCTGGTTGGATTTTAATACGCGCTCTGATTGGTTCAGTTTTAATAACCAATCAGAGGGCCTACATTTTTCGGGCCAAATTTGTATAAAGACCGAGCGAAATTGTGGTCTGACACAGTTCGCCGGCAACAGTCCTCCAGTGAGGAACAAGAAGAATAAAGTGGAAGCAAACAGCAAGAAGTGTTTTCTTTGGAAGAACTCCAGTCCCCAACCAATCCAGCGACAGTTAATGTACCATCGTGTACAATAAAACTAAAAGGGACGTAGATATTACGTCTTCTGAGAGATCCTATAATAATAATAATACATATAATATACTTACTAACTTATGTGTTCACAAAAAAAGAAAAAGAAAATTTTCTATTATGGCGCATGCCTAAGTACGTATACTAGGTACCTAATAATAGGTACTTAAACACTTGCCAAAACGTCATCCGAAATGCGAAAGAGTGTTTGTTTGTTACGTAGGTATTACACATACGTATCTATGACGATATTATTATTTCTTTTTTTTTTCTGTCTATAGTGGAAAGAAGAACGGCAGCACCAGTGTCGCACAATTTGAGAAGCGAAAATGAATGAAAGTATATACATTTTAAAGAACGATTAAAGTACTTTATTTAGATAGCTTTTATTTATTTTTATTTAATGGGATACGGAAAATAAATGGTATATAAATATTTTGTGAAATCTTATACACAAGTAACGTTCCTGAACGAAAAAGAACCATATTCAATAGCAAACTACCAATTAGTAGAATATAGGCATAGACGGCTCCTTTATAAGCTCGCTTATATTATTGTAAACATTCCAAAAACCTTTTTATTTTTTGAATATAACAAGAATAAGATATTGTTTTAAAATCTACATGATAATTAAACCGAAAAACTAGATTTATTATTGATTAAAAAAATAATACTATATTTTAATTGTATGTTTGTAGAGATTGTAGCTGGCAACATTCAAAAAAGTGATTAAACATGCCACTGTCAAGTGTCACTGATGTCTGAACTTACAAGGGACTGAAAAGTTGCCTGTTGCATCCTGTCTTGAATTATTCTTGTGTTAACGATTTATATTGTTTCACATTGCTGTGATTTTCTTGTAATCCGCGTTCAGTTGAGCTTTCCTTTCGAGTTGAGAGTTCCTGCGCGTAGTGTGCATATTGGTGACTTTAGTTTGAGAGACAGGACTCGTAGTTTTTTATTGTTTTTGTGTTCGTCAGTGTTATTGTTAACAGATTTTTGTTATACCTAAATTGAAACATGCCTCCTACAATTCGGTGTATCATTTGTGAGTTGCGGTTGACGCGAACGCGTCGTCGACTTTCTGATGAAAATGAAGACCTTGTTAATATTATAAGGCTATGGACTTATCCAAGGGAGGTTAGTAAAACAATTAAGTCACTATCACAACATAGATACATAATATATTAAAGTTCTGGTCAAAACTATTCTTTTGACCTATCTATTCATTTTGTAGGCCCTGACTCTTAAAAGGCAATAATTATTGTCATTCATTATTGTATATTGTAATTAGGCTAAGTTAAACAAAAATAACTAGAATTACTACTACTGCAACTAGATATTGAATAATAGTTTCATTAGATTAGTTTAAAACTATGGTTGGAACACATTGATTAAGTATTCCACCACCACCACTACTAGAGCCCATAAACATCCCACTGCTGGGCAGAGGTCTCCACTCTCATAGGAGAGAGGGAATTAGAACTTAGACCCACCACGCTGCTCCAATACAGGTTGGCGGGCTTTAATGACTATTATCATGTTAGTGATAATAACCAGGACTGACACCTTAACGTGCTCTGCGAGGCACGGGGGTGAAACACCACCAACTTTCTAACTCCGGGTTAGTGCTGAGAATTTTTAGTCAGAAAAACCCAATACTTAATTATGGCCAGACCCGGGACTCAAACCCGGGACCTCGTCAGCCGGAGTCGAACATCCCAACCACTAGACCAACAAGGCTGTTAATTAAGTATTCAGTAGTAAAATATACCTACTTTCATTATTGGGTATTTATTATTGTGTTTCTTGCAGATAACTGACACTGACTTTGTATGCCAGGCTTGTTGGGCTAGCAAATCATGCAAGTGACCAAGTGGTTCCACCAGAAAGACAAGTTGGTCATCAAAATGTTTGTGTTGGTTGTGGGCGTTCCATTTTGAGAAGCAGAAGTCGTGTAGTATTGAGACCAGATTGGACAGATGAGGAAAGACTACTTGCAGAAATAATTTCACAATGGATACATCCCCGTCAAGTAAATATATTTTGATTTAATTACAAGCATTATATTATTAGTATTTTGATGTTCCCTTTTTATATTTAATCATGCTCTTATTATTGTTTTAGCTTATACCTACCGATGAAGCATGCGGGCCATGCTGGCTTCGAGCTCAAAGAATACTGCGTCGCAACACTGGCACACAAAGTGCACAGCCACAACCTATTGATGCATCAGAGGATACATCTATGACTGGAAACAGTAGTCCCTAACATGAGGAAATTGAAGATTCCTGTATAAACTGTGAAATACAGCTGACATCTGAGGAAAATAGACATTGTTTGTCGTCAGAAAGCGAACAACTTATAAGAGTTATAAAACTATGGACATATCCTAAAAATGTAAGTTACTATATTTTGGCTTAAAAAGAAATAAAATGTTTTTTCAGTTTTATTTGTTGGTAGATTTTATCATTTCCATAATCAACAAGAAATAAATTGCAGTTTTTTCTTTAGATTTTGGATACGGATTACATATGCCACGCCTGCTGGGAGCTTGCGAATCACCAGGTTATGTCCGAACTCGAAGACGTCGAAAATATAGCGCAGCAAGAGGGGAACCAGGAAGTACCTCTGCAACAGTATATTATACTGCGAGCGGCGAGCTGCGGACACAAGGCGACACTGCATGTTCTCTGGTTGCAGGAATCCTGAGAGATTCGGCAGGCTAGGTCTTACATAGGAGAACAGCTCCGGTTTCATGGGTTATACACCATTGAAGTGTGCAGAGATGACACAGTAAACCTATCCAGATTAGGGGGACATCCTTATTTGATTCAAGCAAAAGTTAAGTCACAACATGTCTCACGAAAATCATATTATGTATTTATCACGATAGACAGGGAACAAGTGGGAAGAAATGCTATCACAGGCTATTGTTGCAACTGTATCGTTGGTTTGCGCACAGTTGGGTGTTGCTCACACGTAATGAGCATTGTATTGAGTTTGTTGTGGGCTCTTCTCAGACCAGGGCGCGTTTGGAACCCTCGTAGCTTTAGTTTTAAGATACCGTTACCCATTATCACCATCATGCTTTTTAAATACTTATGTAATTTTTAGACGAAAATAAGTGTACCTACAGTGTACTTATATTTAATGAATAAATGGCTATGACTATGACTATGACTATGTATGGTATCTTGGTTATGCTTGTCATCAATCAAATATTATTATGCCACCTGCTTTGTTCCTCGATGATGTGTTAGTCCGGTTAGAGTCCTAGAATATTTTGTTATAATAGTGTAAAATAAATAATTTGTGATTACATGAACTTTTTATTTTATACATAATAATTACCAACTTACTACACTTATTGATTAATAAGCATTCTGCGCCCTCCTCCCCCCTATCCTGGTTACTCTCATGAACATAAATATGATGATGATATATTTATAATAATACTATCATAAATATCACAACTAGTAGACTATGTCATACCTACTCCTTTGATAGTTATAATATTATTTGTAACTATAAAATATTTATTCAATTCTGTGCCTATGAGAACATTGTTCAGAACTCTCGGGCATGCAGGGTTCTCACGATGATTACCTTCACTGTTAAAGCCACTAATTTTTAGTTAATTGCATAGGTACAACGCAAATCGAAAAATCAGGTGTCCTTTTAGATTCGAACCCCGAACCCCTCGTATAGAAAGCTAAAGTCTTACTACAAAACTATCATGGCTTATACATAATACCTATACCATACCGAAATATACATACACATTCTAGATTAAACTCACTATTTGCATAAGTAGGTATGTACATAACATAACCTATAATGTGGGTCTTTGACTTCGTTTTCCATAAAAATCCCATTTTAAAAAAATATGCTGTAATTAACTTTTCTTTTATTAATCCAAAGATCAATTATTTCCAAGTATTTGTATTAATGTACGCGAAGTCTAAGTGCGACACTGAAAATACATGGGGTATTGCCGTTCTTCTTTAAGAAATATAATATTTTTATTATAATGTTTTCTGTTCTAAATTATATTATATTTCTTTTTTGTTTTGTTAACTACTCTCTCTCTCTCTCTCTCTCTCTCTCTCTCTCTCTCTCTCTCGCTCACAAACACGCGCGCGCCGTTGCCCTTTTTCCCCTCGCCCCTTCCTCCGCGCGTGTGAGCCCGTAAAGCATATAAGCTTCAGAATAGCGCTCACGATTTTTATACAACCAACAGTGTCAGCTGCGAACGGACGCGCGCACGTCGCACGATCAAAGTTACGTGAACCTATCTCTATCTCTATTATAGAACATGGCCCGTACGAAGCAGACCGCCCGCAAGTCTACCGGTGGCAAGGCGCCACGCAAGCAGCTGGCCACCAAGGCCGCTCGCAAGAGCGCTCCGGCCACCGGCGGTGTGAAGAAACCTCATCGCTACAGGCCCGGCACGGTCGCACTACGTGAGATCCGTCGCTACCAGAAGAGTACCGAGCTCCTGATCCGCAAGCTGCCTTTCCAGCGGCTGGTGCGAGAGATCGCTCAAGACTTCAAGACCGACCTCCGCTTCCAGAGCTCGGCCGTGATGGCGCTGCAGGAAGCCAGCGAAGCGTACCTGGTGGGACTCTTCGAAGATACCAACCTCTGCGCCATTCACGCCAAACGTGTCACCATTATGCCTAAGGACATCCAGCTCGCGCGCAGGATCAGAGGCGAACGCGCCTAAAACTCGTGTGCGAAACTCGAGTAACATACCTACGTCATTATTATAGGTATATACTCAATGCAAAAGGCCCTTTTCAGGGCCACAAAACTTTCATTACCTACCTAATTATACTACCACAATGCGTCTATGAAATCATTTAATACCTACTCACCTATAATACATAATATTATATAACTTATTAAACATACTTACCCTCAACCTATCCATCTGCCAAGTGCCAACCCGACTGAATTGGGTATTTGACAGTTAGTCAAATCAGGTACGGTCTTCTACTTAATTTTTTATTAGGTATTTCAAACTGCAAAACGCGCGATTAGTAGGTAGGTAGTATTTACTATTTAGTATGAAATACTGGATCACGTGACCGTCATAAAAAAGAAAAAGAAAACGATAATAATATGTCAAGCACAACGAAAATATACACGGCGTGTATTAAAAAAAAAAATGGTTATTTAACTATGTAAAAAAAAAAAAAAAATTAGTTTATGCTAGCTTAGCTTAGCTTACTGTTTTACTGTTACTCTTGATGGTAAGTGACTACCTACCTACCTATGTAGTGGCTGGCTTAGGGCGGTCGTTGTCAATAATATCTTTTTTTTTGGAATAATGTTAATAATACCTTATTCGAAAAAGTTACGAGTAAATAAAGCGATATTATTATTGTTATGAACCCCCCCCCCCCCTGTCGCCCCGCGCGTCTCGCAGCCCCTCCGCGCGGGATGTGTGCGTGTCCCTTTTTCTCTAGTAACGAACAGCGACGGCCGAATGCGAAGGCACGAAAAAGAAACGTACAACAGATTATTTCGCCGGTCACAAACTATATAAGCGCTGCTGCTCCTCGTGTTCGGTATATTCTGTTCACAGCGGTGTGCGGGGCGCGCGGAGTTCAGTTTTCCAGTTTTGTTGATAGTTAACACAAGCAAGCCCACAAGTCAAGATGACCGGTCGCGGTAAAGGCGGAAAGGGACTGGGAAAAGGAGGCGCCAAGCGTCACAGGAAGGTGCTGCGTGACAACATCCAAGGCATCACGAAGCCGGCTATCCGTCGTCTGGCGCGCAGGGGCGGCGTGAAGCGTATATCCGGTCTGATATACGAGGAGACCCGCGGTGTGCTGAAAGTGTTCCTAGAGAACGTGATCCGCGACGCCGTCACCTATACGGAGCACGCCAAGAGGAAGACCGTCACAGCTATGGACGTCGTTTACGCGCTGAAACGTCAGGGTCGCACCCTCTACGGTTTCGGAGGTTAAGTCTCTACTCTATATGCAGCAAGCATTGACCTCGACTCCTATTACAAATGGAGTAACCTACCATAAAAAAGGCCCTTTTCAGGGCCGCATATATTTCGATGATTCACTCTCGTGTTTTACTAATTTACTTGTCAACCTTACCTACATATAGACTATAGAGCAAGATTCTATTCTATTATTTAAAAAAAACTTAACCGTCTACATTACATTACTCTTAAGGAAGCATGAATGAGACGGGTATACACAAAATATAATACTTACCTACAGAGAGACTTGGCTACAGATTGAAAATAATAATTTAAAAAAAATTAGACCTAACTACACTTAGGTACTTTGCAATGTTAGGTGTACGTGTCTACGCCCTAGATATAGTACAAAGGAACAGTAATTCGTAGGTAGGTACCTAAGCTTTACCGCCTTGTCTTTTAGAACCTACTATGTAGGTACCTAAATTAGATTAAATTTCAATTCATGGAAGGAAGCAAGCAAGCAATTAAGGCTTTATTAAATAATAATAGGTAGGTAGGTAGGTACGTATAATTAAACTCCTATTGTTGTTTTGTTAATTTTTATTAGGCAAGTAGGTACTTACTAAGTTTACTTAATAAAAATTCCCATTATTCTTTCATAATTTCATTTCCTAAGTAATTCGTAAGACACCTAATAAGAAAATGAACATAGCAGAGACAGCAATAATAATAATATTTATTATACTTTAGGCACAGTTTAGCACTGTTTATGTCGAGTGGTGGTGGAGTGGTGGGTTGAATCGAAATGACAATCCAAATATTTTTTAATAATTGATTAAAGCATAATAATAACTAAATAAAGTTATTTTTAATATTATTCATAATGGATTGGTACCTACACTATGAGTAGTCAGTAGACGTAGTCGGGCCGCGCCGCGCCGCGATTCAGCCGCGCGAATGGGCGTCTCAATTTACTTAATATCGGTCGTATAATGATTGTTTGTATTTGAATGAGAGTTCATAAAAGGGACACATTAATTGTATTATTCTATTAAATCGTTACACACCTTGCCTCTAACGAAATAATCAGATCGTCAGCGGGAGACTGCAATTCATACACGGCGAGAGATCGAGCCGTGTTTTACGAGGCTCTACTTCGACCTGGCTAAAGTACCTCTACATACGACTCAGTATAGGGATGAGTGATTATATGTATAGGGTGGAATCTCAGTTTTTAATTTGCCATGGTTTTTGGTGATTTACGCATCGTTTTATAGAGTAAAATGGGTTTTAAACGGGACCCGAGGTACGCGTCTAGCGGTGTATCGAATTTAAAGATCGATCGCTCCGCGTACACCGATGCGATACGCGATTGAATGATGCCACTACACGGACAGGCTCAAGACAAAACGACACGGTCGTTACGAATGGTGGAAAATTGAAATGGGATTATATAATTTTGTTTTAATCCGATGCATGCTAGTGAAAAGTTGTAAGTATTCGTACGGGAAAATGTCTAGCGACATCGCGGTTCTCCTTACGGTATAGCCACGAGCCTTACTGCCAACAGCGACATCGTGCGGCGTATATCTCTCGGTTTGTTTGAAGTTGCTTTTCCCCCCGCCTGGCCATGGTTCCCATGATTGATCATGTTGTGAACCACGCCACGGCTGCCGCGTCGATGCTGCACCAGGTCCTCACCTCAAGCCTCTCATCGAAGACCAAGCTCCGGATCTACGGAGCCTATGTCCGCTCGCGGCTGACGTACGCGGCCCCCGCCTGGTATGCGCTGTGTTCAGCATACCAGAGGAGCCGCCTACAAGTCCGGCAGAACAAGTGCCTGCGCCAAATCGTGGGAGCTCCGAGGTACGTGCGGAATGACGTCATTCATCGCGACCTCAAGACGCCCACCGTGGAGGGGTACGTCCGTACACTCGCGCGGCGCATGTTTGCGCGCGCGGACAACGGACCGTACGAACACCTCCACGGGATCGCGCCGCCGACCACCCGACCTCCGACCGGGCGTCCACTACCCCGTGAGCTCCTACGATCGCCATCACCTGCGCGGCACGCAGGCGACCGTAGCGACGACGACGACGCGACATTCACCGGATTTGACACCGACTCTGCGCGCAGCGGCGACCCTATCGCCCGCGACGCAGAGTCCATCGGATTGGACACCATCTCGGCGCGCGAGAGCGACCCCATTGCCCGCAGCGCCGAGACACCTGGACGAGACATGGGTCCTGCACGCGGCGGTGATGACGTCACCCGCAGTGCGGACCCCACCCCGGAAATGACACCCGACCCAGGGGCCAGTAGCCTACAAGGCAGGCCCTAGCCGAGTTTCGACTCGGCTAAAAGACATTCACCGGGGCACAGAGTTGCCCCGCGCCCCGCCCGGGTAAGGAGGCCCAGCCTCGACGCCCGTACCCCCGCTTGGCCCTCACGGGCCAAACGAGAAGACCCTGACTGCTTTTCAAAAAAGAAACGAAGCAATTCGCGTGCTCTCAGTGTTTTAAAGTGTGTGCATCGTCAAAATATAATCAAACAATATGTCCGACACCGCAGTCGCATCCGAAGCCCCGGCCCCGGCGACGCCCGCGAAGAAGCCCAAGGCGTCCGCGGACGCCGGCGGCGCCGCCGCCAAGAAGCCGAAAGCGAAGCCCACCCACCCGAAGACGTCCGAGATGGTGAACAGCGCCATCAAGGAGCTCAAGGAGAGGAGCGGCTCGTCGCTGCAGGCGATCAAGTAGTACATCGCCGCCCAGTACAAGGTCGACGCGGAGAAGATGGCGCCTTTCATCAGGAAGTACCTCAAGAGCGCCGTCGAGTCCGGCGCGCTCATCCAATTCCAGACCAAGGGCAAGGGCGCCTCCGGCTCGTTCAAGCTCGAGTCCAAGTCGGCCGCGTCCAAGAAGCCCGCCGGCGGCAAGGGCGCCGCCGCGTCCGCCGCCACCGCGCGCGCCAAGAAGGCCGCCCCCGCGACCGCCGCCGCCGCCGCCAAGAAGAAAGCGGCCGCCGCGGCCGCCTCGTCGCCCTCCAAGGCGAAGACCGCCGCCGCCACCGCGCGCGACAAGAAGGCCGCCGCTGCCAAGAGGAAGAAGCCCGCCGTCGCGAAGAAGGCCTCCGCCCCCGCGTCCCCGGCCAAGGCCAAGGGCGCCGCCTCCAAGGCGAAGAAGACCGCCAAGCCGCCGACGAAGAAGCCCAAGGCGCCGAAACCGAAGAAGGCCGCGCCCAAGTCGAAGCCCGCCGCCAAGAAGGCAGCCGCCGCCAAAAAGTAAGCCAAGCTTCACTATCGGCTGCCGCCTGCCGCCTGCCGCCTGCCTCCGGCGAACCGCTCGCTCGGCCGCCGCCGCCGCCGGCGCGAAGATGCGCGCGTTCGAGTTCTGCGTGCGGCTTCACAACCGCAACAATAAAAATCCCTTTTCAGGGCTAACATATCTTTCCTATACCTACACATGAAAAGAAAACGCACGTCTCGTTCGTTCATTTACTTACTTGCCCTACCACCTACCAGACCAGTACGTCTACCTATGCCTACTACCTACCTAATACATACATAAAATATTAACAAGTACTACTTACCTACGTCGAATTTTTCAATTTATCATAGATAGGTAGGTAGGTAGGTACATACACACATTACACATACATAATAATATAATATATAATTTATTATAATAAATAGGTATATAATAAACACCTATATAGATTATTATAATAATATTATATAGATCTAGGCCTACATATTATAGGTATTCACTGATCACTATTCACTAACAAGACGAACGCCCGCCGCCGCGCCTCCGCGCCGCCGCGCCGGAAGAACCCGATCCCGACTCGCTCACTCAGTACATCGCGATCGCTATCGATCGGTAATCGGTATTAAACTTACTAGCTACCTAGGTACCTATAATTATTGGAGCTATTGACACTGATTTTTGAAAATAATAAAGTAGGTACAATAGGTACAAATTTTGCGAAAAATGCGTGCGACGTTGCCGCATCGCTGACACCTCGAGCTCACCATGCAACGTCGCATTTTTATCTATGCAAGCTCTTTTACATTGAAAAAAAAAAAAAAAACAACACTAGGTTCCTAAACATGTACCTACCTATAGGTAATAGATATTTAGAGACATTAAGGAAATAAAAAAAAAATATTCCAAAGTACGTCAGTACCTACTTACCTATGTATTTTGAACTTGCTTCTGCAACCTCTGAGGTTCTGAGGCTCTGAAAAAAAAAAGAAACCTACATACTTTGTGGTACTGTACTGTGTGTGTTCTATTTTGAAATTAGATAAAATAATTTTCTTTAATTTTCTAAAACGCGACGTTGCCGCTTCGGTGTATCTTCGAGTCCAACATGCAAAGTCGCGTTTTCGCTAAACAAAACGTGTCCGCTGGTCTCGCCGCGATCCCCACCTTAAGGTGCCAGCGGAGAATGAATTGCCCATACAAACGTAATACCAAAATAATTAATAATTCGAGAACATTTCCACCAAAATGAGAGTTTATTTGGATTCAAATTGTATTTATCTAGTCCCCTGGATTTATATGTTTTCAAAATACTTTCCTAAAATGAAATGTAAATGAATTGCGTTTTGCATATTTTTACGACAAGATGGACATGTTTCCCTCTTATTTGTTTCATATTAAAACCAACGATATCTTACGTATTAATTGGTCAGCAGCATAGCCTATATTGTCAAGTTACAAAATAACAATACGAAGTAAAAAGCACGATAAGTTTTCATTCATCATTTTTGGTATTCACGGAACAAGACTAAATGTATAACAAATTCTGTAAGCTCATATTGCTATCTCGCTTGAACGCGATCATGTGTCATCAGTGAAATAGAGATAGCAATATACCGGCAAATTTATATTTGCGGTTCGAATAGAAGTTGCGAGCGGCGCGAACCGGCCTCTTAACGGCCCATTATCCCGGTTTTTAGCGACTACGCCACTTTTCAAACCAATTCAAAGTCATGAAAAAATAGTTTTTTTTCACTGTTAAAAATACATATTAAAGATACATGCCTTATCTCTTTAATGTACTCATGAAAACACGATAAGTTAAACTTGCCTCGATCATAAAAATTTTTGAAAACAGGTTGTTTTTGTTCATTTTTCTAATGGCATTTCCAAAGCTTTAGACTAAATTTCATAAAAATTATACGTAAATTAAGCTCATTGTATTACCTATTCACTGTACAGACAGATTTTAAATAAAAAAATTGCTGCAAATTTTCGCCTAACAGAAGTCATAAAATGATCTAACGCATCGAATAAGCGATGTACTCAGTGGCTCACGAGCCTCTATACGAGAAGGACCTGCGCAAGTTTTTACGAATCACGCTCCTTTCGCGCTAAAATTATTTATTTTTTAATTATTTGTAAATAAATTCTTTTGCTACATTTAGTGATAAAATTAAAATAGTTTTAGTTAGCCTGTAAATATAGTGTTTCTTTGCTTGTGATTTTTATTTAAAATGGGAAATAAAAGTGCCGGAAAAAAAAAATATCTGACAGGAAGCGAAGGAGAAATAAAAAAAATATATGGTAAGTGTTTCTTGAGTTTATCAAAATACCTAGTCCTCAAAAGCGAAGCGAAGAAAATCTGATACGAACTAAGAAAATTATGATAGGTAGAGTAAATTCCGCCACGTGCAAATACCATCACGCGTAACCACAGTTTATACCTATATACAGTCGGTAAGGGAGACGAGGTTTTTTTTGTTTGGCTATACTGAGTTTCTCATGAATACATGATATAATAATATCCTATCCTAAATCTCGACTTTATTTTGGCCATGGCGGTCAATAGAAATTTACCAACTGCGCGGGAGATATTTCTGAACTTCCAACCCCTAGTTTGGTTCA
The DNA here is from genome assembly GCA_923060345.2 of Erebia aethiops. Classification (NCBI taxonomy): domain Eukaryota; kingdom Metazoa; phylum Arthropoda; class Insecta; order Lepidoptera; family Nymphalidae; genus Erebia; species Erebia aethiops. The sequence continues at coordinate 546,092 of CAKLPR020000011.1, forward strand.
TACTAAATAGAAATACCTCACCTACCTACTAATTAGTTTTTATAAAAATACAAATAATATTAAGGAGCCTAAACCCGGGGATAAACCCGAGACCTGCAGTCGAAGATAGTAGTTACCATAAAACCAACGAGACTCTGTTAGCGATTTTGTACTATCAAAATAATAATTCTTTAAATTTTTATTTCAGTTCAAATATCCCTCGTAAAGGAAATCGTTTAGCATCAAAAAAGAGAGACGACACACCGCTTGAAAAAGATGACATGTGAGTAGTTTCCATACAGATTATATTTTGTTTGATACGTGAGAAAGTGAGACAGTAGCGGACTAAGGGCGATAGGGCACACCGGTGGCCGGACCCTTGGTGTAGAGAAGAAGAACCCCAAGAACCTTATATACCTAATCTATACCTAATAATTATATCGAACCTATAATAATTATATTTTCAAGGCTTATAAAATTTACATTATATTGTGCTCGTAATTTAATTATTCACTAAAAAATAAAATATTTGTGCTAGCTTCACTCGCATTTCTTTGAAATACTAAATTCAATTTGCTTAATTTTTTTTAAAGTGGGGCCTCCAGTAACTCACCCTGTAATCAAATTATATTCAAGTTCACCACCTCACTGTAATATTTTTTCACCTTTATATAATTTCAAACAGTGAATCTGTAGATGCAGTTAGAGTTTAAGGTGGTTTAAGAGCTTTTGTCAATAATTTTTTTCATTCGGTAACAAATACCTACTCTGTGAATTTTATCAAACCTAGAAACGTACCTAAAAATATTTTTGTTGTTACAGGAAAAGTGTGTCTGCTTGGAATCTGGGCAGGCGAAAACGAGCCTTTATATACAGAGTACATCGATAAAGATGATACTTTCTGGTTTAAGAACATGGAGCCAAAGATATTACAATTTTATTTAAAATACCTACTGCCTGAAATTATAGATAGTTGATATGAACGTGGCATGCCTATACGAGACCAGGAAGATATAGAAAACGTGCAGCCTAAAAAACATTCATCTAGTACACCCTCTGATTTGCAACCAGATTTGCAGCAACCAGGTCCAAGCTCACGCGTGATTTTTTACGATGAATTTTGATTGTTTTTGTAATAATAATTTTATAAGTATGTAGGCGCTTTTCAGTGGTTTAAGTTTGTTCATTTAAAAACCAAATAAAAATGTGTGTATTTTATTTTAATAAACTTACTTAAAATTTTCTTAGCACAAATTAAAAAAACGAAGTCTATATTAGTATAGTTAGTTAGTTTAGTTATAGTATTGTTGCATACCAAAAAAGTGTCGGGTAAAAGTAAATTATTGAATCAGTAACAAAAGAGATTTTCACCAATGTATTTACAATACAGCAACCCCCACTGAGATTGCCGCCCCGGGCTCCCAATGGACTTAGTCCGTCCCTGACCACTGTATACACGATATTGACAGCTAATAAACTTAAAAATGCTTGATGCAAAAAAATCTGTCAGTAGGTCTATCGGCTTTAAATTATAAAGAGATTATAAAGATCTATAGAAATTGTGTTGGAAAATCCCCTTTTAGTAATTATTTATTTTTATTCCCTTTTAGTATTTATTTAATAAAATCGTGGATGACAATTAAAATGGGAAAGTTTTAATATTTTTACTCTTATTTTGAAATTTGGAATGTAAGTTGGCTGAAATTTGCAATATAGATACGAGTAGATTATACCCTGAATTTCATTTTATATAGTCTAAACCAAAATATAGGTAAAAACGCAACTTCCAACATGTATTTCGTGAAGCGAATTATAATGTAAATAGTCCAACTGTAACAGTTCATACTGTGACGCAAATATTTATGATAGGGTCACGGAGTTCATTTGAACTGCGCGACTCACGGCAATGATCGGTAGGTATCGTAGCGCGGGTCTGAGTGAGCGACAAATGCCTAAAGTGCTGGGATATAGTAGCCTATTATCCCGGTTTTTAGCGACTACGCCACTTTTCAAACCAATTCAAAGTCATGAAAAAATAGTTTTTTTTCACTGTTAAAAATACATATTAAAGATACATGCCTTATCTCTTTAATGTACTCATGAAAACACGATAAGTTAAACTTGCCTCGATCATAAAAATTTTTGAAAACAGGTTGTTTTTGTTCATTTTTCTAATGGCATTTCCAAAGCTTTAGACTAAATTTCATAAAAATTATACTTAAATTAAGCTCATTGTATTACCTATTCACTGTACAGACAGATTTTAAATAAAAAAATTGCTGCAAATTTTCGCCTAACAGAAGTCATAAAATGATCTAACGCATCGAATAAGCGATGTACTCAGTGGCTCACGAGCCTCTATACGAGAAGGACCTGCGCAAGTTTTCACGAATCACGCTCCTTTCGCGCTAAAATTATTTATTTTTTAATTATTTGTAAATAAATTCTTTTGCTACATTTAGTGATAAAATTAAAATAGTTTTAGTTAGCCTGTAAATATAGTGTTTCTTTGCTTGTGATTTTTATTTAAAATGGGAAATAAAAGTGCCGGAAAAAAAAAAAATCTGTCAGGAAGCGAAGGAGAAATAAAAAAAATATATGGTAAGTGTTTCTTGAGTTTATCAAAATACCTAGTCCTCAAAAGCTCCGAAGAAAATCTGATACGAACTAAGAAAATTATGATAGGTAGAGTAAATTCCGCCACGTGCAAATACCATCACGCGTAACCACAGTTTATACCTATATACAGTCGGTAAGGGAGACGAGGTTCTTTTTGTTTGGCTATACTGAGTTTCTCATGAATACATGATATAATAATATCCTATCCTAAATCTCGACTTTATTTTGGCCATGGCGGTCAATAGAAATTTACCAACTGCGCGGGAGATATTTCTGAACTTCCAACCCCTAGTTTGGTTCATACTAAATAGAAATACCTCACCTACCTACTAATTAGTTTTTATAAAAATACAAATAATATTAAGGAGCCTAAACCCGGGGATAAACCCGAGACCTGCAGTCGAAGATAGTAGTTACCATAAAACCAACGAGACTCTGTTAGCGATTTTGTACTATCAAAATAATAATTCTTTAAATTTTTATTTCAGTTCAAATATCCCTCGTAAAGGAAATCGTTTAGCATCAAAAAAGAGAGACGACACACCGCTTGAAAAAGATGACATGTGAGTAGTTTCCTTAGAGATTATATTTTGTTTGATACGTGAGAAAGTGAGACAGTAGCGGACTAAGGGCGATAGGGCACACCGGTGGCCGGACCCTTGGTGTAGAGAAGAAGAACCCCAAGAACCTTATATACCTAATCTATACCTAATATATCGAACCTATGATAATTATATTTTCAAGGCTTATAAAATTTACATTATATTGTGCTCGTAATTTAATTATTCACTAAAAAATAAAATATTTGTGCTAGCTTCACTCGCATTTCTTTGAAATACTAAATTCAATTTGCTTATTTTTTTTTAAAGTGGGGCCTCCAGTAACTCACCCTGTAATCAAATTATATTCAAGTTCACCACCTCACCGTAATATTATTTCACCTTTATATAATTTCAAACAGTGAATCTGTAGATGCAGTTAGAGTTTAAGGTGGTTTAAGAGCTTTTGTCAATATTTTTTTTCATTCGGTAACAAATACCTACTCTGTGAATTTTATCAAACCTAGAAACGTACCTAAAAATATTTTTGTTGTTACAGGAAAAGTGTGTCTGCTTGGAATCTGGGCAGGCGAAAATGAGCCTTTATATACAGAGTACATCGATAAAGATGATACTTTCTGGTTTAAGAACATGGAGCCAAAGATATTACAATTTTATTTAAAATACCTATTGCCTGAAATTATAGATAGTTGATATGAACGTGGCATGCCTATACGAGACCAGGAAGATATAGAAAACGTGCAGCCTAAAAAACATTCATCTAGTACACCCTCTGATTTGCAACCAGATTTGCAGCAACCAGGTCCAAGCTCACGCGTGATTTTTTACGATGAATTTTGATTGTTTTTGTAATAATAATTTTATAAGTATGTAGGCGCTTTTCAGTGGTTTAAGTTTGTTCATTTAAAAACCAAATAAAAATGTGTGTATTTTATTTTAATAAACTTATTAAAATTTTCTTAGCACAAATTAAAAAAACGAAGTCTATATTAGTATAGTTAGTTAGTTTAGTTATAGTATTGTTGCATACCAAAAAAGTGTCGGGTAAAAGTAAATTATTGAATCAGTAACAAAAGAGATTTTCACCAATGTATTTACAATACAGCAACCCCCACTGAGATTGCCGCCCCGGGCTCCCAATGGACTTAGTCCGTCCCTGACCACTGTATACACGATATTGACAGCTAATAAATTTAAAAATGCTTGATGCAAAAAAATCTGTCAGTAGGTCTATCGGCTTTAAATTATAAAGAGATTATAAAGATCTATAGAAATTGTGTTGGAAAATCCCCTTTTAGTAATTATTTATTTTTATTCCCTTTTAGTATTTATTTAATAAAATTGGGGATGACAATTAAAATGGGAAAGTTTTAATATTTTTACTCTTATTTTGAAATTTGGAATGTAAGTTGGCTGAAATTTGCAATATAGATACGAGTAGATTATACCCTGAATTTCATTTTATATAGTCTAAATCAAAATATAGGTAAAAACGCAACTTCCAACATGTATTTCGTGAAGCGAATTATAATGTAAATAGTCCAACTGTAACAGTTCATACTGTGACGCAAATATTTATGATAGGGTCACGGAGTTCATTTGAACTGCGCGACTCACGGCAATGATCGGTAGGTATCGTAGCGCGGGTCTGAGTGAGCGACAAATGCCTAAAGTGCTGGGATATAGTAGCCTTATGACGCTAAGCAAAAACAGTTTCACGAGAGTTGTAGCTATTTTCTCGCCTAGCGCTCGCCTAACCTCCCGGTGACGCTGTAGCGACCAGTAGAGCCTATGCAGCATATTCAATCCGAAAAATAGAGTTGTATTTTTTAAATTAAATAAATTCTGAAACATAAATTGAAACGATTATTGAGGAAATGGGACGGTTTCCCCATACAATCGTATTTATCAGTTTTCTCCGTGGATAATTATTACCACGGAATAGATAAATTTATTTTTTCTATGATTATTACAATAGAGAAAATATTTTTGCACCATAAAATCCATCTGTGTCCGTGTCAGGTCCCTATATTTTGCGTTTTTCAATAAATTAATAATAACAAGGAACCTTAAAATTGGCAAAAATGTCTCAGCGCAAACAGACAATTATTATCAAAAAAATAAAAACAAACCGACATAGCCTGAGTCCTTCTTAAATTATTATTGAAAATAATATTAAAATCGGTTCAGTTTTGGAGGAAACAGGAAAATACGAGAGTAAGTGTTCGACTGTTTTTCATAGGTATTATCGGTCCAAGTTGCAGTTGTCCCTATCGGACGTTATGGAATTTTATTCGAGGAGCAGCGCGACGGCAATAAAATTGTTCAATACCTATCCTCAAAGCTTCCCGTTGATGCTATATCCTCTTAATAGGTTAACAAAATGACATTCCTTCTTATCATTTAGTTGGTCTACTTGGCCGTTATCGCCATTTAGAAATTCTCAGGGATCATAAACCCTTTCGAGATAATTGAGCCATTAAGGTAAAGTTTGTTGATGCAACAGATTACAAAAAGGTTTTAAGGGTAAAATGACGTGTAAAATTTTTAAGTAGATAGTTATCTATGTAAAAAATATGTTATAAATTATATGTTTGTACATTCTATGACTTACTCCAGGAATATGATTTTAGTTCATTGAATATCTAAAAGGATAAGTTTGGAACCATGACTTCTACTGCTAATCTTAACTCAAAAATAAAAATAATGTTAGTTATATTACGAAGTTATGCCTAAAGCTAAAGTTAACAGGACCTGCTCAGGTCACCTTCGTAAGGACGAGGTAATTTTTAAGACTAGATTTAATTCATATTTACAAACATATACACTCTTCAGTTCTTATGTTATAGTTCCATGTTTACAAACCGCAAAATAATACAAAGTTTGGACAATATCGATACATACGCCATTATACCATTTCCTTTTAATTATTTCTCTGCAGACCATTAAAAAAATTGACGTTACGAACATGTTTCAAAGTCAACGCTTTGTTAGTTGATGAAGGGGCATAATAAGAAACGTAGCAGGTAACCAACAAAGAAAAGGGCAAACGTAAAAATTCTTACAAATAGAATACGAAAATAATGTACTTAGAGACTAGAGGGTCAAATCGAGATTGGACTGTCACCATAAATTTAGTTTCCGTTTGTTTATACGAATAAAGTAAAAGGGACAATATACTCATACAATCCATTCATACAATAAATGGACATTTATTTTTACCATCTTTTAATAAAACATGCTGCATGCATAATGTACCAATTTTTCTTTAATTATTTTTATTGTTATTATGTAATGTTTCCTTTTTTTTGGTGTACAATAAAGAATATTTCATTCATTCATTCATTCATGCTTGGCTCTTCCCGTGTTGGCCAACTTTCGTTAGTTGAAAACGATGTTAAGTAGGATGTAAATAAAAAACTTCGGGTCAAACTTACACCAAAAAAGTTCAAGCAGTCACATGTGGAGGCCGTATGAATACATTCTTTCTATCTACCTGCTCATTCTTAGATAAAGCTCTGAGCAGACAAAAATGCACCATGTGGATACGATGCATTAAACTTATATTCCGTTGCACAAAAATTCCAATTAATAATAAAAACTTTTAGTTTCTATCATCATAACTTTTTACTGGGTAACTTAACTAGGTTAACGCCTTTAAATTTTAATAAACAGATTTTTTTTTACATAAATTACACCTCAGGAATAGTTTGCAACCCCTGCAGTGAAATAGAATGTTTGTTAATATTTAAAAAAAGCTACCGTAGTAGGCTTAATAGAAGTTATAGATCGGCATGAAATAATTACGTGTTATTTATTCAAAAATCCGGTCAAGCAAGCTAAGCAACTGCCGGTTAATTTCTTAGCAAGTTTTCTCTTGAACGAATGCTATATTATTTTCTTATCAATCAAATCAAAACAAGCATGGCTTAATAATACATAAATATGTAACTGATTAGTTTAACTATTTTTTCAATTAGGTTTCCAGCCATATTAAAGACCACGCAAATATATTTTAAAACTGCCATAATATTTTAAATAAACTTCACTTTTCGTTACACGGAATCATAAACGATCGTTGCGGTTACGTCGGAACGCACAACCACCCCTGACGGAGGGCGTGAAGCTACTGAATTGACGTAGACGGTGGACTACTAACTAATGCCACAGGCTGACTTCACAATGAAAGCTCAGGACCACCCCTCCGCCACCTGTTCTTTACTAAAATGCACAAAATCGAAGAAAAAAATGACAAAGGAATGTGAAGAGTTGCAAGGTACCATACACAATTGCCCACTTGAGCGTTGAATAGGTCTAGTCGCACCCTTGTTTGTTTGCCTTCTAATGAGCGCTCGGAAGCTATCTGTGAATGTTTTTACGCTGGCACCGGCTTATCTCATGTCTTATCATTCTGTTACATCGTCTACAGACAGTTCCATTAAAATGTTAATTTCGGCATCTCAAAGTCGGTTCACGATCTATGTTTATAGTATAAACTAAGTCACTATAATATGCTGTGTTGTATGTAATGAAAGTAAGCAGTTTGCGTGTATCCGCCTAAAAAATGAAATTTTGCACAGAGATAGATTATAGTCTGGAATAACACATATGCTACTTTTTATCCCGGAAAATTAAAGAGTTCCCGCGGGAACTAAAAATCCTTATACCACGTGGAGTGTGGACAAAGGCGCGGCGGGCATCAGCTAATAAATTATAAAAAATGGCAACTACGTAATACTTAATTCTTGTAGAGCACTTTTAGCATATATGAAGTACCTACCAGTTGCTGTTACGGCTATGTTGATTACAAATTAAAATTATTTTTCACAACTCACTATAGATAGGTACTGCTTTTATGTCTCATTACGGCTGACTGCACGCAAAGAGTTAAGATTATAAATGCTAAAGTGTGTTTGTTTGGCAGTTTGTCCTTCAACCACGCCATGACAGAGCAACGGATCAACGTGATTTTTGCATATGGGTATCGTTGAGGACCTGCTTACATAGACTCCCCGAAAGTCACAGATTTCCAAGCATTTTTAACCTTTTTTTGACGACCTCCGTGGCGCAGTGTGTAGCGCTGTTGCCTTAACGTGCGGAGGTCCTGGGTTCGATCCCCGGCAGGGTCAATTTGGGAATTTATAATTTCTGAATTTTCCCTGGTCTGGCCTGGTGGGAGGCTTCGGCCGTGGCTAGTTACCACCCTACCGGCAAAGACGTGCCGCCAAGCGATTTAGCGTTCCGGTACGATGCCGTGTAGAAACCGAAGGGGTATGGGTTTAATATAACTGCCATGCCCCTAACAGGTTAGCCCGCTACCATCTTAGACTGCATCATCACTTATCATCAGGTGAGATCGCAGTCAAGGGCTAGCTTGTAGTGGATTAAAAAAAAAAAAAAAAAAAAAACCTCAATCCACGCGGACGAAGTCGCGAGTATCATCCAGTTCAGAATACGAATCATAAAGCAAAGTGGAGGAAGTTCGAAATAATGTTTTAAAAACACGAGTATTGGAAGTTGATATTTGTTTTCACTAAAAAATGCTTTCGGGCTGATTGTTTACGCTCCGTTGTTATATTAATCTCCGGAAAGAGAAAATCACACAAAACAAACTACGTTTTTGGAAGTTGCAAATGAGATCTATTGTGTGTGTATTCCAAACACGCTTTGTATGGCAATCATGTACAAATACAAATCATTTTTATTTCAAGTAGGCCTTTAGATGGATAGACAGATAGAAAGACCCGCTTTACTGACTCTTTTGTAACGTCATGTCTGTCTATTTGTAGTGAGTCTATCAAGGATTCATAGAGCAGATCCTACTGACAGAAATTCGGTATTATACTCAGCATATACTCTTCAGAATAGCCAAAACTTTTTATTCTGGCTAAAAGAAATGATGTAATTGATTCGATGGACCTGACTTCTTAACTTCATCAATTGCATTTAAATATGTTACACTAGCGGTCGCCCGCGACTTTGTCCGCGTACAATTCCTGATTTCCTATGAGATTATGAAATTTTCCCCCTGCAAAAGTCTTTATATAGCTAACCTAAATCCCGATTTTCAAGTATCTAACTTCAAAAACATAGAACTTTCATACAAACTTCCAACCCCCATTTCACCCTCTTTGGGGTAGATTATCGAAAAAGTACTTATACAGGTTATTATAATTTAAAACTGATAACCTAAATCCCGATTTTCTAGTCTGTAACTTCAAAAACTTAGAACCATCATGCAAACTTCCAACCCCCATTTAACCCTCTTTGGGGTAGATTTTCAGAAAAAAAATTATACAGAATTTTATTATTTTAAACTTATAACTTAAATGCTAATTTTCATGTGTCTAACTTCAAAAACAAAGGACTTTCATACAAATTTCCAACCCCCATTTCAACCCCTTAAGGGTGAATTTTCCCAAAACCGTTTCTTAGCTGACGTTTACACCATAGAAGGAACCTACCTTCCAAATTTCAAGTCTGTATGTTTTATAGTTCCTGAGATATCGTGATGATCAGTCAGTCAGTCAGTCAGTCAGTGACCTTTCGCTTTTAAAAAGTAACCCTACCGGCAAAGAGGTGCCGCGAATGAGCCTTTCGGTATGGAACCGTGTTTTCTTATTTTCTACCACATATCACTGAAACAATATTTATTTTTTACGCCACTCTAAGTCAGCCCTTGACTGCAATCTCTAGTCGCTAGCATCTGCATCATTACTTGCCACCTAAAATGATATTTTTTATCCCACTGCAAAATAGTTCGTAAAAGCAAGCAAAAAGTGTAATATCAGGCAACTCATACGGAAAATATGTGAACTTGGCACGTCAATTTCAAAAGCGTCAACGTTTATTGTGGTGAGCGTAGGTATATTCAAAGGTGTTCTCACTTTGTGCAAATTGAATAGTGCGAGAGATTCTATACAAGTGCCTACACCTGATCCCATATCAGATAAATACGCAACGCAAATCGTAAAATGGACCATAATAGTTACAGAAGAAGGTTGACAATGACTATTGTTATCATGACTATGGACTGTATCTTTAATATGCCCGAGAGTGTGTTATTGAGAAAAGGGTGCTAGGAGAGCCATCTATAAGGGCCTTATCGATGCATAAAGTAGGTTATTAGAGAAGTTTGTTGGCCGCTGCTATTGTATTTTCTCTTCAATGCTAACATAAATCTATAGTTTTTTTATAATATACCTACTAGCTGACCCGGCGAACTTCGTACCGCCTTAGTATGCAAAATTAAATGTATATTTTTCAATATTTCTCACAGATTTTCTTAATATTTTTTTCCGTAAGAACCTTCTCCTAATAATAACAAATACAACAAAAAAAGAATTAGTGAAATCGGTCCAGCCATTCACGCGTGATGCCGTGACCAAGGAAAACGGGTTTCATTTTTATACATATATATAGAAATGCGAAAGTCTTGATAGATGAATGGATGTATGGAAGGATGGATGTTTGTTAGTAAAATTGTTTGAAATTTGGCACAGAGATAGATTACAGTCTGGAATAACACATAGGCTACTTTTTATCCCAGAAAATTAAAAAGTTCCCGCGGGAATCAATTAAAACTTAAACCATGCGGATGAAGTCGCGGTCATCAACTAGTAAAGTACATATACTCGTTTGTGTAAAAATAGAATCTGTGTCTAGTATACTTTCATACAACCACTACTTATTCACACTTTAAGACTTTTGCTGAAGCATAAACAAAATGTACAACTTGTTTGCGAGCTAAGTACCTACCTAGTACCTACGTACACATCTCTACGGGAACTTTTTATACAATGTTTCGAGTTTCATCTCGAGTTGATGATATTGTAGGCTCAGTGGCGTGCAGTTCATAGAGGCAAATAAGCACAGCTTACCCCAACTGAATGAAAGTTATACTCAAGTAAATTACATAATAAAAAAACAACTGTAATATAAATTCATAAAAACGCCATCTATAGTAAATAACCACCCGCATCTATATTAATTCTGTAATTATCACGAAGATGGCGCTGTCACGAATTCTATCCAAAGTCAATACGCTCATAGTAACATTGAACCGACGCGACGCTGGCGCCACGGAACAAGCAGGAGTTAAAAATGGCAAAAATTTTAGGTATGTGTGTTTCACATTCAGTAATACAACACGAAATACATTTACATGTGTGAGTCATCACTCCTAGTCATAACGCACGACGTTACGTCAATAAAAAGCTCAGCTTCCGGAAACTGCGTGATCAACTCAAGACTTATTTTAATAATGAAAATTAAGTAACTGTATTTACCTAGATACCAAAAAGAATTGTTGAAATTATTAAATAAATTAAAATTTTCTACTGTATTTCTTTCCACTGATTTTGTATTCTAAGAAATTATATAGATTCTAAATTATTAATTAAGTATTAAATCAAAAGCAGTCTAAATTAAAAAAACATAATACGGCCACCGATTAAACATCCAAAAGGGGTAAACATATTTTTTCACGCAAATAATAGCGTAATTAAAGTATTGAAATTAAATATTTTAATAAAAGAGTTATTTAGCGAGACTTCCGCCGGCTACCAGACGAACGCGCGCGCCATATTAGTTATTGTGTTGTTATTGTTTTGATTGCGAATTTCGTCCCGTTAAAAAATTGTTTTAACACGTTCAAGGACATTTCTTTGTAAAAAAACACGTGAATTATTGTGAGAACAGCATGTGACAACTTTTTTAGTGATTAGTGATTACAAAATTATTGGAATTGTTCAGAAATCGGTATTGCAATCGGTAACGTAACAATCTACTTACATAGTATTATTATTATTTTAAGTACCTACCTACCTTTTTGGGTGTGAAACGAGAGAGTTCTTGGTGTACTTTTTTGCATTACAATTCAGATTATAAAATATATTAAGTACCTAGTAGTTGAGCATGGTTTGTTAGCATGGTTAGCATGTTCGACTGCAGTTGAGAGGTGCTGGGTTCTTTCCCGGGTCGGACCAAAAATCTTAGATAAGGAAGTTCGATATTAGGTTTTTGTTTTAAGAAATTTTCAGCACTAGCCTGGAGTTGGAAACTGGCTGTTTCACCCTCATACATAATTAATGCTTACCCTGGCTTCGAACCCTGTGCACGCCACTGTGTAGGCTGTAGATATGCGCATTCCAACTTATGTTATAATTGCTTTCCATGATTGTCGTCAAACAGAGGCCTATACCTACATAAAAAAGATGTTTCTGTCTGTTCGTTAGCTTTGCATTCGCGAATCGTACCTCCAATTGATTTCAAACTTTATACAGTTGTTGTAAGCACTTGCGGAAGGATTTCTGACATGGCACTGTCAATGTACAGAAGGGGCTCGCGCGTCGCATTTCGACGCATCGCATAGATCGCATTAAATAGCTTAATATAAAAAAATGGTGATAGCCTAGTGGTTAAGACACCCAACCATTCGTTCGGGGTCGCGGGTTCGATCCCCGGGCCTCAAAAATTTCGAAGTTATGTGTGTAAAGAAATTAAATATCACTTGCTTCAAACGGTGAAGGAATACATAGTGAGGAAACTTGCACGCCCGAGAGTGCTTCATAATGTTCTCGAAGGTGTGTGAAGTCTGCCAATCCGCACTTGGCCAGCGTGGTGGACTATAAGCAAACCCTTGTCATTCCGAGAGGAGACTCGTGCTCAGTAGTGAGCCGGCAATGGGTTGAGAGGGAGAGATATAAAAAAAAGTTGTTATTGCTACCACTAATAACGCAGCGCAGGCCCGGGACGCTAAATCACTTGGCGGTCTAAGAGTCACCCCTAAAAGAGAATGTAGCTGTGTTCAGCGCGGGTATTTTCGGCATCTCTTTATTTACGCCCGCCGTAAATTTCAGGACCATCGTATAAATCGAATTCGTGCGAGGTGGGCCGTATTGTAATGGACAAAGGGATTCACCATTCAACACCTGTTGGTTCGGTGTTAGATTAAATTGTACATTACCCACGGCTCCGATTGAAGAAGGGTAGGACATTTACCTGTAATAGAAATAAGATTAGGTTAGTTTGGTAAAAAAGAGATATATTATCTGAAAAATAAAACCACGACAAACACATTCCTGGTATTTCTAAGGTTTTTTTTGGAGCATAGGAATGTCTACACATACCACGGGCACGTAGATAAGTCGCAAATCGCAATAGAAATAGAAAAAACATGACCGACATCCGCGTATGTGTAAATTAGGCGATTTATTGTAAATTGCCTCATGGGAGGCTTCGGCCGTGGCTAGTTACCACCCTGGTGGCAAAGACGTGCCGCCAAGCGATTTAGCGTTTCAGTACGATGCCGTGTAGAAACCGATTAGGTTATGGGTGCCATGCCCCTAGCAGACTGGATCATCACTTAGCACTTACTCGTAGATGGTAAAAAAATATATATATAATGCTTATCAGAATGCAACTAGATAAAAGAATGCCTCAAGCGTCCCAACTATCCGAGCCCTATAATGATTGCAGATGAAAGGGCCAATTGAAAATGCTTATGACATTAGGAAAGGTAAGAAATAGGATGACCTCTCTCTGAGCGAAGTGCCCTCATTTCGTCCGACCCCCATATTGTCACCCTCACATTATGTAAGGGACAATTCCACGCAGAGGTCTAACTTAGTTATGTAGGTAGTTTGAAATGCAAATTTTGGGCGTGGAATTAACGAATCTACGATTTAAGTATGTACAACTACTAGTATATACTATAACTTCTAGCAATATAGAAGGAGAATCACGAACTCTAGATCGCTGGATTAAAACACATAATCAAGCTTTCTACGATTACTAGTTCTGAGTTCCGCATTGATTATATTGTGGCGGTTCGCAACTCTTCAATGTCTACACAAGAGTAGCGATGGTAAAAAAAAACGGTCAAGTGCGAGTCAGACTCGCGCATGAAGAGTTCCGTACCACCACACAATATAAATTATTTTATTAAATAACAAGAAAGATACAACAACAGGTAATCAGCTGTGAAATAACTGGCTTACATATTATGGCGCTAAATTGGTAGCGCCTGACAAACACTTCGACACCCTGTGAGTACAGAAGCCTAATTATCGAATTTCACATATCTTCCTATACCTGTGCTATGAGACCTTGCTTCTTGCCAAATTTCATTATTCTAGGTCAACGGGAACGTCGGGAAGTACCCTATAGGCTTTGATTTATTGGCGACGCTCAAAAATTTTTTTTTGTGTGTCCCCATTCATCATCATTCATTCATTCATTCATTCAATATTAATTAATGTTTATATCTATGTAGTTTACATACACGGCATAAACGTAAACCTAAGTTTTAGATTTCAACTTGATACCTCCACGCGTTCCCGAGAAAAAGGCGGTTGACAGACAGACAGACGGACAGCGAAGTGATCCCAGAAGGGTTCCTTTTTTCCTCTTGAGATGAGTGAAACATAAAAAAATAATCGTAATCGGTGTGAATCAGCTCCAATATTACGACTAATCGTAAACTTTGGTTTATAGCCGACCGACAGCTGGATTTTCTCGTAAACCATTGAAAAGGACTGTCTTAATTAATTATTTTTTTAATCCTTTACGTTATCATGAGTTATGCCTGCGATATCATGAGTTAAACTGCCTCACTTTAGAATTAATTCAAGCGTATCAAAGTTCTAAATGATTTCGTATTGTTCGACTTCAAATTTAATTTTAAATGGCCTCCGCGGACTTAATTAAACTTTCGGTTATTCTTTAAATTCTCAAAGTTGCTCGTACCTACATAACCCATTGTTAAAGAAACCTTACTATAATGAAAGAATTTCTACATTCATATAAAAAATATCAAAATGTTTTCCTCAGGGTAAATTGCACTATGATGGTTATGGTTAGCGTTAAATATTACCACCTAAACATATCAATGAATTGTAAAGGTGAGTTCTACTTTTTAACAAAAATAAAATAAAGTTAGAAAGTTATTTTTTAAGTGGTCAAATTTAACGTTAACACGTTGCTATCTTAACAATTGGTCGTGCAATTGACTCTCAAGGGTTTTAATGATCTAAGATCTGTCATTGAGTGGTGTACTTAGAACTAGCTGATGCCCGCGGCTTCGTCCATGTGGATAAAGGTTTTTTGGCTATTCCAGGCTATAATCTATCTCTGTGCCAAATTTCATCCAAATCCGTTCAACATCCACCCATCCATACATCCATCTATCCAAACTTACGCATTTACAATATATATTTTTAATATTGAGTTAGTTACTAGGAATTTGAATTATTTAAAATAGAATTGAGGCCACAAACTAAATTGTACAACACAATCTGAGTATTAAGGTAAACTTTTATGAAACAACTCAGACTTTGTTAAAAATATATTTTCCTAAATTAGTTTAGGTAACTTTCTATTTATGACCCTTTGCCAATTACAAACTGTTTAAGAAAGTTTCGAAGAAGAAAATCAAGTTTGATTTTGTTTACTCCAAAGTTGTGAGCCCTTTGACGACGCTTGTGTGAGGCTTTGGTCTTTACTCGTTGAATTTTCGACGTAGCTATAAAGGTCTAATTTCAATATAGTGTTCTGATATAATTTTTCCTTGAAACGTTCCACGAAATTTTAATACAGAGAAGAAATTTCATCTCAACTTTCCTTTCAAACTAATTAATGGCTATTGCTAAATGTTTATAATTATTAAATTAATTTAGAACATCAAAACATCTCATTCTTCCCCCACTTTTATCATATTTCCTTCCTTTAAAATAGAAGAAACTATTAGGTCCTAATAGCTTTTATAAATCTAATAAAAATTCTGTCCAAAAAAACCGACTTCCAATGCCACTGTAAAGTAATAAATCATTTTTATTTCTACCCACTATGTTGAAGTCGGGCGAGCCTGATGCGTCAACTTTGCTTATCCTTGTTATACCCGCCCGACTTCAACATTATAGTGGGTAAAAATGAAAAATATTTATTACTTTACAGTGGCGTTGGAAGTCGGTTTTTGGGAAAGAATTTTTATTTTTAACTTTTTAGTGATAGAAAAAAATTCAAATCGGTTCAGAAACCACGGAGATATGCAAAAAAAAAATACGCGCTGAATTGAGAACCTCCTCCTTTTTTGGAAGTCGGTTAAAAAGGGAATTGAACTACCAGGATGATCAAAGGACCAATCAAAAACCTCACAAATAAACACATTTGCCTTTGCATATTGCATTGGATAGCATATGTATGCTCTTCTCATACATAAGCTTAAAAGTCAATGTAGTTAATAATTGTAACAGCATGTAAACCTAAATTTGTGCAGTAAGTAAATTGGTTGATTGTTTGATAGTCATGTTGAAAATTACACTCGAAGCGCATATTTAAACCGCATAAATAAGATCATACAAAGCCTTGTCATATTACTAGACTTTAATTAATATCAAGAATATTTCTTTAATGAAAAGTGTTTCAAGGCTGTGATGTGAGGCAATAGCGTGAAAATAGCATAAGTATACAGTCTCTAATGACCCGTAAACATGGAGGAATTAGGCGCAATTTGTGAGGCTCTTATAGTTACTGCCTTCATCAGGGGCGTGAGCAAAATAAAGGCTGAACATACACAACGCGTGACGGTAATGGCGCGAAAGAATGTCACAAAATGTTCAGCCCAGTTTCATGGCACGCGGTTAAAGGTACGTTAAGTTTAACCGTCTGTCATGCTACTCGACCTAATCGCACGAGTAAGCATGTACGATCGAGAAATTAATATTTTGTATGAGAAATGTATGCAATGATATCTACTAAGTCATCATAGACGTCATAGCTCCGTCGTTGAAATTAAAAAAAATATGTATTACAACTTCTAGTGTTATAATTTCCAATTATTGTGTTAGCATTATTACTGTTTGACTCGTTTCATGACATTCAATTTAAATGTCATTCGATGTAATCTGCGGATACGGACGCCATGTTGAAAATAGTTAGTATAAATACGAGTGTTTTGATGATGGTAAGGCAGTCTCCACCGAGACTCAAACGATTATTGAATACATTTGGTGTTGAATAAGAGCCAGCAGTAGCAACTGCGACTTGGTCAAAGGATTAATTATTGTTGTAATGCTTTAACTATATTTTATAATTAACCTAATTGCTTTAAATCTCTCGTTTAACCATTTATTCGTACAAGTTCAAATATTATAAGAGATAGCTGCACTTTTTGTAACTATCGCCTGAAAAGCTGATTCAATATAAGGTGTGTGTTGGGCTCTCCACTGATGTCAAAAGTGAAAGTCTGCCCGCATATGGATGGGCCTTTCGCTAGATATGGCCGCTTAAAAACGGTTTATCGTTACCAAAAATAAACCCTACCCTACACCCACCTAACACTGAATCAGCTTTTCAGGCGATAGTTACAAAAAGTGCAGAACTATCTCTTATGAGAGTTCTCATTTAGCATTGTAACCGAGAGGTTGTGTGTTCTAAAAGTGTCGTTATAATGTTTTGAAGTTAGTTAAAATATCATAATCATATTGAAAAAGGTATTTTTCTTTACACTAGAAGCAGCTGGACTTGCCGTCACTGGTTCTAATTGTTCGAGCCTTAAAGCTTTGACGGTGACGTATGTTGCCATAACTCCAAATTTCTAGAGTGTAATATTTCGGGAAATTAACATAATAACAACGACGGAAGCTTTGGTAGATAATAAAATGTAAGCTATTCATTTTGTACTCAGTAGAGGATTAAGAAATTTCTCTTGTGTTAGTTTAATACTACGGCTTAACTTACTTTTTTTTTAATCAGCATGTATTTGAATCACTCCAGCAATCCTAAGGACAGCGGTTACTTATGTACCTATCTACACATTAATGAAACTGTAAAAAAAAAATTCAAAAGAGCAACCACCGAGTTTCTTGCGGGTTCTTCTCGGTAGGAATGCCATTCCAAACCAGTGGTAGATTCACTCGACGAACATTTGAATTTGCATTCAATATGGTACCCCGTAAGTAGTACTAATGTACTAAAATTCTACATCAATGGTACTAATAGTAATTTTGTAAAGTTATTTATATAATGGATGACCGTTTTAAAGGTAAGTGATAAAATATAATAATATTATGATGCTGAGGAAATGAGTATTTCACTTAAAAGGTCAGTCAATTTTACAGAACTACTGTCAGACTTTCGCGATATATAACGTTAGAAATGGCATATATATACCTAAAGCTAACGTACATAGGTAGCTGATGCATCTAGATTTTAGACGGATTTAGATTTCCCGCGAGAGTTCTTCATTTGTCAAGGATAAAAGATATCGTATTAGTATCTTCATCCATCCATTCATCCATCTTTAAGATTCAAGATGCGGATATCTTTTGGTTTCTCAAGATCGCGGTCTAACCTTAAATTAAAGCTTTAAATTAAAGACTCGACGGCGATACTTACTCACTCATTAATTATTAAATTATTAGTGAGGATTTTTTGTAATACAGTTAAATAAAATGATGTGAACACAAACTAATAGCTTGGAGTACTTATATAATAGTGACATGTGCACGGTGTAACCTTTAAACACGAATAAAAACTGTTAACAATTAACATACATCAATGTTACGTGAAGGAGCCCTTTGTTAGTATACCCATAAATGCGCTTAACGTATTTTTTTGTTTTCCCACAATAACTCTTCAAACCTAATGAGTCTGCCTATGAGCAAAAAATTAACAGGCGTGCCTATTAAAACATTAAAGTGACCTCAAATATCTTTTTCAAAGAAATACTAGGCGCCTACTCTAACAGATACTCGTTTTGCGTAACATCCCGTATTTAACTATCTGTAGCATACTTAAAAACTGAAAATCAATTTTAAAAAAATCGTTAGATAATATTATATGAAATACTGCAGTACCTAGTAGATAACGTAGCACTGAAACACTAGCTCTAATTTCAGTAGAAGAATTTCAGTATAAAATTAGATAATATTTTCTAATGAGTAAATTTTTTTTCATTCCTCTCTATTTTCTCTTTTCCAGATTATATTTTTATTAAAAAACTAGTACAAAACAAAATTGTAAAATGCGTTGAAAGCCTATCTGTAAGAAGGCGAGGTGTAAACTGTGATCAATTCAATTGAATTCAAGTTTATTCTATTGTGCCCTTAAATTACGAAATCAATTTTGAGAAATAAAGAGACACTCATGAAAGATAAATAACTTGAGTGTACAATGAAAACTCTTCCTGCAGAAATAGTTTAGGAATACTCACAGAATGCGCAATGTAACAATGTAAATAAAATAGCTTTTATACTTTGACATCAAACGAACATTAGAATCAACATCCTATCTTTATGCTTCTCCCTATTAGGAATTCGAAAAATTTCAAAAATGTCAGAGAGACTTCCTCGATAGCCCTTCACCCTTATCAGGATCTTTATGGAAAGCAGACGTCTCTGGAACCACTTAGCTTGACGCTCCGAAACAAGCGGGAAGAAAGTGAAGTTATAAACGACAATGAGGCGACTAAAAATAAAATTTTAATGACCCGGGAAATATGTCTTTAGATGGAAGTGATTTGGTAGTTTTCTATAACAATACTAGTAGGATTTGACATATTATAAAGACTTGTGGTGTAAAGTTTCGTGTAAATCAGTTGATTGAAAAGTTGGGCCGTGAAAGCCGTCTCGGCTGAAAATGTCTAGTCAGAAAGACGCATTTTCGCATTTATAATATTAGTTGGCCTATTATATAGTTTGATGATGCAAAAAATGTTTAAGAAAGTAAGTAATGATGCCAGGAGTAGGTAAATATTTTTGTTTTATTTTCTGTTACGTTATTTCTATTCATTGATAGAGCTGGTGAAAAGGATATTTAAAAATCTTTTTTTAATTAGGGAACATCAACCGCTCTCCCGCTGGTTTCAGTGCCCCAAGCTCAGTGTAGTCTTCGATAACGGAGTATAGTAAATGCCGCTTTAAAAGGATTTTATACCCCTTGGCCCTTGTCGCTTTAATCTTTGACACTAATAGTATTGGTTTAATGCTATGAAAAAAACATTTAGATACTTTCGAATTTTGAAAGCACATTTTTCGATGTACAAGTACTCTTTCGGCATTTATGACAAGGGGAGACCGAAAGCGCGGTGCAGTGACAAGCGACGGAAATAATATTATGTCCATTGCGGCTCTAGCCTCCTGAAAGTTGTAATACATACGTCATAATATGTTGGAGCCTGCTGGGTGGCGTCATCCTATAAACTTCAGGCAATGCCTGTTCTTTAAAAAAAGATTGTTCCAAATAAAATGCTTTCACGCTCCATCTCTTCAATCGATTTTGATGAATTTTGTACAGAGATAGGTAGCGTTCCGAGGAAGGACATAATATGCTGCTTTACATGCCTGAAAAAAAGATCCTGTAGGTACGTAACTCCACCTACTAGAAATGGAATTTTAAATTAAATGAAAAAATAAGTATGACTAATGACTATGAACGTAACTCCACCTACTAGAAATGGAATTATAAATTAAATGAAAAAACTAAGTATGACTGGGTATATAGCTAAATTAAAAAATAACTAAGCACTTAACCTTTCTCGTGTTCAATAAATACTACTAAAACTATTATACTATCAAGGGCTGAACCGGTTAATACAACGAAAGGCAATCTCAGTATTTCGCACACAAACTCCCTTTATAGGTGTTATAGGTAGTTCCCACGTGTGTAGTGTTAATTGCGAGTTATAGCAGTGAACAGGTGTAGTCAGTTAGTAACAGCGTAGTAAATTATGTTACGATCTCACCAAATTAAAGCCTGAAACACCCTATGAGAAATTTTCGGACT
The DNA here is from genome assembly GCA_923060345.2 of Erebia aethiops. NCBI lineage: Eukaryota > Metazoa > Arthropoda > Insecta > Lepidoptera > Nymphalidae > Erebia > Erebia aethiops. The sequence continues at coordinate 567,034 of CAKLPR020000011.1, forward strand.
TTCTTTCTGATTTTTTCCTAAAGAACTTTGCCTTGTCAGGTTGCGCTAGGAATTTCGTAGCAGCTAAGGAAAGGAAAAAAGGAGAAAAACAGACTTCAGGAAATTTCTGTCTGTATGTAGGTACACAACGCGCGACGTAAGTGTGTCTAATGTGCGTGTGTGCGAGACTTTAGTAAATTAAAATCTATACTTTATATATAAATTTATATAATATCTTACTTCTTACTTCTTACTTCTTATCTTACTAATATTATAAATGCGAAAGTTTGGATGTATGGATGTATGGATGGATGTTTGTTACTCAATCACGCCCCAACGGCTGAACAGATCTGGATGAAATTTGGCACAGAGATAGATTATAGTCTGGAATAACACATAGGCTACTTTTTGTCCCAGAAAATTAAAGAGTTTCCGCGGTAACCGAAAAACCTCAAACCACGCGGACGAAGCCGTAGGCATCAGCTAGTATTATAATATGTACCTACTACACTAAAGGTAAGCAGATGTTCTCTCCTCTATATGATAAGACGTTTCATTTCCTAATTCTTTTATTACCACCATCAATACACATCTTTAATTTTATTTCGATTTTATGCAGGTTTTTTTTTATCCACTACAAGCTAGCCCTTGACTGCGATCTCACCTGATGGTAAGTGATGATGCAGTCTAAGATGGTAGCGGGCTAACCTGTTAGGGGCATGGCAGTTACTTCTTTTTTTAGGATGCATGTTAAATTGACCAAGTAAATGAATGTGAAATAGCTCTTTATCGCTGTATTACTGCTTACTGAAGCTCTATTAAATTGTCATTAGTGGCCCCATTTGGTGCTTATCGAACGGTTAATGGCCCGCAAGAAATATATAGCACACAAACGTTAAGCATATGGTTAGATACAAGCTTTCGCATATGTCTTCACCTACTTTCAGGAATCAGGGAGCCACATTAAATAATATGTCGAACGTATTTTTTTACGCTTTTTATTTCTATATAGATAACAAAAACAACCAAATTCTCAACAAAAAAAGTTTGAAAACTTTTTTTTTGAGCATTTGGTTCTTTGGTGAGAGTTCTTGAAATACTTACCTTGAAATTATTATAATTTAAAACATCCATGATTGATACATGATACTGGATTTATAAGGTGACATAAAAATGTCATACACAATAAACATGAAATTATTTCCTTTCTTAAAGGTTTAAAAAATATATATATATAGGCTAGCGCTTGGCTGCAATAAAACTTGCTAGCAAGTGGTAATGCAGCTTAAGGTATTATAATAGTCTCACCTACTTACTTGAATCAGGATCTATAACTTAGGAATAATAACTTTCTTTCTAAACGTATTGTAATTATACGAGTACTCATGCTTTGTCCTCGAGATTAGCATTAGGTAGGTATACCTACATGTAGTAGACACACGGTGTCGCCAATCTGCACTGTATATTGAGATTTTTTTTTTGCGGGTGGTTACTATTCACTAGATGTTAGGTACCTGCAATCTTCATTTTTACCACCCATAGCACAAGACATGCTGCTACTTCCAAAGCTCATAGTCTGGGGGTTAATTTAGACCTTATCAGAACAACTGCTGGGTGGAGCGGTACACTGAAAAAAAAGATTGTCTAACAAGTAAGAATTTCACTTGTTTAAGTATTTTATGTTTATTTCCAAAAAGAAAATTATAGTACCGATTAACCAAACATATTTACTGGCGATAAAGACAAAATGATTGAATAGGCTATAAAGTAACTTGTTAAAAACATTAATATAGCTTGATGAGGCCGGCATGGTATATCATGACGTCATAGCAAGGTATAATGTGGTATATTCAATTTAAACAAGTATTGTTGATTAATATCAAATCATTTCATACAATTTATCAAGAAACGTTATTAAGACAATTAGTCGAGTTTATTGCAAAAAATATAGCCTTGTTAAAACGAAACATTTTAATTTATTATCAACGCAAAGATAATTATTGTTATTTTTGTGCAAGTTACGACATGTCCGCGCCAATAGAAATTAGAATTGTATCCGCAGTACTCATAAGGGATGCTCAAAAAAGTATTTAGTATCGATATATCGTATCGTAACGTATCGCAATCGTTTGTATCGATAAACAATCACGATATTATCAAATGCTTTTGTATCGATAGGTACATACGATTTTATCGATATTTTTATAAAAGCTTAGAAAAAACAATATGTACTTTGAAATTTAGCTTTATAGTTACCGAAAAGGAATAACTAGTGGTTCGCCCCAAACTGAGACCTCGCGGTATTAATCAGTTCGCATTAGTAATACATTGCAAGATATCGCGATATAAAGATATAATTATAGTTCCAAATTTAGTACGTAAATGAACGTAAAATAACAATGAATTAGATTAATTATCAATGACATAAGAATCAACAAATATTATGTCAAAGTAAATTAATACCACTTCTCGACGCAAGCACAAACGAATAAACTTTTACAGAGCGCCATCTATTGACATCATTATGAAGTTCTGTTAAAAATACTGAAGCTCCTTAAAAATTAAATAATTTCTTTTCCTTATAATATCTAATTTTAGTATTTATTGTTCAAGTATAGGATATAATTCAAATAATTAATCAAGTTTCAGGCTCAGCCTTTCAGAAAATTGAGAGTTCTGAGGTCAACTTTGGACGTTAGAAAATCACCACTTTGAAAGTTCATTTTCGTTAATTTTAGGGGAAAAATTTAAAAAAATATATTTTTGGACTCTATTCCTAATTATCTTTAAAATGATATACTGCAACCCTATATAACGCTATAAAAATATTTTACTTCGCATTCGCTTCTATGAGAGCCCCCCTGAAATAAAGATTTTTATAACTTTTTAAGCCATATTTGGCGGGAGGCCATCGGTTTACATATTATATTTATATTTGAAGTAATTACGTTCAGTAATTCAGAAGTTATAATGCTCTGACAGACGGACGGACGGACGGACGGACAAGTGCAAATTCACTCAAGTAGACTCAGAGACCTTCGCTTCGCGCGGGCAAAAAGAACTATTAACGAGACTGCAACATATTATTATATCTTTGTAGTAAATCACAGTTCCAAATATTTTTCGCTAGCTGATGCTCATGACTTTGTCCGCGTGGATTAAGGTTATTTACATTTTGTAGATAACCTTACAAATTTCCTATATTCCGTAAAAACATAGGATCTATCAGGCTAAAAAGTATCCTTTATCCACCTCCTAGATGGAAGCTATCTCTATGCCAGATATGAAATATCAGCTGTTTTCTTTAAAAATAAGTACCTACTCGTATATTATGTAAATAATTAGTATAATTATGATTGAGTCAGACACCGTATTTTAAATAAGACAGCTGTACTTAAAGTACTTAAACTGCGTAAAAATAGTTTTGACAAAAGTTTTTATTTTTATAGTAAACCTTTATAAAAAAACATACTTGATGTGATACGAAGATACGATATTTTGTAGGAATAACGTATGAAATATCGATACTTACCTATATAGTATAATGCTGAATCGATATTCTGATATTATATTGTATGATGTATCGTAATTCGTATCGATCAATGGTCATCCCTTTCGCCAACGTGGGACGCGGGAGTCGGGAGTCGGGACGCCATTCACCTGGCCAATGGCCATTCACCATTGTTTGTTCTTTCTATTCACGGACCACGTTTCTACAGAGTACATTTTTAGGTCTTGACTTAAGAGATAAGATTTTTAGATTTTATTTTTAAGTGAGCAGTAGCCAGTAAAAAAATCTAATAAAGAAGTGATTTAAACCTCTCGCTTAGTTTAGGCTATTCTAGCGCTTTGGTATTGGCTATTCTAGCGCCTCGTGGGCCTCCTCATGGCGGATCCCGCGGATGAAATCAGTGATTTACTCACAGCGTTGGAATTGCAGGAACTTATACCGGTGTTCCGAAGTAAGTACATTCAACTCATTAATAATAATACCTTCCTAGTGGCAGTATTTATTATGGTATTTATGTGTTTTGGCCGGCCTGCTGCACGCGCATTTAACTTAAATACGTACCTACATGATGCAGGACATCCATGATATTAGGAGACTATCATCGTCATGTCATAGGTAAAGTACTTAAGTAGGTATAAGTAGGCTCAGCTATAGTATACTGGCCGCGGAGTTGGACGTTCATATTTTTTTACAGAAAGACCTTGATATATAGCAGATAAATAATAGTAGATAGCTAATTAAGGACATATTTAGGTTCATAATTAATTAACAGATTAATATTTTTTTAGGACATTCAACTGTTACCAATCACTGAAGAGATAACGGACACACAAGTACAAGAAGAAGAAGTATAAGAGTACTGAAGTGGAAGCAGATTTTTCCAGTTCAAGTAGTGTAATGTATTTTTTAAGTCCATTTATTTTTATTTTAAATTTTAATAGCTGCGAGTATGCTTATGAAATGCTCCTTTCGTGTTACATTGCATGTTACGTTACAGCAGTCTGCACCCGCCTTTAAATGCGCACATACACAAGTAGGTACGATTTATTTCTGTGTGAACTGTAGTGACTGTACGAAGCAGGAGCGCGTCTCCAACGCGCGCTTTAAGTTCAAGTTTGAACTGTGAACTCGTCTTGAACACAATTGCTTGCTAGTTGACTATCATACGAGATACATCAAGAATAACATATTTAAAACGTTGTATCATATAATGGTTCTATGAATATTGAATTGAAATGGAAAATTTAGGTAATACCTACACAGAATTAATATTAATTTGTCAATAATGAACTTGTTTACACTAGCAATCGAATACAAAATCTGCTCGGCATAACTGTACCTATATTAATTACAAAACCAGCTACACGAAAAGCTAGGAACACACTGAATAAGGTAGCATCGCAAAGCCTGTGCGGAAGCTCCTTTACCGCGGCCACCACGACCACCACCATCAAAATAGCATTAACGTCCACTCTCATAGGAGTGAGGGGATTTAAAACTTAAACCCACCTGCTGCTCCAATGCGGGTTGGCGGGCTTTAACGACTAATATCATGATAGTGATAATAACCGGGACCGACGGCTTTACGTGCTCTCCGAGCCACGGGGGTGAAACACCGCCAACTTCCTAACTACAGACTGGTACTGAGAATTTCTAGTCAGAAAAATTCGGGACTCGAACCCAGGACCTCGTCAGCCGCAGTCGAACCGACTTCGTCCGCGCGTCGTAACTAACTATATTTTCCTTATTTTCTCACCGTTTAAACTTTCCCTGGACTACGACAAACATTTCAAAACCAAAATCAGCTAAATCGGCCCAGCCGTTCTCGAGTTTTAGCGAGACAAACGAACAGCAATTGATTTTTATATACAGTCGTGGTCAACTAATTAGGGACACTCTCTAGTAAACCAAATTATGAATTTATTTTTTATTTTCCAACGAGTCTAAACAATATTCCATATCTCTTACATGTAAGTATAATTAGTCATTTATGTGCCCGATTATACAAACAATAACAACTTCTTAAACATTAAACCTCTTTACAGTATAGCTGATACATTATCACAGTGTTATTTGTTCAAAGAATGCTGGCTGGCCATTTAATTAGGGACATTGAGATATTGCGTTCTATTTTAAAAATCTGAATCTCTATTTTTTTTATTTCTTCTCCTATTGTTTCGTGGTGGTTTTGGCGGCAATCTAGATTTTTAATTTAAAGCTTTGAGAATTATTAGAAGAAAAATGGGCAAAAATAAAAGTTGCGATGCAACACTACGAAAAATTATCATGAAGTTTGTCGAGCGTGGTTGGTCATACCGAAGGATAGCAGAATATTTAAATTGTTCAAAAACTATGGTATGCAATGCAGTGCAACATTTCAGGCGCAACAACACAGCTTTAAATGTGCCCAGAAAAAAAAGATCGAGAAAAACAACTCCGCAAGAAGATAGAATGATATGCAGGTTAGCCAAGAAAGATCCGTTTCTAGGCTCTGTTTTAATTAAACACGAAGTGTTTGGGGCAGACAAAAGAGCCGGTGTATCAGCGAGGACCGTTCGACGACGTCTGGTAGAAGCAGGGTTGTTCGGAAGAGTGGCTCGCAAAGTACCGTTGCTGAAGAAAGAACATAGAAATGCACGTTTGGCGTTTGCACGTAAATATGGACATTGGACCTACGCCCAATGGCAACATGTATTGTTCTCTGACGAGACCAAGGTTAATTTGATTTCTTCAGATGGAAGGCAATACGTACGGCGTCCTGTAAAAGCGGAAATGAATCCAAGATTCACAAAAAAGCAGGTGAAACATGGCGGTGGAAACATTAAAATGTGGGGTTCATTTTCTGGACGTGGAGTGGGACCTGTGAGGAAAGTTCAGGGTAACTTAGACCAACATCAATACAAGGCAATATTAGAGGAAACTATGCTTCCCTATGCTGAGGAACATCTCCCTATTATATGGACGTTTCAGCATGATAACGACCCGAAACATACCGCCCGTTCAGTCAAGTCGTTTCTTAACAGTCAGTCGGTATCAGTGCTAGATTGGCCAGCAAATAGCCCGGACCTCAACCCAATCGAGCACCTTTGGCACGAAATCAAGAAAAAAGTTGCCACTTATCGTACCACAACTTTAGATGAACTTTATGAAGCTTTTTGTGAGGCATGGGCAAACATTCCTGTCGAAACATGTCAGAAACTGATAATGTCTATGCCACATCGGTGTCAAGCGGTAATTACTAACAAAGGTTTTGCTACTGGGTACTGATTTTACCCGTAATAAAATGGAGTTGTTAAAGAAATTAAAATACTGCAGAATATTAGTTTTGTTTAACTGTATTTTTCATTTTACTTAACTGTCCTTAATTAAATGTCCAGCTACAGAAGTGTACCTTAAATTGAATACATGGTTAACCTTTGATAATAAACACTTTTTTCTATTTATTTAATCGTTTATTTACAGCCATTTAGAGCATAATAATCGGACCAAATTATGCAAATAATAGTTACTGAGAAATCAATAGGGTTTTATATTTATATTTACAAAACCGGTTATTGCTATTCACTATCTTGAATGTCCCTAATTAGTTGACCACGACTGTATATAGATTTTAACTCAGGGAATATGGGCAAGCTGCTAAATGGTTAAAAAAATATAATGTGCACAAGTTAGTAAAATTTGAAATAGGAACTATAATCATTGTTTAAATCCGTATTGTTTTATTTATTATTTTTGACGTTCGTGGATTAAGGTTTGTGACATAAAACTGTTATTCTGAAATACTGCTATAAGCGATGGTAGAAACTCGCTAGAAATGGTTTAAAAGTATGTTTTTGAAGTCTCTCACATTGTTACGAAATAACAGACGAAGCTCATACAAAAGCGCGTAAAAAGACATCGTTCCAATTTCACACAGTTCTTTTCCAGGAAGAAAAGCGAAAAAAACAGCTAGAACTTTTGATTGCGCTGAAAACTCAGCCCTCTATGCGAAAGAGCTATAAAATATGCGCCTAACTTGTATATTCAATTGAATATACAAGTTTGGCGCATATTTTGCGTACTAACTAGTTGTATTGGTTTTTCTATTTTTCCTTTTATTTACTGCTGTTTTTACTGCTACAAATTGCTGACCCACTCAATTGAGATTTTTCTTATCAAATATTACCTATCACGAGTTGATATCTGGAATAATAATTAATTAGCCTTTGTTAGTCTGACAATTAACAATCGTACTTTTGTACTCCTTATCATAGAAATAATAAAGTGTATGTGTGTGTAAGTGTAGTATTATCTATTCGCTTCGCACAGAATTCTTTTTATTTTGCATGCGATCGTCCAAAAGTTGTCTACAAATATTATGTGTCTAGTAGGTACCTACCTAATATCTTAAACGTTCCGTATCAACTTGTTCCAGTGACAATTTGGTTTTTTTTTTTTAATAATCCCCGTTTCGGTTAGAATAGTTAGGTACTCCGTTTCGGCGTCATTAAAGGACAAACCAACAAACAATCACACTTTCGATTTTATATTTTTAGTAACATTTGTTAGTAGCAGCTGGTCAGTCCGGCAGTCAGTTCTTCCTTTTAAATTAATACGATATATGATTTTATAATAAACAGACGCTTATTATGTTGTCCACGATCTCTAAACAAAACAGTTCTTTCATAATACTTACTGTAGAAAAGAACAGCACTATTATACCGATTCAGACCCGATAGTTAAAAAAATCGATACCTAAGAACTATACCAGCTGCTAATATTAATTTGTACCTATTACTTACACACTTGAAACGAAGATTCTCGGATACGCCAAGTTGTTATGAATTACTGAAGTACACTTATGCTTACATCAACCCTACGGGTTAATATTCTCGATTTGAGTCTGAAATCTCATACATATTCGTAGGTTAATTATGTGTATGTAAATATTTGATGTTGTGTACGATCCCCAATGTAAAGCAGATATAAATATCATTTCCTGAATTTAAAGCGTTCTCTCTATAGCACCTCTTCTCAAGAGTGCATGCAATATGCTTGCTTAAATAGATAATAATCAAGGAACAAGAAGCTTAATTCACTATAATCCGCCAACACAGACAAATCTAGGTATGTGGTACAACGTGTAGCTTGTGATTTGCACCGCCCAATAAGCCAGCAATTCGCACCGCCAACACACCACGCCTTACAAATCTTACAAATTACTCTCAACGTACGTTTCACATTAAACAGATACAACCAGTATCAACGTTCAAAACAGCTCACTCACACAAACGTGCGCATCGAACATGCGATGACGCGGCACTCACTACTGACGGCACTGCGACGAGCGCCAACGACGACCAAAAACTCCGAACAAATAACAACCGCAAAAAAGGTAATCCTCGCAAGATGGCAAAGAGAGTGGGACAAGTCTACCAAAGGCAGATGGACACACCGTCTCATCCCGAATCTGGAAGAATGGACAAAAAGAGTACATGGTCGACTGTCCTACCGATTGACGCAAATCTTAACGGGGAATGGGGTATTTACTTTTTTCCAGGCATCGGAAAGAAACAAGACGCGGGATGCATGTATTGTGGTGAAATAGATGATGCAATGCACACCGTTTTTGCCTGCGACATTTTTGAGAAGGACAGAGAAGAAATAGAGAACCGAATAGGAAGCATAACGGTAGAGAACATAATTCCGAAAATGCTAGAAAAGGAGGAAAACTGGATTGCAGTCGCAAATTATGTAGAAATGATTATGAAGGAGAAGGAAGAAGAGGAAAGACGCAGAGAAAAAAGCGGGTGAAAAGGCAAGAGTGTTGCCGTGTTGTAGGCCGCAAGGCGGGTACACGGACAACAAGGACACAACAGGGGTTTTAGCCGGTAAGAGTCCGGCACTACCCAACGGGTATCCATGAGAATTTCCCCTGCTGTATAAATAAAAAAATTAAAAAAAAGGTAGGTATTTTCCAGTGTGGCAGTGTCAAAGGGATTAGAAGGCAACTGCTTTATGACCGAACACGTTTAAATACCTACCATAGCCAAAATAATTAAATTCGCGACTTTTTCTACAAATTATTATATTCTAGTTTAAAGGAGTGGAAAATGGCAGGCATATCTCAGCTTACTGGTCTACTGTAATAAACGGGTACACAGTACACACTACGAAATATATTATGACGATTTAATTACTAACTAACGAATGTACTAATATAATAAATGCGAAAATGTGTTTGTTTGTTGGTGTATCCTTCAATCACGCCGCAACAGAGCAACGGATCGACGGGATTTTTGGCATGGGTAAAGTTGAGGACTATGACAGTGACTTGAGCTACTTTATCCCGGAAAATTAAGGAGTTCCCGGAGGAATAAAAAAGCTTGAACCATGCAGGCGAAGTCGCGGGCATCAGTTGGTCATTGTATTATATATATGTGAGCTTATGAGAGCCTGCTATAAGTTCGTTAATTAAGTCTGTAAAGGAAGATGTATGTAATAGAAACTTTGTCAACTGTCGCGTAAACTAAGCGCGGAGAAGATTTTCAATTAAACTTTCAATGACGCAACTTTAAATCTATAAGATAATAATTAATAACTATATTGAACACCAGAGGCGTGGAGTGTTTATTAGAGTTGTAAATGTTGAATTTGTCGAATGCCGACTTATTAGCAGGGTATTAGGTATAAATCCGTATGAGATTTTCAAGTAATGATTTATAGTAAGTCAGCATGATGTAGGTTTAATTTATTCCTCAGGCATCACAGTTAGTACAGACGTATCGCCGCGACTGAGACATGCAATGTTACCGGCTGCAACTCATGTTAGCCGCGCTGCCGCGAAATTCTAATGTTACCCGTTTTCCTAGGTGAGCGACGAAAACGCCGCGACGCCACACAACTCGATACGATTCGGTTGAAAATACAAACTTTGCTACGAGACTACGTCGGCCACGTGAAGGATCAGCAACTGTTTGATACGTAAGACAGGGGTGAGGGTCAAAATGAGACTACTGCGCAGATTATTAAAAAAATGGCAGTCATAGGACTGCCGATTGAAGTGAAATCTAAATCCATTCAATTTTACTTGTAAAGTTAAACACAGCACTAATGTTGCACAAAGTGTCACGAGCATGTCGGTGACGCGAACCCATGAGATTTACCCCTACCAAAAAATCGCGGCTAAAGAAGTTTTCACTTCAAAAATAATGAATGAATGACTATTTATTGCACACCAAAAAGTTACTGAATAAATAAACTAGCTGATGCCCGCGACTTCGTCCGCGTGTATTGCGGTTTTTTGGTTACTGCGAGAACTTTTAATTTTCCGGGATAAGAAGTAGCCTGTGTTATTCCATAGAGCATATAGAGTAATCTATCTCTGTGACTTTCATCCAGATCCGTTGAGTCGTTCTGGCGTGATTGAATATCAAACATCCATCCTAATGAAAAAACTAGAAGTTTAATTCGCTATTATCCGCCACAGTAGGAAAATCTACCTATGTGGATTGTCGAGTCAACATCTCCTGAAGATGCTCCGATGTCGCAGTGAAACGTACGTTTGGAAGATTTGTGTGGTGTGGTGGTTTGTATCGCGATCTGCAAGTGCAAGATATAACGCACTGTACCACATACCTAGATTTGTCTACTGTGGCGGATAATATCGAATTAAACTCCTAGTTTTTTTCATTATCATGGACTTCCGCAAAGTAACGCCTGCTTCTATCCAAACTATCCATCCATCCATACAAACTTTCGCATTTATAATATGACCGTTTTCTACCCCGAAGGGAGGAAAACGAGTATTTCAGGTCTTGCCTAGGCTTGACCTTCCGGAGATAACCCTACTATTACCTTTCATGTGCGCGCATACTTTACCTATTAGTGAGAGCGAGATAGCCTATATACGGAGCGGAGCCGCGGGGTGCCCCCCCCCCGCGCCGCGTGTGCCGGCTAGGCGCGACGCATCCCGCGTGCGCGCCTCTTCAGTACCCACCCGGAGCTGAGTGAAGTTTCTTGGTGGCGGCAAGGGACTTACTCCAGGTCAAGCCTAGGCAAGACCTGAAATACTCGTTTTCCTCCCTTCGGGGTAGAAAACGGTCATATTTCAGTTCTGTGCCGTCGGCTTGACCTTCCGGAGACTTGTTTTGGTATCTGCCGGCACTAGTATAGCGTACTGTGACTTATAAAATAAAATGAAAATTTTTAAAGACGAATAATTTGTATTAACGTGATATTATCAGATGTCGTTTAACAATAATAAATCAGCTGATCTTAACATATAATCAACAGAAACAAAAACATAATTCTTCTCACTAATAATTAATCATAGGAACTAAACAGTTGCCATCAGTCTCCTTATCTCTTATTCGATGATTTTTTAAATTATAATATTAATTCAAACTTAAAAGACAATCTTATATTACACTGGTACAAAGGACTCTAACAAAGTATTTTCGGAATGCAAAGAGGGCGCTGACACAGACTTATAATAATACTTGAAAAAATTTTTAGCGCCACGCCAATTACCCCTTTTTAATAAATCATCTAGAGGTAAATTATTTTCAAAATTATAGGATGCAACCGCCGATCTGATTGATCCTGGACCAACCTCTAAACCGAGACTTAAGAATACCGGTTTCAGCCACCCAGCAATCACCGCTCTTGAGGCAGGCTTCACCTTTCCTCTAGTCGTAATAAACAAGCTCACTAACCCCGGAGATGCTTTTCTCCTTTCCGCAGACACGAGCAGCAACTGCCGTATCCATTTTACAATGTCCAATTCTGAATCTTCAGACTTATTTATTAACCAACCCGATTGTCTTTCCTTGACACGATCCGTTTTGGAACCAAACGCTGGGCAAAATGTTATTGTCTCATTTTGTATAGAGAAGTGCTTGTCATCTACCCGTAACAACGTCAAGTCGTGTATTCTTCTTCCCGAAGCAAGAAGCAATAACAGGGCACAATATCTAGAAATTTGGTAAATACTTGATTCGTCCGGAGGATTATCTTTTAACCAAGTAATCAAATCCTGGATATTCCACACAGGAGGGCGTAATGAAGATTTCTCAGCAGACTTTAGGCTGATTGCTTTTAAGATAGATGTTACGATAGGATGGGTGCATATGTTATGTTCAGCCCCTGGATTTGCAAACGTGGCAATTACAGATTTCCTTACCAAGATTGTGCTGTATGCTACTTTTCTAATTCTATATAAGTAACTCAAATATCTCGCCACTTGCTGAGGACTAGGATTATTTGAAACAACGCCTTCAGTTCTACACCACCTTGTCCAATCTTTCCATGCAGAAGAATATGTTTTCCAGGTGGACGTCCTCCATGCCGACTTCAACAATTCCACATCTTCACAAGGTAAGTCTTTTATTAGCCTATTCCACCCTGTATTCGCCATACCTCCAAAGTCATCGATGACACTTCTGGAGGCGGGCAATTCGTGGCTAGATCCGTCAAGTGAAGGGACAGGTTCTTCATTACTATAGGTGCAGCTGTTGCCTTGGATTTCAGAGCTGTTCGCCAAAAGGCTCGCGTCCATCTGGGGACCACTACCAGGTACGTCCCTTTTGCATAGTTCAGGTGTTGGATGACTTTGGGAATTAATGGCGGTGGTGGGAATACCCAGGCTAGATTGTACTCCCACTTCCTGCTGAATGCATTGACGAAGCATGCTCCTACATCCGTCGCATCTATCGACACGTACTGGCGAACTACTTTGGACGCGGACGTCGCAAATAGATCTATTTGTGGAGTTCCCCAACGGCTGAAAACCTTCTGTGTGAGACTCTTGCTCAAGTGCCAATCGGTTGCTGTTGACTGTCTCGACAATCGGTCTGCTATCGTGTTGAACTTTCCGGGTATATAATAAGGGATTAGAACGGTGTTGATTTGAAGAAAGAAAGAAAGAAAGAAAAATCATTTATTCATCTTGTGCCTCATACATATAATCAAACTTTAAATAATTAAGATATGGCTTTTCCACCCACATGGCACAAGATGAAAAGGTCCCGACTCAGCATTGATGCTGCAGGTTTTGAAAACAAAACCTGAGCGCTGGTATTCTGCCGGAACCCAAACGAGTGACACGCACGAGCTCAACAGTCTTCGCAGCCGTCTGCAGTAACGAGATGAGTGTGATAAAATAGAATAAAATAAGATATGTTATTTGCGCAGTGAGTGTACCTAGTGTGTAAAACTAAATATTAGAGATAGTGATTTAAAGATAGTAATAAAAAATAGATCAATGAGTATAATAAAATATAATAGGCATATTCTGTGAGTACATATTATAGCAGCTTCAAACCACCAAGCTAAATAACCTGGAACTAGTTGAAGTTTGTTGTTTTTGATCGTTTAAAAGTTTCTTTTTTAATGTGCTCTTAAACGCGGGAACTGAGCTTAGATTCCTCAGCGGAGGAGGAATATTGTTCCAGCATTTAGTAGCCAGATATCGAAAACTTCCACGAAAAGCTGCTGATTTATGACGTGGCCAAGTCAGCCTATTTAGTGGCCCTCGAGCATTAAAAGCTGGCGTATGCCAAGATAACCTATTATAAAGATAATCCGGCGTTTTGTTCTTGATAACACCAAACAATAGTGTGCTGAAATGCAGTTTAATACGCGACTTCATATTGAGTATATTGGCATCATTTAAATAGGGAGTCACATGGGTACGGGGAGGAATATAGTAGCAGAATCTAGCACACGCGTTTTGGACTCTTTGAATAAGTCGCATGGAACGTTGAAGTAAGCATGGACCATAAACACTTATGCAATAATTCAGCTTGGATAATATAAGTGTCTCGAACAACTTAGTTCTCAGATCAGTATCGATATAATTTCTTATGTTGTATAAAATCCTAAGTCGATAGAAACAGTTACGGGCCACTTCTTGTACATAATTTTCAAAATGAAGTTTCGCATCTATTGTAAGTCCCAAATTTCGTGCTTCGTAAACTCGTTCTATGGGAGCTCCACTTATATTTATTTTGACCGTATCAAAGCCAACGTCTAACACTTGCTTTTTGGTTCCCAGAATCAGAAATTTCGACTTTGAAGGATTTAAAACTAATGAGTTTCTCGATGACCATTGACTAATTCGCTCTAGGTCATTGTTAATTAATTCTGTAGCACAGTTAACATCCTTAGGCAAAAAAGACGTATAGATTTGTAGATCATCGGCGTAAAGATGATATTTACAATTTTTTATATTTTTGACTATGTCGGCCGAGTAAAGAATAAAAAGAAGCGGTCCTAAAATAGAGCCCTGAGGTACTCCTCTATCAACAGGTTGAACCACAGAATTAAGGTATGAGCCATCCGCTTGCCGCAAAGAAACTAGTTGTTGTCTATTAATGTAAATAGTGTAACAGCCTTTATTATGAAAATTAATATTAAAATCGCCTAATAAAACAGTATGGTCATGGTCTGGCAAGGTAGTGATAGTTTCTGTTAACGAATCAAAAAATAAGTCACAATCAAGCCAGGGAGGACGATACGCCGTGCCGATGACTAAGCGCTTCGAATTCAAACTTACCGATAACCACATTTGCTCCACTCCGGGGTGAGCGGGTGAGGGGTGTTGCAAAGTGCGGACTGAGATGCCCTGTTTCACATAGAAGCCTACGCCGCCACCGCGCGCGCGAACTTCCCTGGGTCGCGGTATGTGTCGCAGTCGGTAACCTGAGATACGAGGGGCTCGTCCCCCCTCCCCCTCCCGCAGCCAGGTTTCGTTTATACCTACTAAGTATGTCAGGAGAGTGATTTTCTACAGCAACAATAAACTCATCATGTTTGGTACCCAAGGAACCAGCATTGAAGTGACCAATTTTAACGTTTTTAGACTTAGTTACTAATATTCCTAAATACTGAAAAATAAGTAAGGAAGGTTTTAGGTACTTATTTTAGGATTTTAAGAAGCTCAGCACTAAAAACACTTGTCAATAATAATGTTAAAAAATTAGAAATTAAATAATCGCAGGTAATATTTAGTGCTTGGTATTCGATGTCAGACTAAATCATGGGCCTATTTACATACATTATCCTAAACGCTAACTATATTTCCATCAGCCAGGCCCCTGACCCCCTTCGAACGTGATAGATCACTTTAAATTTGCACGTCGTAGTAAATTTGACGACCTCCGTGGCGCAGTGTGTAGCGCTGTTGCCTTAACGTGCGGACTGCGGAGGTCCTGGGTTCGATCCCCGGCAGGGTCAATTTGGGAATTTATAATTTCTGAATTTTCCCTGGTCTGGCCTGGTGGGAGGCTTCGGCCGTGGCTAGTTACCACCCTACCGGCAAAGACGTGCCGCCAAGCGATTTAGCGTTCCGGTACGATGCCGTGTAGAAACCGAAGGGGTATGGGTTTAATATAACTGCCATGCCCCTAACAGGTTAGCCCGCTACCATCTGAGACTGCATCATCACTTACCATCAGGTGAGATCGCAGTCAAGGGCTAGCTTGTAGTGGATAAAAAAAAGTATCATAGCAATGGAATGCCTTGCTTTCGATTAATAATAGTGAATTATATATTTTCTTAAGTCTTTGAATTATTATATTTATTAATCACAACTGTAAATCAACGCATAAATGAAACAACAGACACAACACATATGTATAACTAGCGGATGCCCGCGACTTCGTTTGCGTGGTTTGAGGTTCTTTTGGTTCCCGCGGGAACTCCTTAATTTTCCGGGATAAAAAGTAGCCTTTGTGCTATTCCAGACTATAGTCTATCTCTGTGCCAAATTTCAGCCAGATCCGTTCAGCCGTTGGGGCGTGATTGAGTAACAAACATGCATACATCCATCCAAACTTTCGCATTTATAATAACTAATATTAGTAAGTAAGTATAAGTAAGATATTGTTATGTTATATAATATTACTTATATTTAGAAAGAAAGAAAGAAAGAAAACACATTTATTCACAAATGGTGTTACAGACAAACATCTGTCATACATAGCTGTACACACAAATTTATGTCTGTCTGTGACACCACCCGGAATGGGTGTACCATGGGTGTATTTAGTAACATGTTAAAGTAAACATAATATTAATAATATGTTTCATAATAGTAATATTATAATACATAAAACAGTCAGTATTATAACGATCATAATTACATACCTTGAACATGTTTAGTTATTTGTTGCCGCTATGTTAGGTAATTAATAAAACATCTCCCGTAAGTCTTAAAATCAAACTAACGTACCTGAAACAAAAAGATAAACAATTATGAAATATCCAAAAAGATAAACAATTTAAATCCTGTCTAATGTAACGAAAAAGCAAATGTCCATCAGTACCAAAAGTAAATCTCGCCATTAATTTGAAATTGAAACGATACTAGGAAAACGGCTTGTAAATGAGCAAAAATTAATTACTTTGTGCCGGAATGGTAGTGACGTTAAAGAAAAAAAGATAATTGGATGCCACCAAAAGGCATTAGATTGATGTTGGGCGCTCGTTACTTACAGTTTGCCTGTTTTCAAGTAATTTGTTTTCTACTACAGACAACTTTAATTTTATGGGAAAAAAATGTATTTTTTTAGTGTTCCTTATCTAAAGGGCGTTAGATTTAATTTAATGTTTTTTTTTTCTTTTTTAGGGTTCCGTACCCACAGGGCGCTAAAAGGGACCGTATCACTAAGCACACCAACAAGACATTCAAAACGTACAACTATAGCCTTTAAACAGGCAAATTGAAACTTATTTTAATTACTTGCCGAGTTCCCGCGGGAACCAAAAAACCTCAATCCACGCGGACATAGTTGCGGGCATCAGCTATACTTCTACATAAAATAAAGACATAATATGTTTATCATCGGTTCGGAAACACCAAATTCATACTAATATTATAAATGCGAAAGTGTCTGTCTGTCCGTCCGCTACGCTTTAATTCGGTATAGGAGTAGATTACATGCCGGGGAAGAACATAGGCTACTTTTTAACCCGGAAAATTAAGGAGTTCCCCCGGGATTCAAAAAAATAATACACTCGGACGAAGTCGCCGGCATCAGCTAGACTTACTTATTATAATTTTAACGAATGTGAAAGGAATTTTTGAAGAATTGAAATTGAAGATTCACCCCGATCAGTACGGTTTCACTAAAGGTCGAAACACAACTGATGCGGGCGCAAAACTTCTAAAACGATGCCTGGGGGCGATCACAAAATGCTATTGGTGTCATCTGTAACCTTTCTAAGGCATCATCTAGTAACAAATAATTATATTCCCTAAGGGTTCCGTACCTAGCCGATTTATTTGCCAGGTGCTACTAAGGCGTTTTAGCGCCTTGTTTCTTAGTTCACCTTGAGTTCGGTTGTTTTTAAATTCTTAATTCAATTCATAGATGGTATTAACCTATGATATTATTATTTATTTATTTTATTTTATCCACTACAAGCTAGCCCTTGACTGCGATCTCACCTGATGGTAAGTGATGATGCAGTCTAAGATGGTAGCGGGCTAACCTGTTAGGGGCATGGCAGTTATATTAAACCCATACCCCTTCGGTTTCTACACGGCATTGTACCGGAACGCTAAATCCCTTGGCGGCACGTCTTTGCCGGTAGGGTGGTAACTAGCCATGGCCGAAGCCTCCCACCAGGCCAGACCAGGGAAAGTTCAGAAATTACAAATTCCCAAATTGAACCTGCCGGGGATCGAACCCGGGACCTCCGCACGTTAAGACAACAGCTCTACACACTGCGCCACGGAGGTCGAAATTAATTTTATAGTGTGGTGGTACGGAACCCTTGATATACGAGTCCGAATTGCAATGTCTGGGTTTTTTTACTTTTTAAATTAAACTCTCATTCCAGAGTCGTTATAGATCCCCTCTGTTGGTAATTATCTTTATTTATCAATGTTGGATTTTGTACTTGAATAAGAATTTTGCTGATTATTAATACTTACTAAGTATTAAGTTAATTGTAACATCGTCCTTTATAATGTAAAATCCATAATCTATACTGATACTATAAATGCGATAGTATGCCTGCCAGTTTGTCTGCTACACTTTAACAGGCCATCTTTTCAACCGATTTTAATGTAATGTGGTATCGAGATAGATTAATTTCTGGGGAGGGACACAGGCAACTTTTATTCCGGAAAATTGAAGAGCGGGAATAAAATAATCATAATTAAGGCGGACGAAGTCGCGGGCATCATCTAGTTTTTAATATCTGTCCTCCGATTGTGTAAGGAAATCGTAATCGTAATCAAAAAGCATGTATGATACACATTGAAATAGAAATAGGTACTAAACTTCTACATCAATAATGATACAGGTACGTTTGAAGCTGTCAAATGATTACTATTTGCCACTTGGACTTCTGCTCTAAAGTAGGTAAAACGATTCTGAATACAAAATTGGATTCCAGTTCAAACATTCCGACTACCATGATGGCACAGTGGGTCTGTCGTGTATTGCTAGCATGGGCACCATTATTTCTACCCGTTATCTCTCTCTGTCTACCGAAGCTAACATGGTTACTTGTCTCGTTACGTCAAAAGTAGAGATAAAAGTAATATTTCTTATCCGTGGTATTTTTCTCTATGAACCTTTACATGTCGACAATTTTTTTCTTTTAATATACCGCATTTTGTGCTTGTTAATGTAAATGAAAAATTTGCCGGCAACGACAACATCTCTCTCTCTCGTCGCGAGATAATCTCGTTGTGCGCATGCTAAGCACAGTGATCACTAGCGTGTGTCGACTCGAATCCAATATACAGCTCAAACTAATCCCTAAATGACGCTTCGGTTTAGGAACAAAACACATGTGGGATACGGAGTTGGTGATTTGTGGTTTTGTGGCTTAGGCACTGGTACATTATTGGTTGCTGGTGAATGTTATTAGCGGGATATATTCGCTTAGGATTATTGACAGCCCGTTCTGTTTCAATTTGAAATCAAATGGAAATGTGAAACCCTTTCTGTAAATCTGGCATATTCATTGTATTATGAATGGCCCTCTAGGTAATGAATTTGTCAAGTGACTATAGACTGTAGTTAAGACTTCGGTTTCTTAATCGGGTGGCCTCGGGCACGTATTTCTAACCTTTCGGAGCTTAACGAGTTTAAGTTTAACCTTAAAACTAAGATTTAAAAAGCTATAAGTAATGCAATGTCACTTGCTTTAACGGTGAAGGAAAACTGTATGCCCGAGAGCGATTCATAATGTTCTTAAAGGTCAACAAGGACAAGTCGACAAGTCCGTCAATCCACACTTGGCCTGCATGGTGAACTATGGCCAAACCATTTTCATTCCGAGAGGAGATTCGTTCTCAGTAGTAAGCCGACAATGACTTTCAGAGTGACAGATCTAGATCATTTCACAAAATAACAAACTTGTTCTTCACTACATTATTATCGACAACGCACAAATAGACGAAAACCTATAAAAGCGGAAACCTGCCCAGAATGAAGGGATTAATTAATTAGGTACTAGGTATATTTATTTCAGCCGCTAACCAATGGGTAACACTGCGCACTACGTTTTTAGAGTATTTTACTGGGCCTATACCTACCTCATAATAGCTATTTATGCAACTGTATCGTAATGAGGGTCATTTTAATTTGAGTGCTGTTTTTTGATACGAGGCTTGCCGAGTATCAAAATAGGATAGTACGAGAATTAAAATGACTAATTACGTACAGTTGCATACAAGATTTTATCTACGACAAGGACGTCTTTATAATTTTTTACTTTGTAAATTAATAAAAAAGTCAAATCAATTGACTGGTTGGGAAAGTGCCAGAACCCAGAGCCGCTAAGCTATAGGTATCCTATTTATGAAGATAACCATATCGATACAGCTACGACTCATAACGATACAGCTCCCATACAACGAACTGTATCGTTATGAGAAGCAAACACGAAAGAGGGTTCAATTCGATATAGTTGTCAAATTCGAAATTGGAACTTTTCGATGCTAGAGTAGATAAAAAATGTTTTGAAATACATTCGATGTAAAAAATCATGTGGCCTCATTGTTCGTAATAGAACACAAAGCTGCGAGTATAATGAGGTAAAAAATACAACCGAATTGAGAACCTCCTTTTCATCGGTCGGTCGAGTCGGTTAAAAATTAAGTAAGTAAATATAACCTTTTGCGCTTTGTCAGAGAAAAAGTGGAAACAAGTCAAGCAAAGGTTAATTTTAATTTCACAAAACAAATGCTTGCGGTTAGCGTGAAGGTGTGTTGAAGGTGTGCCTCTACCTACATAGAGCAGCTATATTGCGCGTTTACCGTGCGCTTCGCTGGTCTAGTCACTCTAGTGGTTAGCATATAATGCGGCCAACGAGGTCCCGGGTTCGAGTCCCGGGTCGGGCCATAATTAAGTATTGGGTTTTTCCGACTAGAAATTCTCAGTAGGTACTAGCCCGAAGTTAGGAAGTTAGCGGTGTTTCACCCACGTGCCTCGTAGAGCACGTAAAGTCGTCGGTCCTGCGCCTGATCTCTCTCCGGTCGTGTCTGATTTTCCGTCCCATCGGGCTATGACAGTAAAGGAACAGAGAGTGCACCTGTGTTTGCGCACACACTTGTGCACTATAATACCTCCCGCGCAGATGGCTAATCTCTCTGGAAATTGGCCGCCGTGGCCGAAATTCGGTCGGGAGGACATCATTATTACCGAGCGTCCAATACCGCGCTTTTATCGGACGCTTTTAAATTATATTCGTGGGTAACAATTCGTATATAGTCCATAAATCCATGCTAGGGCGCGGCAGAATTGTAAACAAACGCCACGCGTTGCTGCCGCGTACGTAGCGCTCAATGTTTGGACACACCTTTATACGTCACGGATAAGAATTTACCTAACCTCATATCAGGCTTGGCAGCTTTTGACGCAAAGAGATCCCTTGAGGCTAGGTATCGCTTTAGATGAATGGCTCAATATTTCAATTGTTAGCAAAATATCTTCGCAATAGGAATTTCGGGCTAATTGTTAGAATATATTGACAGAAAACCCAATGCCTATTTAATGTTGGCCGGGAATTGAACTCAGAGCTTCGGCCGTGACTGGTTACCACCCCATTGACAAAGACGTACCGCCAAGTGATTTAGTTTTCCGGTACGATGCCGTGTAGAAACCGAAGAATATGAACAAATACTTAAGGCGAGTCACCTCCAAGATTTTAGGAGGTGAGTTGTGGGGTGCCGCCCGCGCGTCTCGCGGTACATTTCTCGTAGAGACTGGCGGGGAAGCGGGCAGCGCGGTATATTCTGAAACCGCTTGGCAACGTTCAAATTCTGGGATTAATTTGAATTAAATAGATATAGGACTTCACTTTGAAATAAATTTTAGCAGGTTCTCATTAATACTTCAAGAGGAATTTATCCATATAAAAGTGATGAGCAAAGTCGAAAATTTTATTAATAAAAAATTCGTTTTAAACTTTTAATTTAGCCTGTTTCAAGTTTTTTTTTGATCGAGTAAAGTACATCCTATCGTGTAACAAATTAGCACATTCTTTAGACAATATCTTTAAGTGTATCGGATATTTTTTGTAAGACCGTTATTTAATAGTAAATACCGAAAAAAATTGATCTAGCAAACCAGTTTTCACCGCTGAGCTGAGGTGACTCGCCTTAAATAAAAATATCACTGTACCCCTAACAGGTTAGTCCGCTACCATTGTTTTGTTGGCGGTTACATAAATTTAAGGACTGTGTTAAACAGCATTTGTTAAGTCGAGGTTATTACACTATCGATGATTTTATTGATGACAGTTGCATGGAAGCAACCGGCCTCGCATCCGGTGACCCACAAGTCAGTGTAATGCTTGCAAGTTGTATCGTTTGTGTTGTTTTGTCTACTTATTGTAACCTATTTTTAAAGAAAAGAGCAAAGTCTGCTGAGTTGGCTGGCTCTCCTCACCTTTCCGAACCGGTGGTAGAGTCTTCTTAACGTTTCATAAGTGACACAAGTTACCCTTACGTGAAATAAATCAATCATTTATCATTTACCATCTTAGACTGCAGTATCACTCATCACCAGGTGAGATCGCAGTCAAGGGCTTAAAGATCTCATCCTCAGTCTAAGCAGTCGCGGCGGCGCGTTTTTTTCAAAACTAGCCGATTTAGATTTTTACCGCGTGGTCGCCACGTGGTCGCTACCACGCGGTAAAAATCTAAATCGGCCCGCCTGAACGGACCGTGTATCTATATTTCTTAAACGTTAAAAGAACATATTTTTCCGCTTTACTTTATTTTTCCTACAAGTTGGTATAAAAGAAACATAGACGAAAACTCTAGATAATACAACAGCGACAGCAAATTAGGATGTAATTTATTAGCATACTTGTAATTTTAGGAGTAGAGCTTAGAAGCTCTGACAGTTTGATAAATTGGCCACTCGGCATTTTTGCGGATCAACAATAATAATTAATGTTATATAATACTTAAATAAGTACTTCCTTTTTTCTATATAATCCTGTCATTATCATTTGGTAGATAATTTCGCAATTTTAGGTAGTATAAGAAAAATTTTAAAAATATGCCTATTAAATAAATCGTTCAAAGAAATTCCAACCAAACTAAGTAAGTACTTTATTAATTTACAACTAGCAACTATGCAAGAAAGTTGTAACTTTATCTTTTAATGTTTATTTAACCTACCTCGTATCTATTTAATTAAAGCCAACTTCAGTAGGTACAAGTTAATTACTTGTGTACTATAATTAAATTTTAAGTACCTAAACATAACAACCAATCTTCAACAATAATATGACCTTCATATTACAACACAACGACATAGGTAGGTAAGCAAATAGTTGCTAAAAGGTAAACACATGTTATCACGCCACTTTATCACACTTCAGCTCATCCACATTCCCACGAGATGGCCTCAAGGACGAATTTTCCCGTGTCATTGACGGATTGTGTATAAACAGATACCTTAGTAAGCTTTTATTTCAAGAGCTGCCGGACCTACTTGAAAAGGTGCTTGAACCACGCAACGTGACGGTTAATACGTGGCAGGACTTCTCACTGAACGTTTAGGATTCGATAATAACGTATGAAGCACGTCAGACGACGTCATATTCTACCGAGCGAATTTCGGTCACAACTTTACAGAGCGTTACAAGAGATATCATAAATCTATAGAGCACAAGTGGATGCTCAAAAACAGGGATATGATGCCTCGTTCAAAGGGGCGGCAATCCTTCATGACTAGAGAGAGTTAAGAAAGACCAATGGCATGCTCGTCACACTGCATAGAGCACTACTTCATCAATGCGTCTTCCACGTACAAATATTTCAGACAAGTTCTTGTATATTGCCTATAACCTCTATAGCCACGTTCAACTTCAAGTCACGCGTCGAATCATTGCGTATCATCTGATGGACAATGGTTCGTATTTCATATCATTGCCCTTGTCATTTAGTTATGTTAAGGCAGAATAGACATTAATTGACATACAGTTATTCTTGGAATAAAACTTTTATCAATCACCACCTCAACCACCTGCTCTCGTGCCATTTATGTTTTAATCTGTATCATCAGCATTTCCACACTCATACATCATCGCGGTATCTAAAGGCGAAAAAATTGAGACCGCTCATATGAATTTATTCTTTCAAATAGATAAATACAAGCAAAGTTATTTTAGACCCTGTGACATCGTATTATACACAATCGCTTTTCTCTCACAAAATATTTTTACCCTCGACGAAACGGAGACGGTATATGTGTTTGCCCTAAGAGGTTGTGTGTTTGTTTGTTTGTTTGTTTGTTTGTTTGTTTGTGCACTTTTTTGTTACCGTTTTCCTGGAAAACTACTGGACCGATTAATATGCGGTTTTTTGCATTAGCTATGTATAGCTTGTGAGAAGGTTCTTAGATATATTTTAGGACCATAGACAACCAAGCTGAGCTGTAGTCTATGATTTTAATTTTTCAATATGTTACCATTTATCTCAAAAAGTACTGGGCCGATTGAGATGCGGTTTTTTGCGTTAGATATGGATAACTTGTGAGAAGGTTCTTAGATATATTTTAGGACCATAGACAACCAAGCTGAGCTGTAGTCTATGATTTTAATTTTTTCAATATGTTACCATTTTTCTCAAAAAGTAATGGGCCGATTGAAATGTGGTTTTTTGCATTAGATATGGATAGCTTGTGAGAAGGTTCTTAGATATATTTTAGGACCATAGACAATCAAGCTGAGCTGTAGTCTATGATTTTAATTTTTCAGTATATTACCATTTTTCTCAAAAAGTACTGGGCTGATTGAGATGCGGTTTTTTGCATTAGATATGTATAGCTTGTGAGAAGGTTTTTAGATATATTTTAGGACCATAGACAACCAAGCTGAGCTGTAGTCTATGATTTTAATATTTCAATATGTTACCATTTTTCTCAAAAAGTACTGGGCCGATTGAGATGCGGTTTTTCGCATCAGATATGTATAGCTTGTGAGAAGGTTCTTGGATATATTTTAGGACCATAGACAACCAAGCTGAGCTAGTGATTTGGTAAGTGGTAGGAACTCCTTAAGATCTCATCGTAAACCCGTCGTGTTTAGACTCTTTTGGTTTGTCTTGACTAGCATTTTGTACCTAGATGCTGCTAAGGGTCTCATGATGGAGCCAGGAGGTGGTCATAGGAACTCCTTAAGTTCTTATCGTAAACCCGTCGTGTTTGGACTCTTTTGATTTGTCTTGACTAGCACTTTGTACCTAGATGCTGCCCAGGGTCTCACGTTGGAGCCAGGAGGTGGTCATAGGAACTCCTTAAGTTCTTATCGTAAACCCATCGTGTTTGGACTCTTTTGATTTGTCTTGACTAGCACTTTGTACCTAGATGCTACTCAGGGTCTCATGATGGAGCCAGGAGGTGGTCACGGGAACTGCTTAAGTTCTCATCGTAAACCCGTTGTATTTGAACTCTTTTGATTTGTCTTGACGAGCGCTTTGTACTTAGATGCTGCCCAGGGTATCATGATGGAGCCAGGTCGTGGTCATGGGAACTCCTTAAGTTCTCATCGTAACCCGTCGTATTTGGACTCTTTTGATTTGTCTTGACTAGCACTTTGTACCTAGATGCTGCCCAGGGTCTCACGATGGAGCCAGGAGGTGGTCATAGGAACTCTTTAAGTTCTTATAGTAAACCCTTCGTGTTTGGACTCGTTTGATTTGTCTTGACTAGCACTTTGTACCTAGATGCTGCTTAGGGTCTTATGATGGAGCCAGGAGGTGGTTATGGGAACTCCTTAAGTGATCACATTTTTTAAACAATTTTTATCAGAATATTAAAATTTAACACTATTTGACACCTCTGCTTTTTACTAAGCCCAAGTTTTATCTCGGAATGAGAAGGGTTTGGCCATAGTCCACCACGCTGGTCAAAAGAACTACTGAGCCGGCAAATATGCAGTTTTGTGTTTTGGATATTATTTTATATATACTTTTGCTAAGTTCTAATTGTTGTTTCAATGGAGCTCTGTAGTTCGTCGTGGGTTTTTTAAATTTTTAAATTTTATTACTTGTTTATGATGTTGTCCAATTATTTCTATAATTGATTTCAGTATCTTTAATACGAAATTTTGACAAGAATGGTGTTCTAATGATTGCAAGAGTGGGCCAATATAATATATATGTCATCGTAAAAGTGTAAAAACCGTTAGATTATAATCTAACTAGCGAGATTTTAAACTGTCAAAATTACAATTTAACGCATTATTCTTCGGTAGATTGTGATCTGTTAGGTATATTAACCCGATAGAACCTAGGTGATTATTTATGTCGAACCCTAACTTAACCTTCATTTTAGAGACAAGAAAACGAAAATACAATGAATGTTTCAAAAACTGACATTCAGAACATTGAACGGTTCATAATCTGTCGACAGTTTATAATCTGTCAAGATAAAAAGCGTTAGATTACAAACTAACGGTTTTTACAATTTTACGGTGACAAACACACGATATGACGCCGCGTGATTTTTTACAACGCACGTCGTAGATTCCACAGAAGACATGTTGCCACGTTACGACGACGTATCGTGTATGAATTTTGGCCCATATTTTCCTAGCCGTGTGCCGTATGATAACTTGTTCTGCCTATGCAGAGAAAAAAACGCTTGACCGACAACGAACGCTTGAAATCGACGTGAACCTAATTAAAAGTTACACTCAAGGCTTGGCTATTGTCAAAAGGGAAAGTTATTAGGAAGATAAGACAAAGTTACGAGTATCAATGGATACGCGGAACGCTATGTACCTACTCGTAACAATATCAAAGTAGTTACAGCGTCTCACAATAACTTGTGCTCCCGCAACTTGGAAGATGTTCTACTAAGACCCATCTGCTTAAATTTATACTTGGAAGATCAAACTAACGAGTTTTAGTAGTTTACAAAAGGTCGTTTGGAGAATAATATTATTATTGAATAGCTGATGCATGCAACTTCGACCGCTTTCTTTCGCATTTATAATATTAAGTAGTATAAATAACCTAAATAAAAAATTGAATTATCGATGAAAGTAAAAACGTGCGTTGACTTTTGGTGACAACACAATTCAGTATTTCATACTAAATCCTAATATTATTAGGCGCGCGTTTTGAAATTTGAAAAAAGTTCTATAGGAGTAGTTCCATCAAGTACCCAATTGCAGAGTACAGTCGAGCCGCACTGCCTTTTTAAATATAATAAGGTAGGTACTAAAATTCTACATCAATGATATTTAATAAGCTATTAACTAATAATAATTATTATTTAATAAATATGATTTTAACTAAGCTTTATTTACATTGGCGTAGCATGTGCGTAGCGGCACAGTTCAGTAGCGGAGACGTCGGGTTATTTTAAGTCTCCTTTATGTTTTGCTTTCACTTTCAATATTATATCAAAATAAATTAAACTGAGTGCGAAATAAACCCTATTTCGAACTACGAGTATATGGAAAGAAAAAGTGACTGACTGTTCTATCAATTAAATTCAATTCAATTTATTTCAAACATGTAGGACATACAGGTGACTCTTATGCTACGTCATGTTTTGACTCTACCACGGTTCGGAGCAGATTCTGCCGAGAAGAGCCGGCAAAAAACTCAGCAGTTTGCTCTTTTTTTTTTTAAACAATCTCTTACATAATACAAAACTATTACAATCGATATATTTCTATTACAATCTATTACAAAGATAATAGGTTGTATAAATAAATAAATTCAACGCAGACCTACATCCCACTGGACGGATCGGTTAGAAATTAATTGGCATACAGATAGCTATTATATACAGATAGATATACACGTAGGCATTTGCTTAGAAAGGTTTTTTTAAATTCAACCCTTATAGAGGTAAACTAGAAGCTTGAAATTTGTATGAAAATCGATTTGCCGTGAGCGAACCTGCTTGCAAAAGCTTAGGTACCTACCTATAAAAAAAGATTCGACTGCGCTAAACACTATAAGTAGGTATGCGTCGGACATAAGAATCACCACCATGTCATATCAAAACCGAGAATCAACTGTAACGAATTTCTCACAATTATACTTTTAGTTTTAACGAGACTGGTAAACAGTTTTAGTTTATTACATAATTAATCAAAAATTGTATTTGTAAAGAAAATCTTTACAAATATGATTGCATATGACGTCATCTGTGTCATATGCAATTATTTTTCGTGAATATCAATTAATTATGTTTTAGAATACCTATAATTATGAGAATGTGAATAGGAGACCATTATTTTATTTTATAGAAAAGTGAAAACCGGAACGTAACAGCATAAAAGTACTCTAGTATGCAATGATTTTATTCAAAGGAAACAAAGCCAGCACATTTTATGTTCGTAATAAAGGTAATAGGTACAAAATTTTATCTAGGCTTTGGTCATACACATCATTCGGCGGTAGCGATGCGTATCGGCAGTGGAGAAATTGGGTCAGAATTGGAACAGACGCTAAAGGTACCGTCGCACTACGAGCCGTGCACGCTTCATGGAGTTCCATGTTTCAGAAATTAATTACAGGAACTGTTTCTACGATAGTATTTACCTGATATTACGTCTTGTCGTGCTACTAGTACTAAGGCGCCCAATCTGTTAATCATGTTCTGCTTCATTCAATTTATGTTCTTAAAATTATGATTTAATGATAATTATTTGTCATGAAATCACCGAATTAGTATGTTGTAGTTAAGTAATAGTATTCTATGGTACCTATTACTGTAGTTAATTTTTATATAACTGTGGAAAAACCCAATCGCTTGATCAACGCCTCACGCTTCACTGTCGCGTGTTGTGTCTATCGGGGTTTATGCGGTGATATTTCATCCGAGTCTAAAATAGGAGTGAAGTACTAATATAGAGTGGGACGGAAGGGCTACTCAACTGCACCATTTTAGCTCCATTTCGCCTATGCGTTTTATTTGCGATGCACTAACGAGACCATTTTAGATCTCGCCAGTCTGGCTATCTATATTTATGTCTGCATACATTTAGTTTCTTTTTTTTAATAAATAAAGGAACTCATTGCTTCCTGTAATAAATAAGCCTTTATGACTATAGTAAATTCTCATTGCAAAGTCATCATAATTATTATCTACATTATTACTTTCTCCGAAGTGGTTCTCCGAAATGGAGTTTGGTGGTTATCACGCGACAGGTATTTCTATCTAATTTAATTTCGTTCACCACCTTATCGATTGATTGAAGGCGGATTCGCCAAGCTATTTCGAAGATTAGCCCGGAAAACACACTTAATTATGCTAATAGACATTTTTTTTAAATTACTGTTTGAATTTTGATGACGTACAGATACATAATCTATACTAATATTATAAAATTCGAAAGTTTGGATGGATGAATGGACGGATGGATGTTTGTTACTCAATCACGCCAGAACGGCTGAACGGATCTGGATGATATTTGGCACAGAGATAGATTATAGTTTGGAATAGCACATAGCCTACTTTTTATCCTGGAAAATTAAAGAGTTCCCGCGTGGGAACCAAAAAACATCAATCCGCCACCACCACGACGACGTCGTGGGCATCAGCTAGTTAGGTATTTATGATAGACAAACACTAATCCAAGTTTATATGTATGGATATAGATGTCGACGGACGATGGCTTTAAGATCCCAGCCGGGAATCGGGATACAGTTAGAGAGAAATGAGCAATATTTTATTAAGTTGATTTTCAGTGCAATAGCACTGGGAATTTACCAAATTCTGGGAAATAGTTTCCCAAATGAATTGACATAAGGACTGTAACTGCAGGATATACATTTATAATCATATTATTATTAATAACTATATACGACGCCTCATACCATCGACTTCGTCCAAAGAGATTTATAGGTTTCTTAAAATAAAAGTTCCGTCGGAACTCTTGTATTTCCTAAAAAAAACTATTATGCCAATGTTTTTATGTTAACATAAACTCCATCTCAAATGTAAGGTCAAGTTAGTTTTAGATCTCATTAATTTCTCTATTGTGGCTATAAAATTATTTTAATATGTGAAGTCATTTCGTATTTCATTTCAAAAGTAACTGAACTGAATCATTGTTCTAAAAAACCTCTATAAAATCAAATCATGTAATATAAAGTCACATTAAACCAACTAAATTGAAACTAGATATCCTATTACAGCCAGGCACTGAATCCATACCGCGTCCGGGGTTAGAAAATTCATTTTTATTCTCGGTGTGTGCTTCTCCAAGTAGGTATTGTTCCCACCGACTTCAACTGTGTCGCGACCTACAAAGCTAAATGACAGCTGGAATTGATATTTTTCCTCGAGAAAACTAGACTATTGGGAAATATCACTGTTCTATTTTAAAATATCTTCTCGGTGCTCTCTGGTGTGACATTATTGGTCACAACGATACAACGGGGGGTTAGTACCATCGCTTAAAGTAGTATTATTTTAAAAATTACATATACCTTGACGTCCCTAGAATAAGGATTATAATACTCAAACATGATCGTCTACAATATTTAAAAAATACGGCTTTAAGCGATTGTAGTATGCCCCGAGACGTAACATAAGAAACGCATGATTGCAGTGCTTGACCTGATGACCCTCCATAAAACGTGATAGAAAAACAACTGTACTGAATAAAATTTATAATTTTTGAGGCAAACGGCTACACAATTGAATAAAAAAAATTATTTCTTTCTAAAACAATACACATTAATACCCCGTGCGCATAGATACCGTCTCGACTCCATGGATAACTGGCAAAGTTATCCACATTTGCCTTTTGGTATACGTGCGCTAACTTATCAAAATCCTTCTTAATAAGGTACGTACATAAAAACATTTAAACATAATAAACACAATTGTGTATGGAACGAAAGGGTAAAAGGTGTCAGTTTCTATAAAAGCTCGCTCAAACGTAAGCAATTTTGAAATTTTTGCCGTTAGCGAATTTCTAATAGCACAGCAAATTGCAAAGGGAATATAAAGTGACTTGCTTTAAAATAGCTGTTTGGGCTAAGCGTTGATGAATGATGAGTGAGAATAGATATCTCTTCAATATTTATAAATCTACATGGCGTAGGCACTGAAAGCTGACCTCTTCAACAAAGAATCTAAAGATGTGTGAGGAAGAGATTTTTAGATGGATGAATCATCTTACTAAATTTATAAATGTCAAAGTTGGGATGTTTGTATGTTTGGATGTCTGTTACGCCACAAAAATTAAGCAGATTTAGCTGAAATTTGGAATAGAGATAGCTTATACCTATGAATAGATCTACGTTTAAATATCCATAGAATCAACGGCGGATCCAGGGGGGGGGTCATGGGGGTCATGACCCCCCCCTGAGCTGGTTCCAGGACTTAAATGGACCACTAATTGAACATAATGATTTTATTCATATATTTTGTCACCATACAGATTTTATGTAACTACATACCTTTAATATTTAATTAATTTAATATAATAACTTTGTATGATGGCAAACGTTTGGGAACGAACGCTGCGTGACTTATGTACCTACTTATATATTTTTTTTGGACGAGTGAGATTGAAGAGCATTAAGGCGTTTCCCGGACCCAAACCCGTTTTTTCGCTATGTGTATTGTGTAGATGCTATACCCTCAGAAACTGAATGAAATGAAAAGTAAATGTAAAGTGAACATAATTCTTTAATGTTTTATCTTTAAAAACCCCATTTAGTTTTTTTAATAAGCTTCGTATTTACTTGGTTAAAAATTCACAAAAAAACCACTAAAATAGAAGTAAATCTTCATCTCCTTCAAAAGTTGATTTTATTTGTTTTATTGGGTTACACCAATAGATAGGAAATTCAATAATTTAAATAATTTCATTTGTGAAAAAATATGAAAGTTGAATTTTTTATTAATTAAATTTATAAAATGTGAGTTGGACAGAGAACCCGCGTCGCCCCTAACGAAAGTCACGGTAATACACTCGCCGGCATATTTAGCGCAACATAAAAAAGGTCCATAATTAAAATCTCTATTGGGTTCATATCCGGTGATCTCGCCGGCCACTCCATAACAGTGATATTCATATCATTATGATAAGCTTGAGTTACCCGAGCGGTATGCGGCCGAGCATTATCCTGCATAAAAACAAAATCGTCACCGATATATTTATTTATTTATTTATTTATTTATTTAGACAACATACCCGAAGAGACCTTACAGTTGCCCAATGCGTCGCTCCGGGCTACAGAAAGTGACAATAAACAAAAAACTTAATTATTACAACTTACAACTAACAAAATACAGAAACAAAACACATAATTTGGTACACAGATCACAAAAACAATGTCATTCAAATAAGACTGCACAAAACATAATACACATAAAACAACAAATTAACCAAAATAATAACAATTAACCAAAATAATAACAATAAGGTTATCGACCTTCCAATATTTTTTTTATTACTTTTGCGAGCTGAAGCGGTGGGGTGTGGAAGAAGTCTAGTCCCGAATCTTCGCGAACTAAATCGTTGAGCAAGCGCAGCGCACGGTTCAATGGAGCCTGCTGAGCCAGCTCTGTTCTGTGATATGGCAATGCAAACAGATGACGTCGACGCACTATAGCGTAACCGTCAGGTGCATGAAGGGAAATATACATTAGTATTCCAGATGGAATGGTGGTGGTTATGGTGGAGATATGGGGCAAACGGTATGACATTTTCTTCTAAAACTTCTCTGATATAGCGGTCTGCAGTCAGACTCCCTCTATCAATCACTACCAAGTCTGTGCGAGCTCCCAAACAAATGCCCGCCCAAACCATTATTGATCCACCACCGTATGCAACTGTAGTTTCAAAATTTGTGTGAATGTATCGTTCTCCTTCTTTGCCTGCCGTCAATTTGATTTAAGAGAATTCTGCACTCATCACTAAACAATACCTTACTCCATTGGTCCGCGTTCCAAAGTCGATGTTCCTGAGCAAAAGTTAACCTGTTTCTACGATGATTTACCTCGAGCCTTGGAGCCTTGGCGGGCACAAATGAACCCAAACCAGCTTCTTCGAGCCTTCTACGTACCGTACGCTCACTTACGGTTACACCCCGCACTGCTTCTAACTCATGTCGAGCTTGGACGGCCGTCAAACGGGGTACTTACGTACACGAAGCCGAATAAAACGATCATCCCTACTCGAAGTGCGTCTTTTTCTTCCTTGTCCTGCTCTTCTCACATAAGTACCGGTCTCCCTGAACCGTTGGATACTGCGATGGATCGTTGAAACTGGTCGACGAAGATCTCTGGATATAACTCTGTAGGTTTGACCATTTCTTCGCATTTCGAGTGCCCTGGCAATCTCCGTTGGGGCTAAGTCAGGCATAATTCAGTCATCAACTCCAGAAAGATACGCGATTAAAAAAAATTAACAAAAAACAGTATTTCAATGAAATTTTAAACTCAGAAGGAAGAAATACTCGAAGTTCGCTCCAGATAAGGTGTATTTGAATAAAATTAAAACAATTGCATAAAATGTGATGTTCAGTTGTTTTCTTAATTTGAAAATATTTATTTTTAAATTAAATGACGTATAAACCAGCCAGCAACCTTATATGATACAAATATCAAACCTTTTTTTTATGTTCCGCTAAATATGCCGGCGAGTTTATTGTCTAATATTACCGTGACTGTGTTGAATGTCGTATTTATTGTCTCTCTCTCTGTCATTGGGTCAGGGTAGCACCTATTAAGCTTACTGACCTAACCTAAAATCTTAGATAAATTCACACAATGAATAATCAAGTGTATCGTCGTGACCAAACTGATTTTAACTTATGTCCTACTTTTTACTTGTATCTATTGTTATCAAAATTAAATTATAAGTTCTTGACTTGACCACGACTATGTGACCCCCTCCTGGCGCCAAAGCTGGATCCGCCCTTGCATAGAATATTGTTCTGTTCTATTCGTTTAATCAAACTTACCATGTAAAATATAAAAAAATAAATGATGGCTGCGAGAGGAAAGTTTCACCTCACTGCAAACCTTGTTTAAAAAGATTAAAGCGAACGTATCGAACGAATAAAGGAGCGAGCAAATCCTTTCAAAGTAGGTAAATGTATTACTTTAAAGACCTTAGTTAAAGACATTGCTGTTCTGTTCAACTCCCCTTAGTTCGTACTTAAACAAAGTTACAATAACTACTTACTCTGAACTTCACAGCTCAACGAAGTTGGCGATGATACCTAATAAGAGATTACGATAAACTTTATTTGTAATATAAACTCGCTCCTAAAAGTTTTCTTGATGCTGTTCGAATAGAATTCTTTGAATTTGTCTACACAAACCCATATCACTACCCAAATAATAAATGTTTTTGTGTCTTTTTGTCCACCAAACACGCCACAGTGGTTCGGAACGGTTTGAAACGAGTTTACTGCAATGATTTTTACATTTGAAAGACGAGTATTGGAGTTTAAAGATTAGAAAGAAGAGTATTGGATAGAAGCAGGCGTTATTTGGCGGAAGTCCATAATAATGAAAGAACTTGAACTTTAATTTGCCATAATCCGCCAAAGTAGACCCGACAATGCTCGATTATTACAATCGTGCATTGTCGAGTCGATAGGTATCTACTGAAGATGCTCCGGTGTCGGGGTGAAACGTATGTTGAGAATAATTTGGAATATTTGTTTGGTGTGGTGTTGTAACGGTGCGAATTGCTGGCCTACTGGGTGATGAATATAGCATGCTTCACGCTGAACCACATAGATTTGTCTACTTTGGCGGATTATAGCAAATTAAACTTCAAGTTCTTTCAAAACGGAAAAGACACGGCAAAACATAAGCTACTTATTATCGCGGAAAATCTAAGTTCCCACGAGACTTTGAAAAATCGTTAGTAAATAAACACGGTCGAAATTTCGAGCAACAGTTAGTACATACCTATTTCTTTACATATTAGTTTTCCAAAAAAGAATCTTGTCTAGCTAGGCCATATAGCCTAGTGCAAATATATTTGAAGTATTTATAGTACGACCCACCAATATATTTTGATGGAAATCTATGATGTTAAATATTAGATGCTAGGCCTGGGCTGGGGGCATACTCCCATCGCATATACAGCCGTATTGTTTTAATATTGTTGACGTTTGTGTTTTAAAGGTGTAATCCTTATTTTAAGGACTTCGTCGGTCAAGGTACGTGACATAAAACTGACATTGAAATAATACTGCTTTAAGCGATGGTAATAACCCCCCTGAGGTAGGTACTAAATAATAGCCACAAAATTAAATACAGGTTCACATTTTACGACAAGAAAAACTTTTTATGGTAGTCAATTATTATTTGCCGGATGATAATCGCCAGCCATTGAAGTAACTAGACAAGTTAATTACATCCTGCAGTAATTTTTATTTTTGTACTTGAACGTAAAATCAGACTACAATAAAAAAATTGTGGCATAAATCAGCTGATGGTAAAGATTTTTATCTTGTATTTTTGTGTAAAATAAATATTCCGTCAGTTCCACCACCATTCACCACAAGTTATCAATGTTTATTAAATTAAAATATAGCTTTAAAAATGTAAATTATACTTAGTACGTATTTTATATTTGCGCAAATATAATCAATTCTTACTAAGCTCTAATCAGCATGAAAATGAGAAAAAACTAATGAAGAATGAAGGACGATGCGCGACAAAAATTGAAACGTCCGAGACTTAATTAATAATTAGTTATGCTTGTTTCTTTCGTTAAAATAAAATAGATGGGTATAGAGTGGAGAACTGACCTGTTTAAGTCCAGCTAGTCGGAGGGCCCTCTGTAGTTTTGCTGCACGAGTTGTCGAAAGGTAAACTATAGGGACCGCCTCGCCAGATTCCAACTCAATGTCGAAGTCGTTAACTGCCTCGCAAAACTTATAATCCTCAAACTTTTTTGCCTCATTCTTCATTAGTTCTTCAACGTCCGCGTCCTCACTTATCTCCCCTTTTAAAACTTCGTCTGAGATGAATAGCGGGTTTACGTTGCGATTAAGTTTTGAGGACTCTATCAATTCTTTATTGATAGAAACCGAATCGCTTTCGTCTTCCGGGTAAGTTATGAGATTGTTGTCATTCACAGCACTTTGTTTCTCACTGCCACAGTCAGTACAGACGGACGGTGTGTTCGAATCGTTCACAGTAAAAGAATAAGCACTCCATCTCAGTCCATTTATTATACGTCCGCACTCCATTGTTACTAATGTAAATATTGTTGATGGATTACAATGTTTATGTAAGTCCACTGTGTCAAAGGGAATGATGAAACGCAGACAACGTGTGGGCGTTTGGACGGATTTAATTTCAATCTGCAATCTGAAAACGATTGCGTGACTGGCTTACATTACTGCACATTTTTATTTTAAGTTTCAATTGTTTTCATTTTTGCAATGTTATTTTAAGTCGCTTATATCGAGTCATGGATGTTTAAGAATCTATTTCTTACTAGGTGATGCCCACGACTTCGTCCGCGTGGATTAAGTTTTTTGTATGTCCTTCCCCGGGATACAACCCTGAATTTACAAAATTTACAAAATTTTATAGAAATCGGTTGAACAGATGGACCGTGAAAGCGTAGCAGACAAACAGACGGACAGACACTCCTTCGCATTTCTAATATTAGTATGGAATATGGATTAGTATGGATTTGTAATGACGAAAGAATAAAATGTTAAAAACTCAAATTATGATAGATTCGTTTTTAATTTTAATCTAATTTATTCGTACAGCTCAAAGAACGATACGTAATTCGTACCGTACCATGATAATAATTTGTATAGGTACCTAAAGTACGAGTAACCGCTGGTGGATATGATAAGTAATTAGCCCGACGAGGCTTGGGAGCTCGACCCTTATCATCCTTCTCAGCACCTGTCCCAAACCATATGGGCTGTATTTTGATACTGGTTTTAACGCGTCAAAATGTTTTCAAACATGACGCCGACGCTTGGGAACATTTTATTAAAAAAATGGAATAAAACGACCTTTGCAGAGCTCTGTGTAAAATTTTTCAAACTCGATGACAGGTATAACGTATTGTGTACCCAGTATTTTTATTTCTAAACAAACCAGCAACGTGTCCCGTAGGCCGTAAGTGAAATATAGTTTGCTTGTCATACAGTAACTGAAAAATTTGTGCTACACTAACCGTTGGGTAACAGTCGCATCGGGGATAGGTGAAAAAAAGAAAAAAAAATTAAAGACCTCTCGGACATAAAGATCTGTCCGTGTTATCCTTGAAGTGTATTTCCACTTCAAAGAAATAGGAATTTAAAATCTGTCTAAAAGATAACTAACTAATAGATATGATGTCACCAGAAATAATAACGACGATAAAATATAGTCGAATATCTTTCGTTTTTCGCATTGAACTTTGACATATTTGCTCTACAGTGAGATCGCGAACTCTTCATATTGCGTCGGGAGCAATGACACTGAATACGAGCAAGCACACACCTAAGACTGAGATATTTTTGTCGTAATCAATGAAAACTAGCGTTGATTTCAATAAAAAAATATAAGCAATCAAAAGACTGAAAAAATGTATTCCAAGTATTCTGAATTTGGTTATTTTATTGTTTGAAATTTTAACGATCTCGGATCTAATCGTATTAATTTCAACATCTTCGTCTTTTCTTGGTTTTGGCTTTCAGATATGCACTTCGCCAGTGTCAAGTATTATTCATTCATAATTTATTTTTCTTCAAAAGATTTTTTGTATCTACATAAAATAAACGCAGTTCTCCCATAAATAGTTACATCGCGTTTAAAAAAATGGTTGTATATATTATGTAAATTGATATTTTTTAAAAATTATTATTGGATTCTATCAATTCGTAACAAACCCGTTTTGTTTTAAATTTATTGTACAGTTTGTATAATATATAGATTTTAGATTAACTTTTAAATTAATTATTAGTGAAATATAATAATAAAATTATTCATAGGTAAGTAACCCGTTTTTATGTTTCAATTGTGAAGTTTCAGTCATCGAATTCTGCTTTAGTTTCTTATTTAGTCTGTAACATAGAGTAGGAAGGCCATCTAATGTCTTACGTGAGTTGTCGACCTTAGCAGTTTTGTTACAGTCTTGACATTTAAGTGCGGCTTGTTGTGTCTGCGTCGGATTTATTTAAGATGCTCACGGGCACGTCATTTTGAATTCGTAAGTGACGTCTCGAGAAAATTATTGGTTACCTCTCCATGTACTGGAAGTTGTTGAAGCACCCCTATTATTACGAGAGGATTATGAAAAGTTATTTTTCTTTTTTGAACATAATTTTAATTTTACAGTTTTGCTCACAGCTTTACAATTTGATCAGAACTTAATTTTTTAAATCCATGTGTTTTTAATATATGTATATCTCAGGTTTTTCTATCAGAAATAATTATTCTCACTTCATATCAGACATTTACAAAATTAAAAACAAGCATTGTACAAAAGCTCAACCAGCAGGTAGATAAAACTAGCGGGTCAAAGGAATTCCAAGTCCAACATGTCTCTGAAATAATAAATTGGATTGTGAACTAAAGAATTGCAATTTTGTCGTTCTCATACCTACAAGCAGGAAACGGGGGGAGTCCTATCGTCAACAGCTCTTGATTAAAATGTAAAAGAAAAATACTTGCAAAGATAAAATACGGTGGGACTTCAAACATTCATTACGTTCTGCACACAGTTAATTCGATTTTGCGATAAATAAAAACAGCACCAAATATTTGGCACGTTGGCGCAAACTCTAAATTCGTTGACTTCCTCGCTCGTGAAATAATCCAGGTCACTGAATGCAATGTATCCTTTTAAATTTAAAACAACGGAGTAACTATAAAGGTTTCGAAGGCCATACATTTATGATGAGATTGTTCAGTCTGAACTGATATATGGTACACAGAATGTTATATTATTCAATAACGTACCTATGTCAATACATGTCTCGTTTAGCAGACACCAGTGACATATCCCTTGAGAGAGACTACCGTATTATTTATTAAAGGTTTAGGTATACGTAATACGTGGCATCGGTTTTGATGCTTACCAAAAACAATCCTACTATTATAAGATCAACTGAAAGTTATCACAGCCCTGATAATAGCAGAATAAGACGCTCAGTGTACTAAAGAAATTGCCAAAGTTACCAAAAAAAAAAAAACTAATGATGAAGGATAGCAATCAGCATTTAGCAAAGTTTTTATGCATTGCTGTTTATCTTGAAGAATCCACCTTTGTCATCAACTAAAAAGGCTTCAAAAACACCTCAACCCAGGCAGACGTAGTTGCAGGGATCAACTAGTGTCACTATAAAAATAGAAATCGATAGTTATATTATTGGATGTGGTGTCAAGTCCTTAATAATGACCGCTCGAGTTATAATAGTTCGAGTATAGAGTTGTTATGACAATAACAATGGACGTTTTGTAAACATGTTCTACCATAACACAATAACTTTGAACCGTCGGTTACCGTCGTGTTAGTAAAATATAATATGTCTAAACTTGATTCTGTATCTAATACACTACGTGATAGTATTTTTCTTGATTCTATTTCATTAAATCACTACTTTTCTCGTTGAGTTTGTTGTTCAATTAAGGTTAAAAGGTAATGTGTGAATATATTCAAGGTTTACTTTATAATACTGATAATAATTTCTAGTGTTTTTGCCAAATGGTTCAATAAAGTAATTCGCCAAATGATTTTGGATATTGCCTGCATTTTCATCAATCATAAACATTAACGCATAAATTGTGTTATACTCGAAATA
Source organism: Erebia aethiops (assembly GCA_923060345.2). Taxonomy (NCBI): domain Eukaryota; kingdom Metazoa; phylum Arthropoda; class Insecta; order Lepidoptera; family Nymphalidae; genus Erebia; species Erebia aethiops. Next base: position 606,747 of record CAKLPR020000011.1, read on the forward strand.
AATCTCATATAATTCAAGGATTACATACAATTTATTACTTACGATTTTACTCCAAAAATACGGTAGTATTAAGTAATTAAATTAAGGTTTAATGTTAAAATCGTTATTTCCTATCCTTTGTTTTGAACTCAAAAGTTATATTTTATAATAATAATTTTATTTATCTATTAATTTTCCTTCACTTCTTTGATACCGTATTTCTTATTTGATTTTGGTTTTTAATTTTAATAAACAATTGCATATATTTCACACATCAATACACTTTTTAAATCGTTTTTGTACAATTTTCTGGCACCGGCGCACGCGCAGCGCGGATTCTGACGCGACTGAAGTTCTATATTCGTAATACTCTTCGCACATAATAGCTTCGCGTATATTTCCTATTTTCTTTCACTCGATGACATCCGCTGAATCACTCATTCATGTTTTTTAATGTCTGGAATAAAAGAGAAATCAGTTTTCTCTGTAGTCATTAATATGTTATCCCGTAACATCTACGTTAGTATACGTATGTACATATAGTATACCTACTGGCTGGCTTGTGAATGTGATACTAAAATAACTAATGGAAAATCTTTTCACGACATAATATGCATCGTCCATATTTATAGTTGGTATATTTTTACTGTAGGAACGATAAAGCTGTATTTTATGTATTAAAATATAACTTCCTAAAAGACTACCTCATATACTTGTACCTCACATACTTACCGGTACTTAGTAAGTACCTTTAATGTATGGTTTAAGATTAAGTTTTTCAATTCCCGCGGGAACTCCTTTTAATTTTCCGGGATAAAAAGCCCATGTCCTTCCCCGGGATACAACCTATCCCTGTACCTGAAAGTCGGTCGAACAGGCGGGCCGTGAAAGTGTAGCAGACAGACAAACCACAGAATAGGTAAGAGAACAAGACAGACAGACAGACGGGCGGAGAGACAGACACAGTTTCGCATTTGTAATATTAGTATGGATTATTTAAGAACTTACGAATAATATAATTTTATGTGTAACGACTAACGAGTAGGTACCTACTCCAGGCATTTATATTCATTGAAGCATATTCTTATTCTTTCAGAAAAGTTATATCAGCGAAATGAAAAAGTAGCCTGAAGAATATTATAAATTATAATATCGAATCATAATAAAATAATAGAGAGATACCTACTTCTATATTTTACGGCACTGAAACCGCGACCTTGTCTCGAACTCCGTCAGCTTGGTGGCTTGCCAAAACATCTGCACGGAATCAAAACTGTCTGAGCACTCAGCATCCATCTAATCTAACAATCGTTACTCTTACTTAATAGGAATAAGGTTCATTTTACAACGAAAATCCATAATGAATCTTATCAAGTGAAGAAATTATTCAGTACTTTAGATCCGGTGCTAATGTCCTTACAATTCAGTATTAAAATGAATGCCTGGAAAACTATCTATTTTAGGAATGAAGTAGTTTGGAGAAGCTCTTCAATTTCCCAGATCTTTGTTTTCGTAGTTATGTAGAAGCAACGACCTCAATTTACACAGACGGGCCTTGTCAAAAAAAAATGTCGAACTTAATTTAGTGACTATATTATTAGACCGTATAGGTAATATTATTACCTACGTCTAGGTAGGTAATAATGCCTATTGACCGGTCCATCTATGCTGAAACTAATCTTGGTTGCTTTTTATCGTACTGGGCTGGACTATTCTAGGACTGGAACCTAAAACCAGGTTTACTTAGAAAACTTAAGACAGGTGAGGAGCATGCACCACAAGTTGGACGACCAAATTTTTTCTATGAAAGGGCGGAGGTCCCATCTAGTACCTACGTATATTATATCGATGTGTAGATGTATTTTATGCTTTATTGTACTTTTTCTCAATCAATGTATTAAGATTCAAGCAGATATTTTGATTTAAACCTGAAACCTATCCAAGTACAATCGTTCTAATACTGTGGAAATAAAATGCACGGGTTGGAGACATCACTGGCAGAAAGAAAATTCTTTTAAATGGCATATTAGGTATTTCGTCTGCACCCAAATCCCAATATTTGCGACAACGTAAACCAAATCCCCCTTAACAACCTGCATACATCACGTGATAGCCAAACAATCCTTGTTTGCGTATACATCCCAGTAATAGGAAAAACCACAATGTCAAGCCAAACATTTGTTCAAATTTCGTTATAACTTCTTATTCTCGTTTCATATTCAAATATCATACCTAACGTAAGAAGTCAGGAGATGCCCTATTCCGAGAAAGCTGTAGCAATCATTGTTACAATTTTAATTGTTGGGATTGGCTGAATTTATGGTATTCTTGCTGCGATTACGGTTCATTACATGTTATATCAATCGTCACACTCTGTAGCAATCAATTTACTGTAATAAGGTCTCCGGCTTCTTAGGAGTAACTTAGACTACTTTTGAATTAAAATACCTTAAACCACGCGAATGAGCTCGAAAGGAAGAAGAAAATGGAAGCTAAATTTACAAAAGCAAAACTAATATATAAACCGACACAATGTTGTAATCTAAGTGAATAATTACTTAATAATAAATTATCAAATCACGTTTAAATTAATACATTTTCTTTATGTAACTTATGAGCAGAGAGTTAGTAAATATTTGAGTATACCTAGATAGAAGTTTATTTTATACTCAAGAGTCAAGACCCTTACCCATTTAGGGTATTCCCTTCTAAGATAACAATTAGGTATCTATACTTTAGGGTCCAAGCTCGTATTTCATAAAGGAAAGGTTTAATTAGTGCAGGTAAGTATAACCTTGTTATTCTCTGTAATGAAATTCTTGTTCGACGACAACCTATTAATTTTGCTTGTTAGAATAAGCAGATTTTGGGAGCATGTCGAGCGATTTGTGATCAACGAACAAAGTAACTACTTAAGTACCTTATTTATTATACCGTAATTTGGCGCAATCTTACTAATATTATAAATGCGAAAGTTTGGATGTATGGATGTCGGTATGGATGTATGGATGGATGTTTGTTACTCAATCACGCCCCAACAGCTCAACGGATCTGGATGAAATTTGGCACAGAGATAGATTATAGTCTGGAATAACACATAGGCTACTTTTTATCCCGGAAAATTAAAGAGTTCCCGCGGGAACCACAAAACCTCGATCCACGCGTACGAAGTCGCGGGCATCAGCTAGTATTTTGATAAATTTTCTTGGAAGTACTAAGTATTTTAGAAAATAGGTCGGTATTGGGTCTGTCAATTCAGGGGTATTTCATCCCCGTGTCTTGGAGAGTACACTAAAGCCGTCAGAACTCTCTCCAATTGTGTTGGATTGCCATCTCATCGGGCTATCGGAGTAAGCACATACTTTTGCACTAAGTAATCTCTCGCGTTACAAATCACTACTGTAATTACACACGTTGTCAATTCGCGTTGTTCAAACATTTCTGTCATGAGTATGCCCCGCCGGCCGCCTCTCAATGTTAAGGAAATAGCATGCTCTGACGCTCGACTTACAGCAACCATGGGGAATACTCAAATTTTGCCCACAAAACGTCGTTAATGGTACGAAATACCTCAGTTGCGTGCTCTCTTTAATTAGTGACCGCGCAATTTGCATGCCGACGCATCAGCCTCCAGACAGTAGCATACAGAAGTCAAGCTGGCGGTGAATTCTTCAATTTTGTCTGAACACGCGAGCGGCGCTTCACGCATCTCTACTTTCGCACGCCATTTGCACCAATTTTACACTTTATCACATAAAAATCCGCCGCAGAATATTCGCAACAAAGTTGCAAGGAAACTATAGTCTTCAAAGCCTTTATTTTTCAAATCAATGCGAAGATACTTTAGCTGCCAGATACTACACGATATAATGCAATAATGATATTTTGTTACATTTGATAGATACCTACTCGGAAAGACATAAATAATTATTGTTGTAACTTGTAACCTTTAAAAATGTGACTGCATAAGTATATTTCCATTTTCCATATTATAGCTCTTTACAATAGAACCTGCTTTTGAAATCGGTAGTAGGGTTCCAAAAGTACAGTATTATTATCACATCATAATAGTGATAGCGTAACATATTAACCTGAATTAAATAAATCTCTTTGAACACAGGGGGCTTACTGTCATGGGTAAGCAGTATTATTTTAATATTATTAACGCTCTTGTTTCAGAATTAAAATCCTTTTTTAGAGACATAGAGTTTCGTCATATAAAACTGACATTTTAAAATAATACTTACTGATTTTAGCGACTACTGTCGGCTGTTACAACTTACAGTAGTCCTAATAACTAATTTAACTTAATTATTAACATCGCATTATCAATACTTTCAAATCGTTAGACGTCCTCTTTCCCTTTGAAATTCAGCAGTAGGTGACCGATAAGAAATAATAAATTTACGCATGCTTCACCCAACCTAATCTCCAAAGTAATGAAGGAACAAGTTAGGTTATTTCGCGTATCTGTCGAAGCGGCTTCAACTGATGAATGGAGGGCCCATCAGAGGCAGATCGTTCGGAAGCTTCATAAATATGTACACAACATTGTGTCATGAGTTTTTATGGGCTCAAAGGGTCCACTCGCGTTTGATTGATGATCGAGATTCCAAGAGTTTATTGATTCACTTGATAACGGGCGGTGGCGACGTCTGATGTCGTTAGCGGTCAATTGGTTAACCTATTTTGATATTGATTGTGTTCCTGTTGGTTATATCCCATAATAAAATATAATAAATAGATTCTGGCTTGAGATGAAAGAGATTTTTTGTAGCCAACAACAAAGTAATTCTCATATTATATTTTCATTTTACATAAAACATACCTAACTAACTAATTACCTTAGTTTAAAAAAGGAATTAAAGATTTTTTGTTTACTCTGGTTAATTTATCGAATATCTTTTTTTTAAATAAAACATATTGAGGCTTGAAGAAAATAAATCAATTTTACAATTATGTATTTTTAATTACATTTAACTTCTTAATTCCAATCTGATCTAAGTACAAGCAATTTAAAAAATAAAAACTAACGGTTAGCCTTAGAAATTTTGAATGGTATACGGTCCAACGGATCTCTGAAAATAGGTAACAGCGGGTAACATTACAAAGGAAAACTAAATCACGCTTGGCTTCAACTGAAGGTAAAACCAGAGTGTTAAAGAATTGTAGATCACAATTTCAGTCTTGGAATACCTCTCGGATTTAAAATTTCGCATAAACAAACACATTTATTTAAGTAAGCGGGAACTAGGGTGAGTGCTGCAGTCTTAAGAACGAAAGGTACCGCGTTTCCCAGCAGGAGCAATCTATATATATAAAAATGAAACCCGTTTTCCTTGGTCACGGCATCACGCGTGAATGGCTGTACCGATTTCAATAATTCTTTTGTTGTTGTATTTGTTATTATTAGGAGAAGGTTCTTACGGAAAAAAATATTAAGAAAATCTCTCAGAAATATTGAAAAATATACATTTAATTTTGCATACTAAGGCGGTACGAAGTTCGCCGGGTCAGCTAGTTATTTATAAAATTTGTAGGACTTTTCGACTATAGGTAGATTTTTTAGCTAGTTACAACTTAAAACCCTACGTCCCTACCCTACCCTACCTTGACCTTTCCAGGTTTGAGCGCTTTGATGCAGCATCTTAGACTATATCATCACTCAACTCCAAGGAAATCATTGTACATGGATAACTTATATATATCCGATTCAAAAAAATATTAAGTAGACTGTCGTCTTCTTGGTTTGCCATTATGAACACTGTTTTTTTTTCCCTAATAGCACAATATTGGAAGTAAAAAAACACGATGTTTGGCTTTTCTAACTCGAACAAGTTAATGAAGTTAGAGAGTAAACAAACACGTCTAGTTTGGATAGTTTGGAGGTTCTACGATATTACGGCGATGTAATAATCGTGTCACTCGTTACTGTCAAATCATCTGACAACTGATAAAGGGCGACAACTCATAACACGAATAAGCTGTTACGTATCTACATCATTAAGATATTAATCCAAAGAATAGGAAAAATTGTTAAGTTGTGAATTTATGATTTTAAAAACGATACAATAAATAAAGTGCTTGCAAACTAAAAAAAAAAATATTAGTACCTACTGATAATTATTAAATTATCAGTCCATTATTTTTCTTCCTTCTTCCTACCTATCTATGCGTAAAAATTTGACGACCTCCGTGGCGCAGTGTGAAGCGCTGTTATCTTTACGTGCGGAGGTCCCGGGTTCGATCCCCGGCAGGGTCAGTTTGGGGATTTATAATTTCTGAATTTTCCCTGGTCTGGCCTGGTGGGAGGCTTCGGCCGTGACTAGTTACCGACAAGTGCCGCGGTACGATGCCGTGTAGAAACCGAATAGGGGAATGGGTTTAATAAACTGCCATGCCCCTAACAGGTTAGCCCGCTACCATCTTAGACTGCATCATCACTTTCCATCAGGTGAGATCGCAGTCAAGGGCTAACTTGTAGTGGATAAAAAAAACGTATTGCGACCATAATATTTGAGGCATAATATAGTGATTAGTGACTCCACACCGGAAAACGCTAGGTATGGTGACTCTCCACTAGGTGGACGAACGACACTTGAAATCTTGACCACTGGCCAACGTTACTAACTCCAGTAACGCTGGCCAGCTGTGGCCGTAACTGGGCGTAGGTATCCCATATGTATCACAATTGACGAATTTCTTAATGACAAAGTTGTATGGAAGAAACCTACCTTGGGTCCAGCGCCCCACAGAATAGTATAACTTACACTATTGTATTTAATTTATATACTTACCTAAGTATTGTAAATTGTAAAAGCAACTGCTGAGTTTCTTGCCGGCTCTTCTCGGCAGAATTTTCTTTCCGAAGCGACACCTGTATGTCCCACATGTTTAAATAAATAAACTAAAACTTAAATAAATAAACATGTCCAGCCGTGGGCTGGATCGCTTGAAACTACAATGGTATTTCCTTTCGTGTTCTTAGAAAAACGCAGACAAAACACCCACGACGTCGCCGTACCGTTATTACCTGCAGATAATTAATACGTTCGGCGCTATGTAGGACTTGCTATTTTAGGCTGATATAGCGGGATATAATTCTTCTAACTGTGGTATAGCACATAACAAGTCAGCCGCGTAAAAAGTAGGCCTAATGCCCTCAGGTATCAGTCAACATTTCCGTGTTTAACGCGTGTGACACTATCGGGGTCGCAGAGACCGTTACGATGTTTACACTGAGCCTAGAGTGAATCCACACTATAGACATACAGCGACAAAACAAAAATAACAAAAACTTTTTTTGAAAATCTTATGGGTTCGCGACACCGACATGCTGTGACGTATTATGACGTATAACACATCGTATTTACCTGACCGTGTGCTGAAATCTTCTTTAGCCGCGTTGAGCACTTTTTGGTAGGAGAAAATCTTATGGGTTCGCGACACCGACATGCTGTGACGTATTTTTTTTTAATAAATTTATATTGGCGATTGAAAATTTTTATATTATTTTAAAATTTTAATATGTACTAAAATTCTAAGTTATAAGTTTTCACTTCTATCGGCAGTCCCTATGACTGCCAATTTTTTTTTAAATTTCATGTAGGACTACATTGCCAAAAATGCTCATGCTACCTACGATCAATGTTTCGAAGAGCAAATTCTACTATACTACCTCACTCCCCCAAGAAACTTAACAGTTCGAAAGCCAACGTGTTAAATTGGTATACTAAGGAAAAACAATAACATGTAGTCACAAATACCTATGTAGTCACAAATATGCTAATATACACCTACAATCTACATTTTACCGTATAACTAGATAATTCCCAGGCACCTATCTCAGGGCCACTTTTCGTCAAAATCGGCCAAAGAGATAGGATGTGAAAGCGTAGCAGACAAACAGACAGACTTTCGCCTTACGTACTCAACAAAGTCAACTAACTGCTTTGTGGTTTTCTGCTACAATTATTGTTCATTTTAAAACATGTATTATTGTGTTTATTTTATCATTGAAACATAAAGTCGCTAGTGTGATATTACATTGAAGCTTTTGCTTGTTCCGCCAACGGGTTTTATTTTTTGTCGCGTGGGTCAAAATTGGTTTCATGTGTCATTAATTTTAATGTTTAGTAATAAAATTACATCGTGAATGGCCAAACAAGCTTTTGTGAGAGCGATTTTCAATTTGTTCAGATTTTCTGAAGCGGAGTGTGGAATCCAGAAGCATTTTACATACCTAGGTAAAGTGAGGAACTAAGTTTTATCAAAATTTACAAAACAAGTATGCATTGTATTATTATACCAAGCATCATTTGTTCTGTGACTATGTACTTACTACTGATTTGAAACTAAAACACTTAAGTACTTAGTAAATAATATCGTTGCGTAAGTAAATAGGATATGCTATATATATTATTATGGAACACAGATAATTGCGAAATCCAAATATTATTATACCTATAGTGATTTATGTAGTAAGTATAAGAATACCTAGGTATATATTTTCCCGATGGATTTGATTCTGACGATCCGATTCTGAGGATTCCGTTCCGTAGCATTCGTGCTACGAAATTGTCTAAATTAGCGTAGTTAAAATAGACAAAATAAAATAAGACTAAACGATCTAAGAGTTATTGGGGCTGATTCTGTTTAACACTATCTCTAAACTAAACTAAAATGGCAGCTTTAAATCTGGTTCTGTCCCTTTCCGTAGGAAGTATTATGAAAGGGTTAGCAATATTTGTAATGCTCTAATTTTAGTTTAGTTTAGAGATTGTGCACTACAGAATCAGCCCCAGTGACTATTGTAATGTTTAAAAAATTCTGTGTTAAATATAAGAAAAAAATAAACAGAAATAAAATCCAAAATTTTAGTGTTGCCGCCCACTACACACCTCCTATATTTCAAAATAAAATTACCATTTGGCATTTAACCTTAAATAGATACCTAGTACATACGTAGATATTCCTTAGTAATTTATCAAAGGCAAGATCAAACGACCATGTCCAGTGTTCTCAATTTATGAGACTACACAACTTTTGGATATCGTCCAAATGGCAGCTATTATACTTTTTTAGACCTTTCCGGTATAGTGATCACGCGTCTCACAAACAAAATGTCTCAGATTCTAATCCCGGCTGAACTCATTACAGAAAGAGTATAAATTTGCTGAATCCAAGAGCGTTTAAAAGTGTAATATCTATAGAGCATAATATTTTGACTTAGCTCTAAGTTGTCTTAACTTTAGAGTTAAAATGAGACGGATATTTTATGATACGCAGACGTGAGTCCATTCCGTTTTATAACTCTAAGCAAAGCCTGAGTAAAGTCAAAGTACGCTCTATAGATCTCAGCATAAGACTATACCACGACTTCGTCCGTGTTAATTTAGATTTTTGACCTTGTTCCCTTAGGAACTGGTTTTCAGGCAAAAAATCCGTGCCTATGTCGTTCCTCGGAAAATCGAGTGCAGAGATGGGATGTGAAAGCATAGCAGGTAAACGGATAGGATCATAGGACAGCTACTTTCGCATTTATAATAGGGATGATGCCTATTTCTTACTGATTTTCAAGTATTATTTCTTTTTGGGTCCTCTGAAATACCTAAAATTAATATCTTCTGTTAGTTTCGTTTGATAATAATTAATCGTTCGATTCGTAAAAAAAGTGTGTTGAAATTTGATGACGTCACAATTATTACGTATTTTATACAAACTTCCATTCTTGAAGCGCGTTGTTAAGGCGCTGTGAGCTCACGAGCTGAAAACAAAGGCGCGCGGGGGTGAAATCAAGCAAGCGCATGTCGCAAAAAATGCAAGAAATCATTTGTAAAAAAATAAATATTTACTTTTCAATACAAATTAATCCGACAGTGTGTTTGATTTAGAAATATGAATTTTAAATTTCTAGAGCAAATTATTGGTTTCATTAAGGAGAAAAATTGCTTTAAAAGGTAAACTAAAAGGTATGTTTAAAATAAATTTCAATGCAGAGATTTTTTAAAATTGTGTTTTGAGATGCGTCAATGGCTGCTAAAGGTCTTGAAAACAGAAAATTATTTTTACAAGCATACATTATGTCACCGTTTGATGGATACACTGCTTTTAAAAACCCTCTTTTACGCTACACAGGGCCTTAAGTTTGTTAAAGACTTGCTGATTTGACTGGGTTGTTATCATCCCTGTTTTAGTATGGATTTGTCATAACAATGACTAAAATAAACAAGGTTACTCGTAGAAAGGACGCTAAAAACATAAGTTTCCATTATATCTCTTTAGCGTCTAACGATGTCACACCCTTTGATCTCAAGCATTCAATTTCAAGTTAATCATCCTATTTGCAGCCGCTCAAGACAATTTAAGTATCCAGTAAACAATTTTCCGCTGGCTACCTACTCGTAAATCAACAAAGGAAATTATAGGGCAATTGTACCAAGTCTACAGTAATAAAGCGTCATAAAATTTGCCTTAACGTAATATCAGTTCGCTTAAGAGAATTTACTTTTTCGTCGTATATTAAAAGTAAATAGATTTTAGAAGATACTTTTTACCTGATAAACAGTTAGTACCGCAGTTTTTATTTCGCCGTCAGGTAGTTAATTTTATGTAACGTAAATTTTAAACAAATTATTGCATATTTTAGGTTTCTGCTGGGAGGCTTCGCCCGTGGTTAGTTAACACCATACCATAGTTAGATTGAGCGTTTCGGTACGAATTACGATGCCGTGTAAAAAGCGACAAGGGTATGGGTTAAATATAACTGCCTTGCCCCTAACAAGTTAGCATCATCACTCACCATCAGGTGAGATCGCAGTCAAGGGCTAACTTCTATAAGTAAATTGTTTTTCTTTATCTACTATTAGATAAAGAAAAACAATTTACTTAATAGGTTTACGGCACAAGACCGTGGCATGTGGAAGACCCAACGAAAGAAGAGAAAGAGAGCCTATATCAAGTAGTGGACGTCTATCGGTAGACGACAAAGACGACAAAGACGACGAATTAATTATACTGTCTGCTTCCAAGAAGAAGAGTCAAGAACATCAGTGAAACATAATATGCATAGAAATATAGCTATTAGGTATTTATATATACCTACTAGATGATGCCCCTTGACTTCGTCCGCGTGGATTAAGATTTTTTGATTTCCGCGGGAACTTTTTAATTTTCCGGAATAAAAAGTAGCCTATGTCCTTCCCCTGGATACAAACTATCCCCATATCAAATTTCATCAAATTCGGTTGATGAGAGAGTTTATTTTATTCCTGCGGGAATTATTTAATTTTCACATATAACAGATACAACCTATCCCTGTACCAAATTTTATCAAAATCGGTGATAAAAAGTAGCCTGTGTGCTTCCTCAGGATAGTTGTATCCTGTACCAAATTTTATCAAAATCAGACCGAAAGCAGATCGACAGACAGACAGACTTTCGCATTTATAATATCAGTATGGATAATATTTTCTACAATTCAAATTGGGACACAACCCGCATCCTGTAACGTTTGACTGAACAAACTATCAAATGGACGGTTCACAAACAACGAATGCTTGCTACGAACTGCATTTCATTGTATTGTAATTTGTCCCGTATACATCGACTATGGAAGCACAATATTCACTCTAAGATCGAAAACACAATACGGACAATTTACTTTGCGTGGGGAACAAAACTGGGGCACATTAATTATATGTAGCTGCTTAAACTACTTACCGCGTCACTTGACTTTACCGGGGATCGAACCCGGGACCTCCCACGTTAATTGGATATAATAAGGAGAAAAAAGAAAAAAGTTAAATAAATAAGGAGAATTTAGTACGGACGTTTTTTCTTTTCTTGACCGTAGTGTGCTTTTGTCCTAAAGCTGTTTCCGTGAACTTTAGTTCACTGAAAATGTAAATGTACAATTGTACACATCTCCTTTGTTTATTGCTAACTGTTCCGATCTCATTTAGAACTTGGATTGTACATCTAATATTTATCGATGAATTATAGTTCACGCGCGAGTTGAATGCAGAGTAAATGTATGGTGACACATACATTTACTCTGCATTCAACTCGGGCGCGTGCTGTACTTAATAAAATCGATAGATATCAAGAGGATTTTATTTTCAAAACTGATAAAACAGTCATAATAAAAATAAAACATAGAAGATCTAAATCTATTTACGTTGTTTTGCTACGAATCTTCTTTTCAAATAAATTTATTTTTATTAATTAATGTTATTTTTAAAGTACAAGGCATCTAACTAATCAATAAAAAAAAGTTACAGCTTCCATGGCCTCAGTATAATAGATTAGGTGTCATCAATTCCAGTCACGTGATACCAACAGTCAACAATAACAATTAAACTCCAATACAACATTCAGGTCGGTCATTTATCATCGCTGGGTCAGCGCGGAACCTGTAGGTACTCGTAGCTAAATCCTTACTAATATTATAAACGCGAAAGTTTGTATGGATGTATGGATGTTTGTTACTCTTTCACGCAAAAATTACTGAACGGATCTGCATGAAATTTGGCACAGAGGTAGATCTGGTCTAGTCTGGAATAACACATAGGCTACTTTTTATCCCGGAAAATTGAAGAGTTCCCACGGGAATAAAAAAAGAGTTCCCGCGGGAACCTAAAAACCTCAAACCACGCGGAGGAAGTCGCGAGCATCAGCTAGTTATTATATGAAACTAGATAATGCCTGCGATTTCGTCCGATGCGATGCGATACGATGCGATGGGTTTCAAAAGAAAATTATTGTGTATGTGTTCACTGCATGGTTAACATGAAATAATAAAGCTTTACTTAATAATAAACTGAAAAAGAATCTCATAAGATCTTTGTTCAATTCTTTAGTCATTGTTATTGTTATTTACCTACTAGCTGATATCAGCCCGCGACTTCGTCCGCATAGAACAAATTATTTAAATTCCCACGGAAACTCCGTAATTTTCCGGGATGATTTAATGTCACTGGACCTGGAGGTCCTCAACTATACCCATGAAAAAAAATCACGCAACGGAGAACCGTTGCTCTGTTTTGGCCTGATTGGAGGACAAACAAACACACTTCCCCATTTATAATATTAGTAGGTATGATGCTAATACCAGTCTAAACGAGCTCCTACATACACAGATACGAATATTGTCATAGACATGGATGGCATGTAGAGATTGCCATCCGAAGCAGCTGCGATTAATTTCCGATAATGTCAACCCGGCATGCAGCCAGCATGACGATTTAACGCGAACACAACGAGGAATCAATTGCCATCCATCATTCACAAATCGTCTTAGGAATGTATTAGTGATGTGCCGGATCGTTAAAAATGCATATCCGCGGATACGGATATTTGGTGTCAATATCCACGGATACGGATACGGATTTTCTTTTTTACTCAATCGGTGTCGGTGCGCGTGACTTTGAAACTCACTACGATAAATGTTTGCAATATAAAGGTGCCAAAGATTTGATTTTAAGAAATAAAAAATAATATGAATGGAATTTAATAGTTTTTAATTGCTACCTAATCACTTATAATATATAGAATTTCATCTTTGTATTGAAAATTAATAAGGTAAAAGATCCGTAAAAAGATCCGTCAAAAAAGTAACGGATACGGACACGGATACGGATCTTTCTTCACCCGCGGATATCCGCGGATACGGATACGGATATCCGGCACATCACTAGAATGTATACCTAATGCTAATTATACAGATCCCCGATTGTGTAAGGAAATCGTAATCGTAATCGTTTGTCAAACGTATAATTCAACCTATTTCAGGAGTTGCCTGCACGTCACAAAACATGTATGAACTCCTTAAACATTTCGAGTTCTACCTAAGCTGTCAAATGATTACGATTTGCTTAGATCTCTGGATTAGACAATGTGCCTCTGATCTTCAAAAAATAAAGGCCAAGGGCTTGCGCAGACGAGAGACTATAATAATTGAGGAGACAAACGCCCGCTGTCTTTAAATACGGGTCTTCGTCGTACTGTCCACCATGTGCGATATGCGATTCAGGTCGAAATGATATATTTTTACGGACAACAATGGAACGCTACGGCCTGTATCTCGTCTGCGCAGGGTCTAAGAGCACATACCGGCCAAAAAAAATCTGCCGGACAAACAGTCTGCTTCATTCAGTTTTTTACGGACACTAGGCGCCAGGATAACAGCAAGTCGAGGAAACATTTACGCGCGGATGTTTTGTCTTGTCCGGTGATAGTGTGTTTCGCTCCAAACGCGAGACAGATAGGTAATCATGTAGGTAATTAGGTATATCATGTAGGGCCGTGGCATTAGCTGAGTACATTTAATCCCCGAACATAAAAAAATTAAAAATACCTAGGTCCTCGTGGAAGTTGCGGGCATTATCTAGTAAAAATATAAGCCAATCGGTCTCTCTGTGAAGCAATTCACTCACAAAAGCCTTTGATTTCCAAATTCCTTATACCTCGGAGAATTACCCCGAAGATCAATCGAGCATTATGCAACATCTCTGATGGGATTACGATATCGTTTGTTATACGGGCGCGGGATGAATGTTTCCGAAATGAAAACGATCATTGCTAAAGGTATCTACCATATATTTACCATAACATTTCTCCTTGAAATCCCTAGTGTCATTAATATTCTGTAGATTGATATTAAAGTATTTTGGCTTTGATATACCTAATAGGGAGTATCAATTATTATTAACTAGACGATGCCCGCGACTTCGTCCGCGTGGATTAGGTTTTTTTGATTCCCGGGGAAACTCCATAATTTTCCGGGATAAAAGGCAGCCTATGTCACTCTCCAGGTCCTCAACTACAACCCATGCAAAAAATCACGTCGATCCGTTGCTCTGTTGCAGCGTGATTGAAGGACAAACCAACAAACCAATAAATCAACAAACAAACACACTTTCGCATTTCTAATATTAGTAAGTATGATACCAATACTTACCTATGCGAAACCTACCTACCTATAAATGCGAAATTGTGTCTGCCTGTCTGCTACGTTTCAAGGCCCATGTTTTCAACCGATTTTGACTAAATTCGATTCTGAGACTGGTTGCATCCCCAGGAAAGACATAGGCTCTTTGATTTTCTTGTCGAAAAATTCATGATTTCCCCACAGGATTTTCAAAGAGCCTTAATCAAGGCAGGCGATGTCACAGGCATCATTTAGTTTAATAAAAAGGTACCTTACTTACGCTCTGACTATATTTTTAGAAGTCAAATATGAATAGTAAGCATTTTATGAGCCAAGGAGAGTCAAAGGCGACTATCCAATTAGATACGTCGGTCAAAAATTCACGAAAAATACTTTTTTAACGAGTCATTACACTTACCAATTCCTCAGGGGATCCCGGTTCCTTCATACCATTGCTCTTATCCGTGCTCCCCGTCTCTGGAAAAGAAGACAGCATTCATTGTTAAAACTGTTAGAAGTTTATATTCGTCAATAAACAAAGATATCTACAATGTGGCAAATTCTGTTACATAATCTCTTAACGAAACCAAAGTTTCAGGTCTAGAACTATGGGTATCTCTTATAAATGCTAGTATAGGAGTCTTGGTTGCTTGGGTAAAACTAATTTCAAAATTAGTTACTTAATTTGAATAAATTAGCCTTGCCATTCAACGAGGTAATAAGCGCCAGTGTTTTGGGCACCATGCCCATTAACGATCACTTGGACGGCGTGTATTTTTTGTAAATATAGTTAGTTTTTTTTAATTTAGATTTTAATTTATTTCTTAGCTTAGTTACATTGTTCTGTCATCTAAATAAAAATATTCTACCAATCAAATTTTTAACATAAAAAAAATACAATAAAGTATTTTTTTTGACCGACACTTTTTTATTGAATGTACAAACTTAGGTTATAAATTATAATGTAGGTAGAGTCAAAAGGCGTATCTTATCTTATGAGACCTTATATTTCCCTACTCAGCGTAAGACACTATGTCCTAGATATGAAATAAATCATACTTTATCATACTTAATATTATAAATGCGAAAGTGTGTTTGTTTATTGGTTTGTTGGTTTGTCCTTCAATCACGCCGCAATGGAGCAACGGGTCGACGTAATTTTTGGCATGAGTAATGTTGAGGACCTGGACAGTGACATAGGCTACTTTTTATCCCGGAAAATTAAGGAGTTTCCGCGAGAATCAAAAAAACTTAAACCATGCAGACGAAGTCGCGGGCATCATCTAGTATTAAATATTAAAAATAAAAACAAAAAATAAACAGTCATAAAAATTAGTTCCAATTTTGGCTACCGGGCGAAATAAGTTGGTGGGGTTATAAACTTGCTTATAAATATTAGATAAATTAGATAGTATATTTCTCAACTTAATCATTTATTAAGTTAAGAACTATACTATATATACGGTTGTTTAGAGCTTGTAAGTCAATGCGTTTAACTTTTAGTGTAAAATTTCGTGTAAAACCATGCCATGAATGAACGACATTCAATTTCCCGCCAGTCACACTTCGAACATGTTTTCATTCTTTCAATAGTTCCCTCGAATGCACGTCAATATCGAGTATTGAACCCGAATGCAATCAACGCCTTTTATCCGATGAATCGAAACAAATTAATAGACTCGTTTGTTAATTTCAACGCTTTAAATGAGAATTAAAATGGATTAACTTTGGATCAAAAGCTCGACCAATTTAAACTAACTAAACTTTACTCTTTTCAATCTTGCATTGGACTTTATTTCAATTGTTTTTTAAATTAACACAATTGGCCGTTTTACTTTCAAAGACAGGACAATAAAGACCGCGTTCACTTTTACATGAAACGCACACTAGGTGACCGGATGTAACGTCGTTCTCCTCTTAAGCAACGTTTGTCTTGTCCAATCCGTAGCGTTTTCCTGCATAAAAACATTTTAGAAAGTAACTACGCAATAATCTTTTTCGCCGCTTTAAAAGCAAATAATAATTTAATATACTAGAGAGATCCTATAATAATTTTCCCCGTAGGTTATCCCGAAAGGTTAAGGTAATTAAAGAAAATATTTACCTATATTAAGGTGCCACCGAAGGGTGAATTGCCCACACAAACGTAATACCAAAATAATTTGTAATTCGAGAATATTTCCACCATATTATGCGATTATTAAGATTGAGATTGTATTTATCTAGGTCCCTGGATAATTATTTTGTCAAAATACTTTCCCAAAATTAAATTTAAGCATATTGCGTTTTGCATGATTTTACGACATAAATGACATGTTTTCTCCTTACTTGTTTCATAAAACTAACGATATCTTACGTACTAATTGATCAGGAACATATCCTATATTGTCAAGTTACCGAATAACAACACGAAGTTTAAAACACAACAATTTTTCATTCATAATTTTTGGTATTCACGGAACAAGACTAAATTTATAACAAATTCTGTACGCTCATATTGCTATCGCGCTTGCACCCGATCGTGTGTCATCAGCCAAATAGAGATAGCAATATACCGGCAAATTTATATTAGCAGTTCGAATAGAAGTTGCGAGCGCCGTTCGCCGGCCTCTTAAGTATCTATGCTACGAAATGTGTTAATATTTATTTAAAAGATAATATTATGTGTTAATATTACGGAGATATTATAATATTGATATTTGCTTAGCGTGTCGGTATCGAGAATCGGGACACGCTCGACTGGTTTCTTGCTCGAATCGTGGCTAAAAGCTTTTTTGTATAAAATATTATAATAAGTATGAAGTACGAAATACTATGTACGCTTGGAATTCAAACTTATGGTAATCTGGGTCTAAGCTGATGCCCGCGCCCCGCGACTTGTTCCGCGTCGATTAAGGTTTTTTGAACTCTTTAATTTTCCGGGATGTGTTATTCCAGGCTTTAATCTATCTCTGTGCCAAATTTCAGATACAGATCCGTTCAGCCGGTCTGGCGTGGTGGAGTAACAAACATCTATCCATCCATCCAAACTTTCGCATTTATAATATTAGTATTGATTCTAGAAATCTACTGCAGTCGTTGATGGATCAACTGCAAGGTGACGGCAGCCGTTGCCACTAGCCTACGTCGTGAGTGGTGACCGATGGTGGTTTTCCTGTAAGGTAGGTCCAGCTGGTCTCATTTTATCAACATAACTTTTTTTAAATAATTGTGAACCCAAAACAACAGAAAATTAAAAACCGCAACCAATTTGTAGCAGCTAATTAAAA
Organism: Erebia aethiops; assembly: GCA_923060345.2. Classification (NCBI taxonomy): domain Eukaryota; kingdom Metazoa; phylum Arthropoda; class Insecta; order Lepidoptera; family Nymphalidae; genus Erebia; species Erebia aethiops. The sequence continues at coordinate 624,924 of CAKLPR020000011.1, forward strand.
CTGCAGATAAGAGGCTTATTACAACCATAATAGAGTAGTCTACACCCAAGTATATTCACGGGAAAACCACCCCTAGTACATAGACATTAACTCTATAGCTGTCCGAACTAATTTCCCAACTGAAATCAGGTTTCCTATGTCAGTAAACGAGAGTTAATCCCGTGAATTTCACAGCACAAATTCAGTAATTATTTGCAGGATAATAATGTAGGATTGTGGGTTAAAATGGACACTCGAAAATTGTTATAATTTAGACAAGAACAATATATAAAAATACTAGCGAATGATCGCGACTTCGTCTGCGTGGTTTGTGGTTTTTTGGTTCCCGCGGGAACTCTTTAACTTTCCGGGATAAAAAGTAGCCTTTGTGCTATTCCAGTGCCAAATTTCAGCCGAATCCGTTCCATACACAAACATCCATACATCCATCCAAACTTTCGCATTTAGAATATTAAGTAAGACAAGCGGGGTGCGATTAAACGATCGCGACAGCTAGCGATGTCTGGCATCGCAATCGCCAATTTGCAAAAAAAAATATGTTTAGTTAAATATACAGTGTCAGTAACAACAATCTTTAATGTTCTTTGGGTAGTTCAATCCTGAGGCTAATTCTGTTGTACACGAACTCTGAACTACTAAAACTTCATTTTGATTTAGTTTATGTATTGGGTACAGCCAATGACCTTCTAGGTCATTGGGTACAGCAGAATAACTACAATATTAAAAGATCCTTAGCAACAACGATAACTACCTATGTATCGCGCATAAATACGAAATGAAATTCGGCTTACTGGTTCTGAGCACCCAAATTCTAATCCCCATTTAAATAGTTCATAGATCACCGCAAAAGTAAGTCGACGTAACATTATGTTACTGAACGAAACTGTCAAACTTTACCGACGTCTCTTATCTTCAAAGTCAGCTTTAGATAGTTAACTAGCGAACATCGAAGTAACATTGATTGAACATAATTTGGGAATTCTGTAACTTTTGACTAAGCCGGTTTCTAGCAGTTTAGCTTCACCTTTGACTTCATCCGCTTTTGTTACTCTCTTGTGAAATGATTTTGTACCAGAGCGGGGGATGTGGCTTAACAGTAAACCGGTATTATCTTTTTCCGGGCTAGTGTTATGCCTGTAGACCACTGGTCAAACCGCTGAATCAATGGCCATATATATCTCAGTGGTGCAAAACTTCGTTAGCGCGATTCAGACGGTTCACATTGTATAGGATTCTTTCGTATGCTACGTGTGTATAGGGAGACCGCCGCAATCTCAATGATAGTGAAAACTTATTGAAATTCACTTAGTTATAAGCTCAATAAAAAAAATGTGTGTGTGCAATTCACACACTGCAGAAGTAAAACTTCAGAAAACAAAGCCTACGAGATAATGAGATAAATATAACTTCTATTATATCTCATTCTCTCGCATGCTTAATCCTATTATGAATATGTTTGTCTCTTTTTAGTGTCACTTTTTCGTTTCATCGAATTTTCAAATTACAACGATTCTAAAGAAGTTTCACTTCAAAAACGCGAGTGCTTTGTATCGTACTAAATAAATAGTATAGTATAAATAGTAGTAGAAGTATATAGATTACAGAAGACAATAAATTCGTGACTGGCAGCAATGATTTATGAGACACTACTCGTGCGTACACACATGCTCTAATGTAGTACTGAACAATGGTAAGATAGTAAAACAATACCTCATAACGACTTGCGCAACAGAAACGTGAGTAGAGAAAGAGCTGAAAACGGTAGCCTCTAATTGATGGCGAAAGTTTCGAAAGCGGTGCGATATCATTGTTACATAAAATGTCAATACGTCAATCTGCAACTCGAAACGGTAAGTGACCCCGAAGATAATGGATTAGGAGTACGTGATCGAAGCACTTGCGTCATCAGGGTGAACGCTACCAGACTGCGAAAGGACAATGTTTGTTTTGATCCCTGTGATATACATAGGTATACTCACGTTGAAAGCAAACAGAAGTTCAGAGAGTGCGGGTTCGGGTGAACACGTAGGGAATTTTTTGGAAAGTCAGGTTTTGTATGTTGTGAATGGTTAATAAAGGACGAACCTACAACAAATTTCGCATTTATTATATTGGTCTCATATATCAATGTTCAAAGTTACGATGCAATGGTTTAAATATTATATTACAGTACAAAACATTTTCGCTAAAACAATGAATAATGATAAATTGTACTTGTACTCTTTACGCAGGTATATTATAAGTTAATTATTTAATTAAATTTTATACAGGTAATTAAAATTAAAATAGGCCGACGTAAATTTATTTTTAAAAACAAATACTACAGCTTTTGTCTAGCCCTAAATTAACACTGTTTAACAATTAACAGGCCCAAAGGATAAAGTTAACTCAATTTATTCTACAATTAATTGTACCTAAAACAAAATCCGAAACGTAATTAAGTAACAAACTTCATTAAATACATTAACAGGGCAAACTCAATTAATAATACAGTTTACACGAAGACTTTCAGGAGGTTTTAATTTAGAACTCGGCCATCCTTAAAGGTTTTTTTTAAAACGTCTCACAACTCATTCCGTTTGAAATACAGAATAGAGACACATAAAGAAATCTGAAAAGTGTCTTATAATTAATAGTTAAAACTCCGTGTCAAGTTACACACAATGCAGGGTTCCGTTGTTTTACTCATGATACCTTACTGATATTATAAACTAGCTGAAGTCCGCGACTTCGTCCGCGTGGTTTGAGGTTATTGGTTTCCAGCGGGAAGTCCTAAAATTTCCGGGATAAAAAGTAGCCTATCCTATCACTCTCCAGGTACTCAAGTATACCCATGCCAAAAATCACGTCGATCCGTTGCTCCGTTGCGCTGTGATTGAAGGACAAACCAACAAACGAACACACTTTCGCATTTATAATATTAGTATAATATGATGTGGAAGTTTAAATGTTTGTCACTCCTTCACGCCACAATTAATGAACCGATTTGTCTGAAATTTGGAATACAGATAGCCTAAATGAACACAATACCTAAGCAACATTTTATCCCGGAAAATTCAAAAGGTCCCTTAGGAATAACTAATAGCCAAGCTCCCCGTGGACGATGTTGCGGGCATTATCTAGTTGTACAGTTGACTTTGCTTTCCATTATTTTCGGTAAGCTATTTTCAGTGTACAACTAGAACTCAACACAATATTCGGTTTGCCACACGACAACGCTGCGCTGGACCGAAGCGAAGCGGACGCTCGAGTAGACAATTTGCCTCCAATGTAAATCAAACTAGAAATAGTTTGTTGTTTTAGAAAAGGAAAGATACAAATATGTATTCAAATAAACATTGGAAAATGATTTTTCAAAAAATGGGCACTAGCTCCTTACTAGGCTGACTTTCAGGGTTTAAAAATAATATCATTGGGGACAATCCATAGGTACTAAAATTATAAATGCGAAATTGTCTGTCTGCTACGCTTTCACGGTTTTTATTTATATGCCGGCAAGGACGTAGGCCCCGCCTCCCGCAAATTTATTTTAATTTTTATCCCGCAAAATTAAGGAGCTCTCCCGGGAATCAAAAAACTTAATCCACGCGGACGAAGTCGCGGGCATCATCTAGTTTAATATATAATTACAATTAATTATAATTATTTCACTACAAAAGGTTGTGTTCTTATTTGACACATTTGTACATTTTAGTTTCCTCATTCATATTCCGAATTAGCGACCTTGAGCGACCTCTTGGTCTGTTTAAAATATATTCTTTGCAGCGCCAACCACTAAAATAGTACCCAGATGCGTTATCATGGGAGAACGTCGGACGACGTTATGATAATGCACGCCTCCGTTTATAATATGTAGGTACTCTTACGCGTGTATAGGTAGTCACTTTAATTTTTTAATGTATACTATTTTTAATAATTATTATAATAATTAATAATTTAATAATAATAATATGTGTGCTTCATATCACTCAATGCACTTCTAGAATAAATTCTGTGCACGTCAATGTTTTTTACAATCGCTATGCCTGAATTTAAAATTTAAAAGCCTTATGAAAATAAATATCGTAGCTTTATATTCTCTATCCATATATTAATCAAGAGCGCGATTAAAAATGAACGTGCACTAACTAGTTAATTAAGCTTTCCACAGATTTTTCGAGCACAGTTAATTAATTTGCTATTAGCAACTTTCAATGAGTTGATAGCAATAAGTAGCAACTTTCTATGCTACCTATTACGAAGTAGTCTGTTTTCCTTAACTAAAAACAAGTGAACATAATTAAAATGTATAGAAAAATACGACTGGCCTGCCATTTAAATTTTTATATAAAAATTATAATAGGCTCACTTTTTTCATTTTTAAAAGCGTCCGCGAAATTAAAAAGACTTAAGTAATTCACGCATAATATGAAGTTGCTGGAAAAACTTCACAATATGTGGTATAATATATTTATTGGTAAAATCTAAGTAAAGTGAAATCGTACTGGTAATAGGTACCCAGGTAAGTACTGCATGTGTAATAAAATTAAAAATTAATTTGCTCTGGGTTAAAACCGGGACGAAGTGCAGTGTTTCTGGAACAGAAAACGTATAGTAAAGATTCTTGTCTACAGAATAAAATGTGGTATGTTTTATTAAGATGCGACATACAAGAGCTGAGAAATTTAATAAAAGTCGGTATTCCGGGGCGTCCTCTGGGCGTTCATATCCTACCTACTGAGAGAAGTGGAGTAGGTACGGAGCAGGAGTCTCGGAGGATTTGCAAGCTAGAATGTTTCAGTATTTTACGACATTTCGGTAATTTTCAGGCAAAGTTTCAGTCAATTTCAATGATATTTATTAGAGTAATAAACTATTGAAAACTCATTGTGCCAGGTATGAAAATTGGTCATAAGCCATGTAGATAAAAGCTAAACATCCGGACTCAGATAATTCAGCTTAAATCAGTATTTAATATATTAAATTCTTGTTCGATGTACCAAAATCTAAAAATCCATTATTGAAAACAATACAATAGAACTTAAAGCTAGCTAGCCTAACCTAATTACTATATAAATCATGCCCGCGTGGAATGGTGGCAATAATGCTGGCTGTATTTCCGCGTTTTACAGCCAGGCTGATCCTCTGCGCAAGAAAAAGCCAGCCCTTCTGTCACAAGATGAGGTAAGTAACCGCGGTAAAATATCTCGCAAATCTACATGGGCCATTATGTGCGTCAAAAAAAATGATAAAATTTGAATCGTTTCTGGGATACAAATACAACAAACACTATGAAAGCGTAATGCAAAATGAACGTGATGAAGAAGAAGGTCTCTGAGTCTACTTGAGTGAATTGTCCGTCCGTCCGTCCGTCCGACTGTCAGAGCATTATAACTTCTGAATTACTGAACGTAATTACTTCAGCTTTAAATATAGTATGTAAACCAATGGCCTCCCGCCGAATATGGCTTAAAAAGTTATAAAAATCTTTATTTCAGGGGGGCTCTCATAGAAGCGAATGCGAAGTAAAATATTTTTTATAAAGTTACATAGGGTTGCGGTATATCATTTTAAAGATAATTAGGAAGAGTCCAAAAATTTTTTTTTTTTAATTTTGCCCCCACAATTGACGAAATGGGAGGCTTTCAAAGTGGAGATTGTCTAACGACCAAAGTTGACCACAGAACTCTAAATTTTCTGAAAGACTGAGCCTGAAACTTGATCAATTATTTGAATTATATCCTGTACTTGAACAAAAAATGCCAAAATTAGATGAATATTGTAAGGAAACGGAATTATTTTATTTTTAATGAGCTTCAGTATTTTTTATAGAACTTCACATTTATGTCAATAGATGGCGCCGCGAGGTCTCAGTTCGGGCGAACCACTAGTATTTCATATACTTACTACCAAGTACTGTAAGTTATCTTAAAAAGTATTTTCCATTACCATGCAAAACATTGACTTTAATAAATCATATCAATAAATCATTTTGTAAATATCAAAAATTAATTGACTCAGATGACGGAAATAGAACTCCATCAAATCTCCGAGTATCAATCTATAATTTAATCCCTCTAAGCCTCTTTGACGGTCACTTCGTATTATTGTACCACTTTAGGAAATACAAGTTCATTATCTAAGAATCTGGTTTGATGAAATTGGGTATGGAAACAGAACCTAAAATAAGGCAATAGAAATAACCTCATGTTGCCGTTTTTGAGCAGAAATATACGCAAGCAATTCGAAAGAATTTTTGGGTTTTTTGTGTTGGTTTGAATGCAGTTCAAAGAAATAAAAATTAAATTGAATCTTTATACCGTGATGGGTATAAAAATACTACATTATTTCACTTGTAGAAAGGCTCTTTATCAGCGAGTAATGTAAGCTATATTTAATTTTCTAAAAAAATTGTCCTATGAAAATTGCAATTTGCAATAAATCGTCTCATCTGAGAGCTTCCATGGCGTGCGGTGCGTAAATAGTAAAGTTACACGAAAACAGTGTATTGTGGAATTGTTCCTCTAAAAATAGTCCACAATGGCATGGCATATATCTAATGATATAATCACAATACATCTAAAAATTAATTTAAAAAAATAAATAATAATATAATAACTAAAATATATTATTAAAAGGAGTCCCTTTAGGCAAGGTTCCAAAGATACTGGCAGCGTTCCCCCTTTGAATAGCTAGACTAATTCTTTGTCCGAGGTAGCTGCCAGCTCTTCGGTCTCCTGTGATGTCGACTAACCTTTTTGCTATTTCCTTAAAAAGCCTTATAGCGCTAGGAGTGTTTAATGATTAAATGAACTTACCTGTAAGTGAAGTTCTATCATAATTATATGAGTCGCTTCATTCGAAGATATAAGATACACACGTAGTTTCCAACATATATCTATATTTTTTGGTTTATTGTGAGGTTGTCTCACAATAACCATTTTTATGATGGTCTAAAACAAAGCTTTATTTTTGAAGGTGTTTTTACTGACATAGTATTAATGCACGAAATAAAATTGTTGGTCATCTCAAGTTCAATGGTTTTTATTCAAATAAACTTTTAACACGTCTACCACTGGTTCGGAATACCATTCCTACCGAGAAGAACCAGCAAGAAACTCGGCGGTTGCTCTTTTGAAAAATAATAATGTACAATTTCATTAATTTGTAGATACATAAGTAACCGCTGTTTTAGCATTGCTGGAGCGAGTCAAATCCATGCTCCTTTATAATTTACGCAATCATATAATACTTTCTAGCGCAAAAGAAATAGGCGCGGCCGCTATTATTGGGTATGGACTATTAAGACGATTAGTGCTATCGGTGCGAAGCCGGGGCGGACCGCTAGTGTCTAATAAATGCTATGTGGTTAAAAGACCTAGCAGATTGCTGTCAAAACACACATTGTGAAGATGAATGCTGTATAAGTATTGTATAGCTGCTTATTAACGCACGTCCACTCGCGTTGGTCCTGTCACATGAATCACTTCAGACAAGACGTATACCCTGAGTGGGTGTTAGCTCCCTCCACGTGAACACATAATTCTGTTTAGCCTCCAATGCTCATTGCCCACCCACTAGCTATTTTGTTAAACTAATCTTTTGTATACGGAAATAATTAGCGATATAATAATAGTAAAACAAAAATTTGCCTGAAGTGAAAACGTTTTAAAATGCTGGTTATAGTTTACCAATATTATAAATGCGAAAGTTCAGTTTCTTATTCTTGAATAAGGCCGTAATGCAGCAACCAAGAAACGCTAATAATAAAATATTTTTCATATTTTTATTCTGTAAGCGTTTATGACTTTATTTAATTTAATGTCAAGTTATTATTATTGTTAATATTAGTTTGTAACGCTGTTGATTACTAATACATAAATTACACAAATTAAATAAAATGAAACGGATGGACGTGTTTTTTGAACGAGTGTAGAAACAGTTCCTGAAAGTACGTAAGTCACGCACACACACACGCGCACACGCACGCGCGCACACACACACACACACACACACAAACGCGCGCGCGCGCGCGCCTCTGCGGGCATCAGCTAGTAGGTACCCACATATTATAATATCAGAGATGTGCAAACATTATTAATATGCATTATTATTTATTATTATGTAAAGTTTGTGTTTAGAGAGCGTGCAATAAATACATTAACTCTAGTTACAAACATAATTACTTACTTGTTTACTTAAAATAAATAAATTTATTATTCGCTACCGATTCGCTACTGTAATTATAGGAATAAATAATTTAGAAGCGAATTTTGCGCTGTAAAAGATAACAAGGGATATTTCTAGACCAGCGAGCAATTGTGCTTACGCATCGCTACAGGGCTAGAAAAACTCGTACACGTAACATAAACGGGTTCGCATGGCCAGATAAATTGGTTCGTTCGAATTTTTTGCCGCTCTTATCCGACTGTATACTAGTGATGCCATGTAGGACGCCAATTTAGGGACAGTGTTTAATAATATTTTGTTGTAAGTCAGTTTGTTTGTTGGTTTGTTGGTTTGTCCTTCAATCACGCCACAACGGAGCAACGGATCGACGTGATTTTTGGCATGGGTATAGTTGAGGACCTGGAGATTGACATAGGGTACTTTTTATCCCGGAAAATTGGGGAGTTCCCGCGGGAATAAAAAAAAACTTAAACCACGCGGACGAAGTCGCGGGAATCAGCTAGTAATAAAATAAAATTTCCGGCCGACCAAATTTCGGCCACGGCGGCCAATCTCCACGGATATCAGCCATGAGCGTGGAAGTCTTCTTAAAGCACAAGTGTCTACGTAATCACAGGTTAACTCTCTTTTCCCTGATAAGAAAGAAACACGAGTTTTGGAAGTTTTTTATTTGATAAATGAGAATAACTACAATAATATATCAATATAAGTTTTCTAGGTGTTTAATCTGTACTCATGTTGTAAAAGAAACAGAAAAAAATAGTCTTTTACGGTACGCTACAGGGAATAAATCAATCTAAATTTCCTTCTCAATTTTTTATTCATATTGCGCCCAGTAAATATAACGACGCGGTTACCATGTTATTCGACACACATACTTACTAATAATAAAGGTAGGTAGTTAAACATACCTACATGGATTATTAGAAAATAGCAAAACACGAATACCGTGGCAAGTGTTCTCGACAAGGCTTATCTCAAACTCCTCAGACACGACACGAGTCGTCTCTCTTCGTCGTCACTTGACTTGGGTGTCATCCGCAGGCTTGAGTTCATATTGATGCCGGCTTATGTTTATCTCGATGGGCATTCGAATACGAATAACTGGTAGTTACAGTGAAGAATCGGTATCGATAACGAGTTGGCTAAACCTGTCGCGTCACTAACCAGAATGGTAAACGAGTAAAATTCGTAGACCTGTTCTCTGTTCCGGAATGCGAAGCTTCAACATACAATTAAAAATCGTTACTTTAAAAACCTTGACCTGAGACGTGAACTGTTTTTTTTAAATGTCAAATTGATTTTACCATGTAACTCTCGGTTGTGTGGGCGAGATGCTTTATTCCCAACAACCTCAATTTACATAGACGGGCCCTGTCAAACAAGAATATTGTGGACTTATTTTACTAACGCCATCTAGTCTGAAAAGCGGGACAGCGCTATGGCGGGGACAAGGACAGGCTTATGCAGGTGAGGGGCATGCACACAAGTCGGACGCCCAACTTTTTTCTATGAAAGGGCCCATCTAGCACCTACATATAGGTATACCGTAGGTATATAGGTATACCTATTCTCACAGGATTATGCATTTATTCCTGTGAGAAAAGGTAACCGATACGTGTACCGGTTTAAGGCTACCACTTAGAACTGCCACTGGGAAGATAATATAATCAATTAAAGTAAAGTATGTTCCTTTTTAGGCAGAGCCTCAATAAGAAAGAATTTTTACGAAGTTCGTTACATGCTGTGTAAAAAGTAAGTTACTTATTTTTTTTAAAGTTAGTAAATACTAATTGCGTTTGAACTAATTTGATTTGTTTAGATTAACCACCACTCTCACTTGGTATTGATAAACATCACTTGTAACTTCTTCCTAGTGGTTCATAACTCAATAAGTAAACCAATTTTAGATAATAAGTAAGCAGTTTATTTCAAGGACATAAGTAATTATTCAAAGGTGTTTTTTATTATACGTCTTGTTTTGACTCTACCACCACCGGTTTGGAAAATAGCTTCAGCTGAGAAGAACAGGCCAGGAACTCAGCAAGATTTTTATCCAAAGAGATCTTTTTGAATTGCCTAAAAAATAATAACCCACTTTTTTCAATCCATTTAAATATGGCAAATAATTAAAAGCCACTTATTTAATTCATCTTGTCAGTTTCATAACAAATCACAAAACTCAAAAGACGTAATCACAAGCCGTAAAACTAAAAAAATATATATTGGTTCATTTTTCAATGTAATTATATGTTTCCACGCAGGCGTACTTCGGCGCTGTACAGTGAAGAATGTCGCCAAGCGAGCGAGGTCCTCATAAATATGGAGTTGATGATTAAAAGGCATACTTTAGATATATATTTTTTGCGCCACAAAGCCTATCTCTGCAAGGCGGCGCAAGACGCGTGCTTGCGTAGGTATATATAAAGCAATTTATCTTAAGGTGCAATTTATCGAAACTGCAGTATCGATGTGTGTAGTAGATACCTCCCTACGCGTGATAAATCATAAATTGTAGATACCACCAATGTGTAAGAAAATAATTATTGAAAGAATAATTAAATTTTTAATGCTATACTTTCTCATTTAGACGTAACACAATTTCCAATAAATGTTTTGGAATTTAGAGATATTATTAATTCATTTTGCTTTTGAATAGTACTTACCTACTTCTCATAATAAAAACTGAACATAAAATGGTTAAGTACAAATATTTTAATAATTTTGATTCATATATCTTGAATCGAATCCTAGAATCGTTGCGGTGGTATTAGTCCTATTGCGCATTACAAGAAAATGTCTTGTGTCTGGTCTAGAAATGTCTTATAAGAAATTCGGTCGCAATGCAGGTTGTTGTATGAGACCATACATATTACAAGATATTGTTTTCTTGTCTTATTGTCTTGTATTACACGCGCATACAAAATATGAGAAGTTTTTTTTTTTTTTTTATCCACTACAAGCTAGCCCTTGACTGCGATCTCACCTGATGGTAAGTGATGATGCAGTCTAAGATGGTAGCGGGCTAACCTGTTAGGGGCATGGCAGTTATATTAAACCCATACCCCTTCGGTTTCTACACGGCATCGTACCGGAACGCTAAATCGCTTGGCGGCACGTCTTTGCCGGTAGGGTGGTAACTAGCCACGGCCGAAGCCTCCCACCAGGCCAGACCAGGGAAAATTTAGAAATTATAAATTCCCAAATTTACCCTGCCGGGGATCGAACCCAGGACCTCCGCACGTTAAGGCAACAGCGCTACACACTGCGCCACGGAGGTCGTCAAAGACGTCGTCAAGACAGTACTTACTACTTATGTATATTTTCCACGATGTCGATAACTTACGTAACAGCCGACAAATTATAAGTATATTCTTACAAGTAGATTGAGTATTGAAAATAGACGTAAGTTTTTTCTGAAAAAAAGTGTTCGGGACGTGCCCGAACTTGCACTGGTTCTTGGCAAATAAAACACGCGGTTGTTGAAACTGTTGTTGAGTCGACGCAGGCTAGCTCTCAGCTACTTGTCGGGTGACGTACGATCGCGGGGGCGGCTGGCTGCAGAGTGAGTTGGCTAGTGCCGAGGACAGACTATTTATAGCGTGACAGAGCGCGTCTAGCGTGCGTCTACTGGGAAGAAGCTTTATTTACCAATAATCACTTATTATAATTATTACAATGTCATGCTGTCCCTTGCTTAATTTATACATTGCAACCCGTTATCGTAAGCCTATCGTAATCCTATTATAACCGATTTATTTACAGATTTTCACTTAGCCTAATTACATAATCATATTATATTACACTTATATCTAGGTATATAGTCCGTCGTGCACAAAAAGCAAATGATTTTGTTACAAAATGAGCTACTTATGTCATATCTTTTTAATTTCTTGAACTAGGAGTATAAATTGTCTAATTGCTACATTTTGAACTTTACCTTCAAACTTACAAAATAAAATTTTAACCCAAGTAGCCGTAGCAGGATAATCCTAGTGCTTTATTTAAAAAAAAGCAACAACCAGTTTGTTTGATTCATGCTGGCATTGAGAGGGAATGAAAGATGTATAAATATTGAATGGGCCGGTGTCGTTGATACTGACGGGGATCACATTAATGCCACTATCTCGCTCGCCGACTGTCAATGGAATAATATAACTCATTGGAATGCATGGCATTTGGCTTCGTTTTTTAAAAGCAATGTCGCCATTGCATTCTTCGAAAATCCTTTTATAACAAATGCCTATAATTTAAATCCTCAAGAAATCCCTCATCCGTAAAAGAGATAGCCAGAAAACTGAAAATACAGTGCGAAAATTACTGACAATTCTTCGGAATCGCCTAGAATATATTTTCTACAAATACCTATGCTCAACTCGCATCTCTTACTTTTTGTAGTTAGTGCATTGGAGGAGCGAGGAAAACTCCATGCCTGAAGGCACGTATAGCGGCAATTGTTTTCTTTGTATGCGATTATATTGAGCTGGGCCCACTTAAGCGACGCGGCACGGAGATGCACTGCGCGACGCGACAATGTACAAACTCATACAAATAATATTTGCCGCTACGTGCATCACAAGTGGGGCTAGACCTTTAGAGCTCTCCATAATGTTCTCAAAAGTAATTATGTGAAGTCTGCCAATGGGCAGAATAATGGTCCATGGCGTAAACCTTCTCATTCTGAGAGAAATTCGTGCACAGTAGTGGACTTGACTTGTAATATGAATTGGTTGATAGATAGATAGATAGATAGATAAATACTTTATTGCACACAAGAAAGAATAATACAAAGTTAACTATAATTAGGTAAACTAGATATGCAAAGGCGGCCTTATTGCTTACTGAGCAATCTCTACCAGGCAACCCTTGGTGAGAGGATAGAACAAGATGTGTAGGGTAGTGTGGCACAATAGAATACACGTTATTATTAGTGGGTTATCAAATAATATAAAACATACTAGACTTATTATATATTTATACATTACATATAAATAAAATAAATAAATATAGGTAACAATATATTATATTATACATAAACATACATAAATAGTATATACATAATACATACATAAATTACATATACTATATAAATAATATAACGCATATTAACGAATTACGATAGAAATATAATTTAGTTATGGCACGACTTGGTCAAGGAAATATTTTTTGAGACTATTTTTAAAAATAGGTAAGGATTTGGAGTCTCTAATATTTTTGGGTAGAGAATTCCATAACTGCACAGCATGCACCGTGTACGATTTGCTGTAAAATTTTGTACGATGGTGAGGAGTTTTGAGTTTATTATCCAAAGTGGAACGCAGCTGCATATAGCGATCAATAGCACCGAGAAAGTTGAAACGTTCTTTAAGGTAGCTGGGAGTATGAGGAGCATATAGGATAGAGAATAGTAAAGAAAGAACATGAAAATTTCGTCGCAACCTAATTGGAAGCCACTTGAGACGAGCACGATACGCACTAACATGATCAAATTTCCTCAATCCATAGATGAATCGAATACACATGTTCTGTAAGCGCTCAAGCTTGTTTAGTAACTCCTCAGTGAGATCCGTGTAACTGCTATCGGCATAGTCCAGTATAGGTAAAAGGAGTGTTTCAGCTAAAGATATCTTAGTTTTTATAGGAAGGAGATTCTTCCAGCGTTTTAGAGAGCCGATAGCAGCAAAGAGGCGTCGGCTGACGTGGTTAACCTGCGGTACCCAAGAGAAAGAGGAGTCAATAATCAAGCCGAGGCTTTTAACAGTGTCACTAAAGGGCAAGATCGTGTTATCCAGCACAATCGGCTCTATGGAGTTAACATCAACCTTACGGGTTTGTGCTGGGTTGCCGATAATGATAACCTGTGATTTACTCGCGTTAATGTTAAGGCCATACGACTTACTCCAAGAGCTTATTTTACATAAATCTGAATTAATTTTACTTATACCAGCTGTAATTTGATCTACAGGTACAGAAGTATATATTTGCAGATCATCGGCGTAGAGGTGGAAAGTAGAGGAGAGGAAATTGGAAATTGTATTAATAAAAATAGCGAAGAGTAAAGGTGACAGGACACCCCCTTGTGGAACACCAGCCTGAACATAGGAAAAAGAAGAGGACTCATTGTCAACACGGACACATTGCCTACGATTCCATAAGTATGAATGAAACCAGCTGACTACTTCCTGCGATATATTATTAGACTTCAGAATGGCTAACATTAAATCAAAGTCAACGGTATTGAAAGCATTACTGAAGTCCAACAGAACAATAATTGTAACCAGCTGGTTATCAAGCCCATATCGAATGTCGTCGCAGATCTTTGTAAGCGCGGTGACAGTGCTGTGTCCTGGTCGGAAACCTGACTGAAGAGGATTAAGGAGGTTATTATAAGATAGGTAGATGCGAAGTTGAGAGGAGACTATTCGTTCAGCAACTTTGGATAAAAAGGGTAAGATGGAAATAGGACGAAAGTGAGAAAATGACGAAGGATTAGCTGTTTTAGGGACGGGTATAACAAATGCTGAACGCCACGTATTAGGAAAGGTACTAGTTGACAAGGAGGAATTAAAAATATGACAAAGAATAGGGGTCACTTTTTCTAAAGCCAATAGCACCATTTTTCGGCTTATGCCATCACTCCCAATTGCATCGGATTTAATTGCTAGAATGTGTTTTTCAACTTCATTCGGCGTAACTGATTTAAACTTAAAGGGAGTGAAATAATGGGTAGCAGAAGCGCCTATACAGGCTAAGGTATTAGCTTTAGTAAGGCTATCCATCAGAGTCACTGTAGTGAAATGATTATTAAGATGATCCAAGTTGACGTTTTTGATGGCTTGATTACGCTGCTTGCCAATACCTAGCGAGGCCAGAAACTTCCATGTTTTTACAGGATTGCCACTGTCTATGGAGTCATGTATATAATTGCGCTGCGCATCTCGGCAAAGTTTACTGCAACGATTCCGAAGTTTTTTGTATATAGCGAGATTATCATCGGTAGGGTTAAATTTAAATTTAGCTTTAGCTGAGTTGCGTTTAGCCATTACTACTTTTATATCCTTAGTCAGCCAGGGAGCGGGCAAGTGTTTCAGCTTGATTGGCCGTAGAGGTGCATGTACGTCAAATAGCTCAGTTAGCATTGAGTTAAATAAATTTACTTTATCGTCCACTGTAGATGCAGTATAGATAGTGTCCCAGTCTATATTATGAAGGTCTTGTAGAAATTTATCATTATTAAAGTTGGTTGAGTTGAGTGATGGGTTTCTTACATCAATAGAACCTTTGAAAGAATAAGAGAAGATACCTATGCATCGCTCTATGACCGGCCGATGTTAAAATTGACTCTAATTTGCGAGTAAAAGCCTGGGCAGCTATCACAGTAAAATGATTGCTTTAGCCTATCATAATCAACTCTGTTCGACTAAAACTCTTTCGCTTCTGGCCATAATCCATTATCGCATTCAGCCATTGACATTGTATCAATGATTGCGGGATAGGGCTACATGAGGTAATGCTGACTTGTTATGTCTCCGAAGATGGAATAGAGGTTTTGTGGCAGACATCCTGTGATTTAGACCACAGCTCTAATAGCACAATAGCGCTGATCACGGGAGAGCGGCGAAGTGGGCGTGCTGCAAAGACACCGGATCGTTTATATCCGCAATAGAATTACTAGATTATTACAAACGTTTGGACGATCAGTCGTTAACTTAATCGCCTGTAATGAAACCGATGTTTGAATAAACCGCAGAGCGGGGCTTAATCTTGGGGCACTGTGTGTTTAGACAAGAATCTTGCATCATCGCGTTTTATGATGCAATTTGCAGGACGAGCGTCTCGGTTTATAAAAAGATAGAGAACAAGATCTATAAAGTTAGCCTTTACATAGCTTATAATATGTACACGACAGCTACAGCAACAATATTATAATCAGCGCCATTTCACTTCCAGTTATAAAATTATTTGCCATAATTCTTGAGGCTTATTTATTGCATACTTTACTAGATAATAGCTCCGACCTCTGCCGCGTGAAACTAGGTTTTTTTTTTTTATCCACTACAAGCTAGCCCTTGACTGCGATCTCACCTGATGGTAAGTGATGATGCAGTCTAAGATGGTAGCGGGCTAACCTGTTAGGGGCATGGCAGTTATATTAAACCCATACCCCTTCGGTTTCTACACGGAATCGTACCAGAACGCTAAATCGCTTGGCGGCACGTCTTTGCCGGTAGGGTGGTAACTAGCCACGGCCGAAGCCTCCCACCAGGCCAGACCAGGGAAAATTCATAAATTATAAATAAAAGAGATTCCGCGGAAATTGAAATTCCGCGGAATCTCTTTTATTTTCCGGGAAAAAAGTAACCTTTCCTTCCCTGGACTGCAAGTTACAAGTTGCAACCTAATTCTGTAGGCACTTACTGAATATTGTCAGAATCTGTTGAACAAAATAAGTCATGACATCGTTACTAGCAAACAGAAACACTTTAATATCACAGTATAATAACAATATTACAGTATATCACAGTATAATATTTTACGCTAATAGTTTTTTCATTCCCTTATTCCACGATCTCATTATTTAAGGCCTAGAAATAAGTTACTTAAAGTACTAAAAAACATCACATCAAAACATTTTACTCCCAACAATAATAATACAGATTGATCGTGACTATTGAATGTTAAATTATGCTAAAATAAATAATATGTTAATCCCAAGACAATAGGAGGTGTTGTAAAACAATCAGAAGATACGATGCTAAGGCAAAATCAAGGCAGCTTTAACGTGTATTTTATGTAACAACTTATTTAGGCATTCACTGAAATCCTCTTACAATATTTCGCTGTAATAAGATTATGAAATTAAATCTACTGTGTTCAGAAATGCTATATATAAAATAATAATAGAGCCTATTTAATAGCATCTCGCTTACTTGCCTAGTAACTGTACTTTAAGAATAGCGACTCTGGTAATTAATAAGTAAATACAATATATTGTTATGAGTGCATTTGTTGTCGTTGTCATATACCTACTATTATACTAACATTATAAATGCGAAAGGTTGGATGGATGAATTTATGTATGGATGGATGTTTGTTACTCATTCTCGCCAGAACGGCTGAACGGATCTGGTTGAAGTTTTAGATATATTATAGTCTGGAATAACACATAGGCTACTTTTACTTGAAACTAAAAAACCTAAATCCACGCGGACGAATTATTCGCGAGCACCAGCTGGTAGATAACCAAATATTTTTAAGAACATAGTTATTTTTGTCAGGAAAGCACGCTCGGACCTGGGAAATCTGGTCTGATCTGGGAAAATCGTACGTAACAAAAAAGCGATAAACTCTGTCTCTCTCGTTAGTGTTTAGTTAGTGTTGAACATTTCGAGCACGTGCAAGTAGCTCTGAGTAGCTCAACGGGAAGAGAATCAAGTCGTAAGCAAGATGTCGCAGGTTCGAAGCCTACTGGAAAAATTCGCTTACATTAAAATAGCATTACGAATGTAAGTATACTCTTACGGAGTGTAAAGTGATATGTATAGCCTGGTATCTACATGGCACCATATCTCCTAACATGGTGATTATAATATATATAATGTAAGGCTACGATTACACTATATCAAGTTTTTCGATATGTTTCCAAAATGGCGAGAGAAGGCAGTAGGCGCGAAATGTGTCAAATGTCGATATTTTTCTTTCATTCCACATAAGTAACTTTCATAACTAACATTTGCATACAATACGTGACTTACAAGCGAAGACAAAAGCGAATTACGTAAGTAAAAGTTACAAGTGTAATCGTGGCTTAAATGATACTCGACCTTCAGCAATGACTCATTGGGTCGAGTCCCATTTAAGCCCTCCCTCATTGGCAATGAGGAATACGATGTAAAAAGGGGGGAATTCATACCCTTTTATAGAAAGCAAGATGTTATTATAATTCAAAGTCAACGTAAGGAGACTTAGTTTGTAGGTATCACTATTTATGTTATAGTTAGTACGTTCAAGTGTTGGGCTAATGCTTCGACTAACAGAAGGTATATTTGGCAAGATCTCGAGCGAAACGGATATCGCAAATAACCTCGTATTGGCTGAGCAGCCGAGTAAACAACTGACGACGTCGCAAGTCGCAACATTGATTGAATAGGTAATAGATATATCTTATATTTATGAGTTCTAGATTTAGCAAGTAAATATAAGCTTGAGTTACTTCGTCCACGTGGATTTTAGTTTATGAAGAAGCTCGCGGGAAAATTCGATTTTACGGTCAATAGTATTATCAAATCCTCTTTGAAAATTTTCCGTCAAAATGGAAGTAAGTAGTTAAGTTGTGAAAAAGTAACAGACACACAGACATATTATGTTGCATTAACATATTACTAGATCATTGATCATGCCGCAAGCCGCAACTTCATCCGGGTGAATTTAAGGTTCATCGGGAACTTCATATCCCGGGACACAACTTATCTTTGCACCAAATTCGTTTAAAAGAAGGGTCGTGAACAGGTAACAGACAGACAAATAGTACACATATATACAGAATAAGTCCGCATGGATTTAGGCTTTTGTACAATCTCGTGGGAACTCTTTGGGGATGAAAAGTATTCTAGCCTATAATTTCCTTCCCCAGGATGCATCCTAATTCATAACTCTGCCTATACCAAATTTCGTCAAAATCGGTTGAAAAGATAGGTTGTGAAAAGTTAAAAAACAGAGATAGATTGATAGACACCTATAGAAATATGATATGACATGACAGAATATTATATAAATATGGATGTTAGGTAGGTTGTTCAAGTTAACTATGTTGTCTTTACCACACGTTTAAGGTTCTGTGTGAAACAGATATTGGAAATAGCGTTGTTCTGAAACTGAAGAGGCGAGTAAACAATTGACGTCCTCGAGGCATTGATTGAATAGTCGATAGCTACTGGTATTGTGAGCTTTCGAGGAGCTCCGTAGATTGTTTCTCAGCCTCCGGCCTCGTTTAGTATCTATCTAACAAGTGATGAGTAGGTACGGAGTAGTTGTTAGAACTCCTAGGGACTAATGAAGGTGTTTCTAATGTTTGTGTAAACTAGACTATTCCCTTCTTGAGGTTATACTTGTGGTGATGCTTACCCTTTTTGGATTTTTCCGTCACAGATTTACAATGTGTGTGTATCTGCTGTAAGTTCTTTGTGTTTTTGTTATTAGGTATATTACTAGCTGATGCCTGCGACTTTGTCCACGTGGGTTGAGGTTTTTTGGTTCCCGCAGGCTCTTTAATTTTCCAGGATAAAAAGTAACTTATGTGTTATTCCAGACTATAATCTCTGTGCCAAATGTCATCCAGATCCGTTCAGCCGTTCTGGCGTGATTGAGTAACAAACATCCATCCATCCATACATCCATACATCCATCCAAACTTTTGAAATCATAAAAGGTATAAAGTATAGATTTGATTGAAATTCACTGTATCTTTACTAGTGTGAAAATTTGATTTTTCTCTGTGACGCTCATAATAGTAACTATCCCAGATGAATATTTATTATTCATAAAAGCTCATTTTAGAATCAAAAATACATGTATTTAGAAAATATACACAATTGCTACAGTTTTATACACTATGATTTCCGCGACTTAAAGGCTAAAGCGTATAGCAAATGGACAGGCAGACGCACTTTCGCATTTGTTATATTATGTATTAAATTAATTATTAATAATTAAAACCCAAATGTACATGGACTTAGTGATATGCCCAATGATATGTCCCTTTATTTATTAATTACTTGAGTTCCTAGTGGTTTTACTTTGATGTTTATAGCACTAAGCCCCGTTAAGTGCGCCAAAGTACAATCGAGACAGTTTAGATTAAAGGAGCTTTAGGAAACTACTAGTTATACTACTGTACAAATGCTTGGACACAATAGCGCCTGTTAATCTTCTATTAAGCCATGGATAACCGTGGTAGATACACTCGACGATTCAAAAGCTTTTTTAATAAGTTTATTTGAAAAAAAAAATGTAATTACTCCATAGATTCAGATGGAGGGAGAGGGAGTGTGTAAAGGCTCCCACCACAGGCATAGCACAGCTGAGTGGAGTCCATTTTGTGACCACAAACATACTCGTTACTTAAATACATATCAAAAATTGCGGATCCGGCGGGGTTTTAACCTGCGTCTCTCTGAGAATCGCGCCCGGAACGCATTTAACCGCTTTCCCAGAGATTCAGAGAGAGAGAGAGAGAGATTTGATTCCCACAGAGAGAGAGAGAGAGACGCAGGTTCAAATCCTGCCGGTTCCGCAATTCCTGATATGATTTAAGTAAGTTTAGAAACTTTCCTATTGTGAGAAGCGCTATAGCAAAATTATAAAAAATACCTACTCGTAACTACTTACACTAACTACTTACAGGTTAACGCTTTTAATTTAAGTACAAAAATATATTTCAAAAATAAACGGTATTTACGCAGTATCAATAGAAACAGACAGTGAAGATGAAACTTAATATCCGTACGTGACACGAGACGAAAATACATAAAAGTGACAGTGTCGGTCGGCGTAATGATAGGAGATATTCCGATTCATCACATCAGCGCTGATCCCCAGAGGCGGTTATCAAAGAAAAAAAAAACCAGATACACCGCATATAGGGCACTTCACACACGCATCCTGGCTTGACGTGACTACAGGAGCGAGACGAGGAAGAAGTAATACCGACCGACAGCTGAGGTCCACAGAACTTTTAATTGATTAGCTTGTTTATTAGTAGTCGAACGTAGCAGTCGAGGGCTACATTAATGACTCTATAACCAACAAAATCCACGTGTCGAATGTAATTTCGAATTCCATAGAAAATAAAAATAGTGAAGTGGTAAATATAAATATTGCGCCGAGTACATGGGGATCAGGACCTTCCAACATTAAAGAACATCAAGTGAATTTTAATAATTGCACTATACAAAATGTTAATTACTACTACAATAAATAATTATTTCATTAATACTTAGTTTATTTGTATACACTCAGTAATGGATGATATTAGGTTACTAGGACTGGATGTTTTTATGTTAGCAGTAAGCTAACTATTTCAGAATCTGTTATAGAGGATTCATATTATGAGTGTAGATAAAGTCTTGTATGCAACTGTTGATAATTAGGTATTAAAACACTCATATGATACTGTTAAACCCACATTCGTGTTTTAATACCCCTTATTACACAACTGTTGCATAAATAACTACAATATTATGTTTACAAGACCACATTGTAAGGTACGAATTTCATGATAATTAATAGTTTATTTTTCTCAACTTACGTTTAACATCACAGGGTCACTTGATTGATTACCTACTTACTTATGGTCACGTTTTGTTGTTTAATAAAAAATACGATAAGCTATTTACAAGAGTGGTTACAAAAGTGGTTTCAATAAGTAAGCTAATTCCGTGAGTAGGTAAATCTAGAATAATTGCGGCCGAACTTCATAGAAAGACATAGTTTGTTAAGTGCTAAAGTAAACACCAGTACAACTTATCATGTTATAAATAAAAACCTAAGACAATAATAATTTTCTCAGAATATTTTCTAAGATTAAGTAGGTAAGTAGTAAGCATAAGTAACAAAAGATGAGATCCAATAATATTCTCATTGCAGCATCCACATTCTAGAATCTAAGGCTTCAGGAAGCCTCTACGGTAGGGATAAGCTGTCCTTTCTACTCATTCTTTTCAGTGTTTTTTTTTCGGGTAAGTATTAAGTAGGTAAATTCGTTTTTTTAATTCCACTACAAGTTAGCCCTTAACTGCCATCTCATCTGAAGGTAAGTGATGATGCAGTCTAAGATGGTAGCGGGCTAACCCGTTACCCCTATGGCATTATTATTACCCCTAGTCGGTTTCTACACGCCATCGTACCGGAACACTTAATTCTTGGCGGTCTTTGCCGGTAGGGTCGTAAGTCGTAACTAGCCACGGCCGAACCCGCCCACCCGACCAGACCAGAGAAAATTCAGAAATTATAAATTCCCAAATTGACCCTGCCGGGAATCGAACCCGGGACCTCCCACGTTAAGACAACAGCGCTCAATACTGCGCCAGGATCCCAGGGAGGTCGTCAAAACTCAAAACGTAACGTAGGTAACGAAAGCAAAGTAATCACAAAATTATTTTCCATAAGTTTCAAAATAAGTAATGTAAACATTGATGTAGAATTTTAGTACCTACCAATTTCCATTTCAATTAATGTGAAAAATTAAAAATCATTTCCTTAAACAGATATTTATTTTCAATTAAGATAAAGAACAAAATTTTTTCAAATTAAAACTACGAAATGCATTAAAATCTAAATTAAAAACTGAACATAAATATAAGTACAGATTAAATTTTGAACGTTAAGTAATTAAATCATTGCAATGCGCAGTGTGCTCTGAACTTATTCCAACTGAATAAACCACTAAACACTATGCACTTAGTTCCGCTGTATTAAGCTAAGCTACAACATTATTAAGTAGGTAGAAACCTGCATAGTACATAACCGCTTTTGTAAAGCAGTCTTAAAACAGTGGAGCACTCTGTAAAAGCTTCAAATATTCATAACGCAATTAGTACGTTCTATTAGGATCTAGGTCAGAATTCAAAATTCGGCCGCTTGAATTTCTAAAGTAGCTTTCGTTACGTCTTCTATAATTGTGTCCATTCTATTCAACTATTATAAAGTAAATTCCAGTCAGATTTACTTTTTATTTGAATAAAGATCATTTGAATTAAGGGAAATATTACTTATAGTCTAGTCAAGAAGTGCTTTTTGGGTCGAACATTTTTCTCCGCCTCCGAAAAATATTCGATTCGGAATAGCGTGTAGACTATTTTCTAACAAAATTCAAGAACCCCTTGTATTAATAATTAACTGAAAAAAATTAAGGGGGTCTGGTTTCTTGCAAATATCTCAAAAACTATTTAATACTTTTCAAATTTGAAAAAAAAATCAAAAAGAGGAGGAAATTTCGGTACTCAGCCCTTTCATCCAGTCACTTCTTGGTGCCCCTACCACATGAGTATCTTTACTTAGTACTTGGTAAAGCTAGTTTGATATAATAACACTTAATCCTGCTTAAAAATCGTAATAAAAAGAACCATTCAGCACTCCGCATTTCGCCCGCGCTTGTATCATTTCGCGGAGGCGCGGGGAGTAGAATATCAAAACCGGTTCATAAGAAACGCCCGGAAGCCTTTCTCTCACGCTGGCTATGCCGGTATCGGCCCTTGATATTGTTACGGGCTGGGGTTATGTTAACCAGAGAGAGATGCTGTTTGTTTCACAATAATTTATTGGTCTTACATAGTCGAGGGCAACTGGTACACTGTACACTTTTCTTCTCTTGTCACGACTTCTTCCATCATCTCGAGGTTGTCGCTTCGTTGACTGCTGATTTGTAACTCTAGTTACGGGCTGGGGTTATGTTAACCAGAGAGAGATGCTGTTTGTTTCACAATAATTTATTGGTCTTACATAGTCGAGGGCAACTGGTACACTGTACACTTTTCTTCTCTTGTCACGACTTCTTCCATCATCTCGAGGTTGTCGCTTCGTTGACTGCTGATTTGTAACTCTAGTTACGGGCTGGGGTTATGTTAACCAGAGAGAGATGCTGTTTGTTTCACAATAATTTATTGGTCTTACATAGTCGAGGGCAACTGGTACACTGTACACTTTTCTTCTCTTGTCACGACTTCTTCCATCATCTCGAGGTTGTCGCTTCGTTGACTGCTGATTTGTAACTCTAGTTACGGGCTGGGGTTATGTTAACCAGAGAGAGATGCTGTTTGTTTCACAATAATTTATTGGTCTTACATAGTCGAGGGCAACTGGTACACTGTACACTTTTCTTCTCTTGTCACGACTTCTTCCATCATCTCGAGGTTGTCGCTTCGTTGACTGCTGATTTGTAACTCTAGTTACGGGCTGGGGTTATGTTAACCAGAGAGAGATGCTGTTTGTTTCACAATAATTTATTGGTCTTACATAGTCGAGGGCAACTGGTACACTGTACACTTTTCTTCTCTTGTCACGACTTCTTCCATCATCTCGAGGTTGTCGCTTCGTTGACTGCTGATTTGTAACTCTAGTTACGGGCTGGGGTTATGTTAACCAGAGAGAGATGCTGTTTGTTTCACAATAATTTATTGGTCTTACATAGTCGAGGGCAACTGGTACACTGTACACTTTTCTTCTCTTGTCACGACTTCTTCCATCATCTCGAGGTTGTCGCTTCGTTGACTGCTGATTTGTAACTCTAGTTACGGGCTGGGGTTATGTTAACCAGAGAGAGATGCTGTTTGTTTCACAATAATTTATTGGTCTTACATAGTCGAGGGCAACTGGTACACTGTACACTTTTCTTCTCTTGTCACGACTTCTTCCATCATCTCGAGGTTGTCGCTTCGTTGACTGCTGATTTGTAACTCTAGTTACGGGCTGGGGTTATGTTAACCAGAGAGAGATGCTGTTTGTTTCACAATAATTTATTGGTCTTACATAGTCGAGGGCAACTGGTACACTGTACACTTTTCTTCTCTTGTCACGACTTCTTCCATCATCTCGAGGTTGTCGCTTCGTTGACTGCTGATTTGTAACTCTAGTTACGGGCTGGGGTTATGTTAACCAGAGAGAGATGCTGTTTGTTTCACAATAATTTATTGGTCTTACATAGTCGAGGGCAACTGGTACACTGTACACTTTTCTTCTCTTGTCACGACTTCTTCCATCATCTCGAGGTTGTCGCTTCGTTGACTGCTGATTTGTAACTCTAGTTACGGGCTGGGGTTATGTTAACCAGAGAGAGATGCTGTTTGTTTCACAATAATTTATTGGTCTTACATAGTCGAGGGCAACTGGTACACTGTACACTTTTCTTCTCTTGTCACGACTTCTTCCATCATCTCGAGGTTGTCGCTTCGTTGACTGCTGATTTGTAACTCTAGTTACGGGCTGGGGTTATGTTAACCAGAGAGAGATGCTGTTTGTTTCACAATAATTTATTGGTCTTACATAGTCGAGGGCAACTGGTACACTGTACACTTTTCTTCTCTTGTCACGACTTCTTCCATCATCTCGAGGTTGTCGCTTCGTTGACTGCTGATTTGTAACTCTAGTTACGGGCTGGGGTTATGTTAACCAGAGAGAGATGCTGTTTGTTTCACAATAATTTATTGGTCTTACATAGTCGAGGGCAACTGGTACACTGTACACTTTTCTTCTCTTGTCACGACTTCTTCCATCATCTCGAGGTTGTCGCTTCGTTGACTGCTGATTTGTAACTCTATCAATGTCTGGACGCAGCGCCTTTTTATACCCCTCAGGCCGATATTCCAGAATATAAAACTGTTCAAATTCAAATACCACATGATTTCTTCTTAATTTCAGTTGACCGGTAACATTTCAAAAGAGGTATTACTGGCTAAATCCCCAATAAAAACATTAACACCATTCTGTCCCTTTTTCTCATTTGCCAAACCCATTCTTTCCTTATCTCTGTCACTAGACAGCTGGCTTGTCGTAGAACGTTAATTTTGACTGATAATTACTTGACATAATGGTTGTTTACTTAGTTACGCGTAAATTCACCTAGTTACGCGACAATATGTAAAAAGTGAAACGCTGCCCTGTTGCACAACCATGGGGCCTCCGCAGCGCGCTACAAAAACAATGCCTTTTACGCTAAATTGATTTACAACTTTTTGCGAATATGTAGGTAGGTACTTTATGATTAAAAGCAGGAAGCCGACAAGACCAAAGGAGAGACAAAATTTAATATTTTGATATGATAAATTTTTAAAAATAAGGTCTAGGTAGCGATAGCTTGCACTTTAATGCATGCAGGGGTATTAAACGTAACGTATTCTCTAGTATTATGTAAATAATAGAGGAGCATGGATTTGATCGCTCCAGCAATGCTAAGGACAACGGTTACTTATGTACACATTGGTATAATAATTGTAAATGAATTATTTATAAAGAGCAACCACAGAGTTTATTGCTGGTTCTTCTCGGTAGGAATGGCATTCCGAACCAGTGGTAGATTCACTTGACGATTCAAAAGTACTTGTAAAAGTTTATTTGAATAAAAAAACATTTGATTTGATTTGATTTGATCTGTCCCTAATCTATTTTTATAGGTCATCGTACCTACCGGAACACCCTTCTCTCTCTTACCTAGTTATTTGATAACCGCGGTTCAGACCAGACCTAAGTTAATTTTCAAATTAAGTAAGTATCAGTAAGTAAGTATAATTCCTAAAATTCATAAAACGGGGACTCGAGTCAGACACCCACTTACGAGTATAGGGGAATATTGCAGTTCATCCGCATGGAATTAGGCTCTCGTAACAATTCCATGGGAACTCTTTGATATTCCGATTTCCGGTATAAAACAGTCGCCCTTGTCGTCGTAGAAAAGACGATCGGCCCTTGGAATGCAACCTATTTTATAGTTCTCTGCATCATAATTCCTCAAAATTGGTTGAACCATAGACTTAGAATGTACGTAGCGAAAAAATTCTATGTCTATGGGTTGAACAGTAGGTGTGAAAAGGTAACAGACAGCTATGTATTCACACTTTCGCACCAGCTACAAACTCCGTATGGAGTATGGGCGATAATTATTAGCATACTAGCTGAGGCCAGCGACTTCGCCCGCGTGGATTGAGGTGTTTTGGTTCCCGCGGTAACTCTTAAATTTTCCGGAATATAAAAAGTAGCCTATGTGCTCTGTGCCAAATTTCATCCAGATCCGTTCAGCCATTCTGGCATGATTAAGTAACAATTAACAAACATCCATCCATCCATCCATCCAAACTTTCGCATTTATAATATTACTATAGTCCATTAACGTCCCACTGCTGGGCACAGGCCTCCACTCTCATAGGAGAGAGGGATAAGATAAGATAAGTTTATTTCATAAATATAGTGTGGTACAACTAAATAACATTTATAGCCTTACACCTAGGATAAAACTAATATAGTTGAGTTATAGGGAATTAGAGCTTAGACGGTTAGACCCACCACGTTGCGCCAATGCGGGTTGGCAGGCTTTAACGACCGACCGGGAATCGGACCCAGGACCTCGTGATCTGCAGTCGACTATGCTAACCGCTAGACCAACGAGGCAGTCAGAGGTAAAGATGTGTAATATAAGTATGGAAGAAAATGTTATACAATCGCTAGTTAGTTGAAATGCATATCTAATAGAAAACAATAGTTAAATGTAATAATTGTTTCAATGAAGAAGGTATAGGTTTTGCTACCGAGTGGTATTCAGTCAATACAATTGCAGATTTCCTGCTATTCCTTTTAAGGCGAATAGTATCTGCAGGTAATTTAAGACAATTAAATTCACTATATTAATTAGGTAAGTATGAGAGAAATCCTTTGAAATGGTTTTTTCACTGTAGTTACGAGTAAAACCTTGAGGATATTATATAAGTTAGTTCCTATGTATTACACACAAATATTTCCTTATAAATTCTCTCTCTGCGTCGTATTCCTCAACACTTAGGGTCATGGCCCCTTTCCATTAATTAAATAATGGTAGGAGGTTTCTTGGGATAATAACGCGATGGGATCCCACGTCTTTCCGCATTCCTTATTTTTTTTCTATCCACTACAAGCTAGCCCTTGACTACGATCTCACCTGATGGTAAGTGATGATGCAGTCTAAGATGGTAGCGGGCTAACCTGTTAGGGGCATGGCAGTTATATTAAACCCATACCCCTTCGGTTTCTACACGGCATCGTACCGGAACGCTAAATCGCTTGGCGGCACGTCTTTGCCGGTAGGGTGGTAACTAGCCACGGCCGAAGCCTCCCACCAGGCCAGACCAGGGAAATATAATAAATTACAACCAACCAAAAATCTAGGTATCATCTCTTTAGGCACCGTGGTAGTACCGAGGTCTAAATGAACCATTATTTTCTTCAAGTTATTATATACACTTAACTTTACGATTAATTAGGTACCTATTCTGTCAGCAGTATGTCTGATAAGTCCTGGGATGTTTGTGAGTTTGTTGTGGGCTCTTCTCAGACGGCGCGTTTGGAACCCTCGTAGCTTTAGTCGTACTGATTATCACCATTATAATATGTTATATGGTATAAATAACCGGACGTCAATAGGTGTAGTAGGTATACCTACCTAAATTGAATAAACGTCCTTTGACTTGACTTTGACTTGATGAAAAGCTTATGCCCATAAAACTATCAATATCTAAACTAAATCTATGTCCTAAGAGAAAGGGTACGTCGTAAATAGGTAAGACGTAAAGTATTAAACGAAACTTAATAGCTTTTGAATTAGACCTCGTCAATTGAATGTATCTCACTAAAGATTAAAATAATGAATAGTCTACTTGTTGTTAGACTTTGTCAAATCCTATGCCGCTAAATTGGCTCGTATATATTAATATATTTTCCGCCCACGAATTGATTAAAAACTTGCCAATATTCAGACTGTTGTAAATTAAAATTAAATGTTATTAATTATTTATGAGGCAGTCAAGTTCGTTGCACTACGTATAGCATTTACTTATCATATAATGGAAATGTTTGTGCCAGCATTTGCTTACTAGGTAAAACAGTAAGTACATCAGTTAAGTTTTATGTTTATTTTTATAATAGTAAGCCAAAAATAAACATAAAACTTAACTGATGTTAAGTTTTATGTTTATTTTTATAATAATATGATCAATTCGTGAGAAAATCCTAGCAAACAAATCGTACTTAATATTATCGTAGTTGTGTCCGTAACCATGATTTAATCTAAGGAATTCATCAATTTAGAATATCTATACTTAATATTATAAATGCGAAAGTTTGGATGGATGGATGGAAGATTGGATGTAGGTATGTATGGATGGATGTTTGTTACTCAATAAAGCCAGAACGGCTGAACGGATCTGGATGAAATTTGGCACAGAGATAGATTA
This sequence comes from Erebia aethiops, assembly GCA_923060345.2. Lineage (NCBI taxonomy): Eukaryota > Metazoa > Arthropoda > Insecta > Lepidoptera > Nymphalidae > Erebia > Erebia aethiops. Next base: position 654,062 of record CAKLPR020000011.1, read on the forward strand.
TAGTCTGGAATCATAGGCATAGATCATAGACTACTTTTTATCCCGCAAAATTAAAGTGTTCCCGCGGGAACCAAAACACCTGAATCAAGTCGCAGGCATCAGCTAGTTAAATAATACATTAATTGATCCAATGAATTAAAGAAGGTGCTGGGAGTGGATAATGGGTTGGATCATAGGTTGGGAGTGCCATGTTTGATGGCGCACTCTTAGAAAAGCTTATAATGATCTATGTTTACCAGTGAATACTTAAACAGGCTGTTAATTGATAGATTTCAATACTTATCTGAGTGAGTCAGTAGAGTTTATTGCACTCTAGTCTCACCCATAGTCTATATAGGTGATCAGATAATAGCAACCGTTGTGCAAGCGCCCACGTATTCAAATAAATATGCGGGCAATAACTTTCGTATTGAAACTAAATCGTCGAGTCACGACCAAACAAATCATACCTTGGTACGTCGTTACTAGATATCAGCGTGATGTCATTAACGTGTATCATTTGTTGTTAGAATTATTTAAAGTACTGACAGACGAGCCAACTTGACTGCCGAGTCCCAACTCCCAACATTCCGTTCATAAGACACTTGGAAAAGTCATATCGAATCAAACTATGCGTGGAAATTGAGCCTTTATCATCTTGAACTTGAACCCTTAAAAAGTAATGAGCTGAATAGTCAACAGCGAACCGAAAGACTAGTCAGGCTGATAGTCATTCCATTTAGAAGGACTAAGAATTTCGATTGAGGATTATTTTGGTTTTGGCTTCACCAAGCCAAGGCCCGGAGATGTATTATATTCAGTTTGTTTGTTTGTTTTAAATTCTTTATTGCACGTACAATAAAATGCACAAAGGCCAACTTAATACCTAGAGGTATTATTTTCAGTTAACCTTGTCCGATTGAATGAGATTGAGTGAGTCCGATGACAAGTATTATTGCATATCCAGACTAGTCACAATTTGCCCAACACAGTCGGGTTTTAAATTGAAGCAATCAAATTGGTTTGTCTGTTAGAACTTTATCATTTGTTGTTAGATTTGTTTAGACTGCTTAACTTGGGTGTAATTTGTGGGCTCAATAGCCGGTAAGATTGCATTCCTGGCGTAATGTTTTCGTAAAGTGAGGTTCAACGTCGAAACTGTTTGTTTTTCTGATTGATCCATTGGTGAGGTAATATCTGACTTGTTTGAGTAGATATTGCAGATTAGAAACAATAATTTCTGTAGTATATAAACCGTTATAAGAAGATTGAAGGTTTACAAACAAAAATAATGTTACAAACTTTACATTACTGTATTGAAACTATAGCATACACAGAAACAAAGACTTCTATGAACAGAGGGAAATGTGCTATATATAGAAATCACAGCTTAGTAGGTAGTTACTTAGTATTCCAAGCGCATTTAATTTAACTTGGTAATCTTATGAACAAGTGAGTCGATAAATAATATCTAATGACACTAGAAAACATTAGATTTGTTTACTCAAAAGTAAAAAGTAAGTGATTAAAATTAGTGTAGATACTATAGTAATTAGTAATGTGCGAATGCATCATATTTAGTAAGTAGGTATTTATTCAATAGAAATAACTTTCTTACTTATATAGGTACATTACATCCTTCTGCATGATGCAAAATGTTAAACTTTGATTCACCTATCACTAATGATAGGTGAATCAAAGTATATAAAAGTATAAATTACTAGCTGATGCCCGCGACTTTATCCGCGGGATTGATATTTTTTGGTTCTCGCGGGAACCCTTTAATTTTCCGGGTTAAAAACTAGCATAAGTCTATAATCTATCCAGACTATAATCTATCTCCTTGCTAAATTTCATCCAGATCCGTTCAGCCGTTCTGCGTGGTTGAGTAACAAATATCCATCGATACATTCATCCAAACTTTCGCATTAATAATATTTGAATAGATTAGTTATTTAACTAAAGTTCTAAACCGTTTTAGTACTTAATATAACTAATCTTTATTGCACACATAAATGATTACAAGTTACTCTAACACGAAATAAGTTTAGCAATTAATTACAATTTAGGTTATCTATTACACTTATCGATTTATTTAGTGGTGTTAACTTTTTTAGCTGTAAGCTAAGTAGGATAGTTAGTATTTGGTGGTTAAATTGTGATGACCAGTCCATCACAATTTGTTGAGCAGATGGGCCGTGAAAGCGTAGCAGACAGACAGACAGACGGACGGACAAACAGACAGACAGATAGACTGACAGACGGACCAACAGACAGACAGACAAACGTACAGACGTTTGTCTGACGTTGTGGTGACAGCACCACAGACCATACAAGTCTGTCACGGACGTGCTGCCTGTATGTTAGGTACGCATTAAAAGCCCATCTGTTCAACCGATTTTTAGGAGACAACTCAGGGAAGGATTGAGGCTAAATCGGGGGGCATCATACAGTGTAACTGGCAATAATGAGCGAAAATTTCCCCTTACAAACTGAATTTGAAAGAAGCTGTAATGAAAGCCTCCGTGAGGGGGAACAACTTTAGCGAGTAGGTACCTAAGCTTCAGCATAGTTGCATCCTCAAACAGAATGCTATTAACATTCATGAGCCAATTGCTGGAGGAGACAGGCTATCAGAGTGTGCGGTAACACGTTTTGAGTCTTCACACGTAGCCCCTTTATCGGTTTGTTGCAACGAGGACATACGGACATAAAGGAAACATAAAACTAATACCTACATTTGCTTCTATCTTCTATACTTTACTTTTTTTACTTTAAACATATTTGGTTTTTTTTTATGTCATCTCATATCGGAGGATCTATTATGCTTATCTTCCAATGTACAATGAATTTCTAGAAGTTGTCTGATTAAGCATAAATAATTAAACAACTTAAAATTACCAATTACTACTAATTACAACTTATTAATTTACTAATTAATAAAAATTATTATTTAGTTGACGATAACATTTTTTATAGAAGTATGTACCTTAAATATGTACCTTTTCTAATGTTTTAATTAATTACTATCGTACTTTTCACAGCCGGAATATGAAACTTGGTATTTAAGGATAACATATACATGACGTCTTCTTAGAATGGATTGAAGTTAAAGGTTTATATTGCACCCTGAACTAACGTCATACCCAAACCTATTATGATCTACTTGTACTCACTAGAGCTTTGCTCTTAGCCGCTTACCTAATCGGAGAAGAAAGAAAATTGGCACAGAAGAAAGAAAATGCTTTTTTTATTTAATGTTCTAACGATGTAAAAACAAAAAGTGGTTTCAACAAAAACAATAAACTTTTTCGTAAATTATCCAAATTATTTCTATGTGAAAATTGAATGAAAAATGATAATAGTCTCTTAACGCTCTCAGGGGAGGAATTTTTAAAAACTTGCTTTAGTGGATTTATACGGTTCTCAAGCAATTTCATTTGCATTTTCATCTCAAAGATCCTTTACGGCCATCTTAAGCCAGATGGAAAGTCTTCTACGATGCTAAAATAAATAAATGTTTGAATAATAATATTAATTTAAGGGGAAATTTATTTTTATAACAGAAGATCTGTCAATCATTTGCATACATTTTTTTGATTTCTGAATAAAATATCCATGCTGATATCATAAATGCGAAAGTTTGATTGTTTGTTTGTTTGTCTTTCAACGCCACAACATAGCAAAGGTCCTAAGGATCGTGACTATTCCATTGATGTAGTTAACATAAACAGAAGGTTTCATTGTTCTATTTTTTCCACAAAATCAAAAATTGCCCCCGGGATTTTTAAAACTTCATCTATACGCGGACGTAGTCGCGGTCATCAACTAGTATTGTAAAGCAAACAAAAACTTGTTGTTCGAATATACAACATCAGTAAAGTTTTTATGCTCGTGATAGTAACTTAGATTTTAAGCACATAAAAAGCTTTCTGTGGCTCAGTAAAAGGCTTCTCACCAGACAAAGGCCTGAAATATTTGCAATGTTCCAAAAATTCCTCTCCGAAGCTCATCTTACACCTACTCACCCTTTCTGACGGAAGCTGATTCATGGCAAAAGGAAATCTCTCAGTCGACATACTATATATCTATCCACATATAATGTATAAGTATACCTACGCTTCCCTTCACTCTATCTTGACTTTTTTTTTATCCTCTACAAGCTAGCCCTTGACTACGATCTCACCCGATGGTAAGTGATTATGCAGTCTAAGATGGGCTAACCTGTTAGGGGCATGGCAGTTATATTAAACCCATACCCCTTCGGTTTCTATACACGGCATCGTACCGGAACGCTAAATCGCTTGGCGGCACGTCTTTGCCGGTAGGGTGGTAACTAGCCACGGCCGAAGCCTCCCACCAGGCCAGACCAGGGAAAATTTAAAATTATAAATTCCCAAATTGACCGTGCTGGGGATCGAACCCAGGACCTCCGCACGTTAAGGCAACAGCGCTACACACTGCACCACGGAGGTCGTCGAACTTTTAGAGAACTTACGTGTTTTAACATTGATGTAGAATTTTAGTAGTACTCTTTCTATTTCAATGTGTTTTAAGGAGCAATTCAGTAGTAAAGTGATGTCTGTAAAAATGACGTCTGTAAAAATGTAAATATGGAAAAAGTAAGCCTTCAGTGTTTGCTTTAAGCTTCGCCTTCAACCTTTTCTCGAAGAAGGTAACTGTGATTTGTTAACATTTTACAGACGCAATAGAAAACCATACATTTGTAATATTTATTTAGAACTTAAATTTTAATAATATAGCTTCAAATCTAAGCATTTTGTCATTTTTTTATTATTATTACTAATACTTTATTGAAAAAAGAAAAAGGACAATATACAAAGGACATGTAGGGCGTTATGACTTCCTTGCCTCCTACAAACAACTTTTTAGTTAGGTCTCACTTCCTAAGTGTAGGCGTTGAAATAATACACTCGATGATAACTAACACGATGATATATTATAATATAGCGACATATTGTATATATAGGTATATGGTAAAAGAAAGGTGGTCTGACAGTACTCCAGAGGTCCACGCTTGTTCGCGTATCTCGAGTGAATGCGTCACCGGTGACCGGTCACTCGACGCTGCTTTCTCCCAATGAGCAATTCGATATTCGAATTTCAATACATAGCTCGCAGACGTTTGCACTGGCCGGTGCGAAACAAAGAGGCCAGCTAGCGGAGCACCACAGACATTATTACAACATTACAAACAAAAGGCGACCTTATCACTAAAGTGATCTCTGCTAGGCAGCTTACATGAATACTTACTTGCTGTGAGACGGGAAATTGCTATGTAAATTTAAAAAATATTTATTATTTCCATTATTTAGTTTTATTTTTATTATAATGTAAATTTTGCGGTTTTTTTTTTTTTCACCTTTTGTCGTGGTAAAGGCAGACTAGGTACAGCAAGTTTCGTTGTAAAGTTGAGCTGTATAATATTATGTCAGACAACAATTATTTATAAGTATATGTACTTGCTATTAAAAAAATGAATTGTACCTACATGGGCATATACTTATTTTCCATATTTAAGCAGCCTGTTTATCGTAGGTGTAATAGTTACTTATATCTAGTGTCTGCTTATAAGTGAGAGTGACAAATAACAGTTCGGAGGTAGACTTGCGAGTTACGACATACGTGTTGCAGCCCGCATTCCTCACTAGGCCACTTCAACGGGAACTGAACTCAGGAAATACAAACATTTCGTTGACTTTTCAAGTTCTAAATATCTATTACTAACAAACTTTCACAGTAATAAAATAAGTCCATTAACAACCTAGATGATGCCCACGACTTCGTCGGCGTGGATTAAGGTTTTTGATTCCCTCAGATATTTTTAATTTCCGACATAAAATGATATCGGCATGACACCTAACTCGGTATCAAACATAGAAAAAATAAAATTTATTTTTTACAAAATTTATTGTTACTAGTCAATGTTACTAGTACTTGTAATACTGTTTAAAAGATGCATTTACGGTATTCAACATAACATAAAGGAAAAATCGTAATTTTATTGTAAACTGACTTCGACTGTCTTTTCTGTAAAAAACATTAATTTCTATCTACAGACTTTTTGTTTTGAAGGCCCTATATTCGGTGACATAAACTAGTTAGACAAAACCGAGATTCTAATAATCACTAATAATGAGGGTCTTTATTTATTTATCTTTTCTGCGGAAATACCTACATAAGTACATGTAAATCAAAAAATAATATCAAATCCTAAACTTGGCCCCATTAGAAATGAAATTAAATGAAATTATTATTCCTCATTTCATTAGAAATGGAACTCAAAACTATGTAGATACCTACTGTCAAAAACATGTTAAAAAAGAGTCAAAATCGAGAACATCACATCCCTAGGTATGCAAGAGTCTACTTCAGTCGTAGTTACAGAAATGTGAACCTTATGATCACTATTTATAAGGCGTTAGAGCTAGCATCAAATACCCACGCCATCTAGTGGTTAGTAGGCTAACTTGTACATAAGTTATAATTATAAGTAATAAATGAATCACATATGTTTACTAAGTGGTAGATATAAAAAGAGACTTTATCATCATTCCGTAAGATTTAAATCAAAAACGATGATGTTTGGATTTCAAACCAAAGAACCTATTACAGTGACTATTTGTTTGTGTAATAAAATACGATTAATTTTACAATGTGTGAGTGCGGCGACATCGGTCCCCGAGTAAAGTTTGTATAAGGGCCATTCCATCTCCCTTTATCTATTCCGTGGTATCAAACATCAAAATTGGTTGAACAGGTGGGCCTTAAAAGCGTAGACATACAGACTTACTTTCGCATTTTTAATATGAGTAAGTATGGATTCTAATATTGTACAGTTGTGAATTGTGATCAGAGAACGTTGAAAATAAAACTTCTTTTAATATGCTAAAAACAATTTGAAACACTTTAGGAAATTTGAACTTACTTAAAATGGGCTTAAATAGCCATAACAAACCCACAGTCAAAAGCAGTGGCTATTATAATTAGTGATAAGTAAATGGTCTCATTAGGAAGTGGGCGAGGTCCGTAGGCGAGGCATAATATTGAGATATAGCGGAACGAAATGGGAAGTCATTTGCGGTGACAATAGGGGCTGGCGGACTGCGCCTAGATTTTATGCGTAGCTATAAAAATGCTTGTTTTTTTTTTCCACTACAAGCTAGCCCTTGACTGCGATCTCACCTGATGGTAAGGGATGATGCAGTCTAAGATGGTAGCGGGCTAACCTGTTAGGGGCATGGCAGTTATATTAAACCCATACCCCTTCGGTTTCTACACGGCATCGTACCGGAACGCTAATTCGCTTAGCGGCACGTCTTTGCCAGTAGGGTGGTAACTAGCCACGGCCGAAGCCTCCCACCAGGCCAGACCAGGGAAAATTTTAGCCTTGTTAGACATGACTTCCATCTCCCGATTGTAAATGCCGCGCGCTGTATCCGCCCAACAAGATTCTGACGACCTCCGTGGCGCAGTATGTAGCTGTTGTCTTATCGTGCGCAGGTTCGGGGTTCGATCCCCGGCAGGGTCAATTTGGGAATTTATAATTTCTGAATTTTCCCTGGTCTGGCCTGGTGGGAGGCTTCGGCCGTGGCTAGTTACCACCCTACCGGCAAAGACGTGCAGCCAAGCGACAGCGTTCCCGTACGATGCCGTGTAGAAACCGAATAGGGGTATGGGTTTAATATAACTGCCATGCCCCTAACAGGTTAGCCCGCTACCATCTTAGACTGCATCATCACTTACCATCAGGTGAGATCGCAGTCAAGGGCTAACTTGTAGTGGATAAAAAAAAGAGTTCACAGATGCCTGCACGTCTAAAGGCATGTATGAACTTATTAAACAGTTCTTGTACCTAATACGTTTTAAGCACGGTTTTAAGCTGTCAAATGATAATGATTTGCTTAGACAATTATTGAGCCTCAGAACATGAAAACATTCGCACTACAACGAGTAGGAGATGATAATATGAAATACTAACGAATGCCCGCGACTTCGTCTGTGTGGTTTGAGGTTTTGTGGTTCCCGCGGGAACTCCTTAATTTTCCGGGATAAAAGGTAGCCTACGTGCTATTCCAGACTATAATCTATCTCTGTGCCAAATTTCAGCCAGGTCCGTTCAGCCGTTGGCGCGTGATTGAGTAACAAACATCCATACATCCATCCAAATTTTCACATTTATAATATTAGTAAGATTACACTTTTCAATACAATAGGCATGATGACTGATTTTGAAAAATGGTCAGATTATGTTCGAAAGTACCTATCTACTATTTCGAAAAAATATCTTATTTCAGCAGAAAAATAAGGTTTGGTACATAATATTGGCATTTGACCGGACCGGACCGGACAACGCTCCTCGGTGTCTTGGCGTCGTTTGTGACGTCACTATTATTTTTACCAATGTACTCTGTGCAGTAACTAGTAAGCAATAGTGTGTCAAAGCTCGAAAACAAACCATTGTGACGTCATTCGCTTCTTGGTGTTTTAACCAATATGGCGGATTGCTGTATTTTTTAATTTAATTTTATCAAAATAAATAACAATCTCACTCGAAATAGAAAAATAAATACGTTTTTTATAATCCATGAATCCTATTTCATTAGATAAATTCATAATTTCATTGATTCTTGGTTACTGTCATCATGCCTATTGCTAGGTACCTACGCCTACCTGTGTCAAGCCTGCAAAGTAGACTATTACCACATTAGTGCCGTAAAATTTTTAACCATGAGAAAATTATAATTATCATACACCAACGAACAAAACAATAACATAAGAATCAATATATTATAATATAAGCGATCTCATTAACTTAGACAAGAAGTGTGAAAGCCTGAAAGGATAAAGGATTTACCTAAGTTAGAAAATTAAAAACAAATACATACCTAATCAGCTCTACCACCATTTGAAAAAATTGTTAAATTTCTATACTTTTTCTGTATTCGTAGCTGTATGTATGTACGAACAATATTTGTGTTTTGCACGGGTTTTAGCGTTAGCGAAGCTAAGCCTCAGTTTTTTCCATCGAAAATAAAACCTTTCGAGTAAACAACGCACGACCGACTAGCTATCGCTTACAATACGAGTAAATACAACTGTCACAAACATTTCTGAAAAAAGTTCAATCTGTTTGCCTAGCATGCGTTTTGCTTCGGTTCGGTAATCTGTATGTCTATAAGTTATAACACCCTAAAACTGCAGATATAACTCTAGGTCTGGTAACTACATTAAGTAAGGTACTACGATTATCATAACATTGCAATTTGCTTAGGGATCTCTAATTATTTGAAATTAAAATATAGCCTATGTTACTCGCTGATAAAGTAGGTAGCTTTCGGTTGAGTAGTTTTTGAGTTTATCCATTACAAACAAACAAATCTTTCCTCTTTATAATATTATATTGTTTATTTCTGTAACATTCCAAACCAAACGATATTCATATTTCACAGTTTGAAAGTTTATATTAGGTATGTAGAGAGGGAACACGAATAATTTCGTGAAGGAAAAGTTTTCGAAGTAGTTAACAAAGTCTCATAATGTTCATTATTGGTAGAAAATTGCTATCGTCTTACATACCTAATAATAATATTATTATAAGTGTGGAAGTTTGTAAGTTGAAATTCTTGAATGAATAAGCTAATTTTAATTACGTCTTATCCTGGAAAATTAAAGAGTTGCCGCGGGAATCAAAAATCCGTCGAAGTCGCGGTCATCTTCTTGTAACTTCATAAGCAATTTAGGCTGCGCACTTAAGCTCCACTACAATAAAAATTAATGTGAGAGTAATAGCTTAGTTTCTCGGATTTATCCAGTTAATAATTTTAAATGGAATGTTACTTAATTACCTACGGAAGCCGGAAGTTAAGGTACGGTATTAGCGGAAGGGAAGTGACGTCACGGGGGTCCCGGGACCACGACGCGAAGTTCCGGTGGAACAACACTCTTTGTATGAACCAGTGCGGCGTTTTGAACACACCCTATTTTATTCGTACTTATTATTTTGAAAGGAAGGATATGGTTATTAACACCATAGACTGATGTATTGTATGGTTATCAAATTACGTGTTTGATCAGTCATGGTAAGTTAACGTAAGCATGATTTTTTATGTATTGTTGTAGAGTTAAATTTAAACCAATACTTATTTATTTTTGTTTAAATAAATAAATAAATAAAATCTATATTTGAAATTATCAGACACAGTTAAGATTCAAAAACAAACTTACTACCTACTAGAAAAGAAAAAATAAAATAAAATACCTAACGTATACTGTGACAAAACAATTCCAAAAAGGGCATCGGCTCAGCGTAATGCTGTTATGGTGTAAATACGCTGATTTTCAGCCGATCCCTAAAAAAGAGTTTTCGACGCCCCGGACAGGCCCGGGCCGCACGCTGTCCTAACATCGCTAATAATTGGTGAGCCATTGTAATTATTACTTATTACCTACTTAGATTAAAACTATGCTTACTTATACTATATCTTACTAATATGCTTACTAATTTACATCAATTAACTAAACTACTATACCGCTTAACACATTTTAAAATAAGTATCAATACAACATAGATTTAGCATTAAAGACCAATGCTAAATCTATGCAATACAATTAAAATAAATTAAAACTGTAAAAGAGTAAAATTAATTAATTTAATTTATAAATTTTAAAAGTACCTACTTAATATTTTCGGTTAATTTTATACAAAGTTTACTTACAATTGAAATTGAAAATACGAGGCTTAAAGCTAAAAAACCTCTGTCTACTTTTCTTTGTCCAGATAATTTCGTTGGGTAACTACTAACTATACGTTATATCCTTGAAAAACTGCAGAAATTTCACGCGAGTGAAGCCTGGTTAGTCTACTAGCATATAAATAAAAGACTGTGCGAGATATTTTTACTTATATTCAATTTGTTTGGAATTGTACAAGCGCCGTCTGTTAGCTGTCGTGAAGCGTTTGACCATTTGCAATATTCTTTTATCCCTAGTGTGTTTTTGCAGTTACTTTTGCAGCTGAATTCCATATCTTACACCAGTGTGTGGCCTCTAGACTTGCAAAGGAAAAAGCTTTTTACCACCTAACTTGGCTCGGTACCTGACAGGACCATAAAATTAGCGTTACAGTGAGATAAACGACGCTAAAACCGTATAAATAGACAGACGGCGTGTATGTACGTATTCAGGTATATACCTTCCTACTGGATGAGCGGGTATGACTACTTTTCAGTGTACCTTAGTAAGAGGTGTAAAACGGTTTAGTAGGTACTTTACACTTCCCTCAGAAAAATATGATCAACTGTTAGATTTTATGACTTAACTGGTGACTTTAGAATTTCGAAAAATGCTGCATAATTCCTTGTCTGCATATTAAGAGAACTTCTTTATGAGCTTATTAAACTGATTTAAATATCCTAAAAAGAAAGTGGAATCTTTACAAAATAACTGAGTACATATTACGTGAAAGCTTGCATCAATAGCTTTTAGCTTACTATTAAAACAAGCTTTCAAGAAAAAACAAATTGACTTGATTGCGTTTGATAAGGCCTAAATCAGGTAACTACGTCTTATTTACTTGGTGTTTATTGTGGTACTATTTAGGTACTCTCTCTCAATTAGTAAAATTATGTATCTACTTATTGTTTAAAACTTGAAAAGCGTGTAATCTTAACTCGGCACAAAATAACCACTGAGAGAAACAGAATTCCAAACGTGCATTGCCTAATATTTTAAGGGTAGTGGTTCAATAACAGGAATCCAGACTCCAGAGTCAAGTTATTATTGTTTCCAACACGATTTATAATATTATGGCAGCCGGAACCGGGTGAGATTATTCTTTTGTGTGGCTTTGCTCCATTGCCATAAAGAGAGATTATACACTTTTATCGTTGCCTCTAGGAACGCTTTATTGGAATTTTAAATTACAGAAAGGAAAAAGCTTCTTATACGCTGCAGTTGAATAGTTCTATCTATAGGATAACTTAAAAGATTTTATTAAGTCTCCTGGGATAAAGCATTAACAATTTATACAATTCTAGTTTAGCTACCTTGCTGTTCTTATGATTGACTAATCATAGGTTTCTTATCCTCCATATTTTATATTTATTATTGTAAAAATCTGTTATAATATATTAAATTAAAACAGGGACATACTCAAATACACTTGTGCCAATATAATAATTAGCTGAATTTCTGAAAATAAATCTGTACCAGCTGACTTACCCACAGCTTCGTTCGCGTGGACTTATCGTACATACCTAATTTCTAGTTTCATTATTAAGAGGCCGGGGAACGCCGCTCGCAACTTCTATTCGAACCGCAAATATAAATTTGCCGGTATATTGCTATCTCTATTTGGCTGATAACACAATATGATCGCGTGCAAGCACGATAGCAATATGAGCGTACAGAATTTGTAATACATTTAGTCTTGTTCCGTGAATACCAAGAATGATGAATTAAAAATTGTTGTTTTTAACTTCGTGTTGTTATTCTGTAACTTTACAATATAGGCTATGTTCCTGATCAATTAGTACGTGAGATATCGCTGGTTTTTATATGAAACAAATAAGGAGAAAACATGTCATTTATGTCGTAAAAACATGCAAAACGCAATTTGCTTACTTACATTTAATTTTGGGAAAGTATTATGAAAAAATAATTATCCAGGGACCTAGATAAATACAAGTTATTCTCGAATTAAAATTATTTTGGTATTACGTTTGTATGGGCAATTCGCCCTCCGGAGCCCCCTTAAATTTCAAATTAAAGACATCAGAAAAATGTGTCACTCGGTAAACGCATAATATAAATTGACACAAAAGAAGATGAACATAATGTCGCTACTAGTAATTCGAAAACTTGTCACCAATAGGTTGGAAAAACTTTGATATCCTACTCACTACAATACAATTATAAAAACTGTTAGCCGGCGCCCGAGCAATATGATGCCTTTTACCTCCCGTTTCGTATCGACTTTCGAGTTCGAGTTTTATTTGAGCTAAAACGGATTTACGGACAGAACATATGTGCGTTGAACAACATCTAATTTACTGTCCAACTGTCCTTAGTTAATAATTCTAATATACGTTAATGTGACCTAGATAAGTAGCACAAGCACTATTTTACTGACACTGCATTATACACTTTGTACACTAATTCGAACGGAACGAAATAGAACGAAATTCTTCAAAATTAAAGTGACCATTAATTACTAAATTAATCAATACACTGATACAATGAAACGGTGAAGCAAGGGGTAAAACGCGATTTTGATTCACGAGCGATCGCAGTCGCCTTAGGGCAAGTCAAAAAGTTGCAAATAGTTGATACTTAAGCACAATGTTAGGTGTTGGGTTTTTCAATTAAAAAATTCTCAGTGCCAGCCCGGAGTTGGAAGTTGGGAGTGTTTCACCCCCGTGCCTCGGAGAGCACGTTAAGCCGTCGGTCCCGGTTATTATCACTAACATGATAATAGTCGTTAAAGCCCACCAACCCGCATTGGAGCAGCGTGGTGGGTCTAAGCTCTAATTCCCTCTCTCCTATGAGAGTGGAGGCCTGTGCCCAGCAGTGGGACGTTAATGGACTGTAGCGGTGGTGGTGCTGGTAAAAGCACAAAATAAGAACGCTTACAGCTGTGTGATTTAGCTCTTATCGCTGCAACAGTGTTGGAGACCAGTTTCCCAATTCGAGCTCATTCTTGATCACCATATTAAACTTTTGCGAGCAAAAATTTCATTGTGAACTCTACCGCATAGATTATTATTATTTATTTCGCCATACTTGGTGCCTGGTGGATGACGTTTTTGTACAATTTATGATGTGAAGATTCGGTAGAAACCGTTGTGCCTATTTCCACTCAAAACAATAACAAAACTGAAGACTTCTTGAAGTGAACTTCTTTAGAATCGTTGTGATTTGAAAATTTGATGAAACGAAAAAGTTTTAAAGAAACGAGTTCGTTTTGTATTTTTTTCTGCATTGATGTAGAATTTTAGTACCTATACTTCTGTCTTATATTGAGTAATGTACAATAAATTAAAGATTTTGAAAACAATGTGTTTCCTGAGAAAATATCCTAGGCTTCACTAGTTACGTAAGGCGGCAGCCAGAAGGATTACGGAAGGAGACGACGATTAATTTACTACTAAATTTATTAATTAATTCTTACATTATGACCTAATCTAATGCTACGTCGATTTTAGACGCAGCGGTTCACATTATGGCTACCTAGGGCTAACCTAATCTACCCTAACTAGCATCCTGCGCCGATGTGAGACAACAGGATTAATGAACGATCTTCTCATTATTTCATTAGCTTTTATATCGTACATCTTCATACTAAAATCTAAGCGATGCTTGATGTCACGTTTCTTCGGACGTGATGCAATTCCGTGGAATCCGCTGACTATGCACTGGTACCATGGCCGTTCGCTGGAGGTGCAAGGTTGCGATCTTGCAACGAAAGTGATTTTTTCCATGACGCCGTAGGTATACGTAACTCCTCCGCCCTAAGAGAGGCAACTATTTTTTAATGTTAAAAAATGTTGCTGAGTCTGGACTTCTAAAATGTTCTCGATACCGTTGAGTCTCCTTCATAGCACCTGGGTGGAATTCTTCAATAGCTTCATGAGATACGTGGATTCCTTGACATCCATTAGGAATAGCGATCATCATCATCATCATGCGGTGCCATCTTCAAATTGAAGTTCGGCGACCAGTCGGAAAATCCTTTCCCGGTCATGTGCCGGTGTGTGTTCTTTATTTCTGCGTCCACTCCTCTGTATCGTCGAAACACTTCCTTCTCGGTCGTCCATATGCCCTTCTTTCAGCTATCTTGCCTTCGAAGATCAACCGTGGATATTCATACAGGGATCCTCGTTGCAGGTGACCGAAAAACCCGACTTTTCTTCATACGATGGTTGTCATTAGTTTGCACTTTGAAGTACACGAGCGCTTGAGATGAAGTCTATCCAGGAATAGCGATATAATTTTCATATTGTGTAGTCTTCTCCAGGTGTGGCTTCTGCTTGAATTGAGTTGACAGGTTTTTCTAGGCTTGGTGAACTTGATGATGAGTGGCTTACTTTTATTACAGTTTAGTCGGATTGGGTACCAGATTTTTGCTTCGGACATTCTGTCTCTATCGTAGACACATGAATAGTATCTCATTGGTTGCAAGGAACGGTTAGGGATAATTTTGGATTGTACTAGGAACCCTAATGGATCTTGAAAGAATTCGAGAAACAAAATTTTGCCAAAGTAAAAAGTAATTCCTGATGCAATTAGTTGTAATTATTTGATAAACGACAGCTAGAAAATTATTTCAAAAATGGGCTTTACTCATGGAATTATGAGGTGATGCACGCGGTTGCACCTAGTAAGTACTCGTACCTACCCGTTAAGTCCATGGTTTTAGGTACTACTATAAAACCTTTATTCTCTATTAACCTAAGTGAATCTTGGATTTTAATTGTCTAGCAAATACTATTTCATGTCAAGAATTAGATACTTGGACATGTCAGCGTAATTATTCCTACAAAAAGTATTCTTGACCTAGACAATACCTATTAAATCATCAGCGAAATCATAAAATGTATAGTCAGCATGGTCGGTGTTAAAATTTGACTCTAATATAATATAATAAAATTATAATTTATAACTAATCAATTTCTATAAACGATGATGTATGATAATTGATTCGTGACCGTAACATACTTGTACCTACATTTTAAAGTGCCTATCTGTTATATTACTTCGCGGAAATCGAGTAAATTTTATTTTACTAATTTTCGAAATATCGAAACCTATTCTATTGATTGACAATCAAGATAGATTGTCCTAAAAGACTAAAAGGGATTTCTTCGGTGGATCCTACACGATGTAAGACCCTGAAGCCCATTCTAAGGGGTGGCAATCAAGATCGATTACCCTAAAATTAAAATTTTAAACAATCATTTCTAGTATAAATAAATCGGTGTGCCTAATAAAATTAGGGGGTAGGAATTAGCGGAAACATGGGAAGCAACACGAGATCGATTCAAGTGTACTCACATGTAATCCTTCCTGGTGAGTGTCCAATCTCCTCCGTTGTATCGATTTTTAGATACTCCTTTTGATCTTGCCGCTGGTCCGTAGATTCCAAATCCTCGTCCTGTGTTCCCTGGCTACCCGATTGTAGATACGGGACTCGACTAACAAGGATCCTACCCAACTGCGCCAGTTACGTAAGGCGGCAGCCAGAAGGATTACGGAAGGAGACGACGATTAATTTACTACTAAATTTATTAATTAATTCTTACATTATGACCTAATCTAATGCTACGTCGATTTTAGACGCAGCGGTTCACATTATGGCTACCTAGGGCTAACCTAATCTACCCTAACTAGCATCCTGCGCCGATGTGAGACAACAGGATTAATGAACGATCTTCTCATTATTTCATTAGCTTTTATATCGTACATCTTCATACTAAAATCTAAGCGATGCTTGATGTCACGTTTCTTCGGACGTGATGCAATTCCGTGGAATCCGCTGACTATGCACTGGTACCATGGCCGTTCGCTGGAGGTGCAAGGTTGCGATCTTGCAACGAAAGTGATTTTTTCCATGACGCCGTAGGTATACGTAACTCACTTCAACTGAATTGCACACACACACACACTTTTTTTGTACTCCATCAATCCTTGAACAAAGGATCGCATGTATATCGTTCATAGAACTATTACATAAAGGTATTTAATTATGTAAGTTAAAATATTACAGTTTAGTTATCTAAGTATTTGAAATACAAGCTCCGTGTAGCCACAAAAAATGTTATTAGGCAAGTCAATTTTCCAGATACAGCGGTTTAGAATATTGCATCTTATATGAAGGCTTATAATATTATAATTTGTTAAGTTTTTTAACCGATTTGAAAAAAAAATTCACTGGTTAGAGGAAGCTCCCCAGGTGGTCCCATAAAAAATTCTGACTCCAAATCCTCAATCCTGATGCTGTAGGTGTACCGTACCACATGAAATCCTCAAAATTTGGGAGTTAGGAAATTTTTATGGTGAATTCAATAAGTCACGTGTATACAATACAACTCTGAGTCCCAACTCCTCAACCCTGATGCTGTAGGGTACAGAACTCCTTAAAAATAGCGATTTAGGATTTTTTTCTGATTAGTTCATATTGTAGGTGTCAAGCAACGACTTCATACTTAAACCCAAGTCCCAACTCCTCAACCCTAATACTGCAGGGTGCAGAACTCCTTAAACATAGTGATTTAGGATTTTTAATGGTGAATTCAGATTGTAGGTGTCAAGCAACGACTTCATACTTAAAACCAAGTCCTAACTCCTCAACTCTGATGCTGCAGGGTACTGCACTCGTAAGCCGTGGGGATTTAGAGTAGGTAGGTACACTAAAAAGTTAAAAATAAAAATTCTTTCCAAAAAACCGACCTCCAAAGCCACTGTGAAGTAAAAAATAATTTTGATTTCTACACACTATGTTGAAGTCGGGCGAGTACTATAACAAAGATAGGCATAGTTGACGCATCAGGCTCGCCCGACTTCAACATAGTGTGTAGAAATCAAAATTATTTTTTACTTTACAGTGGCGTTGGAAGTCGGTTTTTTGGAAATAATTTTTATTCAAAACCGAGTTTCATGCTGGTTATGCTCTGTAGCAATGGCATTCAGAACCAGTGGTAGATTCCCAAGACGATTCAAGAACACTTCTACAATTTCTTTATTCCGGAAAATGGTAGGGCTCCCGCGGCATTTATAAAAATATCAACTTCAGGCGGACAAAATCGCGGGCGTACCTAATCTTGTTCATAATTTTCTTTTCACTAAAATAAATATCAACAGCCTCCAATATAATATATAGTTACCTACCTACATTAAAGTGAATAAATACGCTTGCTATCAACTTGCAAATTGCAATAAATACCAAAGTGAATATAAAACAAACAATATAGAGCAGAAAAAACGAAATTTTTTCAATAACAGTGTTCATGCTAATGCTATAATTGGGTATTGGTTAATGGTACCTACCTATATAATTCTGCGAAAAAAAGGCAAAGAGATCCTTTGGTAAATATTACCTACCTGTTACGGACAGCTAAGCTACCATGAGTAGAATGAGAGACGTGTGCGCCGGAGAAATGAGTATATCTAGACGAGTAAGCGAGTGAGTGTATATGAGAGGGAGAAACTGTATAGAAACCCAGCCGAGAGAACGAGCGGGTATATGTGAGAGGGAGAAAGTGTATAGCAACCCAGAACGGGCGCCGGCGTGAGACAAGGAAAGTATAGATGTCAAGACCGTTGGTGCACTTTAGACCCATGGCTCCACCCTCTTTCCCTGTCAGAGCTCCTGATTGGAGACTGGTCAACCTCGCTCGTTGTAAAACATACTCATATGCAAGGCGCAATATGTGAATATAACTGGCTCAAATACCAGTCAAAAATGTTCCAGTGCATCGAAGTGTTCCTATAATAGTGAAGTGAAATAGTAAATAGGGAAGTACCAAATAGGGCAAAAGTACCTCGAATAGCTCAGTAGTAAATTCAGTGAAATCAGCTCAGGGTAAGTGACCCGGTAACAGAGCGGCTGCTAGCCGAGTACCTCTCCAAAGCCAGATCCCTGGCTGCGGAAGGCTGTGATATTTATATCGCCTCATAGGTACATGCTCTGGGGTCACTACCCTATCCAAGCTGTCTTCGTTAACAAGTCAACGGCCCACGGTCGGGCCTCGGTTAAGTAGGGGTCACCGCCCTCCGCGATGGGTTCGGTATATACCTCGCGGCCGTGCTGGGGTCAATAACCCGCCCCAGCCGGTACCTAGACTACGAGGTTTGGCTGCCTTCGTAGGTAGACCCAGGCGGAACGTCGCAGTACTGTCGCGACCAGTCAACCCCTATGCCCGTACCGTGCGGATAGCTTCAACGCGTCATCGAACGCGCATCCCCGAGCTACGTGTCGAAATTAGTTCGGACCAGCTGCAACGTCGTGTGGTTACGGTGCGGCGGCGTATACAGCGCCGTAGGCATCGCATCGTCACCTGGAATCGTCGGCGTCGATCCGTGACGGCGTCCACTCATAGTGCGTCGCGACGAACCACGGCGATAAGGCTCCGTCACCCTATGCGGTTAAGATCGTACCGCGTACGTCGACGATAGTAGTTAACGGACAAGAAGCCACGTAACCAGTGGAAGTGTCGGTTAACCGGTAAATATAACTTCAGTGTACAGTGCTACCGTAAGTAAATGACTTTAATAACTTACTCTGTAATTATTCCTATGTATGGTAGCCGCACTCTTAATATAATTTTCCAAGTAATTTTCTTTAAAGTAAAGTAAATGTTAACGTAAATCATAAGTTGGTAATAATTGTGGTTAGTTATCAACCCTTATTGATAAACTTACTATTAATTATAGATGGTAAATTATTGTACCTATTCTTTGTTCGATAGACACTAGCCTTCAGTGACGTGTGCCTATCGTAGTTAATATACTTATTCTTTGTGTAGTAGGCACTAGCCTTTATTGATATGTGCCTACCATTTTCGTAATTTTATAAAATTTTCTTTATTTAGTAAGGTATTAGTCCTCGATGACGGGTACTTACTATATTCATATGTTTTCATGTTTATAAAATTTTCTTTATTTAGTAAGGTATTAGTCCTCGATGACGGGTGCTTACTATATTCATATGTTTTCATGTTTATAAAATCTTCTTTGTTTAGTAAGGTATTAGTCATCAATGACGTGTACTTGCTACAATCATATGATATCTTAATGTTGTCATTTATAAACTCCCTTTGTATAAGTTTATATTTTAATGTTGTCATTTATAAACTCCCTTTGTGTAAGTTAATATCTTTTAATGTTGTTTAGTATTCTACATGTCCGTGAGTAGGTCGTGTCCATACCTACGCGCGCAATAACAATTTGTCGTGTGTTATTAATTCTTTTGTTTTTGTATGTCTACAAGTAGGTCGTGTCTAAACCTACTTGCAGAATCTGTTGTAAAAATTAAAACTGCCGTCGTATATGCTTTATGTATGTAAATAAATGTGTCACTTGTACATAGAGAACTGTTTTATTGATGAGGCAATCCTTCCTGAGATCCAAGCATATACTTGTGTCTTTGAACAAGTTGCGCAGTCAACAGTGCGCAACACTACCCATATAGTTCTGCGAAAAAAAGCCAGAGTTAAGAGATGCTTTATAAGCCTGAGAGGCTCGTGACTGCTGGTACATTACCGTGACTCTGCCAGTAATAACCCCGCGAGTTAAGCGTAATTGCATAAAATCGCTTTTGTTGGAATTCCGCTTGCTCAACCCGCGGTGGGTCTTTCTCTTTCGAAGAAAAAAGCCTTTTGTTATGGCGAAACAGCATTATATATTACTCGGTCCAATTAAAAAGCTGGCCCTGAATATTGAAATACTTTACGCACAATGCCGCACTTAATTGTACCCTTTTTAGGTGGTTAAATCTGTTCTCATGCATAGTGAGCTATCAACAACTTACTAAAAGTAATCTTGAACTGATTCCAACACTACCACTACCACCACTATATCCTATTAACTTCCCAATGCTGGGCACAGGCCTCCACTCTCAAAGGAGAGAGGGAATTAGAGCTTAGACCCACCACGCTGCTCCAATAAGGTTTGGGTTCACAGCTATTATCAGGTTAGTGATAATAACCGGGACCGCGTACTCGGGGGTGAAAAACAGCCAACTTTCTAACTTCGGGCTAGTACTTACTAAGAATTTCTAGTCAGAAAACCCAACACTTAATTATGAACGTCTATGCATTATTTGCTAGAAGTAATGAACTATATCTTTGTTGGAAATTGTTACGTATCTATGTATGAGACACGTCATGAAGTCTCGTTACAACTAATTCTAAACGCCGTTTCCACTTTGACCAGCTAAGCGAAGGGACTGATTCCATTGAAATGAAAACTATTATATTAAAATATGCCATTGTTAAAGAGAAATTAACAAAAACTAATATCCAAATTAAAAAAGTCAGTCGGTACTCGGTACCAATAATAATTATTAAGCACCTATTCTTACAGTTTTTTTTATGGCTTTACCGATTTCAATGTTATTAACTATGTACACGCATTGATTTTAATTATTGGACTTGGATAGCGCATTGTGTAAATCTGTAAAGGTATCAAACTGGGAAGAGCATAGGGGCATTATATGAAGAGCTCAAACAAACTAAGGACAAAAAAAACTTCTAGGGTCAAAAAGTCCGCTCACTCTATCTATAATATGGAGCCCCGTGCATTACCACGACAGGATCACAGGACAGAATGTATTTCCCCACCGATGGAGACGCGTCGCACTGACATACGAGTATATATATCCGACCAGACGGGAAACTTCCTAACGTCGAAAATGTATACCTATTCTGCTAGGGTTGTCACCTGATGCATGTCAACAATTTAAGGAAAAAATATAAATATTATATAGTTATATAATGTATAATTTCAGTTATATCCTGAAATTGAACAACAAATACTTAAATTTGACAAACATTATAAAGAAACGAAATTATACTTTTCTAATGAACATCAGTATTACTCTGTGGCACTGAGTTGTTATCCGGTCGGTTATTAGGTAGGAACAACGAATAGTCCGGCAGAGTTTTAGTATTTGCACATGAACAGTACGCTTACTCTGAGTTTTTACATTGCAAATACGATTGATCGACGTGAGAGCTCATCACGCCAATTGTAAGCGAACGTCAAAGTAAAATGGACCTAAAATTGGACCTTGTGAGCAATAAAATTAAAACAGACCCCTCACCCCCTAAACTTATTGTAAACTCAGTTACTATAGATAATCCTGCTCAAATTTGTCAATGTTTTAATGATTTCTTCTCCACAGTTGGTTCTAATCTCGCAAATGAAATACCACAATCATACCAGCAAAGTTTAACACATAGCCCATCCCGTTCACCCAATGACACACTCGACACACTTGAACCGGCCACAGAAAAAGAGATAGGTAAAATAATTGATGATATGGACTCAAATACAAGTAGTGGAATTGACGGCATAAGCGTTAAAGATATAAAATGCATAAAAAATTTAATTCTCAAAAACTTAACTAAATCTCTAAATAAGTGTCTGAAAGAAGGTGTATTTCCAGATACTTTCAAAATCGCCAAAGTTACGCCAATTTATAAATCGGGTCCCAAAACAGATCCTGGAAACTATCGGCCTATCTCTGTACTACCAATTCTATCAAAAGTTTTGGAAAAACTTATATATTCTCGACTAAATAAACATCTTGATAAAATCAAATTCTTTTTCGAACAACAATATGGTTTTCGATCCAAACGTAGTACCATTACGGCTACTGTGGATCTTGTCTCAAAAATTAAAACTGCTATTGATCAAAAACAAATTGCATTGGGTGTTTTCATTGATTTAAAAAAGGCCTTTGATACAGTAAGTCACACTATTTTATTGCAAAAATTACATAAAATTGGCATAACGGGTGCTGCGTATAACATTCTTAAATCATACTTAGATGACCGGAAGCAAATTGTTAAAATAGGAAATTTTGAAAGTAATCCCGCAAAACTTAATTATGGCGTGCCACAAGGCTCCATTTTAGGACCACTACTCTTTTTAATTTATATAAACAGCATTAGCAATGTCAATGTATTTGGTAACATTACACTATATGCAGACGATACCTGTCTATTCTACTTTGGAAACAACATAACAGACATAGTAAAAGAAGCTCAAAGTGACCTTAATAAGCTAAGTAGATGGTTTCTCTCAAATTTACTTACAGTAAATACCAAAAAGACGGCTTACATGACCTTTGCAGCCAAAAACAAAAAAATCCGTGACTATGATAACTTAACAATATTTGATAAACTAATACAAAAATCTAACAATGAAAAATACTTAGGACTCATTTTGGATAATAAACTTACATGGCAGAATCATATTGACCACCTTAAAAGTAAAATTTCACCTCTAATAGGAGCCCTGCGTCGAATATCATCTTGCATACCACAAAAAGTACGTCCTATTATATACAACGCTCTAGTTAAACCCCATATTGAATACCTTGTCGAAATTTGGGGAACAGCGGCAAAAACACATATACAGAAACTACAAATTACTCAGAATAAACTAATTAAAGCTCTGTATAAATATGATTATTTAACGCCCTCTAATAAACTATATACAGATACGAAAATTCTAAATATAAGACAGCTATATACACTTAAAATATGTATCCTCACCAGAAAAATCATAACAAATGATATACATACCCAAATACGCTTTCAAAGAAGAACATACACGCACTATCTTAGAAAACGTAATAAACTGTCACTACCTAAAATTAGAACCAACTACGGAAAACGAAATATTTTGTTCGAAGGAGCGACATTATACAATAACTTACCAGAATCCATACTAAACACCAAAAGATTTCCTATTTTTAAAAAACAAGTTATTGAACATATACAAAAATCCGCTCAGCTTATGTTAATGTAACCTCGCCCCTAGATAACCAGTTTTTGTAAGCAGAACATCTTGTACTAAAGTTTTTCTGACTACCTTCTTGAACTACCTGTAACTTTAACTTTTAATTATAACGTGTGACACTAACCTAGATAATGTACATAGGTACTTACCAAATAATTTGTAATTAATTCTCAATGTAAGGGAACTATTTTTTGTGTAATAATAAACGTCTTTAAACCGAAATCTCTTGCTTTAAGGTGGATGACAAGGGTCTGCCCGCGAAATTCAAATTTAATTTGGTTTTTCACAATTTGTAAACTAATACGACAAAGTAGGCTTATGGCATTCAAATTGCGAGCCTAGGAATATCATCTTCACAGGTTTATATAAAAATCTTTACTTGAAAGTGTCCAGTTTAAGAAATTAGTCAAAATAATGAGTTTGACGTGAGTTACTCACAAATTAGTCATTATTTTGACTAATTTCTTAAACTGGGCACTTTCAAGTAAAGATTTTTATATAAACCTGTGAAGATGATATTCCTAGGCTCGCAATTTGAATGCCATAAGCCTACTTTGTCGTATTAGTTTACAAATTGTGAAAAACCAAATTAAATTTGAATTTCGCGGGCAGACCCTTGTCATGCACCTTAAAGTCACAAATTCAGCGTTTGGAGCGCTGGCTGTGAATAAATACACGAAATGATGAAATGAGCTCTAAACCAACGCAGTTACGGTTCATTTTAATTTAACATTCGCATACACTTGGCGTGATGAGCTTTCACGTCGATCAATCGTATTTGCAATGTAAAAACTCAGAGTAAGCGGACAGGAGTATAACGTTCTGCCATGCAGCTTAGCCACGCTTGCAAGTCATCACGCTTTGTCTTTGCCCAGGCCTTTACTCGCAACGGAAATAAAACTGGAAGGAGTACATTAACCGCAGCCTCATTCTAAAACCGGTATCCAGTATCTAATTATTAATTTATAAGACAAAAATAACAAGTCGTAACTCCTACATTTTATTTACTTACCTACTTAATATAAACACTAATGACGTTAATGCAATGGCATTTCCATTCTTATGGTAATTAACATCTGTCTATAGTAAGTTTCTATGTAACTACAGAATGCTTTATTACAAAAACTAACAAACGCTAGATATAGATATACTTAAGGCCTAGGCCCTAGACACACATTCCACGCTGCAGCAAATACAATGCAGGACTTCACAAAAAAATTTATTGCTTCCAACAAAATACCTAGCAAACTGATCACTTAAGTATGGAATAACTATCGGGTCGATCCGTCCGTCAAAGTAACCTCATTACTCCTTTGTCACATTAGTTAAGAGTTTGGCGGTGTAACACCATCGCGTCAGGCTTCAGAAAGAATATCAAGTCAGTGCCATGATCTCTCTCAGGTCTTGCCATATTGCCGTCCCATTGGACTATGAGAATAGTGCACCCGTGTTAATGCTAACACTTGTACACTACAAAATCTCTTGCTTGATTAATTTCCGTTGTGATTGGCCGCCAAAGTAGATATTCGGTGGAAGGGTCACTATGTTTTTAGGATTACAACTTCCAGAAGCTGCTCTGGAAATTTTACCATAGTTCGTTGGTGCCGTCACGCGTTTTATATGTCGAAGCCTTAAGGGTAAATTTTTTCTGTAAAAAAACGTACACGTGTTGCTGTTGGCACGTACTATCCACATTTAACTCAACTGCACCTTTTACTACATACGAGTTTAAGTTCACTTGTTTGACAACATAGTATTGGCACCCTCGAGTGTATCGTAGCTAGTCATAATAAGGACAATGGTATTTTCGCAAAGTTATGACTTTCAGTTACTTTAACGGGAACATTACGACATGCTCCCTTTGACGACGCAGTGCTGAGCGTCGTTGTCTTAACGTGCGGAGGTCCCGGATTCGATCCCTTGCAGGGTCTAATTGGGAATTTTAATTTCTGAATTTTGCCTGGTATGGCCTGGTGGACTTCAGCCTTGGCTAGTTACCACCCTACCAGCAAAGACGTGCCGCCAAGTGATTTAGCCGTATCATACGATGCCGTGTAGAAACCGATTAGAGGCATCATAACATCTTAGACTGCATCATCACTTCCCATCAGATAAGATTTCAGTCAAGGGCTAACTTGTAGTGGATAAAAAAAATGCTCGTAAAAGGCATTCAGGTAGAAAAAGGAAATAAACAATAGTAACTCAAATTCCTTCTTTTGTTATGCTAAAAAGTAAATATAGTGAAAGCACTATATTTACTTTTTTAAATCAGCTAGAGTTAAGTCCAGTTTCATGACAACCTGTCAAAATTATGTTACGGTTATACTATATCCGTACATTTAGTCATTTCAATTATGCGCAAGTGTGGCTGTCTGTCTGTCTATCAGCTGTCTGACTGCTATTGTTTCTTGGTCATGACGTTTGGTATTGAGAGGTTGTATTCCGGTTAAGGAAATGGACTTTTTGTATCCCGAAAAATCAAAAAGTTGCTACAGGAATTCAAAAACCTTCTAGTTCTAGTATGCAATATTCTGTAAAGGTTTCACTTTTATGAGCCAAGACAAGTAAAAGTATACAGGCAACTAGTCATAACTCATAATTAAAGTAAGAAAGCGTCTAATAATTTCAACCAAATCGTAAAATTTATGGTTAGAACCGAGAAAGTTATCACAAACATATTTTATAGCTAAGTAAATGTCCTGTTAAAAACCATTAAATTAGATGTTATAACACCTGTGATCCGTTTAGGCCTCGAGATCCCAAGCGTATAATAGCTGTTAGGAGATTTACAATGAGGCTACGACCTCATTTATTTTATGGGGCTACACCATATAGAACTCGTTTGTCGGTAGGTACTTGTATATGCTGGTACACACTTTACGTAACTTGACCTCAAAACGCGTAGACCTAAGGCTAGTTATACATGGCACACAAAAAGTTTAACGCCTTTAGTGCCTTTAGAGCCTAATTAGAGCTAACAAAGAATTTATAGTTGACTAGCTGATGCCCGTGACTTCGTCCGCGTGGTATACGTTTTTTTCGATTCCCGCGGGAACTCGAACGGGATAAAAAGTAGCCTATGTCGCTCTCCAGGTCCTCAACTATACCCATGCCAAAAATCACGTAGATCCGTTGCTCCGTTGCGGCGTGATTGAAGGACAAAACAACAAACCAACAAACAAACACAATTTCGCATTTATAATATTAGTAGGTATGATGAGTTGATCAAAATACTATAAGCTTACACTGGAAGATCAATAAAAATGGCAAAGTACAATTAATAAGCTTAATAAGTACCTAGTTATGAAACTAATAAAATAGCAAGAGATATGGAGTAGACACTTACGCATTTCGCTAAGAATGTTTCTGATTTCATTAGTTTTTCTATAGTTAAGTAAATACTGACTCTTAGGAAAACCAGACACAACTATATTATATCTATCTACTCGTATATGTCATTGGTTTGTGATAGTTAGCTGGAAATTGTAATGGATTTAAAATACACCCCAGGAAATCAAATAGTTATCTACCTACTTACGACGAGATTTCACTGAATCAAATGGTCGCGGATGAAGTCCTGGTATCAGCTACTAATAAACAAAATGGATACTAATAAATCAGCTACTAATAAATCGCTAATTTGTTTGTGGCTTTTCAAAATACAATTAAACTAATTGTATGACCATCCTTGACCCATACAAAGCAAACATGGTCCGCGTAAGATTCATAGTTTCCGTTCACACATTCAAATACTCTATGTTTTATCCCCTACAAGTTAGCCCATGACTGCGATCTCACCTGATGGTAAGTGACAATGCAGTCTAGGATGGTAGCGGGCTAACCTGTTAGGAGCATGGCCGTTAATTATTTAACCCATACCCCTATTCGGTTTTCTACACGACATCGTACCGGAATGCTGAATCGCTTGGCGACACGTCTTTGCCACTAGGGTGGTAAACTAGCCACGGCCGAAGCCTACCACCAGGCCAGACCAGGGAAATTCAGAAATTATAAATTCCCTAACTGACCCTGCCGGGGATCGAAACCGGGACCACCGCACGTTAAGACAACAGCGCTACACACTGCGCCACGGAGGTCGTCAATCCTCGGACGAAGTCGCGGCATCAGCAACTAATAAATAAATAAATAATTTGTTTGTGGCTTTTCAAATTACAATAAAACTAATTGTATTACCATCCCTGACCCACAAAGCAAACACGGTTCGAATGTGGTCCGCGTTTAGATTCACAGTTTCCGTTCACACATCCAAATACGGGCTAATTGAAGATAATCGTACTTGTTCGTTGCGTTTGCTTAAGAAACTTGGTTACACACATAAATTGCTCGAATACATTCGCCGTTTCCTATAAGGAAAGGTCTTTGGCCTGATAAAGTGCACTTACAACCAGACTGATGACTTTAAATTGATTCTGTCATAAATTCGACTACTTAAGTAGGACTATGCAAATTACTAATAAGTAAATGTTCACTCGATTTTTATCATTTTACGTAGAACAAGATTATATTATGATAGTTATGCAAGCAAGCATAATGCAACAGGGAATAGTTAAGGCACGAACTATGAAACCCAATTTGTTATAAAGCTTCTTGAATGAGATAGTCGAAAAGGAGGGATTTGTCGCTTACTTTGCAATAGATATATTACATCTAACATATAAAATGATAGGTAGGAATTTTGTCAAAATTTAATTCGTCACTTATATGGCTAAGATATTTGGCGATTGTGAAATAGGGCCGAAGCTTATCAAACTGCGGCTTCAACGCGCACTCACATGTTTCCTGAAATTTTTTTTTAATTTTTTTTTGTTAAATGTGAGTTATAATTTATTTTTAGTAATTGGGCACATTTCCGTTGCGCCGCGCTGTTAAATTACGCTTAGTAACTATTTGCTTCAAGCTTAAATCTCATGCCTAAAGAAACAATGCGGGTACAGATCCTGAACTTAGATGACCGTACGTGAAATATATTACCAAGACACAAGCAATCTATCGCCCAGATAATTGGCTACAAATCGTTGCCTTCCTAACTAGCATAGATCGTAAGATTATAACAAAGCAACCTACTTAATTCTATGTTAATAAGTAGGTAGGTAAGTACCTACTTACCTCATGCTTGGTTCAATGTTATTGTGCTCGTAGATTTAGATCGCGTGACACAAATGTTTACGCAACTGCACGAAATATTGGCCAAAACATTATTAAAGGTAATTTGAGTTTCATAAGTACAAAACGAGCTTTTAGGGAATTCTGTATTTAAATTTAGCAGAAATACACAAAACAAATAATTATTAATTATACTGAAAATAAGCAACCTGTAATATACCTACTCTGCAACTACTACAGTCTACACCTTTTTTTTTTTTAAATATATAGGCTAGCGCTTGGCTGCAATCAGACTTGCATGCAAGAGGTGATGCAGCCTAAGGTGGAGCGCGCTTGCCTAGAAGATGCCTATTCACTCTTGATTTGAAGGTACCTATATTAAAACGGGAGGGGAAAACGGAAGCCGGACCTTCTTCAGATGTGACTATTAAATAACATAAATATATAGCAAGAGAGCAACAGAAGTTGTGTTGGCGGATTATAGCAAAATAATTATAATCTTTTCTTGCTAACTCATGAACTTCCGCAAAGTAACGCCTGATTCTATCCAATATTTAAACATAAATATATTTTGTACCCTAAGATTAACGGGAGTAGCTTAAATGTTAACTGGCATATGAGACACAAAGTTAGAAGAGACGTCGGGGTCCCGACGTCTAACGGTTCTAGACTAGAAGGTTTTGGAAATTGAAATGCTACCCCGCTCTTCAAAGTTGACGACCTCCGTGGCGCAGTGTTGAGCGCTGTTGCCTTAACGTGGAGGTCCCGGGTTCGATACCCGGCAGGGTCAATTTGGGAATTTATAATTTCCGAATTTTCTCTGGTCTGGCCTGGTGGGAGGCTTCGGCCGTGGCTAGTTACCACCCTACCGGCAAAGACGTGCCGCCAAGCGATTTAGCGTTCCGGTACGATGCCGTGTATAGAAACCGAATAGGGATATATGGGTTTAATATAACTGCCATGTCCCTAACAGGTTAGCCCGCTACCATCTTAGACTGCATCATCACTTACCATCAGGTGAGATAGCAGTCAAGGGCTAACTTGTAGTGGATTAAAAAAAAAAAGTATAGCGTTGGTACTTTGTAGGCCTTGTACTATATACGTGGACAGATAACATCAAGCGAGTTATTGGGAGCCACTGGATTCAGGTGACGCAATTCCGTGGCGTGTGGAAGTCCCAACAAGAGTCAACAGACCTATGTCCAGCTTTGGATGTCTGTGTGAAAGCAGAAAATTTCATAGAAATAAAATGTTGAAACTCTCAATCCAAATCAGGCCGTTCCCTTTCAATCTTTTCTCCGCATTCAACTCGAGGAACCATTGTTGTTGGCGCATTGTGGGATCGAGATAGCCGCAACAATGCCGCAACTATTAAATGTTGCCATTAACCGAAACAATCCACAATGGCACGTGAGAGGAATCGCATGGGAGACTTTTTCTATTCCAATATAAAATGCTAAAGAATACAGCGACAGTGCGTGGTCACGTACAATTCGCGGGCACGTGAAATACGCTATTTCGCGTTAGCGTTGACTTTACGTGATTATGACGTATTTAGAGTATTTTAGAGGTCTATATTATGCCAGAAGTGTTCCCGAATGGAGACCGCGTAGGCGGTAGCGCAGTATGAACGACCTTCAACTCGTTGGACCGACGAACTCAAAAATGTGGGTGGAAGTGGAGGGATCTTTTTTTAATTATCCTAGTAAAATCAACAGCGATTCTAATAAACAATATCACTAAAACACTAAAAAATAGGATTAATTTATAGCCAATTACAGATTTCCTCAAAAATAAATTACAATTAGTGAGCGTGAGTTATAGTTACATAGGTTCAAAATGATGATGAATGATGATGACGAGGTGGATGAGGAAAACACAAGGACCGTGTGTGGTGCCGCACTCTTAAAAGACCAGTAATGGATTAATGCAGACGATGGAGTAACATTATGTGGTGGTTAACAATATCAAAACGTTTTAACCAAAGAATCTAACAGAGGTTCAACTTACATCAAAATGGTTCTTTCTCGACCTCGACTTCAAGCACTATCTGAGCGACATATCTATTTTGCGGGTTTAAACGCACTAACTATCGATGAAAGTTTCAATGTAGCATCGTCTCACGCCGCATTATTATGTTACTGAATAAAATGTTAAGTACTATTTAAACTATTACTCATAGAACTAACTTCATACGATTGATATTCCTCTAGCTCGCCCGCGTAGTTATCTACGAGTTGCGAGAACATGTCCTTATTATTTTACTAGAAACCTAGAAACAGGGTCACGTCACGAACAAAAAATATCGCAAAAATGTCCCAATTTTCACACACATAAACATTTGTATGCTGAGTGGGAAATGTAGAAAAAGGTATTATATTAGCAACAACTTCAGTTAATTATGCACCTTAAGTTTAACACATAAAGCTACATTACGATTAGAAAATATTAATTTTTAAGACGTTCTGTCATCAGAGAAAAGGTAGGAATAACCTTTCAATCCAAAACAAAAAGTAATTTTTAAAATAAGTACAAAAATATTTATTATTAAAATAAAACTTAATATGTAAGCAATAAGGTACTTCATACGTTGTCAAATTGATACCTTTACACTATTTTGGAACAAGACGCAACTCTTGGCATCACATTGTCAATATCAACAACGTCAATTTATTATAAACCTTAAAACTTAGAATTTAAGTTGAATTACGAATGTAGTATGTTTATATTAATTATAATTTATATTAAGTTAATGTTTATATTTAAGACCTTTTGTCTTTGTAAAAAGGCAAAAACAAAAAATTCAATGGAACGAAATTCAAATAGAACAATGGAGACATGGAGTTGCTGATTTTTTTAAAGTTGTATATCGTGGTGGTATGTGGTCGTGTATATTTATTACTAGCTTACGCGCCCCAGCAACTCACTTGTACAGCATGTGTTATACTTGTACAGTATGTTTTATTTATCAAAATAAATATTGATACAGTTTTGGTGGCTAGCACTGCGAAAAACAACTATACAATGTTATGATATGCATAAGTATCTGTGTAAAAACATGAGGAAACTAAAACTAAACTACCTAACATTTGTTTAAGAAGTAAGATTTTAACTTAAAATTAAATTTTCCTTACTTAGTTTCATTTTAAAATTAATATCAAGGTTAAAAATCTACGTTTTATTGACGTATTACACGTAAACTTAAAAAGTACCAAGTAAACTTTATTCAGATTTAGCCTTTGCGGCTTTTATTATTTTTTACTACATTTTTTTATAAAATATTTATGTAAAGTATATAATATCTTTATGTACCCATGTATTGTACATGTGTATTTATGTAACTAAGGTATGTGTGTTTCCAGTAATATCAATTTTATCAAAATTAATTTGAACATAATTAATGTTATCTGTATATTTTAGATGGCTTAAACAACTCTACTGCATAACGAAATGGATTACCAGGGAATCACTAAGCAGCAATACTTTTAAAACACCAACACTACTCCATGCATCCCGTCTATCCAGAACAGTCAATGTTTGTTACAATATTTGACGCATTGTCACAAACATTGGCCAAAGGATATTAGCACACTTTTTATATGAGCACTGCAGCATTTTGACGCGTCGTTATGTTGGCTAAGGTTGGCTCATACTAGTGGCAAATAAGAGCACTTTCGTATTTGTGCTGTAATTTGTCGGGGACATTTTTGAAGCGCTAATCCTACATCTAGTATAGGTACTAAAAAAATTCTACATCAATGCTAGAAACAGATCGCATGTAAACCATAATTGATTGTAATAAAGATTGCAAACTGGGGCAAGAAAACGCATCTTCATTATTTACACACGCGAAGCTAAAGGTATAAATTTTAAGGATTAATATAAACTTGTAAACGTAAAAACGGTTATCGTCCAATGAAGATTTTAAAAAGTAAGCCTTTGTGAAAAATGAGCCCGTTTTAAATTTATTATACAACTAAGAAGCTAGCTATTTAGAAATTATAAGTGATAGGCAGCAAATAGTGTCTACTGATATTTAACAAAAATAAGATAACAGTACCATTTTTGATGATGTAATGTCTTCCCAAGGTGAAGCGATTATTACTAACTCTGCTTATTAATAAAAAAGAAATAAGAAAGCTGTTTATGCAATAATCAAAGTAGCTAATGCAAATTCTTAGTAAAAATATTCCGAAAATTGACGATTTATGAATGAAGACGCACGATTCAGATTTTTTTTAATTTCCTCTATCAAGATTGAATCAATCATTAGCATTTCAGGAAGTGAGATTTCAAAAAGATGATAAGATGATTGTATCTAATAAGGAAAAGGAATACAATGTGCTCCGGCACGTGTTTTGATGTGGGTGCGGCGCGGTGGTGGTGTTCATATTCATAACCGTTAAGTATATCATGTTTATCTTACTAATATTACCATAACTAATTACTTTACTTTGTTGCTAATTACTTTATATTACTTTTACTTATTACCTATATTAAATCCAGTTAAAGTACAATAAATCGACTACAACTTACCAACAATTGTGCAAAATTTTACTGCTACTGTACATAGTACAGTGTAGGTCAGCTAGTATTCTGCTATAAAAGGCATCCCCATTCTTAAATTTAGTACGTAGGTTTACGTAGGTATAGTTCGCGCGCAAGTTGAATGCAGAGTAAATGTATGGTGATACATACATTTACTCTGCATTCAACTCGTGCGCGAACTGTACATAGTTGAAGTTACGAGTATAATGTCAAGTAGTAAACGGATACTATAGCAAATAATTCTATTTTTAAAACTCCATTGAACACACAATCAAACGGAGAATGAGGCCCGACCAGGTCACTACCAAATTCATTCATCAGAGTTTCCTATACAATCGGATAGTTTGACACTTGCCGATTCATAAAACTGGTTCCGGCGACCCATCCACTTGATCTTGCGTGTTGGCCAACTTTCACGAGATTCCACACTTGCAAGCTCGTCGCAACGCTGAGAACGTCTAAGAGTACATACAGACTATAGAACCCAAAGTAAACAATAGTTTTGCATGCAGAATTCAAACTAGCGTATAATAGCCGCGGCGTAAGTTGAACTCTGCGAAGAAATACATTTCGGGTGTCAAACGAAGTGCGGTATGAGGGGCGCCGCGAGCCCATACCCCTCGCTCCCCGCGCATGCTCCGCTCGGCTCTGTAGTACAATGTACCTTCGTAGACGACCGCCATTTTGATTCAACTTACATACATTCGACTATAACTATGGTACTCATGATTATTATATTAGTGCTGCGGTCTAAATGATGTAACTTTTGGTTGTTCATTAACATTATAAAACATTAGCCCGCCCATTTCGTTATTATTTTAACGAAATAGTCGGGCTGATGTTATGCTATAGTCAGACGATTGCAATCACATCTGATTGGCTTACTTCGCTCTATAATATTTTCTTTTTCTTGGTATGCATCAATAATGCCATATTATTTTCTGCCAGTTGACAACAATCGTTTTAAAGCAGCTTTTTCGTAATAAGCCTACACTACAGCTTTACAACTTTGTTTCTGACTATAAGTTCATACTAATATTATAAATGCAGTCTGTCTATCTGTCTGTCTATCTGTCCGTCTATCTGTCTGTCTGCTACGTTTTAACGGCCCATCTTTTCAAACGGTTTTGATGAGAATTGGTTGATTATTAAAATTAAGGAATTTCATCATCAGGAAATAAGGACATATCATCTAACTAGATGTATGTATACTCCTACATGTATAACTAGACATGTAGGAGTATACATAATAATTATATAGTATACATATTACATACTTATTTGATGTTCTATAGTGCACAATTTCCGTCATGACTGAAGCCACTTCAACTTTGAGGGAATGGCAATCTCCAACAGCATTCCTGAACTTGACAAAATGTAAGTGCAATATTGCATTGTGAATAAAAAGCTACTGTTCACATTTTCAGTGACTATTTACGTAGCTCAGTAGTATTCAGCCATTGTGAAGCCTGAATAGTGCTTTCCAGCTCCACCGCTTTTGGAAACTGGAATTTTGTTTCAAGGCGCTAAAAAAATAGAGATACAAAGCAAGGCCGATTTGGAAAATGCATGACTTTTTAGGGCATACACTATATCTTTAAATGTTAATTGGCAATTAGCATCAGTTTTTTAATTTTAATTTGGTTTTGGTAAGCTTATTCAAAATGATTTTGGCTGGCTTTAGAAAAGGGGAAAGTCTCAAGTTTATAATAATAATCATATGTTTTTTTGTCATAAAATTTTCACTGATAACATTTTCTTTCTACTACTATAATGTAATCATAAAGTATTACTATTGATATTTTAATTTACAAAATTTCAGCCTGATCCTTTCGGTGTTTTGAGCTGTGCGTTGACAGATCGATTGAATACGATAGTTTAGTACTTAAATGAAAACTTGATACAAGTATGTAGAAGCGCTCTTACAAGTCTAACAGCGTCAGGGTTACGGGGTCGTTCCGCCTGAGGCATGACTTTTTCCTCCCCGTAATTTCAACAGTTCACACGTTTGACCCAAAAGGCTTGTGACGTTGGAGTATTTTTGTATTTTCTTTTATTTACCTTTCCAGCCTGCTCAGTACTAAAACCATATTTTAACTCTTTACAACTTTTCTATCTATCCTCTGTCGAGTTTTCCAGTAATCTTCTCATACATACATGTTATTCTCATTAGTGGTTAGCATGTTGGACTGCGGATGACAAGGATTCCGATGAAGAAGACTTCTTCTTCCTCGTTCCTCGGAGAGCATGTAAAACAGACGGTAGGTACTGCTGTGACTGATCTCTCTCCGGTTGCACAGGATTTTTGGTCCCATTGGGCTAGGACTTGATAGTAAAAAATTAGTTTGTCCACTTGTGTTTGCGCATACACTTGTACACGCAGGGATAATCTCTATAGAGATTAGCCGTCGCATAGCCGAAACTTGGTCTGGAGGACACTTACAAACTGGTCAAGAAAGATAACACACGCTAAAACTACTGACTCCTCGTAATATCACATCGTTACATCCCAGACCTTATCGCAAACAGTTGAACTATGTTAATTAACACAAAAACCATTCTCCGAGCACTGAGGCTCGCATAGTCTCTCGAGTCTCGACACAAATGTCACGGCCGCCTTATACGCTAGAATTTACACCGCATTTTACTAGTTAAACTTTTAACGATCGACAAACATTTATACACGCAATAGGGTGAACACGAAGCTACACTCAACGGCTTATAAGTTCTAATATTGGATAGAAGTTATGCGTTATTTTGCGGAAGTCCATGAAAATCAAGGAACAAGAAGCTTAATGCACGATTGTAAAGATCACAACAAGACTTCACGATCATGCATTGTCCAATCAACATTTCCTGAAGATGCTCCGGTGCCGGAGTGAAACGTACGTTGAGAATAATTTGGAACATTTGTGTGGTGTGGTGAATATCGCAAGATACACACTGCACCACATAGATTTACCTATTGTGGTGGATTATAGCGAATTAAACTTCGAGTTCTTTCATTATTGTGTCAGCTGTCAGCGCAGCAAGGTACATCGTCACGTCGTCACTCCTCTGGCGGACAACGTTTAGAACATATACAAATAGACGTCGTGGGATCGCTACGATTATCGAACGATTTCAAGTTTTGCTTCACCATAATAGACAGATGCACCAGATGGCCGGAAGCCATTCCAGTTCAAGATATCACCGCAGATAGCGTCGCTAAAGCCCTCTATGAGAATCGGATAACCCAAAGTTTTGAGTCAGCGCTATTCAACACACGACTGAAGAGATGGGGTATATCCAGAATCCGCAACATTATTATTATTATCGGTATAAATTTAGCTCTCACGCCCGCATACAAAATAAATACATATATGGCCAAAAGATTTATAATAAACTTACGTAAATAAATGCAAATTAATAAACTTACATACACAAATACACAAATAAATAGTTGTAGCGGGCGGAGGATTACACCCCGGCAGGGGAGACCAGACGGCCGGGGGTCAGGGGGACAGGTTGAGAAACCGGCGGACTATCCTAGCCGAGTCTAGCAACACCGCTTTCTGCATCCTGGCTGCGAGCGAACTGCCACGGAATCCCAGTCGCCACAGATGGTGAGCGAGGCTGACTGGGATTAACCCATTCGCAGATATGACGATTGGGATGGTTTCAGTGGACTCCACATGCCACATGGCGGAAACCTCGTGAGCCAGATCGAGATACTTACGTTTTTTCTCCGTCTCAGCTCTCACAAGGTTCTCGTCATATGGAATGGTGATGTCCACCAAAAACACCCGCGACTGTGCCCGGTCCAACAACACGATGTCAGGCTTATTCGCAAGAATAGTCCTGTCCGTGATGATGGACCGGTCCCAATAGAGCCGGACTCCGTCATAGTTACAACGCCCGTTTATGCATTCAACCCGTTGATGTTCTTTCAAGGCAGATTCACTTACCTTCTTATACTCTGTTAAGGAGTTTATCGATATGTCTGAGTTGACAGCGTTTTTCAACCCTTTTCTCTGCAAACTCGAAAACAGTAACCAGAATAATATTCTGTTTGCAAAAAATGTCTTACCCATCTATATTTTTTATTAATAAGAGTAGGGCTGTGGTATAAGAAAATATTGCACTATTAAACTAGAAACTAACATTAAAGCAGAATCCTGCTATTGACTTTATGAAGGAAAATGGTATACGAACGAATAGATCACTTAGTAAAGATGATAACAATGTCGGGATTCGGGGCCGGGAGGCTATGGAATAATGTACCTCAGACTACATAGATACGACACAAGAAAACGAACTAGTTTTGAAGCCTGAGTTCGGTAGCCTGATCTTCGATCTTTCCCTAGTAAATCTCTTACGGTAAAATATGAACGAAGCAATTGGCTATTTGACAGTTTTCGGAAAAATACTTAAAAATGTACGTAGGTTCATTTTATACCTCTTACAATTAACTTTTTCTCAAAAAAAGCGTTATTTATTAGAAAAAAATACATTTTTAATACATTAATTTTAAATTCGCGCGAAAACAGCCGGTCACGTGACATTTGCTAGCTGTGACGTCACAGCTCAGCTCAAAATAAAACAAAGTTAACTATACGACGCTCCAAGTTTCATTTAATTTTAAGTGGAAAGTTTACAGCTTCTTTAATGCAATTGTGGAAATTACAAGCTACAAGACGTGTGTAGAACAATACAATACAATAAATAATAAGTAATTAATATCCTGACAAATTGTATAAACACATTCCTATATACTATATTACCTATGTCATAATTTAAACGTCGAAAGCAGTGGTTAGAGTTAATCTGCCGAGAGCCGGAATTTAAATCGGATAAATATCTGCGGTATTACTTTGTGAAGACCACTTTGATGTTCGTGTTTTGAAGAAATCAACTTAAAACTCTGATCTACCAAAAATGAATTAACCTAACCTGACATTTTCTTCATAAAACATGACAAAATTAAAATAAATTATATTTCTGTCACTTTACAGCAGCACTTTCTTAGGTCTTAAACACGAGACCTAAGTACTATTACTTACTTTGTTTATTTCGGTACTTACATGGAAGTTATAATACATTACGAAATTCGGCAGTGCAAAAGTTTACACGCAAATAAATTTGCAACCATAAATGAATCGACTTAAGGTGCATGACACGGGTATGCCCGCGAAATTCAAATTTAATTTGGTTTTTCACAATTTGTAAACTAATACGACAAAGTAGGCTTATGGCATTCAAATTGCGAGCGTAGGAATATCATCTTCACAGGTTTATATAAAAATCTTTACTTGAAAGTGCCCAGTTTAAGAAATTAGTCAAATTAATGACTAATTTGTGAGTAACTCACGTCAAACTCATTATTTTGACTAATTTCTTAAACTGGACACTTTCAAGTAAAGATTTTTATATAAACCTGTGAAGATGATATTCCTACGCTCGCAATTTGAATGCCATAA
This sequence comes from Erebia aethiops, assembly GCA_923060345.2. NCBI lineage: Eukaryota > Metazoa > Arthropoda > Insecta > Lepidoptera > Nymphalidae > Erebia > Erebia aethiops. The sequence goes on from CAKLPR020000011.1 coordinate 692,719, forward strand.
GCCTACTTTGTCGTATTAGTTTACAAATTGTGAAAAACCAAATTAAATTTGAATTTCGCGGGCATACCCGTGTCATGCACCTTAAGGCAGATTTGTACTATCAGCTGTAAAGCATATATAATCCCATTTCATTTAAGCGCTCACAATCACAAATCGAAATATATTTTATCTACTGTTAATTTTCTCAACAATACGCAAACGTTAGTACACACGTTTTTTTTTTTTGAAATGTGACGTCACACGGGGCTCTATCATGACCGCCCGTGTTTTGCTTCTTGTAATCCACAGATAAAAAATCTCAAATTTGTTTTGCAAAAATAAAATATTTACAATTTATTTTAATGCAAAATACATATTGTATAATTATTGTTAACCCACAAGCTACCAAATCTAACATATTTCATATTTTATAGTTACAGCTGTCAAGTAGCCAATTACACCCAACACCTTCCCTTGCCTTTTCGAATGAGGGATTAAACACACTATGCGCACACACATAAGATAATTAACACGCACTTAGAAAATATCTATTCCTCTGTGCATCAGTGCCAAATTTTTCGATATCCATTCAAATACTTAATACAAGTCTATCTGATATCAGTCTGTCTGTCTGAGTAATATTATCTATAGCGATACATTGTATTTAAACGAGAAATAACATAATTAAATATTTTAATTTTTATTCAAGTCTACTTACAGTTCGAGGTTTCTAGATATATTTTGACTAGATGATGCCCGCGACTTCGTCCACGTGGATCAAGTTTTTTTTTTATTCCTTTATTTTCCGTGATAAAAAGTAGTCTATGTCCTTCCCAGGGATGTAACCTACCGCTTTACCAAATTTCATTAAAATCGGTTGAATAGATGGGCCGTGACAGCGTAGCAGACAGACACATACACACTTTCACATTTATAATATTAGTATGGATTATTATAGGTGTATTAATAATAAAGATTAGCAAACTTGTTTTATTTATGTATTTTCTTAAAATATACCTAATAGTACATGATTCGTATAAAATACCAAGTTGCCAAGTAAAATATTGAGATAGAACATCAGTATATCATAGAATATCAGTGCCAACTCAACTTATTTACAGTTTAAACTTTACACTACCCTACTTTGAAGTTACACCACATCAGTTTTATGAGCTTAAAAGGACTGTATGACGCAGGAACAAATAAAATGGAGCAAATAAAGCACTAATCATTTCCTCTTACTAGAAAACCCCTCAAATATTGACATGAGCATGAGCTTTATATCCATCTATACTAGCGATTTCAGCCAAGTTTCGGCTGTTACTTGACTTCAACAAAATACGCTTCGTTTAACTCGTTTTACGACAACTTTTATCAGAATTAGTTTAGTTAGGCTTAAGAATTAGATTTTGGTACTCATAAATAAGCTTCTATAGATTTCGGAGGACATACTTTGCTGACAGGTTCGACTGACTCATCTACTTGAAACACTTTTGTATGGTTCACGTAACGTGCAGACAAATTGGTTCTTGTTTCCTAATTGAATTTAAATAATTGATTGATTAGTTGTTTACTAATACTAAGCCACACCCTTATTGAATAATTAGCAGAACAATTATTTTTCCTTAAAAAAGTAAACGGAATGTGAATTGGTATCAGGAAAGCCCTGGGCACTTTAGGATAATGGGGACCCTATGAAAAGGCATATGCCCTTATGAAACATGCATAAAGAGTAGATAAGCAATATTCTAGATTGATTCAACTGTTATTATAAACGGTTATTTTAAAACATCAAGATCAATTTAATCTAATTAACTTAATATCATACTAATATTATAAATGCGAAAGTCAGTTTGTTTGTTGGTTTGTCCTTCAATCACGCTGCAACGGAGCAACAGATCGACGTGATTTTTGGGATGGGTATAGTTGAGGACCTGGAGAGTGGCATAGGCTGCTTTTTATCCCGGAAAATTGATGAGTTCCCGCAGGAATCCAAAAAAACTTATTCATCAGCTAGTTGAGGTATATTTTGAACGTAATATAAGTATATAATTATCGTTAATGAATATCAGTTATCGGTTGGTGATCTGGTAACTAGGGGGCCCCCATCGATCGCAGGGCCCTGGGCACTTTCCCAGAGTGCCCAGTGGGAAAGAGGGGCCTGATTGGTATTGCTCAGTTAAATACGAATTGGCGCTCGGGCTTAATTACGAACACCCTCTAAGGCATCTTTATTGCACTCGATATTTAAGAAGGTTCAATTATAGGAAGCAATTACACCCTATCGAATAGTACTATCCGTTCGATTTATATATACCTAATACCTACCTACAGCATTAGACTGATTATTAGTGATTATATGTACAAAGTATGAACCAGCCATGGCGCCTAAAAACAATCCACACAAATATTATAAATGCGAAAGTGTGTCTGTCTGTCTGTCTGACCGTCTGTCTGTCTGTCTCTCTGCTGCGCTTTCAGGGCCCACCTGTTCAACCGATTTTGATGAAATTTGGTATAGCGATAGTTTGTATCTCGGAGAAGGACATAAGCTATTTTTTATCCCGCGAAATTAAAGAGTTCCCGCGGGAATCGAAAACCCTAATACACGCAGACGAAGTCGCGGGCATCATCTTGTAATTCATATTTACAGACCTAATCAACTGCGTAAAACAGACAAAACTGTACCACTATAAGCGGTACCAGCTTAGCGATAAGACCGCCATATTGTACCTACTTATTGTTGTTTTCTTGTTTGTAACATGTTGTTTTTGTATATTCGTGGTGTACAATAAAGTATGTACATACATACATACATACATACATACATACATACACTATTAGAGCTGTAGCAACAAAAGTTTATATTTTTATTTGTTTTTAGATAGAGATCGTTTAATCTAAAACTGAATGCGCCTTACTAAACGTTCGCCTTATTTTTGCAATAGTACCACTATCCGGCTTTAGAATTCCTGTCTAAAATCTAAGTGATTGAAAGTCAAACGCATTAAGGACGACAAATTGGTATTGCTAGATATTCACTATACAGTATCACACACTACAGCCCATTAACGTCCCACTGCTGGGCACAGGCCTCCACTCGCATAGGAGAGAGGGCATTGGAGCTTAGACCCACCACGCTGCTCCAATGCGGGTTGGCGGGCTCGTACGTACAGTATATACACACAAAATTAGAGGCTCGTTCATTTTTAGATTAGATAGCCTCTGCCTACTTTATGATTTAATATCTCATACCCGGATCGATGTACTTGAGGACGAACTGCACGTCAGGTCCGAGGGCGGAAGCTAGCTCCAGAGGCAATTCGCTATCTCGCAGAACGTGTACTGTAACCAAATACATAACAAATTAGTATGAGAAAAATAAAAAAAAACTAAGTATACACAATGTTTTTTTTAAATTTATATATTAGCGCTTGGCTACAATCCCAATCAAAACTACGCAGATATGCACCGACATACATTTTTTAAAAAAATACGCTTCGAATTAAGAACCTTCCTTCTTTTTTGGAAGTCGGTTAAAATGCAAAGGGGAAAACGGAAGCCGGAAGGGGCTTCCATATCCTAATGGTTCGAACGAGAAACGATTTCGTTTGCAAGGTCTATTCTTTAAATCGAGTTTGATGAAATTTGGTACAGAAATAGATCCACGGGTCGGGCAGAATGTAAAAGTCCACACGACATAAAAGACGCAATAGAAAAAGGTCTTTACAAATAAGAAAAAAACAAAGGTAGCTGAGTAAATATTATACTGCTTACGTAGATACAATAAAGAAGACCTATAAAATGAATTAAGTATATTAAATTATCTAGGATGAATAATTTTTTTCAGCTGCCTTTGAAATAATTATTTTGTAAAAATATATTTTATCGGAGAAAATTTCTAAGCAAAACTTTCCATTAGCCGTTAAAAAATTCCAGAGTTTACTACAGTAGTATTAGGTATAATAGATTCTACGTTTTACTAAAATCATAAACAAGAATAGTACATTGTTCACCGAGGGGAGAAAGTGACCGATTACTACCGAGGGTGTAGTTTGAGGCCCGAGGCGTAGCCGAAGGGCCGCAATACACGCGAGGTAGGAATCGTACTTTCTACCGAGTGATACATAGTGCTTTATACTACACCTGCGAGGAAAATAAGCGATAATAATTAGTGATTAAACGAACTTACAAAGTGAAGTTCTATCATAATTATATGAGTCGTTTCATTCGAAGCTTCACTATCAAAACTAGACTAGGTACATTTTGAGGATTATTTCAATATAGATTTCGATATCGACAATCGACATCGATACCGACAATCGACTACCATATCGACAATCGACATCAACACTGATATCGACTATCGATATCGACATCGACATCGATAGCGACAATCAACAAAGATATCGACATCGATGTTGACAATCTACATCGATAACGACATCGATATCAACAAACGACATCGATATCGACAATCGACATCGACAATCGACTTTGACAATCGACATCGACAATCGACATCGATACATCGATACCGACAATCGACATCGATATTGACAACCGACCACGACATCGATATCGACAATCAACATCGATATCGACAATCGACCATCAAAATCGACATTGATATCGACAATCGACATCCACCATATTTGACTTTTGTATGTCAAATATGGTAAAGCTGCTTCTAATATTATATCCATATAAGGACATACCCAAATTCTCATCGTCCATATACCTAATTTACTTAAAATTAAAAAAAAACAGCGCGTTAGAAATGGATTTTCATATAGTTTTTCTCCCCGCTTAGCACGTTAGAAATGAAATTTCATACATCTTTCCCTCCCGCATATTTGGTTTGTAGCAATGACGTACTTTCTACCTCGTTTTTAAAAAAGAATGAAGGTACTTTCTGAGCGGGTGTAGTATAAAAATAATTGTCGAATTGAGAACATTTATCGGTAGAAATTATAATAAACAGATAAGAGTGAAAGTTTCGCAAAATAGTGAATGAAATGAGACGTCAGAAGCAAGAGATTCAGCTTCATCAAAATATCAAAAGGAAAGATAGCATTTAATATACAAAGAGCCTGTTCAAAAACCTTATTTCCGCTTAATAGAGACTTATGCTCGCCGCCCGCCCTGGCGACTTATTATTGCCTATCTACTTCATAATGAAAAGAATATGACAGCGTTTATCTAAAGAACCGAATACACGCGGTAGAAGTTTCCTTCTAAAGTAAATGTCTGTGTTTCTCTCTAGTGACTAAGTATACCCATGCAAAAAGTCATGTTGATCTGATGCTCCCTTGCAACGTGATTGAAGGGAAAATTAATTATCAACAAATAACATTGAAATAGAATGAGTAAACTAAAATTCTACATCAATGACAAATAAACACACACAAACGTGCATTCGTGATATCAGTTAGATTCTAAAGATAATAATCGTTGCAATTTTCTTGTATTTTTTTTTAAACTGGACTACCAACAAAATTACATGTACATTAAACTTAGACATAAATAAACTTAGGGTAGCGGAAGACATAATTTCACTTATAGGCAGCCACATCATGCACACTATAAGGGTCGTACTTATAGAAACAGAAACAAACAAAAAAAACAAAAACAAATTATTATGTTACTAAATGAAATAAATTATATGAACTATCTAAATACTTATTGCTAAAAAACAAAAAAATAAAATATTGAAACTAAAACTAAAAAATAAAATATTAAGGCGCTGTCAGCTCTTAAAATCAAAACAAAAATCGAGAGGTTGGCTCTCCTCAGTCCTCACCCCTCACGCCAGTTATGCCCACTTCGGCCGGGTGGCGCTCCCGTCGCGGTTTTCTTTATTTTCGCGCGCTTGTCATAGCATGTCACGGATGCCCTCGGATGACAAAACACGGTAATTCAAAATTTGTGAACGTAAGTGAGTAAATCACGTACCAAAGTCTCTTACATGAGTAGGTAATTGACAAAATACCTATTGTAAATCGCATATCGTGTGCAAATCCATTTTAATACTTAATATTATAAATGCGAAAGTGTGATTGTTAATTGAATTGCCCGTCAATCACGCCGCAACGGAGCAATGGTTCGACGTTATTTTTGGCGTGGGTATAGTTGAGGGAGAGTGACTTTTTATCCCGAAAAATTAAGGAGTTCCCGCGGGAATAAAAAAAACTTCAACCACGCGGACGAAGTCGCGGGCATTAGCTAGCCCAGCATACTAATATCCATACAAAATATAATAAATGCGAAAGTGTGTCTGTCTGTCTGCTACGCTTGCACGGCCCAACTACTCAAACGATTTTGATGAAATTTGGTACAAAGATAGATTACATCCCGGAGAAGGACATAGGCTACCCGGAACCATTATCCTGGAAAATTAAACAGTTACCGCGGGAGTCAAAAAATCTTAATCCATGTGGACGAAGTCGAGGGCATCATCTAGAGTTACATAAGTATCTTATTTACATAAACTACTTACGTGAGTTAATTACAAGTATAATTGTGGCATAAATCAATATCATACGTATATACAATGTACTTACCGACTAAGAGTCTGATATTCATTTTTTGTCAGAAACAAGAAATACAGATGTTATTTCAAAAATTTAAATAGCAAAAAGATGTTGGAAATTGATCATTGAAATCAATTTCTAGTCTTTTGCAGACATATAGTATTATTTACAGTGTTTGAAAAATACTCAAAAATAAAAAACGAAGAAAATCATACAATTTTGGTGTCATGATTTTTTATCTTTACATACAGAATTATCTATATGGTAGAACTTCGTAAGAGCCAAAACCGCAAATTAGCCAATTTATGTAAAATTTCAAATTTGTACGTTGTTTCCGTACTCTAAAATTATAAGTTTGATTGACAATATTATGTCCGAAGCAAAACCTATTATATTAATTAACTGGACTTAGGTTGGGTGAAACTAAACAAATTAACTTTTTAAAAATCCCACTCAATCAAAATTAAAAATAAATCTCGGGAACGGCAAATTTTCAACTCAAGGAAACGGGAATAAAATTGGCCGATTCCCGGGAATTCCCGAGAATCGGGATTTTTTTAAAAATAGTTATTGCTACTTTTATGTACCTTATATCCAGTTTTTTTTTAAATTAAATACAAGTTAACCCTTGACTGCGATCTCACCTGATGGTAAGTGATGATGCAGTCTAAGATGGTAGCGGGCTAACCTGTTTGGGGTATGGCAGTTATATTAAACCCTAGTCCATATCCCTAATCGGTTTCTACACGACATCCTACCGGAACGCTAAATAGCTTGGCTGCACGTCTTTGGCGGTAGGGTGGTAATTGGTAACTAGCCACGGCTGAAGCCTCCTACCAGGCCAGACCAGAGAAAATTCAGAATATTTAAATTCTTGAAATACAATGCAAGAAAATATTGTTGCCGTGAATTCATTACGGTCCTTTAAGTAACTCTTTCGAAATTGTCAGTCAATTGAACAAATTGGTACTCAATGGATTTCTAAAGGTTTGTACACGGTTAAGCTTTTACGGCCCCGAGTTTTGCATTGGAAACGAGTATTGTATATATTAAATTATTCAGGTGTAACAATGGCGCTGACATCTGGTGAAATAACAAGGCGGCATATAGAGAAATTAAAGAGGGACTCTTAAAAGTTCAAACAATAATATATAAGAAAATAACACTTGGAGCTCGTAAAATCTAGAACAAGAAAAATATCCGAGGTGAGATAAAATATCAGAAAGGGAGAATCGAAGAAGACAAAACGCAAAAAAAAATTGTTACTTATAATCATTCTTACAATGTGATTTAACATACTATACATTGGTTGGAAGTTCTACTTATATTTTATAGACGACATTTTACATAATTTAAGTACAAAATAAAGAATAAAGAGTTTAAAATACTCAAAAGTACCTACTACGACTGTTATAGTTTTATGGTAAGAAAGTACAATAATTCTTAACATTGTGATCAGTGCCCTTACTTTTCCTTTGAGTAATTGTCAAGGTTCCACTGACAAATTGTCCTCTCAAAAAATCCTCCAAAAAGTTTGGACAGATGGATGTATGGATGTATGAATTTATGTATGGATGTTTGTTACTCAATCACGCCCCAACGGCTGAACGGATCTGGCCGAAATTTGGCACAGATATAGATTGTAGTCTGGAATAGCACATAGGCTACTTTTTATCCCGAAAAATTAAAGAGTTCTCGCGGGAACCACAAAACTTCGATCCACGCGTACGAAGTCGCGGGCATCGGCTAGTATTGCATAAATACTTATAATATTGACAATTTATCATTAATATAAGTTATTGTTATGTTATATTTAAATGTATATTTTTTATCGTAAACTAACTTACTTGCAAAAACAAAAATAAAAAGCATTGTCTATTTCAGAAGTTATATAATAAATTATGACATAAATTTGCCTTTACGTTAGTCAAAAGAACTAAAATTATCAAATTTTGATAGTGTTTCTGTTATTTTATGTTTGCTGTCCTATTTTTGTGATTGGCATGATTGGTAAGACTAGTAAAACACTTCTGTGAATCTTATCTAAAGTTGTTTTTTTAAGTGCCTTTTGTGAGATAAAGTTTAGTTACTCAATGGAATAATTCTCCGTCACTTAATTTTAAAATGATTGTTTTTACTATAATTTAACATAATATTTGTAAACAGTGCTACTATTTACATTTTTATACTGCTCATAAAGATAAATAACTAAGAAACACAAATTTATCAATAAAATAACAAAACATGATGAAAAAAAAACATCGATTTTATTTCATGTACAATTTTACAAAAATACGCCCAATTCCCAAATTTACTCTGCTGGGGATTAAACCCGGTACATCCCACGTTAAGACAATAGTGCTCAGCACTGCGCGAGTGAGGTACCTAGTCAATAGGGCATGCTCCCGATAATTCCTGGTACCAAAAATTCCCGGTACTTCTGAATAATTTTCAGTCCCGGTTCTCCACACCATAAAACCGGTACTTTTGATACTTTTGAGACTCGAAGTACATACATTCTGTCGATTCTTCTCTAATTAAGTGTGGATATTTCTGCATGTAACAATAATTTAATTCACTATACTGTATTTTATGCTCACAAATTCGAGGCATTAGTTTAAAAACCCCTATTTTTACTTTGGCTATAACGATTATTTTACTGCCACTTCGTACAGTTTCGTATGTTAGTCTTTCTGGTAAGTATTATTTACCAGCAGAGAAGAGCTTTTTTGAAGATCAATGAATTGATGGATCTGTCACTGGAATAAAATTTGTTCAGCCATAATAAATTACAGTAGATTATGCTATATTCTGTTAATTGTATCGTTACTTTCATAAATTTCACATGAAGATTGACAGGAAAATATTGATAGACTGTAATATAAAATATACCTCATAAGCCCGAGGCTACTAAATTTTGATTTTTGAGTCCACTGTCAATTATACCAATAGCAGAGGGAAAGAAAATATAGATATCCGTATCCATAATTCCCTAAGATGCTCAGGAGTTCTCCATACAATGTTATGTAAAAACCAAGACTGTGAACAGTCCAATCTTTATGTATGGATGTGAATCCTGGACAGTAACGCAGCAGTAACGAGGCTCTTTATGGCTGATAGGAAACGTCTTTAGAAAATCCTAGGGTCCTCGATCCTAGGATCCTCTATACGTACGGGGAGGACGGTGAATGGATACCAAAAATACTAAGAGGTACCATATCCAATATAATTGTAGAGACCAAATCAGCGTGCGGCAAAACCAAAAAACGGCACAGAATAGGAGAGAGTAACATCTTCACGAGATTCTCTTGGGAATACTGAGTATGGGTTGGAAAATATTGTTGATTTAGATTAACATTTGTAATTCTTTGAGGTGAGGTTACTACGTACGCCTGTCTATAAAAAAAGACCCGTAAAGGATCACTTTGTTGTCCGTGTATCCAAGCCTCAAGGCTTGTTTCTCATAAACTGCTTGATGTAGTAAATTTATATTTGCACTGGCTTCTAATTGCTATAAAAGTAGTTACATATGAGCGTATCACGATAAAAAAAATTTCAACTTTTCAAAGTGTATTTTCATACAAGACGCAATCTCTGTAAAACCTATGAACTACAATAAAACTTTGAAATTTGTAACGAAGCGAGTTATGGTACAAGTACATGAAAAAATCATGAATTTACAGTCCTGTGTGAAATATTATGCGATAAATTTTTGTATAATGCCTAATGAATAGTAATATTCAGTATATTCCTGTGTGAAATATTATGCGATAAATTTTTGTATAACGCCTAATGAACAGTAATATTTGGTCTATTTCATACTTTCTGTAATGTCTTAGCCGTGTTTTTGTGATAATTTAAGGTAGTATCGAAAGTATCGAAAGTCCCGGGAATTCCCGGTTCCGTGCCAATATCGGTCCAAAATTTCCCGGTACTCAAACACAGCACCGAATGCATGCCCTAGTAGTCAGGGAGAATTATAATAAACAAGTTAAGAGATCAACTTGTTCTCAAATATTTCTCAAGAGATAAGTTAAAAAAATACTCTGTACACAAAAACGGGAAATCACAAAAAAAAACAACGACGTATTTCCCGGAAATTTCTAACTCCCGGGTCCCAGAAACGAAACCCTAAGGGTATCTAATATCCAATCAATTAGTAATAAAACTTGCAATAGGCACTTATTTGAAGTATTTGAGACACTACTAGGTCCTTACTCAGCAAGCTTTCGATATAATAATATTATCTGGTCGGTCTGGTCCAATGAGAGCGGACGAGTAGGCAGTAGCAAGCTGAAGTGGCAATGCTTGATTTTCAGTTTTCCTTTCTGTCTTACCACTGTTTTGTTATTTTCCATTCATATCAAAAATTGCACTGGAGGCATACTACTATCGCTTAAATCCGTATTGTTTTAATATTGTTGACGTTCGTGTTTTTAGAATTATAATCCTTATTTTAGGACCTTCAAGGTACGTGACATAAAACTGACATTTTTAAGTAATACTGCTTTAAGCGATGGCAGTGAACCCTCTGACAGTAATTGGATGTTTGACAACTTACCTACTTCTTGGAAATATTAAAAGACGTCATTGTTACAACCAGCAGGAGTTTTTTTTTTAAATAGTGAAGCGACGTGCCTTTTTATGCGATATTTCGCAACTCGTATGTCAATCTAGTAATTACTAGTACAATTTTAATTTTGAAAATAGTTTTCAAAATAATTACGAAGCTGCAACACAAGCTCACTTGATTGTCATTTAGGTAGCGTCATCTTTGGCGTTGGATGGTTTCTATGACCTGCCTTATTGATGTTGCCAAATAATAAAATATACATTTACAGCATTGCTTCACCAAAAATATTTATTTTAATACATAAAAAAGACATTTAGACGCCTGGGTATGTTTATAAAACAATACAAAAAGTTGTAATATCAATGTGTCAAATCGATTAAAACTACTTCGTAAATGAAGTCGATTGTTGTCAAAAATCGAATGGATAGCGCATTACGGCATCATTATTTCGAGCTGTCAAAAGTTTGGTCAGAGAACACATATTCATACTTTATTTGATTATGTATTTTTAGTTATATAAAAGAAGATAGCTCACGAAAGTTGTAATATCCACGTCTTCTGTCAATTCATGTTGAATAAACATTAGTCTTATTCATGTTATGTTTGAAAACCATTTTAAAATATCGATTTAAACGCTGGAGCAAAGGAGCACAGATCCATCGTCTGTGAAGTTCTTTCGAACACTGGCGGAGGTGAAAATGAGCTAGCGCTTCTCGAAAAACCGGAATACAATGGAAAACAGAAAATATGTGTAAATTTTAATAAATATTAATAAATCAATGGATGTCATTTAGAATTTGGAATTTAATGATATATTTTTCAAGTAAATTGAGGTTTTCAATTTGGAGATGTGTTGATTTGAAAACTGAAATAAGAGGTATGTTTGAATTTATTTTTTATGCAGCGAAGTTGTTTAAATCGTGTTTTGGGATAAAACAATATCTGAGTTAAGGTCTTGAAAACATCATATATTTTTTTCAATCTTCCATATGCCACCATTTAATGGATACACTGCTTTGGAGACCCCCCCCCTGACCACACACAGCGCCTTAACTCACTAAACTTATTATTAATTAAATTAAGTAGCGCTTTTAAAAGTGTGTATATAATTATATATCAAAATCATATAAAACTTACACCACGCTACAGACAAATAACGCACATTTCCAAAAATAAGACATACCACAACACGCAAATGTTTGATATTTCCGTTGATTTGTCAGTCAGTCAGTTTTTTTTTCATTTCCATCAATGATCTTATTGATTTCCATACATAAATCATAATATGCATAAAACATTTTGAGTAGACATCAGTCTACCGCAATATTGCAAAAAAATCACTGACCGACCTTGCCTGAATTTCGAACCCAAACTTTAAATTTCAACCCATGTTTTTTTCAAGTGAGCCTAACGAGCTCTTTTGAATGGTCAATATTTACTACACAAAATCCACCGTCCGGAATCGGTCTGCTTTGAATGAAAACAACCGGGAAGAAACTGGAAAAGTAAGTGCTCCTTGCTCGATATAGACCTGCTTGACATCATGTAATAGATCCTTAAAGACAATCTCATTAGAAGACAAAAGGCCGAGCTCCACAAACAAGCCTGTGTTTGATTTAAAAAGACGAACCGTGACAACATGGGAATTAAGTACGCAGACAGGTAAGCGAAGTCATTAATTGCCTACCCTACGTAAAATAATCTCGCTGTAAATACATAATCCTCTTTATTTTTGACAGTAAAGAACATTCCGATAATGCTCTTTATTTAATTATTTGTTACTGTATACGTTTTAATTAATTAACCATGTACTTCATTATGTTTAACCATGTACCTACTTCAGTAGGTAAAGCTTTTCTTTAGCAAATAACTAAGTAAATAGGTACCTAATATACGTGACTGTTACATTCGTAACTGAAACGAAATTTCGTTCCCATACTATTCCACATTGAGCCCAGACTGTAACCTACACCTACCCGAACAGTCAATAAAATAGATAATACGAGATCGCCAATTACCACACAGTTCTAATTCGCGTTTATCTCGATTGTTTATTTCAGTACGGTTTTCACTTTTCAGCATTAGATAACTACTTATTTAGAAACATGAGAAAGGATAATGTGTAGTAAGTATTTCTGGTGGACGGCTTCTGCAATGGCTAGACCACCCTACCGGCAAGCACGTTCTTTAGCGATCGGGTACGATGCCGCGACTAACCGGTTATCGGTACATAGGGGTTTAATAGCTGCCACACCCCTAATAGATTATAGATTATAGATTTAGATTATAGATTTATTTATTTTCTCATAAACATAGATGACATAAAAACTAAGGAACGGAAACAACTGCGTTAGTATAAAACTGTGTTGCAGCTGTTAACGCCCACCTCCAGGTTCACAAATCAGAAGAAAACAAAAGACAAACAGAAAATTAATGTTAGTGACAAAATAAAAATAAAAAAAATAAAAATTACTTAAAATTAATTCTTAGCATTAATATAGATTAGGACTACGTGTTGTATGGGTGAGTGTATGAGTATGTGTGTGAGTATGATATGTGTGTTGTGACTTTGTAAGCATTGATGTAGAATTACTCAGAAGAATTTTATGATGAAGTTTAATATCTAAGGAGATTTTCTGTCTCATCATAATTTAGGGTAAGAAGCCAACTAGTCAATTTTTCTTTACATTTTCGAGAAGTCAGAGGGTAAATATGTAATATTTTATTAATTTTGTTATAGACCAATGCACTTAAGTAGTATGACTGACGACCCGCTAAGGCAGTTCTACACGGCACGATTTGACAGACTTTGTCAGACCTCCGCTTATTTTTTTCAAATTCAGAATCGTAAATAGTTGTAGCGTGCTTTCGAAGTATTAGCGACAATATGAAGAGTTGACGTACAGTGAGAACCTTGGTCAGTTTGTATACTTCAGAAGTAGGAAAGAGGACAGGTTTTGATGTCATGACCTTCAGAACCGCACGCTGAGCCCTCTCCAGCCGAAGCATCACTGTTTTACCAGCACCACCCCAGACTGAAATGCAATAACCGATCACAGACTGCACGAACGCGAAATAAATGGTTTTCAATGTACCCAAGCTAGCTGAATTTCTGAGGATCCTAAAAACAAACAAAACCTTTCTTACTCTAGATATGACAGACTCAATGTGCTCGTTCCAATTGAGACATTGGTCGATAACAACGCCGAGGTATTTGATACTTTGCGTTCGATAGATCCATCAGGACGAGACAACTAAGATTGGTAACGACCAAGTAAGATTGGTATGGTGTAAGAAATAGTAAGAAACACCACATTTAGAAAAGGTTATCCCAATCCCGCCCGTGAAATCTGGGACCATTCAGCTAGGTAGTTACATTACTTACATTTCTATGACTGTAATAAAGAAAAGCGCCTACCAAAATAATGTAGGCAATTAACACTTGCGTGCGTATAATTGGGCTAACTATTTCATAGGAACTTATGATAATGAATTCGTGTGAGCAGACTCGTTACCCATTACGGGAAAATAACGATACACCGTGCATATTATAATAATAGTTTCTGAGAAAAGCAAAGGTTGCGGTCAGTTCTCAGTGGAAACGTTAAAGCAGGCTGAATGACCGCCCTAGGCTTGGTCGTAGCTATACTCGCTTTATACTCTGAAGTTTAAGCACAGGTTTAGGTCAAAATTCATTGAATCTTAATCGTTAAAAATAATATTTTTCAGTTTAGCGACGTGATCGTGCTAATTATTCCTACAAAAATGTATAAAAATCTGTAAACGTACCTACCTTGATAAATGAATGATGGATGAAGATGAATTCTCTAAACTGATTTTAAATATAAACTTGGACATCTACCTACTTATTAAGTACATACTTACTATTTAGGTAGTTATTTACACAAAAATACGTCATCACAAAAATATCACAGAACAAGATTCTCTTGTGGTCCTATAGCCTTTTATTTTACGTAGACTTTAAGAACCATAAAAAATAACTGTAATTTTTAATACCCAGAAGAAAATTACCGTTAATTATAATGCCGTATACTTTATTCTTGTTCCTTTTGTCACCCAGTAAGCTGTTGCCACAAACCAAAGGAACATTAAAGCAACCCTCTCATGCACAATGCGTTGCGCCGCTCATTTTCACATACATGAGTTCATTACGCCAAATTATAGTTATTTTCGTCTCTCCTCAGTAATTTGCTTTGCATGTTTTTCTGATGAGAAATTAATGTACTTATATATTCTGTTTCTGCGAAATAATATTACGATCTATATCTGATGTGATGCTAATATTTTTTTCAATTGTGTATTTTTAATTGGGTTCACACAATTAATTCTATTCGAAGTTTATCAGTGTAATTAGAAATCACTTAAATAGTAATTTACCTGTCTCGAATACCCTTGGGTATACGTTTTTATAGTTTATAATTTTTATTATGCACATGTCTTACCCCTTATTTAAGTCTACCTAGTTCTGTCTGTGTGAAAATAGTTTTAATAAAAGGGCTTTTTATAGTAATTGCCGCTGAAGACCACATCGTAGTACTTACCAGTTAAGCGTAAACCTATATAAACAATCCATAGTTTATATTAAAACTGGACGATATCTTCGTACATTAAATAAAGCAATTTATAATATTATTTAGAAATTTTTAATGACCGTGCTCACGACGTCCTACTATAAATAACCGATTTTGACTTCGGTACCGATTTTAATTTTTACTTTGACCTAGGTACTTTTCAAGAGTTCCCACCTACGTTGACGAAAAACGAAGTTACGTTAGTATTTTTCAATAAAAATCTAGTGTGGCTGTCTATCTGTCTGTCTTTCAGGTATCTACTGAAGGTCATGTTTTAGTTTATGCTACTGTTATTTGTGTTCGTGGTTTATTGTTATTATTTTTGTACTTTTATTATGAATAAATATAAAATATGAAATATACTGTACAAATTGCATTCCGGGGAAGGACAGGTTTTGGACTACTTTTCATCTGGGAAAATCAAGAGTTCCCCCGGGATATTTAAAACCTAAATACACGCTGCCAAAATCGGGAATACCATCTAGTTGTCAAAGAAAGTAAAATATAATTAAAGCGAATCAAAACCCGAGGTCGAAGGATTTCCTTGACCGCAGTTACGAGTGAAAATGTCATTTCGGACATATCTTTCCCACGGAGGACCCGATCGAGAGCCAATTACAGCGGCGCGGCGTCTCGTTTTTGCCGAGTGTAACCGCAAGATAAACTGTGTAGAGCACCTCCCTTTATGTTGCTGGATAGGGCTGTAACTTCGCATTCACAGCATAGCGATTGCCAATGCGGTTCTGACTTCTGAACTAATGACGTTAGTAAAGCTAGAAATACCCTGCTACGACGCAACGCGTCAGAACTCAGAATTATATCGATTTCATACATTTATTATGGTTAGATTAGCGAGAGGAACGAAACAAGGGGTGTCGACACAGCACGTCAGATTCATAACCCATAGATTAAGTATTGGAAGGATTGGACCAATCCTTAATGTAGGTATGGTATATGTCAGTTAAGTTTATCTGACTTGGTGACCAAAATTGGAACTAATTCTTATGCCTATTAAGTTTTTATTTTATTTTGTCCTTAATACTGAATACGTCGATAAATTATAACCAAATTTGCCAAAGCCCACGACCATCGACTTCATCATCACGCTAACGTTGAGGTAATCCAGATGCAGATGCCAGATGCTAACGAAACTGGTGAGAAGACTAAAAAGGACTAAGCCTTTTGAGTTCTGTTATATGATAAGTCACAGTGTAGTGTGTAGTGCTAAAAGAACACGTGAACCAAGTGTCTAAATTTATGAAGAGAGACTAAGATGTGTCAATGGACAATTTCTTAGTAAATTAGATAAATAAGTTTAGGTTAAAATTAAACTAGGTACCCATTAGCCATTTAGGCTAGATCGTAGTTAAATGAGTACCTCACTGGTACTCAATAATAGGAAAAATATTTTTTTAAATTTAAACTAGCGACGCTGTCACCGGGTCAGTTCAGTTTGACGGACTGTATAATTAATGTATGAAACAGATACGAGTTACGACTGACCGATTTATCTGACAGGTCACGACAATGCGTCAGAGAAGTAAAATGGCAGCTACAGGATTGCGATCACATTATTTGCTTTGATTGACTGACTCTCTCTTGCTATTGGTTAACGTGCATCGTTGCGACAAAAACACCACAAATTCTGCCAATAACAACAATTATTGAGATAACCTCAAGACAAAATATGTAGAGCATCCTGCATCCCTTAGGTTGCTAAATAGGCCTGTAACTTCGCGATCATACTTCATAGCATACCGATTGCCATTTCGGTGCTGGACTAATGACGCTCGTAAGTCTGTGGGGTGATTACGGTAAGATGGCAGCTAGGGTGAAATTATTGTAATCACATTATTTCTTTTGATCTCCTTCCTATCTCGCTATTCGTCGATTTTTTTTAATCGTATGGCGTATTACATAAGCATTATACTGAAATCCATTGTTGCGACAAAAATACCACCATAGCTGGTAGCTGATATTTTTGTTGCAACCCTACTTCGCATTTGTGTGTATGTAATTGTTACGTAGTAAATGCATCATTTTCTTCGAACACTTTCTCTACAAAGGCGCCGATGCCTGCCTTCTTGACGCCGCTACGGGAAGGCATGTCTTTTGGCAATTTTCATGAAAGAGTTGTAAATCTACTGCAAATTTTATGTTTTGTTATCGATCCGAATTACTGGTTATGTAATTTGAAGTGAAGGCTAAAAAAAAGTGAACACAGATTTTAAGGTAGACCAGTGTAGACAAAATGAGCGATCATAAAAATGATAGCTATCTTGCATTATTTATTTTTTAGTAGTAAATGTTGATATTAATCGAAAAATTACAAAAAATTAACGGTCTTAATTATTTGATTAACTAGATGATGCCCGCGACTTCGTCCGCGTCCGGATTTTTGGTTCCCGTGGGAACTCTTTAATTTTCCGGGATTAAATGTAACCTATGTGCTATTCCAGACTATAATGTAACTCTGTGCCAAATTTCATCCAGATCCGTTCAGCCGTTCTGACGTGATTGAGTAACAAACATCCATCCATACATCCAAACTTTCCCATTTATAATATTAGTATAGATATTGTTTGACGATATGTTTTTGTAAATCAATAAAGGTTTGCAAGTTGCAATAGTAGGCACGGTAGGTATTGATATACATTCCTCTGAAATTTTTTTAGTCCATCATACATAAAGTGGGGATGATGTATTTTCTCGTCTATTACATGGCCTGGGTCGCGCAAATATTGTGGTGTGTATAAACCATTTTTCGATTTAGGGATCCGCTTGCGAAATTAAATTATTGCTTTAAATTGCTAGTTTTTGTGAGAGTCAGGAAGTGTGTGTCTTAACTTTTGTTCAGGTGCCTCCCCGCCCGGTGAATCTGGTGCCCAGCAGCATAAACCATGATATCAATTGGATTTAATTCGATCATTCAACCGAAAATAAAACACGGGTTACCTTTTTAGATATCTGCACAAGAGAAATTATCGTCTGATAAGTTATTATCGATTCTCAAATTAGTTATCGTTTAGATACCGTTTATATGGGGCCTGTAATAGGTACCTATCTACATTACGTTCCCTATCTCACGGCGATTTGCGACAGGGAAGGCCCATCAAGTACTGTTAGGCCCGAATTAAAGTGACATCTCCGTAACGTAGCGGGGCTTTTTGTGGGAAAAGTTTATCTAGACATCGCTTTGCTATCAGTTTTTGCACATTATCTTCCGGGGGTATCGAATTTACATACATAGAGCCTATTATTGTGTGATTATTTTAAAGGTCGATATTTGATGATAAGCTCTATATTTAAAAAAATCGGGTGTCTTATGGAGATTTTATAGCAGCAGCCTTATAATATTAGCATCAGAAAAAATGCTCCTGGAAGGCCAGGCGAAGTTTCGTCCAGAAATCGCTGGTTTGACAAAGCATACAATGACTTAAACGTAGCTAAAAAAATTGGCAGTCATAGGGACTGCCGATAGAAGTGAAAGCTTATAACTTAAATACGAATATCTATCTATCTATATATATATAAAAATGAAACCCGTTTTCCTTGGTCACGGCATCACGCGTGAATGGCTGGACCGATTTCACTAATTCTTTTCTTGTTGTATTTGTTATTACTAGGAGAAGGTTCTTACGGAAAAAAATATTAAGAAAATCTCTCAGAAATATTAAAAAATATACATTTAATTTTGCATACTAAGGCGGTACGAAGTTCGCCGGGTCAGCTAGTTTAAAATAATTAAAAAAAACAACGCAAGCATGTCGTTGATGCGGAGCGTTAAAGAATTGTTCACTTCAATTACGGTCTACGAAACAGTGTCGTATTTTTTGGTAGACATCAAAGCCTTATTGCCAAGTAAACATAATCACCACGGTAGTCTGTGTATCCAATAAAGGAATTAAGCACGCCAACACCGTGATACGCCACAAGGAATGCTTAATCAACTAGCAATTACCCACACTTTGTCGTCTCGCCTACGTGGCATATTGGTAACATAATATGTTAATTATACACTACATAATCCCCATTTAGGCTCAAACTTAGTTATGGAAATACTGATTTAATCCGCGTAGACTTAAGTTTTTAACATCATGTAGGAACTCATTGCTTTTGTAATAATAGGATGGGGGGATGAAAAGTAACCCATGCCAGTCTCCGGGATGCGAGCAATCTCTGTATATACAAAACTTTGGCAAAATCGGTTAAGCTGATGGTAACATGACGTCATGGCTATATTCAGTAACCTACAGGACCATGTTTTGTGGAGATCCTTGCAGGAAACATTCGTCCAGCAGTGGATGTCTCATTGAAGTGGATTTGTATTGATGCGGTGACGACGAATTAAACACTTTGCTAGCTGTACTTAGGTCCAATACCTTGTTCCTTGACCATGTCCTCCTAGAACTGAAGCGCCATAGAACGACATATTAATTAATTTTATATTACAGTTCCACCACCTTTCTGGGTTTAGGTATGGGAGAAAAATGGTAGCAAAAATGCGCAGAAACAAACAAAGACGCAACCGCAAGCACATATTATGAAATAATATACCGCTCCGTTCTATCGCGATCGTGGGTCAAAAAACATGTTGCCAAGCGATATATACCTACTGCTGTGGTAACGTAGAACTAAAATTATATATATCTATTATCTACTGCACTGTCTGCAGCTCAAAAAGCGAATTAAAAAGCGAAGATTCTACGTACCTCCATGGTGAGGATGCACGCTGAGCAGTAGGCAGTACGCCGCGGCTAGTGGTGGGCTGGGTCACATGCACCGGCGCGGCGTCGCGTCGGGGAGTTCTTGAAAAGGTGAGGATTCTACGTACCTCCATGGTGAAGATGCACGCTGAGCAGCAGGCAGGGCTTGTCGCCAGTTTTACGGCAGCAGTCGAGTAAGTACGTTGCGGCTGGTGGTGTGCGGGGCCGGAGGTCATCATAAAGCGACGGTTCTATGTACCTCCATGGTGAGGATGCACGCTGAGCAGCAGGCAGGGCTCGTTGCCAGGGTAATGGCAACAGTCGAGCTAGTACATTGCGGCTGGCGGTATGCGGGGCCGGATATCATCAAAAAGAGATGATTCTACGTACCTCCATGATGAGGATGGACGCTGAGCAGCAAGCAGAGCTCGTCGCCAGGGTCGCGGCAGTAGTTGAGTAATTACGTTGAACCTGGCGGTGTGCGGGGCCGGATGTCATCAAAAAGCGAGGATTCAACGTACCTCCATGATGAGGATGCACGCTGAGCAGCAGGCAGGGCTCGTCGCCAGGGTCGCGGCAGCAGTCGAGTACGTCGCGGCTGGTGGTGTGCGGGGTCACCGGCACCGGCGTCGGCGACCAACCCGCGCCGGTTTCGCACCACACTCGCACTATCATCTGAAATGACAAACAACGTGTTACGACCAGCTCTTTTTATTTTTATTTATAGACCAGCGCGTGGCTACTTTCAAACTTGCTGCCAATTTATAATGCAGTCTATGGTTGAGCGCGCTTGATCTCTTGATTTGTACTATACTATTATTAAAAGTGCTAAATAATATAAAATCATATTAAAGTGACCTCTCCGTTACGATGCCTGGGTTGTGCTAAGGCCCTGGGTTTGACTACCTACCCTATAGTTCTTATCCATATATACATATATAGCAAATATACTCCCTCAGCTCATAGATCTCTGTCTATTATTTTGGTCTACTCTGTATTTCGGTACGGCAAAAACCGAGAGCTGTGACAAGCGCATAAACTCCTCAGTTCAAAAGTGAACTCTAGAGCTTGAAGAAACTAAAGGCTGGCAATTGGCATCAACCATAGCTGCTGTCCCTCTCCTGCGAACTTATTCAATGAATTTGAGAGGTATATTTACAATAACGGTCATACGCATTTAGCTAGTAGATAAACCTACTACTAATAGGACAAAAAGAAACAGGCAGTTATACTTCGTAAGAAGTCGGTGGTAAGTACCATGTACCAATCAGCCTAACAAAGAGACATTTTCACCTGTTACAAGTAATTAATTGACTTTATCAAAATGTAAATCAGCCAATATAAATACAATTAATACCGCAGTTAATAGATAGGCAACCACTTTCGCCCGTCTTTCTGTCTGTCTGTCGAGTGTCAGCGCGAACAAGTAGTTTCTTCTACTTTAGGTCACAACAGTATTTTTTTTTATCATTTTGGCCCTTAAGTTAAACCACCTTAAAGTCTAAAATTGCTTGAATTAAAAAGTTCAGTTTTGTCATTTGTAAACTAATATATAAGACATTAATTACTTCGAGTCTATAGGGAGCCGAAGTAATGAAGGAATACATAGTCAAATTAGATCGCATAAACTGTACCTTCTACTTTGTAGTAAAATGGATTGCAGTGAAGAAATAGTCCTAAACAGATATCGAGACCTGTTGGTCTTCATAGACACAAATAATCAAATTTTATCGGTGAATTAAGTATATAAGTCCACCTTGCTGGCTGTACCTGCTGCTCTTCTCTGCAGTGCGCGAAGCGACTTGAGCGTGATACGTGGCGTCCTACCGTACGTTTTCTGCCGTATATTGTTTACGTCCAAGCCTTTATGATCTACTAGATTATGCCCGCGGTTTCATCCGCGTTATTTAAGTTTTTTAATTCCTACGGGACATCCTTGATTTTACTTGATAAAATATAGCCTATGTCCTTCCCCGGAATGCAACTTATCTCTATACCAAATTTTATCAAAATCAGTTGAAAAGATGGGTCGTTAAAGGGCCGTGAACATAGTAGACACTAGACAGACAGACAGACACACTTTCGCATTTATAATATTAAATATGGATGTTTAGACACACAATTTGAGCTCGCTGTACCTTCAGCATTTATTATTGCCACAAAATTCATATTTCCATTAAAAAGGTAATACACAAAACTACTGGTGCGGATCGATCCTTTCACTGTAGCAAAACATAATATTGTTAAAGATATTTTGCAAGAATTGCCGTTGAAAACGTGACATTTTGGAGTCGTGTTCTAGTTAGTCTTCTACTAGATCAATGATCTATTTATTGTTTGAGACCTTTAAATTGCAATGTACAATGTACTCATAAATAAATTATGCTCTGCAATTTTTAGATACTTAGTATTTCTTTTCTATTCAATAATGAAAAATCTTCGTATAAATATTTAAGTAAGTAAATACCTATATAAATAGCCTACCACTAACATTCATATATCATATAAATATATATAAAAAAATACACCATCCAAACGATCCTGGCTCAGCAAACGATTAGGAATTATTTATTAAAAACATACCTCAACGATATAAAGTTCATCAGGTAGGTTGCACCTGAACTAAAATCTGCCTAAGTCTAAATAACCCTTTCGTAGCCAAAAATTGCCCAATTTTGCTAATCTTTTTCGGTGTAAATGTTAGATTGCCATTAATACTTAAATGTTTATAATTGATTAAATTAACAGATGTTTGTAAACGACACCACATTTTACAAAATCTTATGAGAATTGCCTTGGAGAATTTCCCGAAATGTGAAAGATAAACAAACAAATAACTTTACTACTCGGTGTTTTTTTTATATTCCACTAGCAGATCGGCGACTTCGTCCGCGTGAATTAAGGTTTGTTGGTTCTCAAACTCTTTAATTTTCCGGGATATAAAGTAGCCTATGTGCTATCCAGACTATAATCCATCTCTGTGTCAAATTTCATCCAGATCCGTTCAGCCGATCTGGCGTGATTTAGTTACAAATATCCATTCATCCATCCAAACTTTTGCATTTATAATATTAGTATAAAGATGACAGAATATACAAGCTAGCAATGTAACTAATCGAGGAGCTCTATCTGTAACAGGATTAGGTGATCTGCACTGACCTCCGCAATACGTTGAAGATGAACAGATAGGACGGCCACTGTTCGATTATCGGCAGGTGAAAGTGACAGTAACCGGGACTGACGGCTTTAAGTGCTCTCCGAGGCACAGAGGGATATCCTTGGGAAGTCGACTTTGCTTTATATGATTTTATAGACGTTTGACTCGTGTCGTGTAGTTTTTAGGAATAACAGCCAAGCCAAGTTTTGTCTATTTGTGCTTATACCACAGAATTCGCTTTTAAATTCTGCCGAAACAATGCTGGCGAGCGCTCACCTATGCGTCGCTTTGTTGACGAATACCACAGAAGCTTTGACAAAGTTGATATCTTTGCTCTGTCTGCGGGCAGATATAAAAAGGCTGTCATCAAAATTTTGAGGGAAAAACAATTTTTATAAGGTTTTTATAAGGGTGGTGTACCTACCTATTAATACATATTGGACAAGAGGTTGGAACCATTTATGTACCTCATCTTCTCTATTCTATTTTCTTATTGTTTCTGTTTATTTATTACTTATTTATATATTGTTAGTAATTTAAATTTTTGTGTTATATTTTAGCATATATATTATTGTAGCATATATAACATTTATATAATTCAGATAAGTTTAATACGGCTGTCGCTTGTTTATTTAATAAATGTCGCCTTCATTTTCAAAATTTTAAATTGTTAACCCGTGGATGGTGTCGTGGATTGCACATATTTCGTTAATATTTTGTTTTTGTTAAGATAATAATGTTTAATGTGTAAGTGTTGATCGACCCCAATAAATAAAAAAAATACAAATAGGATTTAATACGTTGTACTTATACCACAGCTTATACGCCAGTCACGCGTTAGGTCGGAACAAATGCACTGTACTGATATGTTGGGATGTTTTTGGGATAGATAGGTAGGTACTAATAGTGTTTAAGCAACTTCAAAAGACCTGCTCGCAACGACCTCAATTTACATAGACGGGCCCTGTCGAACAACAATTAGCCATGTTTCCCAAAACGTTCCAGCTAAAATACCCATTCGAAGTTGAAGGGTACCTAGTTCTTCATAATCATCATCTTTTCAAACCATTCCCGACTCACTAGGTACATACTTTGCACGAAGCTCCTCTCGGAATGAGAATGGCTTGACCGAGGCCGGCGCGTTTATTAGGGTTGCGTAGGCAGCCCCTATGGTGCGACTACAAATCGTCACCTCCATGGCAAACTTACGAATCTGCAGTTTTAGTGAAATCAATATTTCGAGGAAAATCCGTAACCGTAACCAAATGTGGTTCTGCATACTGTGGTAAAGTTACGTATTTCTGTCACTGATAGTTACAGACTTCAAATTCACGATACGGTGTTTCATGGAAATATTGATTTTACTAAAACTGCAAATTCGTATGTTTGCCATGGAGGTGATTTATGTCCGTTCGGTCATATTAAGCATATTTTAGTAACTATTAGCTACAGACTTGAAAAGAATAGTCTTAAATAATTTTTACCCAACGTTTTTGCAAATAAAGGAATTCAAAAATCATTATTATTACTATTACAAAAGGGTCTGAAATGGGGGGTGAAAATTTTAATGTGGTGAGTGGTCGAGTGGGGTATCATATGAAAGGGTTTACGTAGCTTATTCTTATTTTTTTTTATATAAGTCTCTTAGCTTTTGACTTATGGTGAAAAATGACAAAAAAACACTGTTTCCTCCCCTTACTTTTAAATAAGTCGAGTTTTATCTAAGTAAGCGTGATTACCTACAGGGTGACTATATTAGTCCAGGTATGTATACCAACATTTGCTTGGCGTGTTCTAGAAATTGCATCTCTTTAGGAAAAGGCAGCACTCTAGTGAAGAACATTACCCCATTTTCCTTGGTTATCTCGTTTCTACCGTAAAATAAACTAAAAATTGCAAGCGACAAGCTATTTCAAGAAACTTTAAAAGTAATGGAGGCACCGAAGTGCAAACATCGCCTCGTGAGCCCCACCTGGTGGAAAGTGGAATTGAATCACATTACTGAAACTATTAGGTGCCAAGTGAAGTTAGTATAACGTTAGGATTTTACACACTAAATACCCAAAAATTATAAAAAAAACAAATATGGAGCAAAAACAATTATAATATGGAAAAACATCGCTATGTTATAAAATCTATACTAAAATTATAAATGAAATTATGAAGACATTAGACAGCTAGCTGCACTTTTCTCATATCATAGCCCGATGAGTCTGAGAGATGAAAAATCTGACACGACCGGAGAACGATCAGGCGCAAAACTGACGTTACGTTTACGTGCCTTCCGAGGCACGGGAGTCAAACACCGCCAACTTGCTAGCTCCGGACTAGAACTGAGAATTTCTTGTTAGAAAAACCCATTCTTCTTTCTTTGTGTCCTGGGAAGTGGGATTATTTTCCGCACTTAAAATACCTATTACTAGCTGATGCCCGCGACTTCGTCCGCGTGGATTGAGGTTTTTGGTTCCTGCAGGAGCTCTTTAATTTTCCGACAAAAATAGTCTGTGTTATTCCAGATTATAATCTATCTCTGTCCCAAATTTCATCCAGAGCCGTTGAGCCGTTCTGGCGCGATTGAGTAACAAATATCCATCCACCCATACACCCATCCATCCATCTAACTCGCATTTATAATATTAGTATAGATGAACAGGTAGGTAAGTACGTCAACATGAGCTTACTCTGTTTCTTCATCAAACAAGAGCAAACACCGATCATAATCACCTCGACTCTCCGTCAATTCATCAAAACCATCAACGTAATCGTGTTTGTTACTCAGAACTGAATGAGCTTAGTTGCTATTCATTAGCTTTTGAATTACACCGCTCCATTTTATATGAATGCGCGACAAGAGCTTTAAATTGCTTAGAACTTTATAAAGCCTTTCAATTTTCCAGTATTAATGTCACGGATGTGTGCAAATAAAGAACCCATTTAATTTTTTCTATAAAACCCTGAGTCCTGACTCTATTTATAACGTCATGTTAAAATAAAAGCCTGTTAGTAATTCCTATATAATACAAGTCACAAAAGCTCGGCAGGGGCAAAATCACACCCCTATACATAATAGGGACAGAAATTAGGTGTTTAATATGCGCGAGTACTTCACTTTTTTATTCTAACAAATCATACTAATACCTATTAAAAATGCGCAAGTGTGCTTGATGGTTTGTCGTTCAGTCACGACGCAACAGAGCAACGTGATGACGTAATTTTTGCATGGGTATCCTTGGTTAAGGCGCTGTGAGCTCATGAGATGAAAAGCACAGGCGCGCGGGGGTGAAATGAAGCAAGCGCATGTCGCAAAAAACGCATGAAATAATTTGTAAAAAAATTAATATTTACTTTTCAATACAAATGAATCCGACAATGTGTTTGAGTTAGAAATATGAATTGTATCTTATATTTTTAGAGTTAATTATTGGTTTCAATAAGAAAGGTAAATTAAGAGGTATGTTTAAAATAAATTTCAATGCAAAGATTTTTTTTAAATTGTGTTTTGAGATGCGCCAATGGCTGCTCAAAGGTCTTGAAAACAGCACATTATTTTTACAAGCATTCATTATGTTGTGGGAGCGAATACGCGAGTTAATCACCAGGCAGCAGGCGCGCGCGTCAGCCCGCGGCGGACCGGTCTTACCTCACCCCGCGCGCCCGCGCGCCTCCAACATAACGGGACAACGGCCGGCGCGGCGACGCTAATCGCTGTCGCTTGGACATAGACTAGTGCGCGCCCGACAGTCTCACGCGAAGCCCGTGTCGCTCGGTACAATTTCTAACCGCTATCCGCTACGCCTTTGTCGCGACGTCATATTTTTCTGTTGTAAAAACTAATCTTTCTTCTTTCCTTAATATATGCCTTAACTTCTATCTATCTACTGTTTCTATCATACTTCCTATCGCTACCCCAGCTACAATGTCACCGTTTGATGGATACACTTCTTTTAAAAACCCCCTTTTAAACTACACAGGCCCTTAAATACCTGGAGTAATATATTATGTATAGACAACTTTTAATCCCTGAAAATAAAGTTCTCGTGGGAATTATAAAAACTTAATCTACGTGGACGAAGTCGCGGGCCATCAACTAGTCGATCATTAAATTATTATACAGCCATTTATGTTTACCAAAAATGGACAATAAGCGAAAGTTAATAACCATAATATCCAAGAAAAGCCTGGGAAAATGACTTCTTTACGGCGTAATACCTATTCTGTGGTATTACCTACGGATAATATAAGTTATGCATATGCGCTGCAGAATATTCCTTGAAAAGGGCTGATTTCCTGCAAAGCTCTTTTTGTATTGGTTTACGCTTGAATACAACTTTTATAAGGTGTGCATAGGCTAGAATTTGTCTACATTATACCTTACTAGCTGATGCCCGCGACTTCGTCCGCCTGGTTTAATTTTTTTGATACCCGCAGGAACTCCTCAATTTTCCGGGATAAAAAGTAGCTTATGTCACTCTCCAGGTCCTTAACTATACCTATGTCAAAAATCACGTGGATCCGTTGCTCCGTTGCGGCGTGATTGAAGGACAAACCAACAAACCATTAAACCAAAAAACCAACAAACAAACACACTTTCGCATTTATAATATTAGTATAAATATAATAACAAGAAAAGTTACAATATAAAATTAGTCTCTCAGATATAAGATAAGTAGGTAAACAAGTGACACAAATAAGTCTTTTCGCTGAAATACGTAAGGTACACCATTCGCTAGGCGATTAGGACTTTTTCGCCGCAAACGAACGATGCCATCGTGGTACGAGTGAAATACAGGTAGAAAACCTAAGTCGAGAAGGTTTGAAGCGCGTCGCACGCTTTTCGCGAAGGTTTTTGTGATTTATTTACCTTTTGTACTTATACTCTATGTGTTAGCTTTCCCTACCTAACGAAAGTCCTATAGCAATTTAGGAATGTTACTTTTGTAACATTTTACGTTACTTTTGACCCTCTCATGTTACCTCCATGTTACACGACTCAAAATGTTACTTTTACGTAACTTTTAGGACTTCATAAAAAATATTTAATTTTTTTCCGCAATAATCGTGTTAAACGGAATGCAACCGAGAAAGTTTTCTTTCGTCGTGTTGGCGCTTCTTTGTTTTCGGCACCGACCAGAAAAAAAAGGTTTTCGGAGTGACGCGTCACTCGCCTGTTTTTCTGAATCTTCCATCCCGCTTACTTCAGCGAGCGAGGCGCGAGCGGGGCAGTGTATCCGTCACTCGGCACTCGTCAGTGTCAACATAGTGTTAATCCGCCAGCAGGGCGAACGCGTGACTTCTGCATCAATCATTGTTACAGTATCAATCGATGTGATTGGCTGAATTTATGGTATTCTTGTTGCGTCAATGGATTTTGCCCAATAGTGGAAGAGTGTTATGCACTCAGAGGTGATTGCGATCGTTAAACCGTAGCTGTCAGTTTTAGCCGGCCCTGCAGCAGGAGTATAGTGTTCTGTAGGGTCAGTTCACTTTGTATTTTGTTTGTATGTTTTATTCTCTGTGACTCAACAATTCTCAAGAATTAGATTTTTACCATCGAATCTCCGCTGCGACCAAGGTAGTAAGTTTACTCAGAAGGATTAGAATCCAGAGCCGTTAAACCAGTTAAATAAAAAATATAGTGTTAAGTTAACACTGAGAGTTAACAAAACGAATTTGAAATTCCCGCGTAAATATCACTTGTACAGCCTCTCATAGTCAAACAGTGTTGCCAGATCATCCGAAATAAGACCGAAGACGATTTCAATTCTTTTAGGCATACTAGTCACGTTGATGCACGTTGATGTCTCTATATTATACTCACAGGTATTAATTACTATACATGCAAAGTTTTCCGTTCAAAGTTTTGTCTTTAGGTAGGTATAGTCTTATTTTAAGGACACAACATTTACATTAAACTAACATAATTAATAAGTATGTATTTGATTCATGAAAATGTGTGCTTCAATTCGCGTCAGTTTGACTATATTGCTCAGGATAAAATCTTTGGTAAAGTGTAATAGTTTCGTTTTCCACATAATATATTCTGTGTTACTTTTCTCGTGAAAATGTTACTTATTGAGCTAACTCATGTTACTTTTGACTATCTGCCACTGGCAACACTGCATAGACTAGTGCGCGCCCGACAGTCTCACGCGAAGCCCGTGTCGCTCGGTACAATTTCTAACCGCTATCCGCTACGCCTTTGTCGCGACGTCATATTTTTCTGTTGTAAAAACTAATCTTTCTTCTTTCCTTAATATATGCCTTAACTTCTATCTATCTACTGTTTCTATCATACTTCCTATCGCTACCCCAGCTACAATGTCACCGTTTGATGGATACACTTCTTTTAAAAACCCCCTTTTAAACTACACAGGCCCTTAAATACCTGGAGTAATATATTATGTATAGACAACTTTTAATCCCTGAAAATAAAGTTCTCGTGGGAATTATAAAAACTTAATCTACGTGGACGAAGTCGCGGGCCATCAACTAGTCGATCATTAAATTATTATACAGCCATTTATGTTTACCAAAAATGGACAATAAGCGAAAGTTAATAACCATAATATCCAAGAAAAGCCTGGGAAAATGACTTCTTTACGGCGTAATACCTATTCTGTGGTATTACCTACGGATAATATAAGTTATGCATATGCGCTGCAGAATATTCCTTGAAAAGGGCTGATTTCCTGCAAAGCTCTTTTTGTATTGGTTTACGCTTGAATACAACTTTTATAAGGTGTGCATAGGCTAGAATTTGTCTACATTATACCTTACTAGCTGATGCCCGCGACTTCGTCCGCCTGGTTTAATTTTTTTGATACCCGCAGGAACTCCTCAATTTTCCGGGATAAAAAGTAGCTTATGTCACTCTCCAGGTCCTTAACTATACCTATGTCAAAAATCACGTGGATCCGTTGCTCCGTTGCGGCGTGATTGAAGGACAAACCAACAAACCATTAAACCAAAAAACCAACAAACAAACACACTTTCGCATTTATAATATTAGTATAAATATAATAACAAGAAAAGTTACAATATAAAATTAGTCTCTCAGATATAAGATAAGTAGGTAAACAAGTGACACAAATAAGTCTTTTCGCTGAAATACGTAAGGTACACCATTCGCTAGGCGATTAGGACTTTTTCGCCGCAAACGAACGATGCCATCGTGGTACGAGTGAAATACAGGTAGAAAACCTAAGTCGAGAAGGTTTGAAGCGCGTCGCACGCTTTTCGCGAAGGTTTTTGTGATTTATTTACCTTTTGTACTTATACTCTATGTGTTAGCTTTCCCTACCTAACGAAAGTCCTATAGCAATTTAGGAACCCTATATTGTGTTGCCGAGATAAAAATTATTATTATCCTATGGTTGCCTCGACTTTGAAAGCTTCTTACCTATGTTGTGCATTTTATCAAGATCTTTATTAATCAAATAAATTTTAATATTTTACCTATTGAAAAAGGAACGTTTTTATACAGCTGGCATCAATATGCAAACTACCGCTGTATCGGAAGGATAACCAGTGTTTTGAATTAATGCCAGGCTTAGAAGTAACACAATATACAAGCGGCATTACTATAAGCAAACTGCCCCAGAGCCCACCGAAGGACCTTTTACCGAAGGAAATTTTCAGCCATATACATCATGCAGCATATTTGCTATATTAATTAGTCTCGTCATCCATGATTTGACGACCTCCGTGGCGCAGTGTGTAGCGCTGTTGCCTTAACGTGCGGAGGTCCCGGGTTCGATCCCCGGCAGGGTCAATTTGGGAATTTATAATTTCTGAATTTTCCCTGGTCTGGCCTGGTAAAGACGTGCCGCCAAGCGATTTAGCGTTCCGGTACGATGTCGTGTAGAAACCAAAAAGGGTATGGGTTTAATATAACTGCCATGCTCCTAACAGGTTAGCCCGCTACCATCTTAGACTGCATCATCACTTACCATCAGGTGTGATCGCAGTCAAGGGCTAGCTTGTAGTTGATAAAAAAAAAAAAAAAGTTGTTGAATAACTAGAACAACAATGTCCAACGAAGAAATTAAAATAAATGTTAAGGCTTAACCTGAAGCGTTTACAAGGCTAGGCTACTTTTCGGAGGTAAGCGCGTTTAAAAAAGTTAAATATCACTTGCTAAATAATGTTCTCAAAGGAGTGTCAAGGATGCAATGGCAGCTAGGTTGCTTCAGCTTATGTAATCGGTAACGCATGTTTATTTTTATAAATATGTGGATAATGGCTACTCGTTTCGGCAATGTAGCAAAAGTTATAGTTGAATAAACTACAATACTGTTGTGTTGAAGCTTGAGGTTTGTTGCTCGATGATCTTACTCAATGCCATCTCTTTAAGCACCTGATTTTATGTCCATATACGTGCTGACGCATAATAACCCAATATTATAGGTATCACCCATATTACAAACCTTCAGAACTCAATCTGAAAACAAATCAACCTAACCTGTAATCAACCTTATCCATTTTTAACTTAAGTATCAACTTATAAGCCACTCTATTTTCAACTAAACTATTTTCAACTAATTGAATATTTTAACCTAACCGACTTGTGTAAAGTTGTCTAAACAATTTTACGTCCTAGCTTGTAAAACGGTTGGTTAGAAAACTAGACAAGCTTTTAATTAGTGGTCAATAATAAAACGCATATTTTAATAACTTGATTATAATCGTCTCAGTACTAATACTTAGTGCTGTTTTTTATTTTTATTTTATCCGAGTAACGAATGTACTTCTGTATTTTTAATCGTGTGGGTATAATGTTCAGTTGTTTCAAGAAGTAAAACCGAAACCATCAATTTTAATTTAAAAGTCTCGCACCCAATATTTCGATTTATCAATTTGTGTTGTAAGCAAATTACAAATTTAAAAACTTTTTGATAATAATTTCTTCCTTCAATTTCCTTTCTACAATCTAACAAAGGTATTATTATCAATTATATAATACTCTTCGCAATATAATTATTTAAAACACTTTGAAACAAAACAAATACAATTCTAAACACGAATGAACTAAATGAATATGAATGAATATTTTTCCCATAAAAGTCGCTAGTCAAAGACTTGAAAAGGGTACCTATTATAGTCTAGAAATAAAGGCTAGGACGCACAAGACATGGGGCGACAGCGTCACGAAGCGGCTTTGCATTCAACGGGATTTCATGAGCCCATGGAATCGTATGGAATATTACGAAAGTAATGCAAGGCAAAGCAGAAGCTAAGACCTAAGTATTCTTGGCAGAGCACACTTAGCCGTCGGTTCTGAATGATTGTCATTATTATCTGATGTTAAATAATCGTTATACTATTGGCACTTAATAAATGTTATAGTCCGCTAGCTATACAACTAGCAGAAATCACCTGTCAATAAAAATATGTCAATGTAAATTTTGGCAAACATGTTAATTCACAAAACTTGCAGAAATGGATTGCTGTGGATTAAATGAATGATTGATTGAATGGATTTTAGAAATTACATCTAGTGGACAACCTTAAACCTAAAATTCGTCGTCGTAGCTTTAAACCTAAAAGTTGAAATCGTTCTCTTCATGAATTCCTAAATACAGAATAGCCTTACTATATTCCTAAGAAAACCCCTGCCAATAAGTGTTTTGTAGAAGTTTAGGGTCCACCACCCATCGCAATGCGAAAATGACAACACCGACAGAGTTGATGCAGTGCTGCTGCCGCCTTGCTATGTGTTTATCCAGGTCTTATGCGCGGGTGTAAAAAGCCTTTGGTATTCTATAAACGCGTTTGCTTCCTTTATTACCCTTGCAAAAGTCTCCCAGCTGCCTTGGAGCAGATGTTTACGTAATTACGTGTAGGGGTGCCTAGCGTTCAAGCTGTGGGTAATTGTTTTTTAACCTACTGAAATACGTTGAAAGCACAGCTTGGTGCATTTTAACATACTGTTAAAATACTTGGCAATACTATATTATTTATTCCGTTCGTCTGCGCTGGGGTCTGTTTTCTATATTATATATTTACTATTACTATTTCTATATTACTATAATATTATAAATGCAAAAGTTTGGATGGATGGATGGATGGATGTTTGTTACTCAATCATGTCAGAACGGCTGAACGGATTTGGATGAATTTGACACCGAGATAGATTATAGTCTGGAATAGCACATAGGTTACTTTTTATCCCAGAAAATTAAAGATTTCCCGCGGGAACCAATAAACCTCAATCCACGCGGACCAAGTCGCGGGCATCAGCTATTTTGACTAAACACTAATCAAATTAGGTATATACCAATTAGATAGCATCATCATTGGCATTACCACAAGGTGAGTTCGCAGACCGCAGTCAAGGGCTAACTATGAGCGGTTAAAAAAATCGGCAGTTTCTGCAGAAGGATCAGATAATTGACGGTTTCTTAATATTTTGTTTGAAAATCTTACCGGAATCATATTTGGGGGACATGTGTGGTTACGCCTTTATGCTACTGCCTGCCTGCAAACAAAAAGGATACAAAAATAAATAAATAATTTATCAATGCCTTAGGAGTCACATTCTTAGTTCTTAATTAATATAATGTTAATAAGACATGTAAAGCGATCAATAAATAAACAATTAATTAATTGAGGTTGTTAGTCAAATTCTTGGCGCTGATGTATTATCCCCCAAATTTTATTTAAAGTACCAAAATCAGATCTAACTCAAAAATAATAATTATTGGTTTACTAGATGATACCCGCGACATCATCCGCGTGGATTAAGTTTTTTCAATTCTCGCGGTAATTCCTTAATTGTCCGGAATAAAAACGGACCCCATTGATACATGTTTTAACTAGGTTTTGTGTATGACTAACTATGTACCTACTATCTAAGTTTTAAATACTTATACTGACTATATAATTCCCGCGGGAACTCTTCAATTTTCCGGGATAAAACTAGCCTGTGTCCTTCCCCGGGATACAACCTACCCCTGTACCAAATTTCATCAAAATCGGTTGAACAGGTGGGCCGTGAAACCGTAGCAGACAGACAAACACACTTTCGTTTTTTACATCCTATATTATATATATCTTCTAACTCGTAGATGATATTCTTCAGAATCAATGCGTAAACAATTATTATTTGCAATTATTATTTAGTATAGTTACTCCGGAATAACATATTTTTTTTTTTTATTTAACTGGTTTAACGGCTCTGGATTCCAGTCCTTCTGAGCCTCCGGAATAACATAGATATCAACGTCAGAACATACCAGCCAACAAGACACGATGGTTCGGAGTAAGTTTGAGACATGTCTGAGAACTTCATAAGCTTCACTGACACGAGCTTAAAGGTGTAGGATTAGTAAATCTACTTTGTGGGTGTATTTACATTCAAACAATACAAACTACGTAATGGTACTCAGCAATTAACAACATCTGAAGTTTCTCTTAGAAAATAAAGCTGAAAGCTCTCGTTGTGAATTTCAAAAAATACCTACAACATACATTCTTCTGGTCTGTATGTATTAAGGAAGTGTACTTTGGGAATAAGTATATTTATTTACTTGCTATAATATAATAAAGTTTTACTAGCGGATGCCCGCGACTTTGTCTGCGTGGTTTGAGGTTTTTTGGTTCCCGCAGGAACTCTTTAACTTTCCGGGATAATAAGTACCCTATGTGCTATTTCAGACTATAGTATATCTCTGTGACAAATTTCAACCAGATCCGTTCAGCCGTTGGGGCGTGATTAAGTAACAAACATCCATACATCCATATATCCATCCAAACTTTCGCATTTATAATATTAGTAAGATAGTAAGATATTGAGCGCATTTCAACTTAAATCTATATAAATAAAAAAAATCAATCGCTGAATGTATCGAATCGCATCACTTCAGAACGGCGGCACCTATTTGGCTAATTCTTTTTTTATTGTGTTTATAATTGTCGGGACAAGGTTTGTATAATAGAAAATGTTTCAAAAATTGCATGGAAAAGTAAAAAAATGGGTAAAAATCTCCATATTATACACAAGTAATAAAATTAAAAATTTTAAAAAACCCACGACGAACTGCTGACCTCCATTGAAACAACAATTAGAACTTAACAAAAGTATATATATTATAAAATAATATCTAAAACACAAAAATGCATATTTGCCGGCTCAGTAGTTTTTTTGACCAGCGTGGTGGACTATGGCCAAACCCTTCTCATTCCGAGATAAAACTTGTGCTTAGCAAGGTGTCATATATAATATGTATGTTAAATTTTAATATTCTGATAAAAATTGTTAGAAAAAATGTGATCACTTAAGGAGTTCCTGTGACCACTTTTTGGCTCCATTATGTCGAGACCCTGGGCAGCATCTAGGTACAAAGCGCTCGTCAAGACAAATCAAAAGAGACCAAATACGACGGGTTTACGATGAGAATTTAAGGAGTTCCCATTTTTTTTTTTTTTTTTTTTTTATCCACTACAAGCTAGCCCTTGACTGCGATCTCACCTGATGGTAAGTGATGATGCAGTCTAAGATGGTAGCGGGCTAACCTGTTAGGGGCATGGCAGTTATATTAAACCCATACCCCTTCGGTTTCTACACGGCATCGTACCGGAACGCTAAATCGCTTGGCGGCACGTCTTTGCCGGTAGGGTGGTAACTAGCCACGGCCGAAGCCTCCCACCAGGCCAGACCAGGGAAAATTCAGAAATTATAAATTCCCAAATTGACCCTGCCGGGGATCGAACCCAGGACCTCCGCACGTTAAGGCAACAGCGCTGCACACTGCGCCACGGAGGTCGTCACACCTTCACGTTCACGTCCCATGAACACCTCCTGGCTCCATCATGAGACCCTGGGCAGCATCTAGGTACAAAGTGGTAGTCAAGACAAATCAAAAGAGTCCAAATACGACGGGTTTACGATGAGAATTTAAGCAGTTCTCATGACCACCTCCTGGCTCCATCATGAGACCCTGGGCAGCATCTAGGTACAAAGTGGTAGTCAAGACAAATCAAAAGAGTCCAAATACGACGGGTTACAATGAGAACTTAAGGAGTTCCCATGAGCACCTCCTGGCTCCATCATGAGACCCTGGGCAGCATCTAGGTACAAAGCGCTCGTCAAGACAAATCAAAAGAGTCCAAATACGACGGGTTTACGATGAGAATTTAAGGAGTTCCCATGACCACTTCCTGGCTCCATCATGAGACCCTGGGCAGCATCTAGGTACAAAGTACTAGTCAAGACAAATCGAAAGAGTCCAAACACGACGGGTTTACGATAAGAACTTAAGGAGTTCCTATGACCACCTCCTGGCTCCATCATGAGACCCTGGGCAGCATCTAGGTACAAAATGCTAGTCAAGACAAATCAAAAGAGTCTAAACACGACGGGTTTACGATGAGAACTTAAGGAGTTCCTATGACCACTTACCAAATCACGATTGCAGCTCAGCTTGATTGTCTATGATCCTAAAACCTGGAACCTTCTCACAAGCTATACATATCGAATGCAAAAAACCTCATTTCAATCGGCCCAGTACTTTTTGAGAAAAATAGTAACATATTGAAAAAATTAAATCATAAACTACAGCTCAGCTTGGTTGTCCATGGTCCTAAAATATATCTAAGAACCTTCTGACAAGCTATACAATACCACACACATACACACACACACAATACTCATTCACACACAACACCCACTCACTCACAACACATATACTCACATTCACACACAACACACAACACCCATAAGTACTCATGCAAACTCAAGCCTACACACACATGCATTGTTGTATTCTTCTTGTGTCTCGAGTTGGAAGCCCTGTTTTCCGAGACACAGTTTTAACTAGTTCGGAGAACAGGTGCACAATAATATCTAAAATGTATATCAACTATATTAGTTTTATCCTAGGTGTAAGGCTATAAATGTTATTTAGTTGTCCCACACTATATTTATGAAATAAACTTATCTTATCTTAAGCTATACATATCTAATGCAAAAAACCGCATCTCAATCGCCCCTGTACTTTTTGAGAAAAATGGTAACATATTGAAAAATTAAAATCATAGACTACAGCTCAGCTTGGTTGTCTATGGTCCTAAAATATATCTAAAAAGCTTTTCACATAATATACATATCTAATGCAAAAAACCGCATCTCAATCGGCCTAGTACTTTTTGAGAAAAATGGTAACATATTGAAAAATTAAAATCATAGACTACAGCTCAGCTTGGTTGTCTATGGTCCTAAAATATATCTAAAAACCTTCTCACAAGCTATACATATCTAATGCAAAAAACCGCATCTCGATCGGCCCAGTACTTTTTGAGAAAAATGGTAACATATTGAAAAATTAAAATCATAGACTACAGCTCAGCTTGGTTGTCTATGGTCCTGAAATATATCTAAGAACCTTCTTACAAGCTATACATATCTAATGCAAAAAACCGCATATTAATCGGTCCAGTAGTTTTCCAGGAAAACGGTAACAAAAAAGTGCACAAACAAACAAACAAACAAACAAACACACAACCTCTTAGGGCAAACACATATACCGTCTCCGTTTCGTCGAGGGTAAAAAGTAAATGAGACATAAGTGAGACATAAGACGGTAGAGAAATCTTCAAATAAATTTATCGGCAAAGACGTGCCGCCAAGCGATTTAGCGTTCCGGTACGATGCCGTGTAGAAACCGCAGTCAAGGGCTAACTTGTAGTGGATTAAAAAAAAAATATGACAGATTGACGATGAGTTCTTCAATTTCATATTATGTAGGTACATTAATTATCCTGGGAAAAAAACCAGTTGCCACGGGGCTTGATAAGACCTAAAATCCACGTGAACGAAGTCGCGGGCATCAGCTAGTAATGATAATATAATTCTTCCGAAATATCTTAACTAGAATTGCGGAAAAGGTTACATTAAAATATACTTATTCAGATACGGATATAAGCCCGCTTCGCACCTGGTTATAAAAAAAAGATCATTGTTATAAAACCTAATCATTTTCCTATCTTGTTTTGACATTAATCTTTACTCTGTGATAGCGATTTATCTCCGGGGTGGTCCGGTACCTAATGTGATAGAGATGGGTTCAAAAAGGTTTATTAAATCTCTAATTCGATTAGGTAGATACCGCCCGGCTTCTAGAATCCTTTACCATTGCGAAGATTAGATAAATCTTTGAAATTGTATATCGTCATTGTCGGCTACACTTTATACATTTAACGTTCATTTCTTTTGATAAGATATTACTTTTAACTTATTTATCCAATTACTTAACTGGACAATGCCTGCGACTTCATTTGTGTGGATTTTGGTTTTTCGAAAAAGCTGTGTAGATTTATTGAATTATGGAATTATGATATCATACTTAATATTATAAATGCGAAAGTGTGTTTGTTTGTTGGTTTATTAGTTTTTGGGTTTGTCCTTCAATCACGCCGCAACAGAGCAACGGTTCGACGTGAATTTTGGCATGGGTATAATATGTCTTGAC
Source organism: Erebia aethiops (assembly GCA_923060345.2). Classification (NCBI taxonomy): domain Eukaryota; kingdom Metazoa; phylum Arthropoda; class Insecta; order Lepidoptera; family Nymphalidae; genus Erebia; species Erebia aethiops. The sequence continues at coordinate 731,726 of CAKLPR020000011.1, forward strand.
ATATACCTGGAGAGTGACCTTTACCCCTTTTAACCCTGAGAGAAGTTCCCGCGGGAATAAAAAAAACTTAAACACCGCGAACGAAGTCGCGGGCATCAGCTAGTGAGAGATAATGTCACCGTAAAGTTGTAAATAATAGCATAGGTATATTGTTGAGTAATTACTTTGTAAAATAATTGCATAATTTGATCCAAATAACAACATCAGAGCTGTTGATAAAAACAACGACACAAAAACGGTACTTCCGAAATGTTAGCAGGGCCCGGGATTTCCACACGGAGTCAGACTCGGACCCACCTTCGATTGTGCCGGTTGACGGTTCATTGTATGCAAATCGCTCGCCGTTCGCCGCGCCTTTCCCGCCGCTACCAAATATTTCACACAGCGAGCGACAGCCATCGAAAGCCCAAATTGCGTGACCCCCGCTATCGACGCTCCCATAAGCATTCCCCGAACCGCGGGACAACCAATTTGTCCCTTCCATGTCGCTGACTTCGACGCGTGGGCGCCTATAAGACCTTGTGCAGAAGGAGCGAATTGGCCGCTTGTCGGCTTGCTTGAAATCGTCCGCGCTTTGACTACGTACTGGACTCCAGCACCGCTCGTGTTATCCTTACTAATATTATAATTGCGAAAGTGTGTTTGTTTGTTGGTTTGTCCTTCAATCACGCCGCAACGGAGCAACGGATCGACGTGATTTTTGGCATGGGTATATTTGAGGACCTGATGGAGAGTGACATAGGCTTTTTACATTTTAATTACATGAATCAAAAAAACTTAAACCAGGCGGACGAAGTCGCGGGCATCAGCTAGTAATTTATAAATTCGCGCTTCTCTTGTAACACGGACTATGAATTGCGTGCAAGGGTGTCAAATATTGTTAAATTTAAATATTATGTTAACACTATAAATGACACCTCTAGTAGGTAGACTGCCTTCGTCAAACTCACGTGCCACGGGTATTACGCGGGAATCAAAATACAATAAACTCCTTGCATCAAACTTTTCTCCCATTGAACGCTCTTTCAGGAGGCAACATAGATACGCGGTAGATATGACGCATTACTTACACGCGAGGCGATTTGCTCCTTCTGGCCATGGTCTAATAAACATTCCGCACACCCGATCCGATAAAAGCGTCGGTTATTATCCAGAGACACACGCTATCATGTCTCGGCTCAGTCAAAAGATAAATTGACTGTCAGAACATTCCAACACCTTATTTGTATTGCTATTCAAACGCTGAGTGCCGTAGTATTTGTGCCGTCACGTCTGAACCCTATCACGCATGCAATTCCTTTCGGTCTTTACAACGGCGTATTAGTCAACTTGTTCTGAACTTTCAATCAGCATCAGTGACTGAAGTCGAGCGCGGTCGTCTCTTGAGTTGAAATTTTAATAGCACGCTTGAGAGTTGCGACCCTCCTGCACTCCAGGCTGCAAATTGTTTGAATTTATGAATATTTAACGTGCAGGAACTATTTCTTGAATACTTATGCGCACTCAGCTATCCGAAATTAAGTGCCATTACATTTGAATATGCATGAAATTCACTTATCTGTGTTCTTTCAACTACGAACTACTAAGGAAAAAATAATTTTTAGAGGGTTATTCACTTTTATGTAGCGTACACAATTGAGAAACATGACAAAACGTCGTTCTCCACTGATGCATCGCGCACAAGTTTTTTTCGGTCCCTAATAAGAAAGAAAGAAAAAACATTTATTTCCAAATTGTGCCATACATAACAAACATACCTAAAGAGGTAGATCACCCCTCAGGGATAAACTATATCACGTATGGCACAACCCAAAAAATGGCCCAGGCTCAGCATAATGCTGTATGTTTAGCGCAAGCACTAACCATACAGCGCTGATTTTCAGCCTGAACCCTGATTCAGGTGACACCACGGAAAAAAACTACGTAACTGCAAGCTGCTAGGATAGGTACTTAAAAATCTACTTATAGCTATACTTATAGTAAACAGCAAATCTATCTATAAAATTTTATACATCTGCAAAAACAACTACAAAAATGTTCAGTAGACTACATACAATTCTCATATAATTAAATTAATTTGTTATAATTATTATTATTATATAATATACTACCTACATAAATAAATAATTAATATAGAAGTATGTATATATATATATACACATTTACATATAGGTATACGTGTAAATAAATTATTAAACGAAATACATATTTATTATATATAATATATAACTTATCAAGAACCATTATATTAAAAGCTACAGAAAAGAGTACTCTGCCACAAGATCCTGACATTCTACCTGTTTCTCCAGAAGGAATTTTTTCAATTTGAATTTGAACGAAACTTTACTTTTTAAATTCCTTACTGGAGGGGGAATATTATTCCAACATTTTGTGGCAGAGTAAGTAAAAGAGCCTCTAAAAGCGGCCGTGCGATGGAGTGGAATACGGAGCCGATTACGACAGTTACGAAGACGGTCTGTCTCTCCATCACCCACCCACTTAAGTTTATGGGCTAAGTAAAAAGGCTTACCCAGTTTAATTACACCGAAAAGCAACCCAGCGAGATGCAACTTCCTCCGCGATCTCATTTTTAATAAACTATGATTGTTCAAATAGGGGGTGACGTGACTTCGCGGAGGAATAGGAAATGTGTTTTAGCTCTAACGCTTTTTAAAACATAATATCTTAATCAGCAGCTCATGACTCTACTTGAAAGTTAAAACCACAGCCACAGAATATAATTTATAGTCCACTGTCCACAGCTTAAAACGTTATTATAGATCTAGTCATTGTGCTTTTAAATACTATATGTACGTACATATAGATGTAAATTACAACAGAAAACTGCATAGAAATGATTATTGTAAAGTATAATAAAATAATTTTACAGGCTTAATATTTTTAAGGGAATGGAAGTAGGTACTACGTACGCCCAAACACAAGTAACATTTCAATTAAACAGTGTTTGTAAGCCAGACGCAAATGAATGCTAATGACGGCAAATGCTAATTTGTGGTATTAGATAAGTGCTACTAAGTGTTAGAAACTGTAATTTAGCGGTTTGGGTGAAACGTTCCGTTAATTAGAGACCGCGGGAAATTTCAGAGTTCATGTATAGAAATGATTCTGTAATGTCAGTGTAATTGTGTTATGTCATAAGCTCTTTCGTATATTCTAGGTAGGGACAGGGGGCATACCACCATCGCTTAAAGCCGTATTATTTTAATATTGTTGACGTTCGTTGTTTTAGAATTATAATCCTTACTTTAGGGACGGTAAGGTAAGTGACATAAAGCGGTCATTTTGAAATAATACTGCTTTAAGCGGTGGTAGTAACCCCCTGTTCCTATTTTTGTGTTCTTTACGCTATCACTAGGTACTTGCCGGATATGCAGAAGTTCCCACTTCCCAGGGTACTTCTTATTTCATAGAAATTTAAAAGTTAGATTAAGTAAGCGGTAGGTAGGGATATTATATTACGTACTTTACATATGCCTGTATGTCTGTCTGCTACGTTTTCAGTTTTCACGGCCGATCTGTTCTACTGATTTCGACGAAGTTTGGCTGCATCGAAAGATAGGTTGCATCCCAATCAAAGAAATTCCACGGGATTTTAAAAATCCTAAATTCACGCGGAAGGCGTGGAGCATCATCTAGTTTAGAATATTTTGTGAAATTGTGTTTCCCGATCACTAACCAGGTAAGCATCATTTTAAAAATACTGTTATCCCTATTAACAATCACATAATCTGTCCAAAAATGCAGCATTAAAAACTCTTTAACTACCTTACCTTTTTTACCGCAAACAAAGTCAATTAAGTACTTAACCATAATAAAATGTACTGTATTATCCAAAAAATTCTTTGTTCGTGGGATTTAACTTAAAATACGTTTTAAATTTACAGGGATGACATTAGACATTTAAATCCATTAGAAACAGAAGTGTTAAAGCATACTTGAGCTCAGGGATTAGGGTGAAACGTACGACACAATGCTTGGGCTACTTACACGATGCGATGATGTAAATTCAGTTCATAGAAACAAATTCTGTTTAAAATATCTATCTAATGGCCTTATAGGAGGCTTCGGCCGTGGCTAGTTACCACGACCACACTACTGGCAAAAACGTAGCGCCAAGCAATTTAGCTTTCCGGTACGATGCCGTGTGCGTGTAGCAACCTTTTTGGTTTATGGGTAACTGACGTACCTCTAACAAGTTACTACCCGCCCGCTACTATCTAAGAAGGCGCAATCGCCGTCATAATTTATAGTAGAACTAGCAGATGCCCGCGACTTCGTTTATTCCCACGGGAACTCCTTAATTTTCCGGGATAAAAATAGCCTATGTCACTCTCAAGGTCCTCAACTGTACCCATGCCAAAAATAACGTCCAATCGTTGCTCCGTTGCTGCATTATTGAAGGACAAAGCAACAAACAAACTAACTTTCACATTTATAATATTACTAGCGAATGCTCGCGACTTCGTCCGCGTGGATTGAGGTTTTTCGGTTCCCGCGGGAACTCTTTAATTTTCCGGCCTATGTGCTATTCCAGACTATAATCTATTTCTGTGCCAAATTTCAGGCAGATCCGTTCAGCCATTGGGGCGTGATTGAGAACAAACATCCATCCATACCCACACATCCAAACTTTCGCATTTATAATATTTATTATATTATATATATTTGAAGTGTGACTCTAAAAAAAACAATATAATATGATCATCATCTATTAGCACTAAATATAAGAGTAAAGCAATAAAACCATGTACAAAATGTTCTTCAGATGCCCCAAAGAGATCACTAATACTCGGCCATATCATGGAGGATTACTAATAGTTATCTTCGTATACCTCCGTAAATACGTGGATCAACTCATCCTAGTCCATATGGGCCGGGCGTAGGCTGGCTTGCGCTATTGTGACCGGATTTACTCCACCATTATGACAATATAATAGTTGTCCTACATTATTGCCCAGCCCATCTAACTTATTGTCCGATAATATTATATTTGTAATGAGCTACGAAAATATGACGATGACTTCATCCGGTTTTTTATTCCTGCGAGAACTCTTTATTTTTCCGCGATAATATCTAGCCTATGTGTTACTGTTTACTCATTTGGTGGTCTTTTATTGTTTCTGGTGGGTCGGGCCTCTTCGCGACCCGACTAGAAACAGTAAGGACGATGTCAAAAATATTTTTTTACTGATTATTTCAAAAGACCTAAATTTCACATCTTCTGTTGGCTTTAAGTTTGATAATAATTTTAAAAAGTATGTTTAAATTTGATGAAGTTACAACTAGTACCTATTTAATTACAATTTCCTGTACTACAAACGCGTTTTTTAAGTTTGATAAAGAGTTGCTGGTTATTGGTTTGATTGAGTGTCATCATCCCTATTTAGAAATTATTCATTCCGAAATTGTCAGGAATGAAACCCAAACACTTCTAATATAATATTACTAGCACACGACTTCGTCCGCGTTAATTGTCAGTTTTTGGTTCCCGCGGGAAATTTCCGGGATAAAAAGTGTGTGTTATTCTAATCTAGACTATAATCTCTGAGCCCAAATTTCATCCAGATCCGTTCAGTCGTTCTGGCGTAATTGAGTAACAAACGTCCATGCGTCCATCCAAACATTTATTATAATAATAGTATAGATGTTACTATTTTGACGACCTCCGGTGGCGCAGTGTGTAGCGCTGTTGCCTTAACGTGCGGAGGTCCTGGGTTCGATCCCCAGCAGGGTCAATTTGGGAATTTATAATTTCTGAATTGTCCCTGGTCTGGCCTAGTGGGAGCCTTCGGCCGTGGCTAGTTACCACCCTACTGGCAAAGACGTGCCGTTAAGCGGTTTAGCGTTCCGGTACGATGCCGTGTAGAAACCGATGGGGTATGGGTTTAATATAACTGCCATGCCCCTAACAGGTTAGCCGGCTACCATCTTAGACTGCATCATCACTTACCATCAGGTGAGATCGCAGTCAAGGGCTAGCTTGTAGTGGAAAAAAAATATTATGTATTAAATGAAAGAAGAAATTTCTCCGTAAATAAATCACACGTGCACTTTTATATTGCCTATGTACAGGTGAGCGCTCAATCGTTGATCGGCAGATGCTTCCCACGTAGCGTTTGACGGCATGATTGTATGTAAGTGGCGGCATCCCGGTATCTCCGGCTAAATACCGCGCCATTACACTTGGCATCTGCTCACGATCTACCCTCGGGAAACAATGGAATTTAAATGTTAACTGTTTACCTACAACTCTGCGAAATGTATGTGACATATTGTTTAATTTACGACAGAAAGTCTTAGATATATGTGTATATGTCACCGTAAGATTGTGTAAACTGTCGACAGATTACAATTTAACTAACTAACACTACCCTACCTGTGTCTTTATGTCGAACCCTTTTTTTTTTTTTTTTTTTTTAACGCTGGGAAATGCGTTTAGGCATCCCTCCCAGACGTAGGCAGATGAACTGCCGTGCCTCCGAGAGGGTATGTGGGACTCACTGGCACTCCAGAATACCCACTAAAACCCAGCGGCGCTTCTGCGCATCGCCTTAAGGCTGGGTTACGGGAGCGCCAAGGGCATTCGTCCGCAACCCAGCCAGCGACATCCACCGGAGCGGACCCACCTTCGGGGACAAGGTGAGGTGCACCTCCCGACCCGGGTTCCAACCCCGCTCGACGGGCGACAGACAGGTCTAGTCAGTCGCCCGGAGCTCTCCTTATTCCATTGGAACCCCTTGTTGGGCGGAGGGAGGGGCCTTATCCCCATTCCCTCCCCTCCTCTTTCCCTTGGGTGGGAGCTCACACGCCTTGCCGCCCACTCGGTGTTCCGACGGCCGCCCGGCCGCCGCACACACGACGCAGTGCAGCTCCGCGGTGCAGCCTCGGGCCTTGTGGCCTGGTTGACCACAGCGGTAGCACAGTCCGCTGCGGTCAACCCCCTCCGTGCATTGGGCGCCCACGTGCCCAGGTGCTAGGCACCTGTAGCACATCATGGGGCGGGCGTCCAGCAACTCTACCCGGGCGGACACCCACCCCACCGTCAGGCGACCCCCTGCCGCAATCTTTTTGGCGGCAGTGACGGGGCAGCGCACCAGTGCCGCGCCCAGCCCGTCACGCCTGGCCCCCACTTCGCCGGCTCTCACCTGCTCCGCGGGGCACTCTCCGGCCCTGGCGATCGCCGCCGCCACCTCCGCACTGGTGACGGAGTCGTCCAAGCCCGACACCCGCAAGTCGACCGACTTTACAGGTCGGGTGACTCGGACGATCTCGTCACCCAAGACCTCCCGGAGCCTAGTGGCCAGGGAGTCCGCCCTCTCCGCGCTGATAGCTTCGGCCCCGGGGAACTCGAAAATCCGGCCCCCCGTTATCGCCTTCCGGAATCGGACGCCCTGGGCACCCAACTCCGCCCCGTCGATTTTGGCCTTCGCGGCGGCGATCACCCTCTCGTATGTAGCGCCCCTCTCCACTGCCGCCGGCAGCAGCGTCAGTACCACCGCCGACGACTGGGGAGTGCGGAGTTTGCGGGGCTTGCGGGCGCGACCCTTCGCCGCTGGACGCCCCCCAGGACCGACCTTCGTCCACCCCGAAGACGGCTGCTGCGACCCCTGCTGCCGCCGTTCTTGAGGGCCAGGCGTCTGACCGCCCTGCCCTCCCTTCCCTTTGTTGTTTTTCCTCTTCTTCTTCTTTTTCCCTTTCGCCCTCCCCGCCTCCCTCGCATCGGAGGGTAGGGAAGAGGAGGAAGGGAGCGGGTCCTCCGTCTCCGGCCGAGTCCTGGGCGGTCTCGGCGTCGTCCCCGCTGGGCCCTGAGGCGTGCCAGGTCCTGCGGGTCCGCTAGGCGGGCCACGGGCCGGCGCCGTTCTCGGCGGGGGCGCCCTCGCTCCCGTCGCCCCGGAGGGTCCCGGAGCCGGCGCCGACGCCGCGCCCGCGTACGTGGGCCCGCCCTTCCGCCTATCGGAGGCCAGAGGCGGCCTCACGGACCGTTCCGGGAGGAGTCTGTCCTCGATGGAGGCCAGGCGGGCATTTAACATCCCGCCGACCTGCAACATCACTGCCCGGCAGATCTCCTCCACGGAGGTCGCAGCGGCGGCAGCAGCAGCAGGGGGGGTGGCCCCTGGACGTCCACCCCTGTCCCCGTCCTTGCGGGGAGGAGGCCGCGACCCAGAGGGCGCCTCCTCGGTCCTGCCCGGGGGAGTAGGGGCGGAAGCCTGCCTCCGCGCCCTCTCCATCTCGTCTCTCATTGAGGCCAACTCCTTACGGAGACTGGCCATTTCGGCCTGCAGGCGGGCATTGTCCGCCTGCAGCTGCCGTGTCTCGTCCGAGATTGTGCGCGACGCCAGAACAGCAACGGCCACCTTAATAGAGGCCGCCGCGTCCTTGAGGTCGCGCACAAACGTCCCTTTCAAGTTGGAGGACTTGGTGGCTACCTTCGTTATGAGGTCCAAGTCCTCCAACACGTTCTCCTGAAGGCGGGCGGCGGTCTGGTCGTCCACCCGCTTCACCGGCTCGCGCGCGTCACGCTTGAAGCGCGCCACGGCGGCCTCCTTCAGGAGAACCATCTCCTCCTTCTCTTTGGCCTGGGCTCTCGCCTCGGCCCTCTCCTCCTGGGCACGAGTCTCCCGAGCTTTGCCCAGGCCAACGTAGCGCCCATGAATGGGCGGGCGCCCTCGTCCACGTCTGACGGCCGGCGTCCCCGGCCTCTCCTCATCGGAGGAAACGTCGTCTCCCTCGCTGAGGCGAGGCCGTTTCACCCCCGGCAGACATCGTAACGACGTCGAGGACGCAGACCCCGACCTGGATCTGCTGTCCACGGACACGAGGCTGTAGTCGTCCGAATCCATCGACGTGTCTACAACCCCCGCATCCCCTCTCCTCTCTCTCCGGGACCTCTCTGAGGCTCCCTTTCCCTCCTCTCTATTCTCCTCCTCCACCAAGTTTGGGTTTATGTTTTCCATACTGTTCCCACGAGTATGGGGGATATAAGTAGTCCGCCCGGGTGGTGCCCCCTGCACCCGAGTAAGCCTAAATAAGCCAGGGTTTCGGCCGGTTCCCTGGCTGGGGTGCGCTAACGACTGATGCCCTGTGAGGTCAGGGCGAATCCTTCAGCCATTCATCCTCTCGCCGCGCACAGAGCTTAGGATTAGGATCATTTTTATAGAGGTTTGTTCCTCGCGGTCCGGGCGACCAAGCCAAGACCCTCGGTCCCAGTGTCAGTCGTGAGACATGACCACGTCCGACACTCCTAAGGGGATTCCGAGTTGGTGGCGTGGACTGCGTGAGACTAATTCCCAAACAGTCCGCTCGGAGGCAGGGTGAGTGCACACCGAGCTTGCTCGCCTGAGGACACCCTCCCCTCCAGAGGATCCTCCCTCCTCCGCGTGACCTCTGAAAACAGAGGCACGCTGGGCGTTCCCGCCCCCCTTCGGTTATTTTTTAACGAGTTTTTCTTCCTCGCGTTGGGCCTCCTCGCCCTTCCTCCCCCCTAGGTTCCTCCACTGTGCCCTCTGCTGATCAGAGGGACACGCGGAGAACCTTACCCCCCCGCCAGGTTATTAGCCATGGCTAGCAATATCCCATGAAGGGAAATTGCTAACCATGTTTACCGGGGTGCACCGGCCCAAACACTGCTCTTCCCTCCGGACGTATCCAGAGGGACCAGCAGTGCCCGGGCACACTTGGAGGTTACCTGGCCCGCCACCCCTTATGTCGAACCCTAACCTAACCTACAAGAAAGAGACAAGAAAACGTAAATAAAATGAATATTTCACAAATTGACATATGTCACCGTAAGATTGCAAAAACCGTTAGATTGTAATCTAACTAGCGTAATTGTAAACTATCGACAGATTACAATTTAACGCATTATTTTTCGGTAGATTGTAATCTGTTTAGGTATATTAACCTGACAAAACCTTAGGTTGTCTAACACTACCCTACCTGTGTCTTTATGTCGAACCCTAACCTAACCTACAAGAAAGAGACAAGAAAACGTAAATAAAATGAATATTTCAAAAATTCACATATGTCATATATATATACCAGCTGATGCCCGCGACTTCGTCCGCGTGGTTTAAGCTTCTTTTTATTCCCACGGGAAATAATTAATAATTATTAATTTTCCGGAAAAAAAATGGCCTATGTCACTCTCCAGGTCGAATCGATCCGTTGCTCCGTTGCGGCGTGATTGAAGGACAAACCAACACACAAACGCACTTTCGCATTTATAATATTAGTATGATCCATACTTACATACGAATCCCGGGGCGACTGTTTATTCCGGAAAACTAAGGAGTTCCCAAGGGAATAAAAACTTAAACAACGCGGACGAAGTCACGGGCATCATATAGTCTTTTATTATGCCAAAATAATAAATATTTGTCCTACTATCCGTTCAGTACAGGTATAAAATCGAGCCTCTGATTGAGATAAAACTTTGTACAAGTACAGTTGTTGTTGGGGCTGGCGTTAAAGTTTCAGACCTTTTATTCTAATAATTCATTGGTATATTGCACTTGCGTGCAAAAAAATCGACCCACCTCGCGCTTTTCTTTTTGAAACAAGACAACTCAACAATGTCAGTAAATAAAAAAAATCTTTTATTACCTTTGGATAGCCGAAAGGGTAGATAAGGTTTCAATAACAGTATTGCAAATTAGAACTGAAAATTGATGACCAACTTTACAGGCTTTAAATGAATGTATTATTAATGGTTATTTCGGTAAAAGAAACCCTACAATAATACAACAATTATATTATAATATAATACAATTATATTATATTATTATTAATTATATTAGTATTTCTATTTATCATGTATTTCCGTGTAAAGCTAAATAAACATTTATTTATTTATTTTTTTTATTTTTATATACGTAGCAAAAAAGCAGAGCATTATAAAATTTTCTCTCTTCTCCCCTCCCGTTTGGAAGTTGGTTGGAAAAACAAGCTTTGTTACAAATGCGCCGATCGTTTTCACATTTGAAACCTGTACTTAGTACGTAATAAAATTAAATACAATAATTAACATCCTCTGATACTAAATGGCAGCTTACACGATGAGTTATGTGTAAAAAAACTATTAGTTTAAATACATTTTGAACAGCGCTATTATTTGAGCCTAGATTTTTTGTTGGGGCCTCAGCAGCTTTTGGTCATGGGAAATGAGAACTTAAGTCGATCGTAACAGGGCACTGGACTGTTTTCGCTAATTGAGGAAATGTTTAAAGGCTGAACCAAGGCCATTAGATCGCCAAATGAAGGCAAAACGCAGAGTTCAAGGCACTTTGCATTACTAAAAATGCGACTCAAAAAAAAACAAGAACAAAGAACAATACGCCATAGGTATAAATCCCATAACATAACACGTATTATTCACTTTGATGATAATTTATCACATTCACACTGTTATTATTAGATTTTTGTCTATGTTAATTTCGATAATGGAATTATTTGAGTAATGGTTTATCTTATTCGATGTGACTTTATCTCGATATATTTTGAGAAGGATCTCCATTCTCCGTGTTATAGTCATAGTCATAGTCATAGTCATTTATTTATTAAATATCGGCACACTGTAGGTACACTTATTTTCGTCTAAAAATTACTTAAAAAGCATGATGGTGATAATGGGTAACGTTATCTTAAAACTAAAGCTACGAGGGTTCCAAACGCGCCCTGGTCTGAGAAGAGCCCACAACAAACTCAGCCGGGTTTTGTTTTTTTTTTTATTATCACCATCTCACAAATATTCTTACTAAGGAACTATCTGAGACATTAGAGCAATTAGCATTAGAAAAAATTATTATTGCAATACGGAAGATAATCTGCGCATTTCTAAATATGTTATCTAAGGTACGGTTTATACAGAAGAGGCGAGTGACCAAGCCTTGACACTATAATAATATCTATCACTAATTGAATGGTTTTTTTTAACCACTACAAGCTAGCCCTTGACTAGGATCTCACCTGATGGTTAAGTGATGATGCAGTCTAAGATGGTAGATGGTGATGGTATTCTACGTGGTTTGTTTATCATCACCCATGTAGAAGGATATCCATGTTAATATTATAAATGCAGAAGTATGTCCGTCTGTCTGCTAAGTACGCCTTCATGGCTCATCTAATAGACCGATTTTGATGAAATTTAGTAGGTACAGAGATATTTTGCATATACATATCTCTGTACTTAATTGATATGTAGGTATGCAAGTTGTCGCGGGATTTTTCGCGGAAGTGTCGGGCATCATCTACCTATAGTTGGATTTTATAGCTCTTACTGCAATCTAATCATATTGATTTCGATTTTGCAAAGAACCTGTAAATCAACACTCATTTTATATTCCCCGGTGCGATCAAGACGAGTTGTCTCAGGCGACGCTTGTCAGCCTCCTTGAATGGACCACAAAAACAAGCATTCAAGCTCTTCAAGGCTTTGATAGACACGACGCGTGACGACAGCACAACGCGTTACGCGACAGCATCTTCGAATCCCCGTAGGAATTGTAATATACCTATTACCTACCGGGAACTGTACAAAGCCGTTTACACACTGCAACCGTAGAGCCGCGCTACTATAGTGAGTGCTGTCACGTGCTTTATACAGCTCATCATATTCATCTTCTTTTTTTATCCACTACAAGTTAGCCCTTGACTGGGATCTCACCTGATGGTAAGTGATGATGCAGTCAAAGGTAGTAAAGGGCTAACCTGTTAGAGGCATTCCAGTTATAATTATTAACCTATACCCCTAATCGGTTTTACTTTCTATACGGCATCGTACCGGAACGCTAAGTCTCTTGGCGGCACGTCTTTGCCGGTAGGGTGGAAACTAGCCACGGCCGAAGCCTCCCTCCAGGCCAGACCAGAGAAAGTTCAGAAATTATAAATTCCCAAATTGAACCTGCCAGGGATCGAATACGGGACCTCCACACGTTAAGACAACAGTGCTTAACACTGCGCCAGGGAGGTCGTCAAAATCGTAGTGCCAAGTGAAGTCATTCGGTATGTGAAAAGCTTGTTGATTTCGAGATGCTTTTCTTAGTTTAGCTATTTCTTCGAGTTCTAGGGCTCACACCCATCTCTCGTCGATGCCTAGCGTTCGCCCACCTGGTGACTCAACAACACAATCTGAAAAAAACTTTGTTTTTCCTCCACGCATCTGTAACCCATCTTATGAAGATAGGAATCGGGCCCAAGAAACCTTATAGGTATTACAACTTCTAAGAAACACGTTTCCGTCACGCTGACGCCGACAGTTGTGTGTCCCCAAGCCTTTAAGATCTTTTCTTATGCTCAAAACGAGATATCGCCTTGAAGACAAACTTGTGGCAAATGACATTAAGTACAAAGCGTGATGGACAGTCGCGAACACAATTATTTGTGTCTGATGTCTATTCGATCTTGTTAAATGAAAGCTTCAACGAAACTTGTCTCTAATTAATCACTTGACAGTGGACACAAACTGGTAAAGATTTATTGACTGAAAAACTAGTTGGTAGATTTTGTTGTATTCACTAATTAAACGTGATTTAATTAAAACTGTTATCTTTAGATAGTATTCTGTGTAGGTATCTAGTTATCTACTCTACGTGAAAATTTTAGATCATCAATGTTTTTCTTTATTTTCAACGAGCGAGCAGGTTAACAATTAACATCTACGTACCTAAAACCTACCTAAGTACTACTTTTTACAAAATTAGCAATCTAATCCCGTACTAACCTATCAATAACTCCTATACCTACAATATACAAACTCTCTAGACATAAGTAAAGTATTGTTAAAACTTGTAGGAATTTCTTACTATGTAAAAACTCAATGCTAGATCTATAATAATCTATGTCAGATCTCAATGTCTAAGTGGCCAGCTTCAGTCAGTTGGTACTTGGTTCTAACAATAATGCTGAGCCGAAACTTTTTACTCAGTAAGTTAGTACTTTCTGCGAAAGTGCGAAGGCTTCGGAAAATGCTTTTAGTTTTTGTCCCAAGGACTGCATGCCGTCATGTAAAGTCATAATCGAAAAGCATATCGCAAAGTACTTGTCCCAATCTTTCGATCGCGAATCCGGAAAATATGTCATTGTTTTTGCCAAGAGTACGCGGAGAAAACTCATAAAAATGCTTCTCGTTTTCACAATTAATTAATACAAATAAATAATTTATATGGCGAATGGCGATGCTTGACCATAGGTATTAAAGCAATATAGCTACGCCCAAAGAATATCTGTACTACTCCTATTTACTTAAGTGACGTACTATCTCATCTACTTCATAAAAGGAACCTACTCCGTATTCCGAATCAGTGGTAGATTCACTCGACTATTCAAAAGCACTTGTTAAAGCTTGAATGAAAAAGATTTGAATTTGAATTGACTGTCATAATTCCAGGTTCAATCTACCTGTTTAATCAAAGCATTGACAGATCAGTCAGTCAGGAGGTACATTTTAATGGGTAGGTATACTGAGTGAAGCCGAGACGAAGCATCTAGGTAGTTTTTTTTAAGTTCGGAAATTTTATCGCTCCTTGTTAATTGCTGGGAGTAATTTTCGTTGCGTGTGCATACCTCCTCATCCTCATACCTACCTATACGACCTTCAGAAGGTATAGTTTCAAAGAGCCCATAAAATCCCCTTACTCTCAATTTAAAATGTAACCGCAATTCAGAAACCAAGACAACCACAGTAAGTACCCTATGCTGTGGTTATTTGGGCGTGGTGAAGCAACCGCACGCAGGCAGGGGGTCAACGAAAATTGGCGTGGCGCTAACCGAACTTCGTTCTCCAACAAAACCATTGTGGGAACCGGTCTATAGGAATCCGCCTTGCGTCACTCATCCACGTGTAAACATTTTAATTGATGATATGCGGAAGACAAAAATTCGAGATAGAAATCGCTATTAATATCGTTTTGTGTCAAATACCATTGAATAACGAACTTATCAAGTGATGAAGAGAACATTACGGTCTGTTAATTTAACGACGGCAATGTTGCGATATGAAAGTAGCAGATTAAGCAGAAACAATAAGTTCTGGCGATACGCAGGCTAGATGGCTTCAGTTTTATCAGTTCTTTACAGCAACTGAACGTGATGTTATTACTAAGTAAAATAATGTATTTTTTAAGAGCAGCAGCTAAGTTTTTTCTGGTATTCTCAGTAAGAATGGTATTCCGAACCAGTGGTAGATTCTCTTAAAGGATCAAAAAGCACTTGTTAAAGTATATTTGAATAAAGAACATTTCAATTAGAATTTATTTAGTACCATAGGCTTCAATCATTATTTTTTCTATGGCTTCAATCATGACTTCTGTAATTTGTTCTGTGGTAAGTATTATACCTATAGTAAAATCTTAAAGATACTTAATTGCAAAACGCGTTTAATATTATTATTTCTAACGTAATATACCGGCAATTATATTTAAAATTTTAACATGAATATAATGTCGAAATCTATATTTCTTAATTATATTTTATGTCAAGGTAGCAAACAACGACAGTCGTCAAGCATATTAAATTGAACGACATGAAAAAAACAAAGCACCATAAAAACAGTTTCTTGCATTACCAAAACCGAGTTATTATTTGGTAACTAAACTCTTTTATTGTTGCTGGGATATTGGATACGGATAGAAGCAGGCGTTACTTAGCGGAAATCCATTATAATGAAGGAACTAGAAGTTTAATTCGCTATAATGCGCGACAATAGGAAAATCTATGTAGTACAGTGTGTATCCCTTATAGCCCGCGATATTCACCACACTACAGAAATCTTCCAAACTACTCTCAACGTACGTTACTACGTTTCACTATTGTACATTTTGGTATCGGAGTGAAACGTCGTCATCTAGTTCCTTCATTGTTGCTGGGCTGTTAATGATTAGTAATAAGCAGATTTTATTGTAAACTGCATATTACTAATCATTTGTTCTGTGGACCCACACAAGTCAAAACACACTAGTAAAGATTTATTAGATACCTACTTGTCATGAAACAAAAACCGGGAAATTAAGATACGAGATGACAATATAATTAAGTATAGCTCTAGGTTTTTTTTTTTTTTTTATCCACTACAAGCTAGCCCTTGACTGCGATCACACCTGATGGTAAGTGATGATGCAGTCTAAGATGGTAGCGGGCTAACCTGTTAGGGGCATGGCAGTTATATTAAACCCACACCCCTTCGGTTTCTACACGGCATCGTACCGGAACGCTAAATCGCTTGGCGGCACGTCTTTGCCGGTAGGGTGGTAACTAGCCACGGCCAAAGCCTTCCACCAGGCCAGACCAGGGAAAATTCAGAAATTATAAACTCCTAAATTGACCCTGCCGGGGATCGAACCCGGGACCTCCGCACGTTAAGGCAACAGCGCTACACACTGCGCCACGGAGGTCGTCAAAATATTTATAAATAATAACGACAAGATGACTGGCGAAAAGCCCAAAGGTTTTGGGCACTCGATGCAAAGCATATTTTTAACCATCAATTTTGCTCTACCAACATAGTTAAGCTGATATTTCAATACCTTGAAGTATTTCTAGACTTTAAAAAAATAAGTGATATATGCTAAGTAATTCTATTAAATATTCACATGAAAAAAAAAAGGTAATGGCCGGTACGTTGTTGTATTGTAGAGTCGCAACACACAACTCGATGGTGCGTAAAAAACAAAATCTGTTTCAAGGACAGCAGCTCTATTACGACTGTAATTTTGGCTCGAATTATCATAATTATATCAGGTTGTAGCAAAAAAAACAGATTTTATCTCTCTCTCTATTCCATTGTAACTCGTGAAGTTGTTTTTAATTTGCAGTCTTATTTTCAATAGTAGGTAGTTTGTTATTGCTAAACGGGTTGTGAAACAAATTACGTCTGTACCGATGTAAACAATTTGTTCAAGCTCTTGTAATTAGTTGCTAACAGGCACTTTATGCATTGTCATTCTCGGGCCGATAATTTTGCCCGTAAGTACCTAAAGGAGATCGCACATGGCCTCCAAAGACGGCAAGAGCCGCCAGAGGCCCGGGAAAACACTAAGAAGGAAAATATAAATGACCTCAACAACATTTTGCGTGCTGTTGCGGGTTGGGTTTAAATCTTTTTGAGTTGGAGCAGAATACACACAGAGTCTGTGTAAAAATTGCATATATTTACAGATTTATGTTAACCTTATAATATACTAAGAAATTTGGATCATTGGAGTGGGGAAAACCTTGTAATTATTGCTAACTAATATACCTAGTGCTTATTTATGCTACGTGACAAAGTGTGAACTAAATATAATTAAATTGCAATAAATAAATTTGTAACCTACATATCTATGGTCACGTATTTCTTGGTGCCATACGTGCCGTAAAAGTGCGTGAGTACACGTCACATCAGCACCATCGTCTACCAACGTCATTACAGTTTTTCGATAGGCTTAATGACGTCACATACATTTTCAGTATTAATAAAATATGCATCGTGTGCTTTCGCGGTTTATGCTGTTCTTACGACCGCCTCTTCGCATCCTTCGCGGTTTGATAGCCGCTTTATGGTAGGTATGCGATCATCTTAATTGGCGTCTTAATAATCCAGATTTGTCAGACTACCAGTTTTTGCACGGTGTGATTGTCATCTGACCTTGCTTGGTAGACACCAAGTACCTAAATTAGTTAATTTAGAAATTAGGCTTATTTTTTAGGAGATTATAGAATACTGATTTTCATTTATAAGTTTTTTCTTCTATTTATTATCTCAGGCATATTTTTATCTATTCACACAAATAGGTATAAATAATATTAATAAAAGCTAAAATCTTTCAGTACATTTAATCCTTTTTATTTTTAATATATTGACGCTAGCAGCTTTTAAACTTTAGCGCTGAAAAACGGGGTTCACTAATGTTTCGCAAAAAACATTTAACAAATGATCATTTCACAAAAAACGTTTCAAAAACTAATCATTTCACAAACGTCGTATTCCGCAAACATATAATTTATTAAAAGATCATTTGACAAATACTCAATTCACAAATACTTTACTTTGCAAACGTGCTGAATGTAAAATTGTCATTTACTAATTTATTATTTCATAAAATAATTCATTCTTCAAATTCATAATTTTACAAAATATTAAAATATAAATTGTTATTTGTAAAATAAAACTAACTATAGGTCGCCCGCAACGTCATCCGCGTACAATCTCTGATTTCTTATGAGATTGAGATTTTTTATGATATGAATTCAATATATACTCGTAATATAATATGTTACGGGTAAGGCTAGAAGATGTTGTAAACCTAGGTTTACACGGGTTTACTTAGTTTTGGGTAAAGTTCGAATAATAAGTAAAATAAATTTAATTCGGAATTTACCCATACCTACTCACCTAGGTCTACCCAACTCTGGCTGGATAATGTTATGGATCATGCGTCATGCTCGTGAACGGGTGCCACCGGCGGGAATGGGGCTACTTTCTGTCTGCCCGTCTTTGACATGAATTGAATAAACAAATTTAAGAAATCCATTAAAAGTATGCTCCTGAAAAAAGCTTATTATACTGTTGAAGATTATGTAAATGATAGAGCATGGATTTGATCGCTCCAGCAATGCTGGGGACAGCGGTTACTTATGTACACATTGATATAGTAATTGTAAATGAATTATTTAAAAAGAGCAACCACCGAGTTTCTTGCTGGTTCTTCTCGGTAGGAATGGCATTCCGAACCAGTGGTAGATTCACTTGACGATTCAAAAGTACTTGTAAAAGTTTATTTGAATAAAAAATATTTGATTTGATTGATTTGATTTGATTTCAGACCCCGCCATCCTCTTCGTCACCTAAACCATCCGAGTCCGAGTGCCCCCAGTCCCGGGCTCGCTTCGCTCGCTCTTGCATGAGTAGGAGTGGTGCCTAAAAAGGAAGTGGAGAAGCTAGGAAAACCACTCGACCTTCGTTTCGCTACGGAGGTCGCCGGTTCGCTTCGCTCGCCCGCTCCTCCCTTCGCTCCACTCGGCCTCGTAGGCTCGCTTCATTCAGGACCTCATTCGCGAGCTTCTGCCTACGCGCTTTACAAAAACACTCTAGGGGTACCCATACCTACTCACCTAGGTCTACCCAACTCTGGCTGGATAATGTTAGGGATATGGGTTCTCTCCCTCTCTCTCTCACCCCCTCCAAGGCCCGGTCGACGGAGCCCCGCTTCGCGGGGCTCCTTCTTTCTGGGTGGTATAAAAAGGAAATAACCACGAAGAGGATGGCGGGGTCTTTCAGACCCCGCCATCCTCTTCGTCACCTAAACCATCCGAGTCGGAGTGCCCCCAGTCCCGAGCTCGCTTCGCTCGCTCTTGCATGAGTAGGAGTGGTGCCTAAAAAGGAAGTGGAGAAGCTAGGAAAACCACTCGACCTTCGTTTCGCTACGGAGGTCGCCGGTTCGCTTCGCTCGCCAGCTCCTCCCTTCGCTCCACTCGGCCTCGTAGGCTCGCTTCATTCAGGACCTCCTTCGCGAGCTTCTGCCTACGCGCTTTACAAAAACACTCTAGGGGTAGGACAGACAAGACTCTGACTGGAGACTGGAGTCTGAGTGCTCAGATTTCAACCCAAGAATGTCAACTTTTTAAAACGGGCTACGCCAGACGACTCTTACAGTATTTATCAAACAATTCATTTTATCAAAAAATAAATACGCTTAACGTTGTTTTATTAAATAACACGATTTATAAATCAATTGTTTGTCAAATTATATTTTATGAAATGATAATTTATCTGTTAATTGTTTTATCAATTGAATTATTTATAGGAGCAAAAGTTTTATAACGATTAATATATGATTCATAATTTTGCGAAACGTTGTTTGTGAAATGAAAATTTGTAATTTGTTTTTTATGAAATGATCGGTCACCGAAAAACGGATCTCCATCCTAAAAGACTAACCATTAACATTATGATATTAGCCTGTGATTTTGACTTAATCAGTCAGCATGACTTCCCTGCAGACGTAAAAGTAACGACTATTTGCGCGCAAGGATGGAAGCAGACATCGTCTGTAGAAGCACTAGAGTAATCGACACAGCTCAACAGATCGCAAAGCTCAAAGCTGAAGTGTCACATAGTTGGAAGAACCGACGGATCAGGTAACGCAAGACCACTGAACGTGTAATCAACTAAGATGTGGAAGTCCCTACAATACAATATACCGATTACTAGCAGAGAGCATGAGCTATCCGTTGACAACGACCACGACTACGCACGGAACATTAAAGATTTACTGGTACTACTTTTTTACTTACTTAATATTATAAATGCGAAAGTTTGGATGAATGGATGTATGGATGGATGGATGTTTGTTACTCAATCACGCCCGAACTGCTGAACGAATGTGGATGAAATTTGACACAGAGATAGATTATAGTCTGGAATTACACATAGGCTACTTTTTATCCCGGAAAATTAAGGAGTTCCCACGGGAACCAAAAAACCTCAATCCACGCGGGCGTAGTAGCGGGCATCAGCTAGTTAGTTATAAATTATAACATATTTCTAGATTATTTGTCGGGCAATAGGATACGCTTGTTGAATTGTTGACATGAATACCGTACTTGATTTATTTGTGACCGGTGATACCATCTCTGATATAACAACTATGAACGTAGAGCACTCGCTTCACAATGATGTACTTAACATTTAGATTCAAGATAACAAATACCTTTCAACATTTAATAATGTAATCATCCGCGTAATAGCTGTAATTTTATACTATTAAACATGAATGTAATGGACGATTTATGGGACTTGTGTGCTAATCTTACTTTTACAGGCCATTTTTAGGTTATAAAAATGTTGTAGTCTCTTATTTTATCAACGTTTGGATCTGCTTTAATGCATAGTCAAATGTATGGACCTGTTTTTAATAGCAATAAAAAAGCCGCTTAAAAGTCATCAAGCTGTATGTTACGTACGAGTATAATATAAACTCAAATCTCATTTATAAAACCATAAGACTAGAAAAGCTGTAAATCAATTAATTCTGATCAGGCAAAAAAAGTATGAGTGTATAATTTTTGTTATTGTACCAACTAGGTACCAAGTCACCAATCTGGGTACATGTTTTGCTTTCAATTTCTTTAAGCAGTTCCTAGGGTTAAACAATTATTATTCTAGATCATATGAATCAACATAACAAATCAAGTAGAACATTCAACACCTATCTGGTCAGAATATTCTCATTACCGTTTGCGATTCATATACCACTCAGGTCGAGCCTCAAGGCTTCAAGTTCATTGGTGCATACAATAATACCCACCTAAAGCTGTCAACCGCCAAACTATATTCCAGTGATTTGTAGAGAGCGTATTAGGCTGGAAGCATACTAACAGCATGAATATATAACTAAATATCACATGCGGCAGGATCTGGGAAACGAGAAAGCATTCGGTTGGAATTGAACGGATGTTAGAGATTTGCCACTTCACTGATCTGGAGCATTAAAGGGGCTGTAAATTCTCTCTGTTATCGATCCCCTACGGTACAGGTTACATTGTATCGATACTAGCTCCTGCTTAGATTCGAACCCGGAACTTGTCACTTTTGAAGATGGCCATATGGTTGAAGGTGATGAATTAGCATAAAAATATTATTTCTAGTACGGATTTATGCGATACTATAGCACAGAAATTCAAATATTATAGATAACTAGCTGACCCGGCGAACTTCGTACCGCCTTAATATGCAAAATTAAATGTATATTTTTCAATATTTCTGAGAGATTTTTTTCCGTAAGAACCTTCTCCTAATAATAACAAATACAACAAAAAAAGAATTAGTAAAATCGGTCCAGCCATTCACGCGTGATGCCGTGACCAAGGAAAACAGGTTTCATTTTTATATATATAGATATTGCATAGATGCAACACCAACTGACGACCACAGGACCACAGCATATTTGGAATTTACCAGTCTCTCAATGCTCTAAAATAGTGAACCGTGAACCAGTATATCTCTATCACCCGTTCAGTTCCAGCAGAGTGCTTCTACGTCTATTCATTGTTCTCGTTTGATTCATGCATAAACGTAGGATCTTACTGATTCATTCATAGATTGCTAAACTTACACGCCATTTTATTCTCTAAAGAAGTAATGCTGTTTACTTGTTTGTATGTAAATGCTGTCCGCGACTTCGTTTGCGTGATAAAGAGGAGCTTCTGTGTACCTGTATTTCCTTCCCCTGGATGCAATGCAACCTACTTCTGTACAACATTTCGCCAAAATCGGTTGAAAAGGTGGGTCGGAAAAGCGTAGCAGTCAGTCAGACAGATAGACAGACAAACGTGTGGATTCTTACGACTGAACCTCCCACAAGACAAAACCATAGACACAATAGTCAACAGCTCAGACACATACGATCTCTGATTGCTCCCGTCGACAATCGAACCCAGGACTTAGACGACAACGCACATCACTGCGCCAGTGGTCAATCTACATTGTTATTATACAGAAACCATCAACGTATTTGCCAGTAGTTTGCAATTCAAAGACCACTCAAATATTCAGCTCAGCGAAACCACAGCGAAACATGCAATAGTAAATCTGTCAAACGCCAAATTACAACCGAGCGCTCAGAGTATGTAGACCGAATAAACGAATGGATATCGTATGCATACAACATGCACATCACGAGTTTGAACTGTATTCCGTAGAGGCGATAAGATTTTTAAAAATATGTCTTCAATGTGCATTTAAAAGTCGTTTAGTTTAGTTAAGTCGTATCGTAGCCTTTCTGTCCTCCAAAATCTAGCTATAAATAATATTATAAATGAAAAAAAAACACGGGTCATCAACCGTTTAAAATGAATCTTACTTTCCTGTTCTACAGGTACGACTTACTTACTACTTACTCTACGAGTATATCCCGGAAATGCCTAATAGACATGAGACCTCCTTGACGCAGTGTTGAGCGCTGTTGTCTTAACGTGGGAGGTCTCGGGTTCCATTCCCGACAGGGTCAATTTCGATGGGTCCTACGTATAAGGGCCAATGCAACAATTTGAGCATTTTCACTTTTTTGTGTTAAATGCTTCCTTTTACTCTAGTCTATAACGTGCACTAAAAAAAATATACATTTTATAGGTAGAAATACTATTTTTTGCTGCAGTAAAAGGGCATATGTGGCACAATTTTAAACGTATAAAGGCCAAACGGTTATTCGAGACTTGTACGCGGGGAGATCCCGCGTCTTTGTTTACTTCAACGGCCGATCTGTCAGTTGAGCATAGGAATATTTATACACCGTCTGAGTGGAGTTCATTAATTAGATGGGCTAAAGTAAAAGGAGCTCCTTATAACGTTATAGATGTATCTCAAAACATGGTTTTCGACTTCAAAAAGATGCAAGCAAGTGCTTGTTTTAACTGGACTAAAAATTCAGAGGTACAAAAAGTGCCTTGGTCTAAAATCAAACAAGTTCGTGTGACTAAACATGAACCAAACATTCTGTTTTACAAATTGGATCTAGCTAAAGACGCTATCGAAAACCACATTAACATTTCTGATCTTTCTGTTAGAACAAGAAGACAAATGGCTAATCATCATCATCATCACTACAGCTTATTAACGTCCCACTGCTGGGCACAGGCCTCCACTCTCATAGGAGAGAGGGAATTAGAGCTTAGACCAACCACGCTGCTGGCTAATAGATCTACGGAAAAACCCTTAAAACTATGTAACAATCAGTTGCTACCAATACATCATAAAAAAAAGACTTAATTGATTTATTTATTTATTTCACCCACCCAACTTAAAAAAAAAAAAAATATTAATATTTTTATGTCGCAAAAATATTATTCCACCAATTCATCATGAGTATTACGAAAATTTGGTAACATCTAATGAAAATTCAATGATTATTACTAGTGATAATGATGACAATGAGTGATTTTGTTTTGTTTTTGAAAATGTTTAATTTTTTGTTAAGAATTTTGTTAATGTTTACTTTATAATTTTTTCCTCTTAGATCATGCTCTAAAAATCTTTAATTCAGTTTAATTTGATTTCTATTTTATAAAATAGCATAATTTGTTATTTTTTTAAATATTATTTTAAACTTTAATTACCAACCTAGGTTGAGGTATCTACAATAAAAAACTGATTGATCTTAAGTTCAATGTGATTTCGGGAAGTTTTTAACATTAAGTTTGTATTATTTTGATTGCCTTTCCATTACAGAAACTCCGAGAATTCTTCAGAAAAAAAAAATAAAGAAGTCAAATTGTTTTATTTGTTTTTATTTTTGTAACCTATCTGAGGGTTGAGAATATTACTTCACTAAGTAAGATAACGTATAAGTGTCAATGTGAATTATGTCATAAAATAATTATATTATTGTTATTTGTTTAAGTTATTTATTTATTTTTTATTTTTTTATAAAAATGGATTAGTCAAAAATTTTAAAATACACATTTTTTTCAAAATTAGTTTATGCCAAGTAAATCGTCCAAAGTGACATTTAGGCCTTTTTAATAGTTTTTTTCAGTATAATTTAAATTTAAAAAATCACGTTTATAGGCATATCTACATTAATTAAAAAACTAATATATATACAAATAAATCGATGTAGCTAGAATATCGATCATATGTGTCATAGTAACTATGCAAAGTTTCACAAACATCAGTTACAGCATGTAAAAAATATATCAAATTGGAACTTTGAGGGCCCCTATTGAAAAGTTGTCAATTTGCACATTGGCCCTTATACATAGGACCCATCGATTTATGAATTTAGAATTTTCTCAGGTCTGGCCTGGTGGGAGGCTTCGGCCGTCACTAGTTAATACCCTACTGGCAAAGACGTACCAAGCGATTGAGCGTTCCGTTACGATGCTGTGTAGAAATAGAAACCGACTAGGGGTATGGGTTTATTATAACTGCCATACCCTTAGCAGATTAGCCCGCTACAATCTTAGACTGCATCATCACTTACCATCAGGTAAGATCGCAGTCAAAGGCTTAATAATTATTGTAGTGGGATAAAAAAAAAGATACTTCAACGGCGAAGTCCCAGAAAATTCAGTCAGTTGAAATCATCCAATGTCCTGCCCTACTTACAACTAATAATAAAATTAAATCGCAAATTAAGCAGATAAACCCGTATAACATCTGAATAGTTCGAAATCCTTCCAATACATATTAATTAATTATAGGCAACATTATTATTTAAAGCGCATTTAAAAAGTCGTTCGTTACAGTCGCAAATTAATTTAATGAATCAATAAAATGGTCGAGTGAAATATTCATTACGCGCGGCGCTAGTTCGGATGACGAGCGAAACGGTTAATCCGGGCGAATATTTAATTTGTACGGGCCAACGCGCGGACGCCATTGTTACGTATTTTAACTAGGTTTTGTGTATGACTAACTATGTACCTACTATCTAAGTTTTAAATACTAATACTAACTATATAATTCCCGCGGGAACTCTTCAATTTTCCGGGATAAAAACTAGCCTATGTCCTTCCCCGGGTTGTAAACTATCTCTGTACTTTTCATGAAGATCGGTTGAGTAGTTGGGCCGTGAAAGCGTAGCAGACAGACAGACACACTTACGCATTTATAATATTAGTATGGATTAAGTAGTTGAGTAAACATAAGTTAATTGACCTATTAATTATTAGACGAAGCCCGTGAAGTACGAATTTACTACTTCTTACTAACTTGGTGTTAATTTGTAAAAGAACGTTCTCAAATGTCTACCAATATCGATATTAAATTCATCGAGTCCGCTAATAACAGCTAATGTAATCGAATATGGCCCGATAAAGTGATCGACCGCGAGGTCTCCTTGGCAATACTCGCTCAAGTGTTGAACAAGGTCCTTTCGCAGTAATTTAATAGAGAAAGATCATTACCTCGAAGCAACTGGGTGTATTCATTACATTCTGACTTCAATAAGGCGTAACGCACACCTGCATGGTATAGAACAAAAAGTTTAGCAGGTTTAATGAATTTCTCAAATAACCTAATGGTTTGAGAGGCGTTCTACCTTTTGATATCTTCCTTTCTTGGGATTTGAATCTCATGATCACGCGGCGGTTCAAATCACATTCGATTTGTTTAGTAATCATATTAATATTGTGTACCTATCTTATGTACTTAACTGTCAGATTGTCATTTATTTTGCTGCTATTAAGATTACGAATTTACGAATATGATATTAATACCCACAAGTAGTAATCTCAATTAATTCGTCAGTAACAATATCTTGTAGTCTTGGGTCGCTTCCAAAGCTATTTCGACAGACGTTGTTTATTCTAATCGATTTCAAAATTGCACATGCAACCAAGGATCGTTTTCTGAATGCCAATTAAGGATTCTGACAACTCTTTCATATATCAATAGCCAAGAATCTGTCAATGAAAGTACATTGACATTTTTATTTAGGCCGGTTTATTGTATATGAGGCGTATGACGAGTGGCTCGAACTTATCATAGATGTTTCCTCCAGAGAACATCCCCCTTATCAAGAAAGTTGTAATTATCTAACTGATATACTTACCATATATTTCAATTGTTGTCATTTATGGTACTGCTACTATTAATTGTTAAAAAAAGCTAATGAGAGTAACCTAATCAGAAGTGATTATTATGTTGTCCATTTTCCTATGGTGTCTTGATGAGTGCTGTGCTCTTGTAACTGAGAGATCCAGGGCTCGGTAACCGCGAGGGGGAGAAATTAAATATATTTTTAACTGTCTCTATTCTGTCTTCATATTATGACTGCCATACCGCTACCAGGTTAGACTGCTTCATCACCCTTGACTGCGATTTCAAGCCATGTAGGTGACATTGCAGACCGCAGTCAAGGGCCAAATTGTAGTAGGATGTAAAAAAAAGATTCGCGCCCAATTGAGAACCTCCTCCTTTTTGGAAGTCGATTAAAATAGTTTAGTTTGTGGCCATGTCACATTTCACGCGTTTTTTAATTCGCTTACACGGCATAACACGAAAAATGTCATGACGATTAATTTCAGTCGGCGGATTGAATTACAAAATAAGCAGTTTATTATTATTTTATGAAACTTGCATAATGTTGGTCACTGATGATGACAAAAACTTGTTGAAATAAGGCATATACTGGCAGGTAGGCATCAAGGCCGCGCGGTGTCGCCATTACACTATGGTGACAATAAGTTGCAAGCTCTAATGGAATCTATTATTTTGTTCTGTACGTACTAAAGCCCGTCAACCCGCACTAGAGAGCGTGGTGGATCTAAGCTCTAATTCCTTCTGTCCTATGAGAGTGGAGAGGAGAGGCCTGCCTGTGCTCAGCAGTGGGACGTTAATGGGCTGTAGAGGTACGTACTAAAACATCGTCGCAGAGCGACAGTCGCGTCTCATAAACTGCAGTTCACATTACAATTATTCATTATACCTACACTAGCTTTTACCCGTTCCCTTTCAATTTTAAAACTCCATTTACTTACCCTTGCTGGCTTGTACAACATGGACTGAACTTCATTCAACATGGACTGAGCATCAAAAATTCAATTAAATCTAATTGAATTTTTAATTCTAATGTCACTTTTTGATGAGTTTATTCCGGGGTTGACTTATATTTGTGTTGTTGTAGAACTAACACTAACTCAGGCTGAACGCTAGCAAATGCGAGACAAGTTCACCGGTTTCTCCAGTAGTGTGTACTCTCCTTCAACGCGACATTGGCAAAATATTTGTGCCTAGTGCACGAGTAAAGCCATTCACCTAAGAAGTGAAGTGAAGTGACAGGAAAAGGACACGTATATTTTTTTAACTTAAACAATTGCCAAGTGCAAGTGGGTGGGGTTGAATTTGCAAAAAAATGTTGTAGCGGACGCCTATGTCATATTAGATATAGCTATCTGTACGTATATTCCAGCCCAATCCAAACTGTGCGTTAGTAAATCAGTTAGTCACGCTTCAGTTTTATATTTTTATCGCTTTTTCGTTTCGTTTTTCATTTCATCGAATTTTCAAATCACAAGGATTCTAAAGAAGTTTAACTTCAAAAAGTCAGCTGGTCTCATAAATTAGTCACAATCTTGTGGTTACCTCATCGCTGTCAAAGCCAAACCACGGATCGAGTTACATCTTGCGGGTAACACCCTGTCCAAGTAAAAAACAATAAATATACATTAAATTGCGATTATTATTTTCCGCACGAGGACTCCACGTCACAATACATCTGATCACTTATCCTTTTAATCGACAGATGGTATTACCACCACAGGGTGCAGACTTATATTGAAATGGACAAGTACAACACACGGCTATAACTTATTGATGCCACACAATTATTATAGTGGCACATAATTATTAGTTAGTATTTTGTGGCTGTAGTGTAAATATTATGTAACTCATATACTTATTACTAAGTGTTATAAAACAGTATAAAGTTACCTAGTAGAATTTAAAACACGAAAATTAAGTTGGAGTCGCTGCTTTTAAAATTATGTGTCAAACGCTGATCTTAGAAGTAGGTACTATTTTATGTACTTAAAAATTATTCACTTCAAAAAATCCAGCCTTCTTCCTTGTTTACATTATAAAAGGTAAGTCTGTGGTTTTTTTTTAGCTTTCTAGCTCCAACTTCCAACCAAGGGTGTGGACTGGGTGTTGACTGTTGATGTGTCATTCACTGTCAAACTCAGAGTTGCTTCTTTAGAGAACTCCTTATTATATTTCAATAGAAAATCTTCCAAATACGAAGGATTTCCTTATGTAGGAATGATTAAGTGAGTGTGTACTCTGTGAGTGAGTCAGATTTTTACTCTTTATTTAATTATTAAGATATGGAGTTTGGATCTAGTCTAGGAATTATGTAGGTAAAGGACAAAGGTATTCGCAATGCGATGCGCATAACTAATTCCTTTAGTCATTAAGTAAAAATAAACCACTTATTTCTTCCACACACGTCAAGTGACAATGGAATCTGCTTGGACAATAAAAAAAACCAGAAACCGAAAGAGAATAATATTTGTTTCCACCCACGAACCTTCCACGTTCCACCACGCCTTGTTAAATTCACAAACTCGATTTATACGATAGTTAACGCATTATCATAAAATAACAATGCATAGATTATCCCATACAAATATATATTGTGAATAGTTAAAAATAAATATAACTTCACTATTAACGCGTGGCCCTACCGATATTTTTTTACATTTATTAGGCTATAAAGTTATAAATTATGGGCAACAAAACCCCATTATCAATTTTATTATATTGTGGAAAAAGTCTTGCTTTTCTTTTCTTCACTCTTGCCCTAAAGGCAAGATAACTTTAGAACAACATTAGGTAAATATAAATACGCTGATGGTATAGAAAAAAGGCCCGTAATAATAAACCAACATCAGCTAGGAGAAGGTTCTCAAGTATCGTTCAATCTTAAGGCGAGTCACCTCAGCTCAGCGGTGAAAACTGGTTTGCTAGATCAAATTTTTTCGGTATTTACTATTAAATAACGGTCTTACAAAAAATATCCGATACACTTAAAGATATTGTCTAAAGAATGTGCTAATTTGTTACACGATAGGATGTACTTTACTCGATCAAAAAATATCTTGAAAAAGGCTAAACTAAAAGTTTAAAACGAATTTTTTATTAATAAAATGTTCGACTTTGCTCATAATTTTTATATGGATAAATTTCTCTTGAAGTATGAATGAGAACCTGCTAAACTTTGTTTCAAACTGAAGTCCTATATTTATTTAATTCAAATTAATCCCAGAACTTGAACGTTGCCAAGCGGTTTCAGAACATACCGCGCTGCCCGCTTCCCCGCCAGTCTCTACGAGAAACGTACCGCGAGACGCGCGGGCGGCACCCCACACCTCACCTCCTAAAATCTTGCAGGTGACTCGCCTTAAGCTTGGATGAAATAAACACGGGATAGGAGACAATAAGAAAAATTCATGAAATTCATGAGAGTGCCTTGTCATTTTCTGCCCAAATATTGACACTAGTGCATGAAAAAGTCGATCACTGTGACAACACAATATCATAATTAATGGCGAAACTGCCCAGTTCGCGGCTAGAGGAGTCAGGTGAATATAGCCGATATCTCGCGTCCCGTGGGTAATTCGTCCAAGATCTTAAGCATAGACCGGTCTTTTAAATCTATTGGCCTATACTTGAGACCGTGTTCTTAGCTGATGTCGGTTTATTAATACGGTCCTAAGACCTAGTAAATAGTAATGGCTTAATCCTATTTCACAATAAGAAGAACATCGAAGTTCTAACGGCATTATCGTTATGTAACAAAGGAATCGTTACCAGTGAGAGCAGTATGACCTTTAGGTATCTTAGGAACATGGACGCTTTCTATGTTGTACTCATAGACATAGGATTTTTTCGCTATGCGTTGTACTGTTTTTAAGCCGACATGATAATTAAATGACATTTCAAAGGGAGAAACGATATGTCCCCGTCACAAACAGGGTTTAAGCTTCAATTGATTTTACTGTATAATTATTGTTTATACTAGTAATTATATGTATTAAGTCTATGGTTTGTTAAATTATTACATAATTTTATTGCAGATTATAACTTAAGATTGAGATACTTACCTACTACTTATAGATTTCAAGATTGTACTTAGTAGTATTTCTCATAAATCTCCTAAAAGATCGATGGTTCCCAAGGGTGTGTGAAGTCTGTCAATGCACACTTGACCAGCTTGGTGGACTTTGGCCTAACCCCTGCTCAGAAGTGGACAAACGATGGGTCAATGATGATGATGATGGATGAAGAGTAAAGAAAATAGTTAAAAATCCATCCGTTCTGTAAAAGTGGCTGTCAGCTAACAGGTTAGCCCGCTACCATCTTAGACTGCATCATCACTTACCATCAGGTGAGATCGTAGTCAAGGGCTAGCTTGTAGTGGATAAAAAAAAAAAAAAGCTAAAATAGGTAAGTATGTAGTAACTTCACAAAATGAAATTACAATCCCGAGGCATGACAATCCGAAACTTCGTAACAATACCTAACTGAACAATCCTAACATTAACAAGATCTCCCTAGTAAATCTTAAAACACGGTCCTATTCTGAACCCCGTGCGATATAAATAAAGGCTTGGACAGAAACAACGCGTCGCGGCAAATTGTCACAGTAAAAATGGATCACAGTTCACAGAACCTGTAACAACTGTAGGTACGTTTTATTTCTAAACGTTTTCAGCTAAGAAAAATTCTAAACAATTAACATCGTAATGGATGATATATTTGGTGGTACCGAGTGAGACGTGTCTTTGTGTGTTAGAACTTGGTTGAAGTGAGTCCTCAATTATACAATCACGTCACGTCGTATCCACGTCAATCTGTAGCTCTGTTGCAGGCGGGATTGAAGGACAAACAAACAAACGAACAGACTAACTTATTGCTTTTGGACGGACTGCTGGGTCCTAAGGAGGCGTGAGGTCCATAGAAAGAATCCGAGTCTCCAAGCTTTTTCTCGTCGCGCTTCCTTTATGTTCGGCCCGTAAAACTCGTATGTACATTGGATGTGATTTATTTATATTACCGCCTTAGATAACCGTTAACTTTGTCGGCGCCGAACTTTGCACGTACCAGCAACACATTAGGGAATGATCTTGCTTGGTCGCCACGAATATTCGTGATCTTCTTGCCATCGACACTAATGATTTAGAGTAAATAATATGCACTAAACTGTTTAAATACTTTTATATTTAAAAGACCACGAAATTGCAACAGACTTGAAATATGCCAACAGAACAAGAGAGAAATGTCAGTGACAACTGACTGCTAAGCATAGTGTTACAGGCGCCAAATTTAAATTTGACATTTATATCTAACACTCCCACTAAATTTAAGCCTTGTAAAATATAAATAATAACAGCAAACTATGGTGACCAAAAAAAACAATGAATTCTAAGTATTAAGTGTTACCAGGCCAATCTTTTCTCTTAACAATCTGAACTTGTCTCTACACAATGCTTTTGTTAAAATATCAGCAAACTGATTACTGCTACAAACATAATTTAAATCAATTACTTTGTCATAATATTTTTCTTTCACAAAATGATACTTAATATCTATGTGTTTGCACCTTTTATGAAAATTAGTATTTTTTATAACACTTATAGCACTCTGATTGTCTAAATTTAAGCACAATGTCTGCTGTTTGTATTCACCAATATCACTTAGTAGCTGTTTGATCCAGATAGCCTCTTTGGTTGCAGCACAGGCCGCCATGAATTCGGCCTCTGTAGTTGATAGAGCCACTGTTTGCTGGCGTTGGCTGGACCAAGTTACTGCAGCTCCATTCTTTATGAACACATAGCCTGTGATAGAGCGTCTGGTGTCAATATCATTGGCATAGTCTGCATCACAGTAGCCCAATACTTTTTGATCCGATATAGGCAGATAGCGAAGACCATAATTTTTGGTTTCTTTCAAGTATTTAAATATTTTCTTGACTGCGTTCCAGTGTGAATTATTGTAGCAGTTAACAAACCGACTCACTAGGTTCACTGCAAACATGATGTCGGGTCGGCTTACTATTGCTAAGTGCATCAGCGAACCAACTGCTTCTCTGTAAGGGATATTTTCAGCTGAGCACTCTCCTTTCTCTAACTTTATATGAGGATCCATTGGAACACTGTTGGTATTGCATGCATTCATATTAAATTTGTTTAATAATTGCTCTACATATTTGGATTGGTGTATGAAAATATCTCTTTCACATTTCTCTATTTGCATTCCAACAAAATTGTTAACTGAGGTTGTTTTTATTTCAAAAATTGTTTGCAAGTCACTTATAAGCTCTTTTAATACTGACTTATTTGTAGAGAACAATAGCCCATCATCCACATATAAACATAAATAGCATTTTGTTCCATTTACATTGCCTACATAAACACATTGATCAGCTTTGCTATTTACAAACCCGAATTTATTTAAAACTGAATTGAATTTATTATTCCAGCACCTCGGTGCTTGTTTAAGTCCATAGAGTGACTTTTTAAGTTTACACACTGTGTTCCTATTGCAGGTTAGACCTTCTGGTGGAGACATAAATATATTCTCTTCTAATTCTCCATAGAGAAAGGCAGTTTTAACATCTAGTTGAATAATTTCTAGATTATACTCCACAGCTATAGACAATAATAAACGGATAGAATCATACCTGACCGTTGGGGCAAAAGTTTCCTTGTAATCTATACCTTTAGTTTGTGCATAACCTTTGGCACATAGCCGTGACTTGAAGCGTGGACCGGTTGGCTCGTCTTTGATTCTGAAGACCCATTTGCATCCAATTACTTTGGCATCTGATGGTTTTTCTACCAATGTCCATGTTTCATTCTTCTCATGAGCCTCAAGTTCTTCTCTTATAGATTTTCTCCACTTCTCTGCATCACTAGAACTTAATGCATCGTTATATGTTTCAGGAGCTGTATAGAGTAAGGCATCTTCATTGTAGCACAGGTAAGTATTCTCTTCTGTTTTGCTAGTATTTATTTTATTTCTAGGTCTTAACGTGATGTTTGAAGTTAAGGGAGACTCAGACTCCATACTAGTCTCACTAGTTTCATCAGGCAAGTATTCACTGTCTGATTTTGTTTCAGTAACTGTGTCATATGAGCTGTCTGAGGAATTATCTTTATTTTCACAAGAGTCACTCTGGTATGTTTCTGTTGTATTCAACTCCACGGGTACATAATTTCTTTTGACAGTAGATTCCAGGAATGTGGCATCTCTACTTTTAGTCACAGTTTTGGAGTTGGGTAAAATAAACCTATAACCTTTGGTATTATCACAATACCCAATAAATATCATCTTCTGAGCTTTAGGGTCCCATTTTTTTCGTTTTTCCTTGGGCAGGTGAACCATAGCTTCACATCCAAATGTTTTCATATGACTTACATTTGGTTTATGTCCAGACCACATCTCTTCCGGAGTCTTGAATGACAGTGATTTAGTTGGAGAACGGTTGATTATATAGGCAGCTGTGTGGACTGCTTCAGCCCAAAAATGTTTTGGTAGCTCTGCATTCAAGAGCATACACTTGGCTCTTTCCACTAGAGTCCTATTCATGCGCTCGGCGGTTCCATTTTGTTCAGGAGTATATGGTGTGGTTGTTTGGTGAATTATTCCTGCATCTTTTAAGTACTCAGAGAAATTCTTACTTCCATACTCAAGCCCATTATCCGACCTTAATATTTTAATGCGACATTTTAATGTATTCTCAACTTGATTTCTGAATTCTTTGAATTTTTCTAAGACTTCTGATTTGTTATGTAAAAAATACACAAATATTTTCTTAGAGTAATCATCTAAAAATGTTAGGAAATATCTGCTTCCACCCAATGATTTGGTTTCCATAGGACCACAGACATCTGAGTGTATGAGTTCTAGTAGATGATTTGATTTTGAGCCTTGACTTTTAAAAGGCAGTCGTGTTTGCTTGCCTTCCTTGCATGTTACACATGCAAATCTGAGTTTCTTTTCTGATAAGCAAACACCTTCTGTATTTTCTTTCATCTTTTCCAGACTATTTATGTTCAGATGACCCATCCTTTGGTGCCACAGGTAAGTATCTCGTTCATCAACATCAGACATGCATGCATAGCCCATTGGGGTATTCAGCCGGTACATGTTGTTGATAAGGCTGGCTGTAGCCACTCTCTTATTCTGGCTATTCAAAATAACACAGCCCTTTTCATTAAATATTACTTGGCCACCATTCTTAATGATCTGACTTACTGATAGTAAATTTGTAGCAAGTTCCGGAACATACAAGACATCTTTGAATAAAATTTTGTTTTCTTCACCTTTGTCACTGCTAACCTCTAAGCATAATTCTCCTGAACTCATTACAGGTAAAACTTTGTTGTTTGCCACCTTAATATTCTTTATTGACGGAGACTTCACACTTTGAAGTAAGTTTTTGTGTTTGGTCATGTGTGCTGAGGCACCTGAGTCTATGTACCAAGCATCATCATGATTTGAAGAGGCAATAAAAACAGCGGCATAACTAGAACTTGAATTGTTGCGCTTTTGGGAATCACTATTCTTCTTAGGCTTAGATTTACACTGAAAACTTTTATGACCATAATTGTTGCATGCATAGCACCTGGGTCCTTTATTCTTTTTGCTATTGTGAAATCTTTGGTTAGTTGCAAAGGCAGTTTGGTTATTCTCACCTTCTCTGACATCTTGCAAAAGTTTAGACTTAACGGAGTCTGCGGATATTTGCATACCTGAGCTTTCAATTGCTATTATCATAGGCTTATACGTTTCAGGCAGACCGGAGAGCAGCATTGTCCCGAGCCACTCATCGTCCACTGCAAAGCCTATATTTCTCAACTTGTGAGCAGTAGTAATAATTTTGCTCACATATTCCTCTACGTTTTGGCATCGGTCAAGTGTTGTTGTGCATAGATCACGCAGCAGACCCACTCGGCGCGTCAGCCCGGAGTCGTCGAAGGCCCGCGATAAGTTGTCCCAGGCCTCCTTAGCCGTGCGTGCTTCCTGTATATGAACATAGTTCACGGGATCCACTAGCAAGACAATTTTAGCTTTGGCTTTTGTGTCTCGCTTTACGTCGACTACAGAACTTTCTATGCAGTCCCACAATTCTTCGTGTTGGAGGTATGTTTTAACTGCAAACCTCCACGTCGCATAATTTTCACGTCCTGTTAATTTTTCGATTAATGCAAGTGGATTGTTAGATGTCATCTTGTAAAAGCGCGGCGCACGTTTTCTCGTTGAGGTTATATTGAAGCTATATTGCTTGGTTGCTGGTAGGTATATTAGGTATACGCCATTGGCAACAACATGCGACAATGCAGCAAGCTACACATGGAGACAACAGTTATCTTTTTAATGCTGAGACAGAAAAATACCGCTGTAGCTGTTGTTGTATAATTTGAATGTTAGGTACGGCACTTATACCAAAGTTTTCCATCGATTCTTACTACATTTAAAATGTATGTAGCATGCGGCTCTGCCGCTTGGCATAGGTCATTACCGTACTGAGTTGTAGCTCAATTCAGCATAGCACAGATAATAGTGATAGTTAGGTAATTTTTTTTAAGATAGGTATACTGAAAATACTATTTTGATACCTTGAAATATTATTGCGCTGAGAGCTAAATTTATGCCAGAACAATAATTTTGTGAGAGTTGAGACTGCTTGAGGTAAGCTTCATGACTTTAGAACCATACCAGATGATAGGCCTAGCTCAAGCACCATTCCCCACTATAACAGCTGTGTAGTATAAGAAATATTGCATATTTTGCGGTTGGGAATAAATAAATTGATTGATTGAGCTAAAACAAGGAAAGGGAGTTGCATCGATATCCCGAATAAGTCTAGTACAGCATTAATGTAATTCTTGATCGGTGTCAAAACTATACAATACTATTCCAAGCTATTTCATATATTAGAAAGATTGCAAAACATACCTACACTATATGTTTAGGAATAACTTCGCGTAGTGCTCTAACTTGTAAGTTTATTGATATTTAGAGTTGCAAAGAATTAAGTTAAAGTGAGTAAGTTAAGCTTTAAGCTCCTGCAATCTGTATTAAGTATCAAATTTTAATAATCGTATGGATTATTGTAATTTTATCCCCTACTAGGTGGACGGACGAATTCAAGCGAGTAGCTGGCAGCCGCTGGAGTCACCGAGTCAGTGGAGATCCACGCTGGAGCAGAATTACATAAATTTAAAGACTGTGTTAAACAGCATTTGTTAAGTCGAGGTTATTACACTATCGATTTTTTTCTGAATGACAAAGTTGCATGGAAGCAACCGGGCTCGCATCCAGTAACCCACAAGTCAGTGTAATACTTGTAACGTAATGTATGTGTTGTATTGTTACTTATTGAAACTTTTTCTTTTTGAGAAAAGAGCAACTGCTAAGTTTCTTGCCGGCTCGTCTCAGTAGAATCAACTTTCCGAACCGGTGGTAGAGTATTGACGTATTATAAGTGTCACAAGTTGTCCTACATGAAATAAATGAATCATTTATCATTTATAAGACCTTCGTCCAGCAGTGGACGTCTATAGGTTGAAACGACGACGACGACGATTGTAATTTTATAACAAGTAAAATTAAAGATTCCTGACTTACTTATTTACATTATGCAAGTTCATACGCGAGAAATGGTGTCAAGAAATAAGTATTACGAATTTTTCCTCATAAATTTCCAATATATTGCTTAAAAACAAGAATTTTAACGTAATAAATTAATATTTTCAATAACGACACGTAATTATCTGATATTACGCGTGAATATTTCACATTGCCTTATTTATAGGCAATATTTTGTGCCCGATGAGCGGTTAATGAATATGTCTAAAGCATCATACTAAAGCGGATATTCCATTTAATATCGGTCACCGATTTGATCAGTAGGACCTATTTAAAATTACAAGCAAATTCAAAACTTGGAGAAAATATTGGATAGAAGTAGGCGTTACTTTGCGGAAGTCCATGACAATGAAAAAACTAGAAGTTTAATTCTGCGGCGGATTATAGCGAATTAAACTTTTAGTTTTTTCCTTCGAAAAAATCATTGTATGCAAATATGTCTACTTACAAAACTAACTAACGACCATGTACAAATATGTATGATTCACATGAACATAAAGAATTGGATCACCTTTTCATCACAGGTCGACGACTCGGTTCAGGATGTGAACAGAGACAAAACGAATGAACACAAAGCCGCACAATACACTGTTTAATCTCACCACAGTCATATGAAACGACATGGTCCAATCCCGAGGCAAGACGACCACAGAAATGGTATCAAATTTTCTCTTCGTCCTATTTGGGTGGACTCAAAATCCAATTCCAGTTACGATGTATTCATATAATTTACAGGGACAACTTGACAGAAAGTCCCTGTTTAATTTAAATCTTTAGAATAGGACTGTCACTAAAGAAAATATTTCGCTAAACGTTTCGTTTCGGCTTTGCTTTTTGGCTACTGAGTTTTCAAGATACTGCCATCGGTTTGGAAGGCAGGTTGTTCTAAAGATTGTTACATTATTTCTATGCAACTTTATCCTTATCTTATTTGCTTTTGGTAGGAAACTAAATATATGTGAGCAGTTGTAAAAAAAAAGGATGACATGACAACTAGGTTTCGATGACAACAAAACAACTTTTTTTTTATCCACTATACAAGTTAGCCCTTGACTGCGATCTCACCTGATGGTAAGTGATGATGCGGTCTAAGATGGCAGCGGGCTAACCTGTTGGGGCATGGTAGTTGTATTAAACCCATACCCCTTCGGTTTCTACACGGCATCGTACCGAATCGCTAAATCGCTTGGCGGCACGTCTTTGACGGTAGGGTGGTAACTAACGGCCGAAGCCTCCCACCAGGCCAGACCAGGGAAATTTCTGAAATTATAAATTCCCAAATTGACCCTGCCGGGGTCACTTAACAAGTTATTGCAGTTTTCGTTGCCAAAAGTACCTAACTTAACAAAAAATAAACAGAAAAGAATTACAATTCGTGTGCATTAACTTACGTACAAAATGGCCGACCCATTTAGACCATTAAGAACCTACAGACGACTCTCGGAATGCAATGAAACATCGAAATAATCGAATAGTGCGCATTTAAAAGGGATGCTAGTCCATTTCGATAACTATAATTATAATTATGCGAGTAGTTCAAAAAGCACTAGTGGTACTAAGTGGCACTTTCAAGTAAACGCCACGTTGTTAATGATAATGGAAGTCGAGTGCGTAATTTAGTAACGAAACCACTATTACTTACTAATTCCATAATAGCATACGAGTAGCAGCTGCGAGGCTGTGAGTTATCTTTACACTACTCTAGAGAGCGTACATCAAGCATTATTTTTATGCGTCTGTAATCAAACGGTACTCAAACCACCAAACTCGGGATACGGGGGTCGAATCGCAGTCTATCTGGCCGTCCGTCTATCAGATGGGTCTTATGTAGCTTCAGCCAAATACCTGATTAAAATTTTCACAGGATACGAGTTATTTAGGCCTCTATCACAGTTCACGGCAAAAATAAACTCGGAAAATAGGTAGGTAGATATAACAGTTTAGTAACAAGTTGGTCCACGCTACTGGTGAACCAAGAACTGGAGCGTATTTAGTCCAAAGACTGCCTGGCAATTCAGAGAGGCAATAGCGCCAGTGTGTTGGTTACCATGCCCATGAACGATTATTTGGATGGTGGACGTATATTTTTTTGTAAATATAGATAAATGCTATAGATTTTTTTAGTAGGCAATTTTTTTG
The DNA here is from genome assembly GCA_923060345.2 of Erebia aethiops. Lineage (NCBI taxonomy): Eukaryota > Metazoa > Arthropoda > Insecta > Lepidoptera > Nymphalidae > Erebia > Erebia aethiops. The sequence continues at coordinate 771,012 of CAKLPR020000011.1, forward strand.
TAAATATTTTAATTACTATTGTAAATATTCATGTTGAAGCGATTTCTAAATTAAAGATAAGTAACGAATTCGATGAATTTTGTTATGAAATCCGGCAGTCCTCAGAATTTTCCTCTTCTCAATTCTTTAGAGGCTGCCTCGGCTCTGATGGCCATCCTAGTTCACAATTTACAAGTAATACAACTCATAAACTCAACTTTTCATAAATGTCCTAAATCTGTTTGTTCTAGTAACTAGTAAGAATATTATTTCCTCACAATCAGCGCAACTTTTACGCTACTAGCCAGGAGTGAAAACAGGTCTTTTGGCTTCCCGTTGACCTTAATACCGACGGTTTAAATTTCATGTTACCTAAAAGACACATTTAGAACGCGCAATGTATGTATGTATCTGAGCGATCATAACTACATAAAGGTTTAACGTCGTATTATTATGTTTACGAACAGCTGCGTCGTTATACCATTTTACGACAGCGACCACGCGCCAGCGTGCGACAACATTCGTATCATGGCTTCTTTGCAGAAATAAATGCATTATCTAATACCAAAAAACTAGCGACCACACACCACTTCGCTATCGTAACAATTTCGGAAATTCATTCCTTCCTTCAGCTTCATTCCTTGTCTACCAAACATAAAGGTCTTTTTAATTTTAATTATTGTTATGATATTATTAGTGTCTTTACATAAAAAGAACCTCAGCAAAATTTCACAGCTTCCTATGTTCTGGGTTTGTTACGTTCGCGTTGATGATTCAGTCTATGAGTGATTGGGTAATTGAGGACTTTTCTTTTTGTTGTATGTGATTAATCAGATAAACCGATGACTTGCATAGTAGCTATTTCTATAAAAAATATGAAACTCATTTCATAATTAATGTAAGTAAACGTCAGGTGTTCCATTTTGTTACCTGTGTAGATGACTTTGGTACAGTTTGTAGCGCGTGCCACGGTGCCCCGGTATCGATTCCCTGTCCTCACGTACGCTTCAAATTGCTGTTCTATTACCTACGCATTCTATTTCGGAATTAAAGGTTTTGATTGCGGCCAGGCTTATAATGGACTGTTTAAATTATTATCGAAGTCACGGTTAATGGATTGCAACTGAAATGAAGGAATATTTTACTTACCGTTTTATAGCTTTACAACTTCATAAAATGATACTTTGAACAGCATCTTAAAAGTAACTATGTAGGCTTTCTATTAGGTATTAAAACACATCATAACTCAGTTTTAATGGTGAAACTCCGCTCAAATTTAATTTATCAATCCCGATGGATTTAGAATTGAATAGAATAGTAAACTCAGAAACACAAACAGAAAGAGTATAGATTTGGTTTCAATGATCCCATGGAAACGAATAACAAAATGTTATTCGTTTATACAGGTAGGAAGTTGCCCATAAAATATAGGTCATTTAACTAAACATTGCATTACCTATCAGTATATCTAAGAACTCAGAATCCAAGAAAAACCGTTCCAAGTTGAAAGTAAGTGAAGCCTAAGAAATGCTACTCCAGTTGAGGATATAGGTACATTGGTATTACTTTAATAATATCGATTATATTTGTAACCCCTTTGTGATTGTCTGTGACGCTATAGTAACGAAGCCTTACCTCGTAATCCTATAAGTTCTAACTTCTTACCTCTTTTGCCTTCAGATATCGTTTACATGCTTTATACAATTTCATAAAAATATGGATGGATAACGTTATGAGATGATAATACATCTATAAATAAATACTTAATGCTTATGCTTGAATTATGAGTATGATAGCGTGCCGTATCTTGCACCAGATTCACCAGTTTCAGATAGTATAGGTATGCTTTTATTGAAGAAGAAACCAATTTTTTATATCTGATACTTAGGCAGCTCTTATTTAATTAATTTTTGCTTCTCAGTTCTCTGTCCACTATTACTTCTACTTACTTGTTTTTATAACGTTTTGTGGTACAAATAAAAAATTACCTTCAAAATAAAATACATAGTAGGAAAACATGTGCCAATAGTTACTCCAAACGTTTTTTCTCTTTTTTCGCGTGTGCAGTGACTCAAGCCGTGTTACAATAATAATGACTAGTAACAAGCAAGGACGTGGGTGCAAGGCATGACAGCAGGCGATAATTCATCCTTCTGAAATATACATATTTTGTCTGATCGACAATCTCCAGGATGATTTGCATAGGAAACTGCTTGCTATAAATTCCCATAGTGCTTAGTCAGTCAGCCGTCAATGAGATCTTATAAAATATGCATTGTGCTATTTGTGGATATTAATAATTCTGTTGTCTCTATGCATAACTTAATTAACAAGCTTATATACCCGGTACGCATATCCACACCGAGCATTAAGGTAGTCGGCCTATTACTTAGCGCCCTACCATTTCGTGCATTTGCTTGCTTTATTATTTATTTATATATTTAGTAGACAAGCGCCAACCGAACAATGCTAATTTCGCGGAGGACATATGCTATCTTCGAATTTCCTACCTGCGCGGACGTGAAATCGATGGCACAGGGCGCAACCGAGGATATAAAATGAGGATATAAACCGAGGATATATGCTGTCAAATGATGTGGAGTGGCAGAAGTACGCACAGATGCTGCGATCAATCATGATCAGAAGAGAAGAGCGAGGAAAAGAAGAAGAAGAATGAAAACTAGCGGTCGGCATGAAGAAATGCAAATGCGGTTCCGTGCTGATCGGGGAGTCTCGAGGGGGAGAAAGCATCCAACTCGAAAAAAAAGAGTTGTAGGTAACACGAGACAGATTTTATAATTGCCATTTAAAAATTATGTTTTATTAAAATGATTACAAGTCGAAGTTCAACGAACTTTAACCTATGATTCTAGCCTGAAACTATATTGCAACCCCACCAGGCGCCTACGACTTTCGACTTTCGAGTAAGCCTATAAACTAGGAAACGCAGAGGCGAAGCATGACATAGGCAATTATTCATAGCACTGGAATCACCATCCATCGCTGATCGACGATCTCTAATAGGATTTGCTTAAACAAAGTGCTTTCTATTAATCCCTGAGACAGGATACACGGGGCTAATTGCAAACCGCTTGCGGATTATGATACCTTTTAAAGCTGATTTGCTTTAGGCCTTTAGGTCTAATGTAGTCAGGTACCTAACGGTTTTATCAGACTTGTTTTGTTAGACCAGACCAACAACGTATACAATCACAAGCTTTGATTTTAAATTTTAGAATAAAATTTAGGAAAAAAGAAATCGTTAGATATAGCTTCTTCCAGTCTAACTGTCTGTGTGACTCAGTAATTTCAAAGACCGGCAAAGACGTGCCACCAAGCGATTTATCGTTCCGGTACGACACCGTGGAGAAACCGATTAGGGGTAGGTACCTAAGTATAGGTTTAATATGACTGGCGACTGCCATATACCCCTAAAAGGTTAGTTTTCTTAACTGAAAGGACCAGGACCTCGTGATCTGCAGTTGACTATGCTAACCGCTAGACCTACGAGTAGACCCAGAGGTATTTTATTTTATTTTTATTTTATTTATCATTGGTTTACAGTTTACACCCTTGAGCGATACCTACCTAGTACGTACTATAAAAAATACAAGACCGCAAAGAACAAACAAACAGAAGTACAACTATTACAAATTTGACACCGTTCCCCGAGTCCAATTATATTAACACTGAGAAGTTTAACTACTTACCAAACATTTATTTACGACTTCGTGATATATGGTTTCGTTGTTATTACCAGAGTTTCCCAGCCTCTAACCTTAGGTTTCATTATCATGACGTACGAGTAGGTATAACGAAGTTTCTAATTTATTCTCAAGAACCACTAACACGCACAATCTGTTGTTGGTGTCTACGAAATATTAATACATCTTTATCACGCTTAATTATTTGCTTAATAGAGGGTTGATTAACTATGATGTCCTTAATGCTGTATGGTTTTAGTGTAATTTACTGAAGACGAATTCATGATCATCATTTCAACCTGTCGTAAGCCCACTACTAAGCATGAGTTACGTGTCGAAATGAGAAGGGTTTCAGGTTTGGCTATAGTCTACCATGCTGTCCAAGTGTGGATTTACAGACTTAACCCACGTTTGGAAACATTATGAAAAACTCTCGGGCATGCAGGTTTCCTTATTATGTTTTCTTTCACCGCTAAAGCAAGTAAAGTATGGTTATAGGACTTAATGATTAATATCAATGGACTCTTTCGTGCATCACCTATAGGTTAGCAAATCGCATAAATCTATCGACATCAGAAATATAATATAAAATGTTTGTTATTTCATTTATGACGGTAGAATTACAACTCTTCCACCACCATATTTGGAAAAACCATTTTCGAAATATACTTACCTAGGTATCTAGCTGAAAACGTCAGAACAGAATGCTATTAGCATGTAATATATTGTATGGTGAACAAGCCTCAATGTAAATTGTGAAATCATATCATCCCAGAGCTGTCGCTTGTCACCGACACTCTTCCTCCCACGTCCTCTCTATTTTCGTGGGAGGTCATTGTTCCGACATTATATCAAGTTCGGCAAAATCTAAAAGTAATTATTCTCACCGCCCAAGCATTGCTCCAAGCTTAAAGATATTATTTATTACGACTGATGATTCTTATGCACATATTTTTATGTGTGATGTATGATACATACTATTTCCTACAAATATTATTAAAAAAGCGAAAGTGTTTCTGTCCGTCCGTATGAAATCTTTTCAAGACGCATCTATCGTACTTAACCTATTTGAATAAAAAGTGCGGATAATATGTGGCATCCCGGAGAGCCAAATACCTGCTTATAATCCCAGCAAATAAAGGATTTCAGGACGGAGGAAGTTACAGGCATCATCTATACTCCTAGTCCTATATTATATGCGCAAACACACTGAGGACGATAACAATCTGGCTGACAAATAGGCTGCATTACCACTTGCAAGCAAGTCTGATTGCAGCCAGGCGCTGGCCTATATATTTAATTTAAAAAAAATTTAGAGTAAAATCAAAGAAAATACTTCGTAGGCCACACAGACATGTCCTATGGCGACGAAAATATTATATTAGGCTCGGCCCCTAGTAAGGCATGTGCTTTGGTTCATTAGTCAATCCCACGCGCTGCTACATCGATACAAAATTCCATTGTTTACTTGTGATTTTGTAATATCAAAGCTCAGTTAGGTAAGTGAATGTGGTATACCTAAGCAAATAAATAAGACGTTCAATTAAATCGAACGTGGCAGATATTGCGAAATATGGCGAGCTAGGCTAGCTAATTTGTTTATAGAAGGTAACCATTTTGTTAAAGTTTATTATTCATTAATTTTGTCATCCAAGCTAATCTAGCCTGTATGTACCTACTGAAAAGGCCTTTCTTTGATTTTTTAAATATATCTACTCCTTATAAGTGTAGTAACTTCAAAGCAAGAGTAAATATAGGCATCTTCTAGGCAAGCGCGTTCACACTAGACTAGACCTCATCATTGCTTTGCTAAGCATGATAGTCGTCAAGCGCAGGCCTATCACGCAATAAAAATAAAAATAAATACTATTGCCTAAGATTGAAGATGGTTATTCCAAAAGCACTGCAATTTTTAGAATACTTTTCGGCCATCAATGAAAATCTCAGTGGAGTTAGTCGAAGTACGAGTATAGCTTTAAGTTTTTTTTATTAATCAAATCAAATCAAATCAAAAAATTTATTCAAAATAGGTACATGTTGTAGACATGTTAGACAAAATTACATTAATATACATTAAATACATTTCAAAAAAAAAAAAAACTTTAAAAAAAAAAAATCTTAATATCAAATGTCAAGCAAAAAAAAGAAACAATATTTAAAAAGATCTTCAACAATACGAAAAAATAAATATCAAAATTAACAATTAATTGTACTTTTAAATGTATTCATAATACTTTAGAGATTGTCCATACGTCTTTGTCCAAAATATAATCGTCTAAATTGTAGTATCTATTAGGTACCTATAATATTTCCGTGGACCTCAATATTTTTTGTTGTTTTAATTTAGCAAATTCACTCCCCGCCTTGTATCGTGCCTCCAATATTGAATAATGAAAGTATGAGGGAAAGTCAATCTCTCTGAAATCCCATGCTTATAGGATCAAAGAAATCGTCTCGCTTCGGGAGTCGGGTCTTAAATCACGAAGGCTTTACCGGGGCTCAATAGTTTGAGAAAAACGCAGACAGAACGAAAAGTCATAAGGTGATCGCAGGACCGCAGGACAGAAAGTGTTTCTGTCTGTCTGTCTGTCTGCTACGCTTTCACGGCCCATCTGTTCAACCGATTTTGATGAAATTTTGTACAGGGATCTAGGTTTTGTCCCGGGAAAGGACATAGGCTTACTTAGACATACTTTTTATCCCGGAAAATTAAAGAGTTCCCTCGGGAATCAAAAAACCTTAACGCGGACGAAGTCGCGGGTATCATCTAGTTTTTATAGATGCCTGTACGTTACATATTATTATTTTCCTTTCGCACATTTTCAAGTATAAACGAATTAACTAAAAAGTACTGGTTACCTTGCAAAACCTTTATTTAAAACAAGTTTTTTTACGTATACTTTTGTATCATTATTCATTCGATAAGGCCTATTTGTTTTTTGTGGAGATTAATATTTAATTCAACGTAGAATGTTGAACCAAAGTTGAACGTTTTTGCGTCGTTGTAGGTATAGTCTATGTAAACATTTAAATGTTATCTGTTTTATGGTATTGTTGTAGGCATGGGCATATTTATTTGGAACCCACTTCATAACTTTCGAGACTTAAAAGAACTTTCATAAAAGTCGAGAAAATAACGTGAACGCCCTTCATGTGGGTGTATACTGTATAGCGATAAGTAAATTATGTTAGTTTCAGAGTAGAACCGCCATGTGTTTTAGGATAGAGTCGGAATTTTCCTATTTCCGTCTTTAATTTTATAATACTACTCGTACGAAAGTGTGTTTGATTGTTGGTGAGATATACGAGTAAAACTACAATGGCGTTAAACTCAAGACTGATTTATTCTGCCAACATATTTATGACTACCCTCTATATATATAATATCACAAATACATTACACTCCCCCTCTTAGAGAAAGTAAAAAAAAACATAGTGACATTAAAAAAATTAAACAACAAAAAAAAAAGGAACCAAATATTATCCAACGTTAAGTCAAAACTCTAACGTTACATAAAACCACAAAAAAAATTTGATGCCTGATGGGCCATTTAAAAATAACTTAGCCCTTAATTTTTTTTACGTCTAGGTTCTCAAAACATTAACAAAACAATGATACTCAGGATATTCTATCAACTTACTTGCATTCTATCAACTGACCTAAGCAAGTCACAATACAAACAACTTACCTACTTAATTTAAAAAAAAACTGCTTTTTCTAACTTTACTGACTTATTATTATTATTATTTTTTAATACAGGTTTTATCGAGTAGCTACAAAGTAAGTAAGTACCTAGGTGCTACTCAAACATTTAAAGTTTTAAATCTGAGTTTAAAATTCAGGTATAGCGTTTGTAGTAGGTACCTATAAATACTCGTATATACGTATCAAAATTACATGTACCTAAGTACATTAAGCGTTTCGGAAACAGCTCTCATGGCCCGGGCAAAATCCCGTATTTTCAAAATATTTTACTTTTCAACCACCTACTTCATCATCAATTACAATTAGTAAAATTCATCCTCGCTCATAGAAAAACCAAAAACAAAATTGAGCGAAGCCCAGTCGTCTGCTGATTACTAATTACTAAATACTAACCTACGAGTATGTATCCAACAGTTAAATGCCAAAACGGCATTAATATTAGGTATTCTTGTCTACGTTTCTGACCGTGTTCAGGCAGATACCTTGTTGCTAAAAAACTAAGACTACTTACATCCTATAAAACACAAACTTATTAGTTAATAGTTGGCTACTAGGCACAGAATACTCGCTATAAGGTACCTTATGTATGACGTACCGTACCTACTACTAATATTCGTTCGAACTTTCCGTTCACTCACTTGCACAACATTAAGTACTTCATATTTTAAACTTTTTCTTCGTATACATTATAAACATAATAAATTATTGTATTAAAATAATCGAGATTAGGCTACAAGATGGTAAATACCCAACACACATTAATTGTTGTATGTAGAATATTACATTCACTGTTAGTTACTTAAGTTACATAATATTATCTATAGATACTTTTAAAAGTAGGTGCATTAGGTATATGCAATGTACCACCATAGTTTATCAAACGTAAATATATAACTACCTCTTGAGTAAATTATGTGGTAGATATAATTGATTTATCCAGTTTTAAAGAGATGTGACGACTATTACGTCATACGATTACCTATGACCTAAGTCTATGTTACTACTGCTGTATCTTGTGCATACTCATTTCCAAAACACACGTTACAATTCTGTTAACTTGCTAAACCTGTTCAAGACCACTCATTAATAAATTAATAATTAAAGCAATAATCGCACTCTGTTGGATTAGATATTAATATGTGCTAACCCTTTACTTTATTCCTGAATTATTTCCACAAAGATAAGTACATCGTCAACAACTCAAGCGAAATATTATTACTTAAATTTTAATAATGTATCTACATGTGCATTTTTTTTAATGATTAATTATGAGCGGCGTAAAACGCCCTTAGATCTACATCTAAGTAGGTACAATACATCATTATTTAGTCTAGATACTATTTCACAAAATTATATGTAAGTTCATCAAACTATGTAACAAATTATGCAAATTATCACACATCCAATCTACTTTTCAAATTCATTCACCTTTTCTATATTTAGTCTTAGTCTATGCGTTCTAAGCTAAGTATACCAAGTACTACTTGCCGTAAACTATCCCTTTTTTGTATCCTGTAGATATATTGGTATTGCCCATTGCCCATTGGTGAATGAATATTGTACAATTGTATTTCGAAATATAAGTCCCGTTAGTCCAGGCTCACAATAATATTAGCACTATTAGCCCTAATAAGTTTTAATACTATCCTTAAAGGCACAATAACAAGTAGGTACTTTTAATAGATGGCCCAATGCTTGCATTCGAGGTTTGCAACGCACCCACCCCATGGCCCAGTGTCCTGTCATACCCAGCTGTACAGCTGAATGCTGATCCATGTCAAACTACGTAATAATAATATTGTAAAGTACATATACCTTATAGTTTGTAATAATTAGTTAATACCTATTATGTATATTTCAAAACCCTTTTGTAGATATTAAATTACAGATGTATCAATTAATTTAATTAAATATCACAACATCAGGCAACCATCGTTCTCAAAAATGTCAGAACATATAGCAGTTGTCTCGCTCGCTCGCGCTACTTGCACTGGGTATACATGACAGAGACAGATATAACTTAGTTTGTAAATTTAAATTAAATGGTTCTTTCTGTGAATAAAACGATTACACAATTTAATGATCGAACTAGACACAGGCATTATTTTAGTTTCTGGTACCTACCAACTTATTCTACCTAGGTACTATCATTCCATAACAAATGACAAGGAATTAAGTATGAAATTTTCTTACAGAATATAATTCATGAGGATATTATTATCAACTCCTATAAACCATTTGTGCGAGTCCATCGTATAGCAATCCTATCCGTTACATTATGCGATTACAATACCACCACTAAACCGATGACACACTGGCCTTGCTGTTTACACTTGTCACAAGCACTTTTCAACGCAATTAATATAGCCACTGAGTCTCTCACTGTCGTTTATAACGCCCTTCGATACCGCCTGCTGCTAGTGGATTTACTTACACTCGCTTAAGCTGCCCGTGAGCGCGCTTGCCGCTACCAAATCACGGTGTAGATTACCTTTCCTGCCAGCGTCCATTACTTTCCATATTATTATATGTGAATCCCTTTCTACGCCATCTGCCAGCGGCCCCGGCTCTCGTGTGCTGACTGCAATCGCCACTGCCACACGACATAGCCCATTGCCGCCCGGCTTGCGTGTTAGCGAGCCCGGCGCTGCGAGGCCTGCAATGCCCCTTCCGGCTGCCTCCACTCCTTGCGCCAGCTCCATCTCATCACTATGCACGTTGCGTCTTAGCGAGCCCGGCGCTGCGAGGTCTGCAATGCCCCTTCCGGCTGCCTCCACTCCTTGCGCCAGCTCCATCTCGTCACGTCGTTCGTTGCGTCTTAGCGAGCCCGGCGCTGCTAGGCTTGTGGTGCCCCTTTCGGCTGCCTCATTTGCTAGCACCAGCTCCGTCTCGTCGTGATTCCATTTTACATACAGCCTGCAGGCGGACCGCCGCTCTCGTTGGTTTCTGCCCGCGGTTTCCACCGCAGCGGCCACACGATGCAGCCTATCTCCGCCTGGCTTGAGTCTTGAGTCTGCTGAGCCCGGTGCTGCTAGGCCGGCGATGCCCCTTTCGGCCGCCACCACTGGCAGCACCAGCTCCACTGCCACCTCATAGTTTCGCGTAGATTCCATGCATAGGCGAGAGAAAACGTTTTTATGTCGCAACTTCCTGGTGTTGGTTAAACGTGACCGATGTCCTCCAAGCGTAAATGTCACCCGCTTATTTTGTTGCGTACCAACTTTTTCTCTCTCTGCCTGATGCCGTTGTCGAATTGCGTCTTTGCATTGAAGATGATCCTGTGAACTCGCGTCATACGCTTTGTACGTGGCGGCACTAACCCGTGTCACTAACATGGCCGCCCGCAATTCACGCCTAATTTTCATTAGCAAAATGCACTGTGTTACGAATTGCACATACAATTGCCACTTCACTCCCCCGTGAATCACACCTTCAGATAACTTTTTATGCATAATTTTTCGGATTTCCGACACGATTTCCAATAAACTGCGCCACTTGAGATATACGAGTAAAACTACAATGGCGTTAAACTCAAGACTGATTTATTCTGCCAACATATTTATGACTACCCTCTATATATATAATATCACAAATACATTACAGTTGGTTTATCCTTCTATAAGATGTACTTAGCATTAAAGACTGGAGTGTTAAGGGTAACTTTTTATACCGGAAAATTAAAGAGTTGCTACGGGAGTTTATTACCTAAATTAAAGTACTGAACCGATAAAATTATCTACTTAAATTAAAGTGCCGAACTGTCGCTACCTAACACCTTGCAGCTGATAGCCCGCTAATATCAAAGACTGCATCATTACTTACCATCAGGTGAGATTGAAGTCAAGGGCTAACTTGTGACGTAAAAAAAAAGTACTAATGCTCCAGCTCTACTCGTTGGCAAACGCAAACGTTTTGACTAGGGACTTTAAGATCAACTTTGTCAGTAATAATAAGCCGACATCAGCTGAGAACATATTCTCAAGATCAGTCAATGTGGTTGGTCTATGGGTCAACCTATACTTATGACCTTTCTGAACCATAGATTGACTGATATTTAAGAAGTGTTCTTAGCTAATATCGGTTTATTAATACGAGCCCTAAAGTCCAAAATGGAACTGTCCTGTTAGAAACAAAAGGCTTGGCCACACTGATCGTTATACACGCACTATTGGGCTTGCGAATCGAGAAGCGAAACTGGTCAAGTGTGAATACATCTCGTCAGTCAAGGTTTTTTCGTCGTAACCTTTTCAATGGGATATTATGGCAATTGAGCCTACATTGCGGGGAAATTTATTAGTCTCCGTAACTTTTAGATATTTTATTATATTGTGTAAACGTTGCAGCAACGATATTTATTTAATTAAATGATGACACTCGAATATGTCATAAATTCCTAATAATAGTAATAATATATTAGTTGCGTGTGTACGAAAGTGAAATTTATTTATTACCTAGGTTTTGCCCGCGGCTCTTCAATTCAATTCAATTTATTTATTTCAAACATGTAGGACATACAGGTGTCTCTCATGCTACGTCATGTTTTGACTCTACCACCGGTTCGGAAAACAGATTCTGCCAAGAAGAGCCGGCAAGAAACTCAGCAGTTGCTCTTTCTTTTTTTTTTTTTTTTAAAAACAATCTTACAATATTACAATACATAAATAAGTATGTAAGTTAAATAAAATACAATAGTGTAAGTTATTATACTATCCTGTGGGGAGCAGGACCCAAAGTCGGTTGCTTCCATACAACTTTGTCATTAAGAAATTCGTCAATTGTATAATAGCCCCGACTCAACAAGTGTTCTTTTACGGTTTTTTTGAATTTGTGCAAAGGCAAATCCAACAGTTCTTTTGGAACCATATTATAAAAGGTAATACTCGACCCCACAAAGGATTTCTGCACCTTGCGTAGACGACATCGCGGCATTACTAGTTTATGCCGGTTTCTAGTAAGTCGATTTTGTGTATCCCCTCTTTGTCTATAGAGATGAATATTTTGTTTCACAAACATTATATTATCGTATATGTACTGCGATGCAACCGTAAGGATGCCAATTTCTTTAAATTTTTCACGAAGGGACTCGCGTGATCTGAGTTTATATATTGATCGAATCGCCCTCTTTTGCAAAACAAAAATTGTTTGTATATCAGCAGCTCTGCCCCACAATAAGATGCCATACGACATAACACTATGAAAATAGGCAAAATAGACAAGCCTAGCCGTCTCAATATCGGTAAGCTGTCTAATTTTCCTGATAGCAAAAGCCGCTGAGCTGAGTTTCCCTGCTAGTGTCTCTATATGAGCGCCCCACTGAAGCTTATTATCCAAGGTCACCCCCAAAAAAACCGTGGAGTTCTCCATTTTCAGTGTTTCACCATTCAATACTATTTCCTTATCGATTTTGTTCACATTAGGAAGTACAAACTCTAGACATTTAGTTTTTTTTGCGTTCAAAAGTAAGTTATTGACTGTGAACCAGTGTGATACATGCGATATAGCACCGTTTACATCGTCAAAATTATCTTTACATCTATCAACTTTAAAAATTAGCGAAGTGTCATCTGCAAACAGCACAATATTGCAAGTATTGTTGACATGGTAAATCATTTATATACACCAAAAATAATAGAGGACCCAAGATTGAGCCCTGTGGGACACCCATTAAGGCAGACGAACCCTGAGACTTCACGTTATTTATGCATATTTTTTGAGTTCTGTCGCTTAAGTAAGAGGCAATGAGATCAAGTGCAACGCTTTTGATTCCATAATGGCTAAGTTTAAGTATCAAGGTTTTGTGATCGACACAGTCAAATGCTTTGGATAGGTCACAGAAGACTCCAATAGCATTCTGTGATCGTTCCCAAGCATCGTAAATATGCTTTAAAAGTTTTGCGCCGGCATCCGTTGTATTACGGCCTTTAGTGAAGCCGTATTGCTCCTCGTGGAGTAACTTATTAATATTAAAATGATTTAATAATTGATTAAGGATGACTTTTTCAAAGACTTTACTAAGTGTAGGTAAGATAGAAATAGGTCTATAATTATTTATGTCACCTTTACTGCCTGATTTAAACAGAGGAATTACCTTGCCATGTTTCATCAGGTTAGGAAAGGTACCCGAGTCTACACATTCATTAAAAATTACTGCCAAGTACGGGGCAATATCGGTTATTATGTTAGATATGACTTTCACAGACATACCCCATAGGTCACCGGTATTTTTCAATTTTAATAACTTAAAATTTTTAATGATATCTAACGCAGTAATGTGTTTAAATTCGAACAAAACGTTGCACTCTTTAACATTATCTCTCAATAAATTTTGAGCTGCAGTCGGTGACGAGCTTAAGGAATCAGTTAACGAAAGGGGAATGTTTTGAAAAAGTTTTCGAAGTGATTTGCAACCTCAATGTCAGAGGTGATTTTATTATTTCCAACAACAATCTCGAAGTTAACATCACGAGATTTGGTTTTACCGGATTCATTATTAACTATATTCCAAGTAGTTTTTATCCTATTGTCTGATTTAATTATTCTTTCCTTGATGTGAAGGGCTTTTGCATGAATACAAATGTTTTTGAAAATCTTGGAGTAGGTTTTTACGCGTTCAACAAAGCACGGGGACCGATTATATTGCTTTTCGTCATACAATTTGTACAAATTATCTCTACTTTTGTAAATACCTACAGTAGCCCAATCACTAAACTTTAATTTCTCATTTATATTTATATTCTTAAAATTGAATATTTTACTAAATTCATTGTCTATAGTCTTGAAGAGACTTCCATACAAGTTGTTCGGGCTACCATTTTTAAATGAAAGAGTAGGGAGTTTGGCAGAGATTTCACTTTTAAAACGTGTTAATTTATTTTTCGTTATCGGTCTACACTTAACAATTTGCTTGTTTTTATTTGAATTATTTAAAACCGTAACTTGTTGTCCGCAGTGATCCGACCTTAATCTATTAATAATTTCTTTTTCCAAAATCGCATCAGCACAGCAAAAAATATTATCTAAACAAGTGGCTGAACTTTCCGTTATTCTAGTAGGTTCACTGAAAGTATTTTTTAAATTAAAACATTTAAATAAGTTAAGCAGCCTCAAACTAATTGAGTTCTGTAGCAAAATATTAACATTGAAGTCACCACAAACTATAATCTTCTTATTTGATACACATAATCGTTTTTTCAACACACTTGCTCATAAAGTGGCTCTAATTTCACCGCAATTGGGCACATAATGACCCCTATAATCAAACTGTGACTTTTTCATTGCTATTATTCACAAGTGAGTTATAGAGTTTTTTTTTATTGGTTGTTGCTTTGTTTTCAAAAAAGTTTCGATACTAAAAAGGTCGTGTTCAATAGTACAAATAAAATAATGTACCTTTTGCTTGCTCATTTCATGCAACTTCGTATTTAAATTATAGTTAATTTTAACTTGTAAGTACGTGTTTAATAAATAAAACTTTCACTCAAATATAACTTTTGTTTTTTCTGTAATAAAGAAAACTTGAAATTCCCCATTTTGTAATGGCTAAAACGCTATTCGCGAAAAGCAAAAAAAAAAGAAACCTCATTCTTTTAGTCTATGGCCGATCGCCATTGTAAGATGCGCGCGCATAGGAAAACTGATTAATTATTCCCGCCATTGCGAAAAATTTTTCACAACTCGTTTTCACTGTTGAAATTACAGTTATTTAGTAATTAAAATGTCAACAAGTACTAATTATGAAGAAAATTGTACACCGCCCGATATAAGATGTGAAGCCCTTAACGTTATGGAAAGTTTACTACCTGAAAACTCCAAGGAAAAATATCTATTAGCGTACCAAAATTTCATACAATGGCAAAACAACAAGAATACGCAGTCTTTTTCAGAAAATGTGTTCATGGCGTACTTTAAAGAATTATCTTCTAAGTACAAATCTAGCTCTTTGTGGTTTGTGGAGTATATACACTCCATGTTAAAAAGTACAGTCCGAACAAAGAATGGAGTGGACTTAAAACATACTCTAATTTATCAGCTTATCTAAAGAGACTATCCGATGGATTTAGAAGCAAGAAATCAAAGGTTTTATCGTCTGACGATATTGAAAAATTTTTAAAAGATGCTCCAGATAACCAATATCTGGCTACAAAGGTTAGTTAAAATAATTTTAAATATCTACGCGACCTCAGCCTGTGTTGTGTGTTGAACTTAATTATTGTCTCTTTTTTTTCAGGTTGCTTTGATATTTGGTGTAACTGGTGCTTGTAGGATACAAGAATTAACAAATATAACTCTAAAAGACGTAGAGAACCATGGCCAGATGCTTTTAGTGAAGATACCTATCACGAAAAATAAAATACCGAGGTCGTTCACTATACACGGTCCATTCTATGAAATTGTTAAGAAGTATGAAAGTTTGCGTTCACCAAAAGCAAAAAATGACCGTTTCTTTCTAAATTACCAGAATGGTAAATGTACCTGTCAGCCTATAGGTATAAACAAAATATTTGGTTCTATGCCTAAAGAAATCGCTAAGTTTTTAGGTTTAGCAGATGCTGAGAGCTATACTGGACATAGTTTCAGAAGAACTTCAGCTACTTTGCTGGCTAATTCAGGAGCTGATATAATGACCTTGAAGCGTCATGGTGGGTGGCGATCTAGCAATGTAGCAGAATCATACGTAGAAGATTCCATACTAAACAAGAAGGAAATTTGTGCAAAAATCACAAAAAGAATTAGACTTGATTCTGAGGCGCGTCCTACTGGCGAAACACCAAGTACATCCAATGATTGGATTTCACCTACCTACACAAATAATGAACCATCTCAAATAACAATAGAACATGAAAGTATTTCAGTAAATAATCTATCTGATGAGACCGCTATGCCATCAAAAACAGTTAATTATAATTTTACTAACTGCACATTTACTAATTGTTTCTCTAAATAAACTTTTTATCTACTAAATAAAACTATTTATTAGTATTATTTTCTTCACAAGTGTGTTGAAAAACGTCGTATGATACACGTGTGTATTGATGATTACCGTCCTCGGCTATCTTAAGACCCTCACCTGACGGCTCGGGTCTCAATGGCGCCTCAGTGGTAATCACCAACATTACTCACTTGTACCATAATGTACTATAATGCATCTTCCATTACATCTTCAAATTGAGTAAAGTCACCTGAGGGGGGCCGGTAAACACAGACAATGATAAAGCGCTCCAACTCCACACAAGACAGTTCAATTATGCGCTCAATAGAAAGACTAACTATGTCTTTTCGTTCTTTACATTTTATGTCTTTATGGACCAAGATTAAAGATCCACCATGGATTGTAGACTTTCTGGTGAACGCACTTGACAATACAAAATTATTAATATTTAAGACTGGCAATTGTTGTTCAGTAAGCCAGTGCTCAGTAAAACATAAAACATGTGTATTACATTTATCTGTAAATAATTCTATTTCTTCTATTCTTATTCTTCTAAATTCTTATTCTTCCTACTGTGTACTGTAACAATCGGGAACTAAATGGATTATTTTAGATTAATCTTCCCTTGATGATTATAACAAATATTGAAAATAATACAATATAACCTCTTAATGATAGATAGTCTAACAGTCTAACCTAATTAGGACTATATAAAAAAAAGCCCGCGTGGAATGGTGGCAAGAATGGTGGCTGCATTTCCGCGCTGGACAGCCAGGCTGATCCTTTGCGCAAAAAATGAGCCAGCCCTTCTCACACCAGATGAGGCAATTAACCGCGGTGAAATAGGTATCTCGTATTATTAATCTTAATGCAAATAATTTCGAAATATTATACATATTGAATTTTGACGAACCTTTCGGAGGTAGGTATACAAGGTGCTGAACTGAGCTACTTTTTATGCTGGTAAAACAAAGCAAAGGTGCATCCAAAGCTAATTTTTGTGGGGCAAGGTTTGCAACAATGTGCCCGCAAAAGACAGAAAGTTACTAAGTTCTCATGTTGCTTGTATTGCTCTACAAAAAGTAAATTGGGTGTGGAAACACCTTTGATGTACATCAAACATGGCAAATTAAGGTATACCTAATGGCAATTACTACATGGTTTCAACGATAGGTATACGTACTTATGAAGATCTAACCCCACTACAGAGGCACGGCGCGGCGCGGCACCTAGCGGAAATATCTTTGTATAATCCGTCAAACATATTATCTGGTCCGTGGCCAAAATTGGAATTAATTTTTGTTCCTTAGTTTTAGTGAAAACATCTTTAGCACTTTTTGGTAGGGGGTAATGTGGATTCGCGTGACTGACATGCTCGCGAACAGCGACATGCTCGAAGACAAAAGGTCTGAAATATACTACATGCGTAATTAACCTTTAATGCCTTAGTGTTAAGGATTATATTTTAATATTATTTTTATAAAAAAACATTATGTTGCAATGCGTCTCCGTGCGGCGTCGCTTATGTGGGCCCAGCTCCATACACATCATACAAAGAACATTTGCCACTACGTGCCGCGCCTCGCCGTGTATCTGTAGTGGGGTTAGACCTTCACAAAGAGGAAAGGAGGAGGAAAGGAGGTTTAATGGACCCCTACTCCCTAGGAGGAGTACGTAACTACATATTACGTACCTACCTATTTGATACATCCGCTCGACGCGGTTCAGTGGATATCTATCACTGACACAATAATTGGTCTTTCTGGAAACATAGCCTTACCCATATAAGTAAGCTATATCGCTTTTCCCGCGATAGTATTTAAAGATTCTTAGTATTTAAAGATAGAAGACTCTTAAAGATCTTGTTGAATTTTCTCATAAAACTATTTTAGTGATACGTTAAATGAAAATACTTAGGAAATGAAAAGAGAAGCTTCATGCAAATTCGTCTCGAAATTTAACTGCAGTTAGGCAGATTCCTATTTCTATGGACATCACAGTTGCCCAATAAACTTTTCAAGACCTTAATTTAACAAGTGAATATAATTAAAATTATTAAAAAATATGACTGCTCTGCCGTAGCCCGTATTGAATTACCTTTGGAATCTTATTCACATTTTTATTAAATGATATTTTTTGTGAATCACTGCATATTGAACTATAGTGTTATATATTTTTGGAATCTACTCATCATTTTCTAGATGATGATTATATAGTTAATCTTATTTTCGATTTTTTTTTTCAACTTTAGTCTTTAATCCGGGACCATGATCACCCTATCAATTATTTTTAAAATTTTACTATCCTATGTCACCCGGAATAAGCTAGGGATTCTAACGATACCTCATTTATCAAAATCGGTTCAGGCGTAAAGAAGTTATGGTGGAATATACAAACAGGCAGTCGTATAAAAAAAAAGATTTTCCGGGTCATAGTTATTAATATGACGTCATAATTATTTAGTAAAACACAACAAGATGAAAAAGTTAAAGTAAACAATTCTGCAAAACGTTAATTTCGTTCAATGGGTAACTAACCTGACCTTTTCTCCTGCAATAAGCCTACAGGCTACAATACATAATCCTGTAGTATACGAATACGCAGTAGGTTCCTACTACCTACATGCTTCATGCCCCATGAACCACGAACAAGAAGGCCGACTCTCAGATGGTCTATATGTTCAAGAAAGCAGAAAGTCTGGATTAGCGAATCTAGGAAATCTAGTAGTAAGTAGGTAGCTACTCCGTACTACGTATTTACCTATTTGATAATAGATTAGGCTATTCATTCGACAGATTAGTACAACTACACAGGAAAAGCCTGAGTAACATAGCTTAGAAAGCGTTTAGAGCTTTCTTTAGTTCACTAAATGTTATTACACAAATCTCAAAAACGATAAACTACCGTTCTCTTTATGCGATCTTTAGGCTGTTCGCGCATTACAGAAAGCCGCACTGAATGTCAGCCGCAGTCTACACAGCTCGCATTCGGTTTAAGCAGTAGAAATTAAAATTACAATTAGTATAAAAATAAGCGACGCATGTTCCACCCAAAATGGAAATGGATAGAGATGGCATTTGCCTTTCGTTCATGCCTCGGAAATCAAATACCTACAAAAGAATAAAGGAAAATATTCATAAAGACCTTGATTATTTTCACTAAATGGGATATCAACAATTTTTATCCTAATAGTCGATATTTAGGTATTACTTAATTTTATACCAGATTATGCCCGCGTGTGCATGGATTTAGGCATTAATAAATGCCAGGTGAACTTATTGAGTCTCCGCGATAAAAAGTCTATTTCCCTCTCAAGGTACACAACTATGACCATACAACCATGCAGAAGCAAGGGAGCCATAATATCATTCCAAAATACACCCTACATAATTCATTCAAATTCTAGAAAGGGGTCACGACTCACGACCGTCGTCGGTGGTAAGGATAACGAGTAACGACGTGACGTTTAGAAAATGTGCGATCAGATTTAGTTTGATATCCCTCTAGTTTGAAAAGTGCACGTGTTTATTTGTGTGAAGTGGTCAATTAGAGTCTCCAACAATAAACCCGAGTCACTGACCCCCGATCGCGGGTTACAGTTAATTATTAACAACGGTACCCATTTAACTTACCAATGGACTCGCTTTGTTTGAAAAAAACAAGCTTTAACTATGAGTGACGGCTAATTGATAAACACCTCTCTGGAAATTTATAATTGAATATGTAGGAGTAGGTACATCAATAGTGACGGCTTAGGATTTGCAGACGAGCGATAGATAGTTCAGTTAATGAAGAAACTAGAAGATTAATTCGCTATAATCATTGATGTAGAATTTTTTTAGTACCTATACTATAATCCACCACAGACATTGAAATAGAATGAGTACTACTAAAAAAATTCTACATCAATGACCACAGAAGGTAAATCTATGTGGTACAGTGCATATCTTGAACTTGCAGCCCGCGATATTCTCCACATCACATAAATCTTCCAAAATGCCCTCAACGTACGTTTCACTCTTCTGTACTCACCGGTGCATCTTCAGGATCACAATGCATGATTGTAAAGTCATTGCATTGTAGAGTCAACATCTTCTGAAGATGCGTATCGGAGTGAAACGTACGTTTTTCCACTCTAATCAGTTCCTTGCTGGTGCATAGCATTTTATTTACCAAACAGCTCTTAGCAGCTCCTAAGAGCTGTTTGGTAAATAACTTTCATACTTCAATGTTTTAACTAAGTATACCTTTCCACTGTAGGAGCCTTGGCCATTTTCTACTTAAAACTTCGTTTATTACAACTAAAATATTTTGTCTAAAATTTAAATTTATCTATATTAGGAGAAAACAGAGGGTAATCAGCGCTGAGTAGCGAAATTCTCTCGCAATAAGCTTCAACAATCTCTGCTGTCTGCTTTAAGAAAATAGTGACTCATCACTCATCAGTCATCACTGTCGGTATGTCTCTGTAGGCTAAGTCACGCCCCCCGGGGCCCCAAACAATCCAGTAGCAAGAAATCAAAAAACTTTCTGTTTTCTTACAACTTCATTGGTTTAGCTTGGCGTCGCAGCCTGCCGATGTGACGAGTTCACGAATTCTCATGGTCTAAGACCTAAGTGTTTATGTTTGTAACAAAGCTTTATAAATCCTATAGTTCTAGGTACATAAAGAATAGAACAGGCAGAAAATTACAAACCTGGTACACCCCAAAGGCCATAACGTACAGCTAGTCACAACTAACGCTATACAATATTTTGTACCCAAACCTGTAGGCGAACCGTAATAAGCGACCCTGGGTTAATATTACTTACTTATTTACTTTACTTTACTTTACTTTTAATATAAGGCTTGAATCACACTGCTAACGATCTAGAGTTCCGTAAAAGTCATCAGAAAACATCAATACCTACCTACGTCAAATATGAAATAGTCACTAATTGCTCACAGCAAACTTTATCTGTGTATAGATCCAAGAAATTGGATAGAAACTCTAAGCTTAGCACTTTAGAGTTAAGACCCCCGGCAGGGCTATCGAACCTTTTACATCTACAGTCAAGTCTGTCTATAAGTCTGTTCCTTAGACTAGATAGAAAAGGAAAACTATCGCAGTAACTTCCTAAGCGAAACGCGTAAGTGAAGCGCCTTGCCCGGCGCTTTATACTTAGGTTTTTCAATCGTATCACGATTTTATTGTTATCGCGATAATAACGTCCTATACGCCATGTCGATGCCGTGTAGAAACCGAATAGGGGGTATGGGTTTAATATAACTGCCATGCCCCGGCAGGTTAGCCCGCTGCCATCTTAGACTGCATCATCACTTACCATCAGGTGAGATCGCAGTCAAGGGCTAACTTGTAGTGGATAAAAATAAAAAAAATAATGCAAAGCGCTCCTCTTACACGTTTCATCGAGTAGTTCTTTTTAAAAAGAAAATTCAGACTATTCTTTGAATGACAGGTCGAAAAAAATTTTCAAAAAAAAAATAAAAACCGACTTCAAAAACCACAAACACTAAAAAGTAAAAAATAATTTAATTTATTATGTATAAAAGAGTTAATGTAGTTCTATAATAACATTTTTTGGAGTCGGTACCAATTAGCCGCATGAACCGTCTACCTACTCTTCATTATTATTGACGTGACTCCACATTGGCACCGACTCCAAAAAATGTTATTATAGAACTACATTAACTCTTTTATACATAATAAATTAAATTATTTTTTACTTTTTAGTGTTTGTGGTTTTTGAAGTCGGTTTTTATTTTTTTTTTGAAAATTTTTTATTTCCCAATTTTTAGTGGCCCCATTGTTTTAAAATACAGGATGTAACCAGAACGCTAGTAAAAACTTAGCGTTATTAAGAATAACGTCGTTTAATCGTTACTCGTCGACTTGTCTAACTTAGACAAGTCAAGTACAAAGTCCATATGATACCCCACTTGGTATAGTTATCCTACTTTGAAATTTCAAACCCCTGATTTTCTCCACTTTTTTAATTAAACTAAAAATAATTTTCAATTTTTTTGATTTCCATGATATTGGGCCACTATTATATATACAACTATTCCAAATTTCATGTCAATGGTTAATAGTTACTGAAATAATCGACTGTGACAGACGGAAAGAGAAAGTAATAAGGGTTCCATTTTTACCATTTTGGTACGGAACCCTAAAAAAAAAAAGATAATATGCTATGCATGGTTAAAACATACTGTTTACAAAACTATCACACTGATCGCGAGCAATTTACTCTTATCCATTGAGGAGTTCCGTTCTCCATCTCCGGAGATATTCATCAGATCTTCACCAAATTAAAATGGGACCACCTCTGAAGTATGACCTACCAAACAAAAAAAGAATTATCAAAATCGGTCGCGTAACAAACATACAAAAAAAAAAAAAAAACATACGCGCTGAATTGATAACCTCCTCCTTTTTTGGAAGTCGGTTAATAAAATAGTCGTATACTTTTTTCCTAGCAACGCAAGCACGTGTAGCAAAAATATTTCAAACTTTTTATCAATAAATAATCAACTTTTACTTTTTTTAACAAACGACTAATTTAAATAATACAAAAGAAATAAGAATATATTATATTGTTTATCTTTTACGATTCATTCTGATTTAACGTAGGCGTGCGTTAGATATAACAGGTTTCCGTAGCTAGTATCGACGTAAATTATGCAAAACTATTTTAAATAAAAACATCTTTTATCAAACCTCAATATTAATATGTATCAGCCTATTAAAATCAATTTTAACGAAATCCAAAGTAAAGATTTTGTTTCGTAATAAGACGGTTGAGTATATGTAGATAGTAAGATATATCTATTTGTCTACGTTATTCTTGTACCTACGAGTGATGATAAGTATAAAAGTAACACTATGTTGATGATTTTCTCATATTATTGACCGAGCGAAGCGTAGGTCTCTGAATCCACTTGAGTGAATTGGCACTTGTCCGTCCGTCCGTCCGGCCGTCCGTCTGTCAGAGCATTATAACTTCTGAATTACTGAACGTAATTACTTCAGCTTTGAATATAATATGTAAACCAATGGCCTCCCGCCGAATATGGCTTAAAAAGTTATAAAAATCTTTATTTTAGGGGGGCTCTCATAGAAGCGAACGCGAAGTAAAATATTTTTTATAAAGTTTTAACATTTTTGTATTTTTGTTTTGATCACCTGAAAGAAATAATGTGTTTCCTGCCACATATATAACTTATGTATCTGCAAGGAGGCTTGTTCTAGGCAAGCGCTTTCTAACCTAGATCTCATCATTCCTTTGCACTATGCATGATGGTCGTCAAACACAAGCCTAAAAAAATATAGGTACTTATGCTGAGACCTATAGAGCGAACTTTGACTTTGCTTAGACTTAAGACGATTAAGACTTAAGATGGTTAAAACGAGACAGATTTATGTTACTCACATAAACTCTGAGCCAAGTCAAAGTACGCTCTATAGATCTCGCAGCCTTAGCATCGTGAGTCGTGACAGTGGTCGTGACATTTGTATGTTGTATTAATAGCTAGTTAGCACAATAGGGATCTTGCATTAGAATGAACATCGAATAACGACAATAGTATAACGTATTATAAGCAAACAAAAGTGGATTTAATTTAAAAAAATAAATCAAAAATGAAACGTTCACTTCGCTTGGGATTTTATTATACTTACTGCAGAACTATTTGCTGATTTCCTATGAAATATCTACACTACACTACCTGAAATAATTTGTATGACCTTTGAATGCTACGGTGGTCCACCACCACCACTACAGCCCATTAACGTCGCACTGCTGGGCACAGGCCTCCACTCTCATAGGAGAGAGGGAATTAGAGCTTAGATCCACCACGCTGCTCCAATGCGGGTTTGTGGGCTATAACGACAATTATCATGTTAGTGATAATAACCGGGACCGACGGCTTAACGTGCTCTCCGAGGCACGGGGATGAAACACCGCCAACTTCCTAACCCCGGGCTAGTACCTACTGAGAATTTCTAGTCAGAAAATCCCAATACTCAATTATGGCCCGACCCGGGACTCAAACCCGGGACCTCGTCGGCCGCAGTCGAACATGCCAATCACTACACCAACGAGGCAGTCACCAACCAGGCTACGGGGGTCAAATCTACCAAAAAAAGACAATATTTGAGAAGAAAACGGAGGCCTCATTAATCCGCCTCTGGACTAGATCGTATATCACATAACAGCATAGTTGCTTCTGAGAACATGCTACTACGAATTTTGATAAGCCTGTCTATCATTGATGTAGAATTTTAGTTCAATGTTGTCTATAATTAGAGATAACGCGAGAAAATGGATAGATTTTCAGGAATTCACGTTGACGGCTTTTCAGGAATTCGTAGCTCCGTCTATTGAAAATCTATACTTCTATACTAATATTATAAATGCGAAAGTTTGTATGTATGGCTGGATGTTTGTTACTCACACCATAACGGCTAAACGGATCTGGATGAAATTTGGCACAGAGACAGATTATATAGTCTGGAATATCACATAGGCTACTTTTTATTCCGGAAAATTAAAGATCTGCGAGAAGCAAAAAACTTCCATCCGCGCGTACGAAGGCGCGACTTCGTCCCGCGAAATAAGTTTTTTAAAATTCCTACGGGAACTCCCTAATTTTTTGGGTTAATATTTATACTCGCCTTTGACACTCACAAATAATGTGGCTTTCTATTGGTACCAGGATTTACAAAAACGGGTCAGTAGGTCCAGAGATTACCCCCTACAAGTTACAACCTCACAAACTTTTCCTCTTTATAATATTAAGTATACTAGTAGATATAACGCAGATTAGTAGTGTAGTGCGGAATTAAGAATAGTTTTGTGTCGGCCGTGTAACATGTCAAAGATCACAATGTTAGAGGCAATAGCGGTGCAGTAAAGGTGTCGCACAGCTCATTAGATCGCGAGGGGCTAATGAGGCGAGATGGTATCAGGTGGGGCACCGCTTTCACTTCTAAGGGCAGCCAATGAATATGCAGACAGATGGCATACTTTTTATAATGCCTTTTATACTTTTATTTTTTATATGGACCGAATCTTAACATCATTGTTGATATAGGAATAAGTGTTTCTACATGCCTTCGTTATGTAATGCAAACATTTGCTTTAGTCAACAACCAACGAATGTAAAACTGATTTGTATTACCATACCATACCATAAACTGACCCTATCACAACAATATTGATATTTTAGCAGTGATTGATATAGATACAGCTTATCTATAATCAACGAATAACTAAATATGTAACGAAAAAATATTTCCATCTTAGATATTTATACCTTCTACATTGATGGACTTACCCTTTTTTTATTTCGATGATCTTTTATGAAAATATAGATCCGCATAGTAGGTTATGACTTTTCAAACAGTCAAACCACTGTAAATATTCGCAGAAGTGTTTTCCGTCTTATTAGATCGTGAGGAAGCTAATATGAAGATCTTATCGGCTGAGCTACTTTCACTTTTAAGGGCAAGCAAAGATTATGTTTTAATAGATGCGTCACATACTAATTTTCTATTCAAACATTTGCAAGCTGTCTCTGTATAATCCGAACACGCCCAATCGATGGCACCCATAGCAATTTAAGGCAGCTACGTTTGACATTAATGCTTTCAATGAATATTTCATGAGGAAATATCTGTTGTGCAATATTTTTCATTGTAAACAAGAACAGCCACGGATTACTTAATTATTTATGTATGAATCAGTGAAAAAGGCATCTTAATTCAATGCAAATAGGTTCTTCTTAGATAATATAGGTATTCGTAATATCGTTTTTACGAATTTACCATCCGAGTCGAGGTAGTCTATGTTTTATACTTACTAAAATATATTTTTAAAGATAGACATCTCTAGAAATAAGTTTGCGTTCGTTCTTCCAATGAATTTATCTCGTTAGACAGTGTTAAGTACTAAGTATCTGTTTATGTCTGTGTAATAAAGATAATAAAAAAAAATTGGCAGTCATAGGGACTGCCTGTGGGAATGCCGATAGAAGTGAAAACGAATATATATATTTTAAATTATTTTATTTTAAAAAAATACTTAAAATATAAACCTTAAAACTAAGTCATTAAAGTTTAATTACGAATGTACTATATTTATATTTATGACCTTTTGTCTTCGTAACAACGCGAGGTGTCGGTCACGGTGTCGGTCACGCGTTTTTACATTTTTACCCCCTACCAAAAATTGCTCAACGCGCCTAAAGAAGTTTTCACTTCAAAATATTTTTTTAATTTTACTAGTAAGTAATAAAGTTTCTTCTACTGGACGAAATGCGTCTATGGTTTTCAGGCCACTTTGTCGCTAGGGAAATTCTACCGCGCGAGAGCACACGATTGGCTGATGTCTGATCTGTTTCCCGCGACCGCGACGCAACTTTCCTAGATCTATTTCCGGTCACTGCAATAAATATCACTTTAAAGAGTTAAAAATCTTAACCTTATCTTCTATTTATTTATTTGAAAGTGTAAATTTGTAAGAAAAAATATACTCTTTTACACCGAGAAAGAAGACAAAGCTCGCCGGTTCCCCGAGAGACGCAAACAAACAGATTCTCCCACCATCACAATTGGCACTGCACAGCTTAAGCCCCTATTCAATATCAATAAAAAAAAATTACAATCAACTTTAGGAACATCGGAAAAGAAAAAGAGTATATTAACACGCTAAACACTATTTAAATGAAAAATGTTACTACAATATTGATGAATTCTTAAATGATACTGACAAACACTAGTAAAATCGGTCTCCCTACCATTTTGCCACACCCAAACTGGGTATCCATAGCACGCTTTATTTACTAATGACTATAATATGTTAATGAAGAAATAATGTACCTAACTATATGGAATTGCAATAATAAAGAAACTGAAACTGAAACTATCTCAAAGGTAGGTAGGTAACATTAGCAATGTATAAAACGGTATAAAGTAGAGCTTGTCATTTCTGCATGTTTCAGCATCTATAATATTAAATGAGAACGCAAATCATGAGCACAGAGCGCTGACCATATTTCAGATTGTGGCTCCCTAAGAAATACGATGTTTACCGTATACGGATTGTTTGATCTTTGGCTAACCTTATGGTCGCAATTCATTTGCATTTATACCTAGATAGCTAGAACTGTTTCATACACGCTACCTACAGATGAAAACGGTAACTGTTCACTGGTGTTTGTTTTCTAAAGATAGGTATATTGTTACTCGAGTAATTTAGGTATCAGTATAGAAGATATCCAAAAAAATTCTGGTATGTAGTAAAATTTGATTTCAAACACATCTTTCACGTCTTTCTCCCGCAAAAGAAAACCTACTAAGTGCTTACTTACTTACTTACTTATTATCAACTAGATGATGCCCGCGACTTCGTCCGCGTGGGTTAAGGTTTTTTGATTCCCGCGGGAACTCCTAAATTTTCCAGGACAAAAAGTAGCCTATGTCCTTTCCCAGGATGTAATCTATCTCTGTACCAAATTTCATCAAAATCGTTTGAGTAGTGAAAGCCGTAAAAGCGTAGTAGACAGACAGACACACTTTCGCATTTATAATATTATTAGTATATTACAGTATGGAAGTATGGACTCTTCCACGCTAGAAAGCCTCAATATTTTATTTATACCCCAATATCACATAAAACTTACAAAACCTACAATCAAAGATTGGCAAAATTCAAAATGTTGTCTCTTCGAAGCAGGCGGGAATTACTTGACCTGTGTTTTTTGCATAAAATCATCCACTATAAAGTTAGGTGCAGTGAACTACTGGGTCGGATATCTTTATCAGTGCCACGTAAATATCCCCGCCTTCGTAGATCTCACCAAACATTCCATATACCTTTCACTAGAACACGTCTTGGAAACCAAGCACCAATTGCTCGAATATGTGCAAAATATAATGAAATATCTCAAGTTATACCTGGCATCGATATTTTCCACAATTCTTATGGAGTATTTAAAAAAAACTTACCGATCACTTATCGGTGAGTCCTAATTAACAATAGGTAATTTTTTATAGGTAACTTAATATTTTCTTGATAGTTTGCATGCGCTAATTTTGTAAATGCTGTGTACACTTTTAATTGATATACATATCAGTGAATGTGTCACTTTCTTATGTTATAATTTGTGTGTTGTATAATATGTATATTGTAAGTGCACCTATTAAAATAAATAAATAAAAAACTTAAACCGCCTAGACTACATACGTTATAACCGAGTCTCCCTCTGTGACATAATATTTGCAGACCAATGGAGCCTAGTTGTAAGACGGTGCATGCAGCTCTGAGCCTCTGACAGACAGGCAGACACACTTTTGCATTTATAATATATATATAGACCTAGCCTTATCCCATCTTACTTGGGGTCGGCTCTCCTAACCATTTTTCTCCAAGCCGTTCGGTCTTGGGTCGTCATTGTGTCAATTTGGGCTGTTTTCAGGTCGTTCATTATGACTGCCATCCAGGTTTGTCTGGGTCTACCCCGTCGTCTGGGTCCAGCGCTAACATTTATTAACATTCATTAACATTTTTGCATTTATAATAATAGTATGGATATTCCATGGTGTGGTTTTACTTTCAACACAACCACGAGCACGAACGTATTCAATTCCATATAATCTTAACGACATACAATACAGATTAAATACAATACCTACTTAATATGGCCTCTCTAATCCTGTACGTTATCATGATCATGTCAGGGACCATGATTGTTGCCCTTAATTTGCAGACATGAAGTGGTGAAAACTGATAAGGCAGGGCACTCAAGCAATCGCAAAAATAGACTGCAACTATTTCATTTTGACTTACTGTGGGCAAGACGGGTGGAAAGAAGGAAGAAGTCGTGACTACGTAACATAAGGAAGTCGACTGGTATAAAACAGTCGGAGAACTATTCCGCCTGGCCATGATCAAAGAGAAGTTTAGAAAACTGACTGCTGACCTTCAGTGATGGAGACATGAAGAAGAAGAAGACTACCTCCTTGGCGACGCGCTGTGGTGAGCTATTATAATATGTGGGAGGTCGCCAGATCGATCCCTGGCGGGACAATTTAGGAATTCACAATTTCTAATTGTCGCTGGTCTGGTTTGGAGTCTGGAATCTGGGCAACAGATGGCCCATACCATTATACCCATCGCCATGGTCTTAACTTGACATTATGACAGACTTGAAGGTATTCCTGTTACAACTTCTGTCGGCTTGTTATTACAAGCCAACAGAAGTTGTAATAGTGGCTTAAAAGTCGGTTATTTTGAAAACGTTAACGTTATTTAGGTATTCCTATTTTCTAGTGCGTTATATATTTTTAATAATAATAAACAACCAATTGCTGCAGCTAGTACTCTCGAATTATTAGCGTCTTCACTTTTCACTGTGTATCTAACTATAAAGTATCTACAAACTTACCCTTTGTTGCATGATGCATCCAATAAGTATAATAAAATGCTATAATCGTATTTTCTGCTAGAATAAAGTAAAATGCTGCAACAACAATAACTACACGCAAACCAAATCCCTGATATTGAAAATCCACAACGATTCCAATTACAATCATACCGCACATAAAACCACGCATATTTCATTAGCTACAGATACCGAATATCATAAAGGAAATGCGGGTGATCAGATTACCTAATGAATCACACTTATAATAAGTAGTGATCTTCCCCATTCGCTTCTATGTGCGGCCCCCCTCAATGTAAGTTTTTTTTTTACTTTTTCAGCAATTTTCGGCTTGATGCCGTCGGTATACACATCCATCGTCCATCCATCAGTCTGTATGCATCCATTGCTGGACATATAGGCCTTTTCGAGAGCGCGCCACCAAACACGGTCCTCCGCCTTCCTCATCCACCGGCTTCCCGCCACCTTCTTTAGGTCATCTGACCATCGAGGTGGAGGTCGTCTTACAACAACGGCCATCGGCTCTACAACAGATGACCTACCCACTGCCACTTCAGCTTGAGCTTCGGAGCTTCGGTTTACACATTATGTTCAAAGAAGTAATTATTTTCACTAATTTAGAAGTTATAAGGCTCTGACTGACAGACAGACGCACATGTGTAAATTAACTCAAGCAGACCCAGAGATCTCGCTTCGCTCGGTCAATTATGTGCCTAATTATTTTAGAAACTAGAGTAGCAATGCACGTAAATTGTTCACACTTGTAAGGAGTTAAGGGTAAAGACAAATTGTATCACAGTAGCAATGACACATAATTGGTGGCCTGACCACTAGTCGTAAAATTATCTTCAGATGCCCAAAGCAGGTGCGCTTACTGGTTTTGTATTTGTGCCCATCGAGAATCCGTCGATAAAAATAGAGAAACGTCTGCCGCCGCATTCGAAATGCCTGGGGAGTGTAAAAACTGAAAACGTAAGTTATAGGACTCGTAAATACTGCTCATCATAAAGGACGAAGTAAGTTTTATTCTATAGGTAATAAAATAAGAATGGATAAGTATCCATAGTGCACTTGCACTAAGTATATAATATAAGCTATCGTGTCGGGTACTTTCCACGAGTTCAACTGATTAGTTCAACTAGTGGGATTGTTTTCTCCCAGAAGTTTGACTGCCGATAAATCATTTTAATTTTGATATGATTTCATATAATCAGTTCAAATACTTATTTCGAGTAGTTCAACTCTTGAAAATTATTTACCTTTATGCAGTTGAACTACTGGGAGAAAAAAAAACTAGTTCAACGGTTGAACTAATCAGTTGAGCTAATATGGAAGTACCTACCAGATAGCCATGTAACTGTCATAATTGGCTGATTTTTCAATCGTTTGATTACCATCTTGTCATAAGTAAGTGTCATTTGTGGGACTAGCGAATAATTATTTCGCACATCATAATAATTATTGAATACTAGCTGATGCCTGCGCCTTCGCCCGCGTGGTTTAAGTTTTTTTTGATTCCCGCGGGAACTCCTTAATTTTCCGGGATATCCTATATCACTCTCTAGGTCCTCAACTATACCCATGCCAAAAATCACGTCGATCCGTTGCTCCGTTGCGGCGTAATTGAAGGACAAACCAATAAACCAACAAACAAATACACTTTCGCCTTTATAATATTAAGTATGATTTTAGACTAGATGATACCCGCGACTTCGTCCGCTTGGATTAAGATTTTTTTAATTCCCGCGGGAACTCTTTAATTTTCCGGGATAAAAAGTAGCATTATGTCCTTCCCCGGGATACAAACTATCACAGTACCAAATTTTATCAAAATCGGTTGAACAGATGGGCCGTGAAAGCGGAGCAGACAGACAGACAGACACACTTTCACATTTATAATATTATATAGTTTGGATTCCAGTCGACCTAAGGTCTTAGGACCTAAGACCTATGGTCTAATTGAAAAGTGTGAAGTGAAAAAGACAAACAGGATAACTTTCCGTCCCACCAAGTTTTACAACATAACTAATCAGACCTCCACAAATATTTTTCTTTAATCTAGGTATTAATATTTAATATGCCTAAAAATGCGTTTGATTTTATAATCGAATACAAAACTAGAAAGATAAAGATTTGAAAAATATTTACATATCGGATAATATTAAATATGGCCTTGTGTTTAAATGATATTCCGTGTAAGCCTCATGAGGCTTAGGATTGACCTAAAACATTGAGTTATAGACAATAGAGCTGCAGACCTCAAACATCAGGCTTAGAAAAGCACTACGTAAAAGACGTACCTATTTCTACCTATTGGAACTACTTAATAAAAAAAATGGTCTGGTGGGAGGCTTCGGCCGTGGCTAGTTACCACCCTACCGGCAAAGACGTGCCGCCAAGCGATTTAGCGTTCCGGTACGATGCCGTGTAGAAACCGAAGGGGTATGGGTTTAATATAACTGCCATGCCCTTAACAGGTTAGCCCGCTACCATCTTAGACTGCATCATCACTTACTATCAGGTGAGATCGCAGTCAAGGGCTAGCTTGTAGTGGATAAAAAAAAATTACTTATCATATTATGTATATTTTTTATTCTTGTTACTTATAATTTATCAAGATTTGCGGTATGCAAAGATAGATCGGTACAGCTAGCAATATTATTCATATTAGCAAGTAGGTAGACGTACACTAGTACAGCACCAAACACCAATACTAAAACAGTAAAACAATACTGAATGACATAAATCACGTTCTCTCGTTCATTCGGCTGAAGTAAACGAATTAAAATTTATATTTGTATTTATGCATGGAAATTTTAATTAGTTTAGTTGTACACAGTTTAGTTTGGAAATTGTGTATTTTTGCCACGTACAGTGTTATTAATTGGATTACCACCTCTAGATTATATACGGCACCTCTCTGGCTAAAAGCGTTAAAACTATGCATCATTAGCATGACATTAGCATAATTTGTCGCGTGCGAGGTCACGGCTAGCTGCTATTTGTAATGGTTTTGCATAACGACTACAAAGCTCTTGAAAACATGAATTTGACTAACGAGGGACCAAACAAACAAACTATTGCATAGTTACCTACCTTTAGTTTTAAGATACCGTAGTTAATTATCACCATCAAGTCTTATTCCGTTAATATTGACGTTCAGAAGGCGTACAATGTAGTTTTTGAGTTTCTAAAACACGCAGGTTGCTTTAAAACGACACAAACACAAGAGATGTACCTAACAAGTAACAACTCTTGGGGTGAGATACCTTAATAGCACACGTTTTTTAACCGACTTCAAATAATAAAATTTATAAAATAAATAAAAACCGACTTCAATAACCACAAACACTAAAAAAATACTTTAATTTATTACCGAATATATTATAGGTATTAAGAAAAGTTAATGTAGTTCTATAATAATATTTTTTGGAGTCGGTGCCAATTATTAGCCGCACGAATCGTTTATTCTTCATATTGTTTTGGGTCTCCACATTGGCACATCATTGGCACCGACTCCAAAAAATATTATTATGGAACTACATTAACTTTTCTAAATGTAATAATATATTCGGTAATAAATTAAGGGCCTATATACAATCAGGCCGCAACAAACTGTAGGTATAAAACTCGCCACACTACAGCATATATATGTACGCATATATAGCACAAAGCACAACGCTCTACGCTCGATTTTATAGCCAACTAACCAATTTTGTTACTTGAAATATTTGATTATTATTTATTTACTACATAATATCTAAGCCTCCGCGCCACATTATTATACTTATTAGATAGTAGATACTAGCGGACGAGCCCAGTGCTTCGGTCGGCTGAAATTTTTAAAAATTCCTTGGGTGGAATTATCGAAAATCCTGAAACACGTGTTTCTTAATATTTAATCGAAATCCCAAATACCAATTTTCATTGATGTAACCCGAAAAATATAGAACTTTCCTACAAACTTTCATTCCCCATTTCACATTTCAGATTTTAAGGTAGATTTTAAGTACTAACATAGTTATTAGGAATTATATTGTTACTAACAATAATGGACCGTAAATGTTGTCTGTTTTTAAATAAATGAAATTGAATTGAAATTTCACCTCTATGCAGGTCGAATTTTCTAAAATGGTGACACACTTACTTCTTTATATTTAACCGAAAGCCCAAATGCTATGTTTCATAACTATAACATGATAAATGAAGGACTTTCATACAAACTGTTAACCCCTATTTAACCCCTTGGGGGTGGAATTTTGAAAAACAGTGACACAATATGTACTTCTTTATTTTTTACCAAAAGCTCAAACACCAAGTTTCATGGATATAACTTGAAAGATGGCGGACTTTCATATAAACTTTTGCGCGTATTGATACCTACGGCATAAACTAATTTTACTATATACTGTATATCAAAAATTCGCGGATATTGTCATAGTCATTTATTTATTATTTTTTGTATTTATGTAAGTTTAGAAACTTTCCCCGTGTGTGAAGCACTGTAATAAAATTATAAAATTAGTAAAACGCAAAATGTATCTTCCTCGTTCAAAGAGTTCACAACCTATCATTTGGCTGCGGGATTTTTTGAAAATATTTTTACAGTAGACTGTAGAGCGTAAAAAAGATCGCAATCGGAATGTTCTCAGTTCCCAATCCCCATAATATTTTTGTGAAATCTTCTGTAGCATCAGCCCAGCAGAGGATCAAGAAACCGTAAGAAGTCAACAAGTAGCTTCAGTTGTAAGATACCGTAATTGATTATCACCATATATGTATAAATAATACGTATCTGTTTACTGTGATAATACTTATTGGACGTTCAATAGGTAAGTGTACAGTATACCTAGTTACCTAATAAAAATTGAATTGAATGGTAAATAATTAATACCTAGTGTAGGTACTAATATGTATACTATCATTTTACAATCAATGGCTCCTAAATCTCCATGGCTTAGGAGCGCAGTAGCCTGCAGGCTGCAACCTGCGGGGCTGGGACCTGGAGTTCAATCATAGAGTCTCTGCTTAGTAGGTACCTACAATATTTATTTACCATCAACAGTTTCTAAATTCTCATGTAGAATCATGAATAGAGGCGCAAAATACTAACAGCTAATGTAGAGGTGTCAAATATAAAACTAAATGGTACGGAACCCTTAGTGTCCGACTCGCACTTGACCGGTTTTTTATTTTATTGTGGTGTACAATAAAAGGGTGTACAACAATATAATCATTCATTCTTATTCATACGATTCATGTGATACCTACTGCCCCCTGAAAGACAGACACAGACAGAGGTACTGAGCGCGCAGGCTTAGTAATAGGGTCCCGGCACATGGCACACTCTGTGTACGGTACCCTAAAAAACAATAATCGTAAAATTTAAAAATAGTAATTCTGCCGGAGTTGGCGCGGCACGGCCAGGGTTGCCAAATCGAGAGCGAGACCGTTGACAGAAACAAAAACCACTAATAATTATTTTACACATAATTTATTTAATAAAATTGCATATATTATGGCAGTATGCAATAAAAGTTTCAGGTATGCTAAATTTAACCATCACTATGTTTACGATTTGAAATTTAAAAAAAATGTGTGTTACTCTTGAAAAAATTGTTAATCTTTACGAACGATTAAAAATATATAGATTAGTAAATTTATATTACTGAAAGCATGCTTGATACATTTATTTATATTAATTAAGTATATAATTTATATTCATCAAAATACATACCTATGGAAACATAAACAAGTTTTACCATGGAAACAAGTGGATTCCAATGGTAATTGGAAAATATGTAACGAAGAAATTTTGATTTTACCCATCAATTTTCATACCCAGGGCTTATAATATTATATGCAGATCGATTCCAACTAGATGAGGTAAACTCCTAAAATCACAAATGGCTGAGCTGCGCAGCGCTGCGTCACGATGCGAAAGAAATGGTTTGGAACCCTCGTAGCTTTAGTTTTAAGATACCTATATATATATATACTAGCTGATGCCCGCGACTTCGTCCGCGTGGTTTAAGTTTTTAAGTTCCCTCGGGAACTCCATAATTTTCCTGGATAAAAAGTAGCCTATACCACTCTCCAGGTCCTCAACTACCCGTGCAAAATACTCGTTGCTCTGTTGCGGCGTGATTGCAGGACCAACCCTATTTCACCCCTTTGGGGGTAGAATTTTAAAAAACTGTGAAACACGTATTTCTTTATTTTCAACCCACAGCTCGTAGGTATACCAAGTTTCATGGCTATAACTTGAGAAATGAAGGACTTTCATATAAATTTTCAACCCTTATTTTACCCCTTGGGGGTAGAATTTAAAAAAAATGTGAAACACATATTTCTTTTATTTTAACCGGTAGCTAACATACCAAATTTCATGGGTATAACTTGAGAAATGAAGCACTTTCATGCAAACTTCCAACCCCTATTTTACCCCTTCGGGGGTGGAATTTTGAAAAACTGTGACATACGTACTTCATTATTTTTTACCTTTAGCCAAAATAGTTTCGTTGATATAACTTGTAAAATATCTCAAGAAATGAAGGCCTTTCATACCAACTTTCATCCCCTATTTCACCTCTTTGGGGGTCGAATTTTATAAAACTGTGAAATACGTATTTCTTAATTTTTAACTCGCAGCTCACATACCGAGTTTCATGGCTATAGCTTTCGTACAAATTTTCAACCCCTATTTTACCACTTTAAGGGTTGAATTCTGAAAAACTGTGACACACGTAATTCTTTAATTTTTAACGAAAGCCGAAATACCAAGTTTCGTTTATATAACTTGAGAATATCTTGAGCAATGAAGGACTTTCATGCAAACTCTCATCCCCTATTTCACCCCTTCGGGGGTGGAATTTTTAAAAACTGTGAAACACGTATCTCTTCATTTTCAACCAGTAGCTCGTATACCAAGTTTCATGGGTATAACTTGAGAAATGAAGCACTTTCATGCAAACTTCCAACCCCTATTTTACCCCTTCGGGGGTGGAATTTTGAAAAACTGTGACATACGTACTTCATTATTTTTTACCTTTAGCCAAAATACTAAGTTTCGTTGATATAACTTGTTAAATATCTCGAGAAATGAAGGCCTTTCATACCAACTTTCATCCCCTATTTCACCTCTTTGGGGGTCGAATTTTCAAAAACTGTGAAATACGTATTTGTTAATTTTTAACTCTCAGCTCACATACCGAGTTTCACGGCTATAGCTTTCGTACAAATTTTCAACCCCTATTTTACCACTTTAGGGGTTGAATTCTGAAAAACTGTGACACACGTAATTCTTTAATTTTTAACGAAAGCCGAAATACCAAGTTTCGTTTATATAACTTGAGAATATCTTGAACAATGAAGGACTTTCATGCAAACTCTCATCCCCTATTTCACCCCTTTGGGGGTGGAATTTTTAAAAACTGTGAAACACGTATTTCTTTATTTTAAACCGTTAGCTTAAATACCAAGTTTCATGGATATAACTTGAAAGATGACGGACTTTCATATAAACTTTCACCCCCTATTTCACCCCCTTAGGGGTGCAATATTGAAAAATTGTAAATCACTTATTTCTGCATATCTAACTGAAAGCCCAAATGATAAGTTTCATGGCTATAACTTGAGAAATGAAGGACTTTCACACAAACTTTCAACCCCTATTTTACCCCTTTGGGGGTGAAATTTTGAAAAACTGTGACACACGTACTTCTTTATTTATTACCTAAAGCCAAAATACCAAGT
This sequence comes from Erebia aethiops, assembly GCA_923060345.2. Classification (NCBI taxonomy): domain Eukaryota; kingdom Metazoa; phylum Arthropoda; class Insecta; order Lepidoptera; family Nymphalidae; genus Erebia; species Erebia aethiops. The sequence goes on from CAKLPR020000011.1 coordinate 808,532, forward strand.
TTCATGGATATAACTTGAGAAATGACGGAGTTTCATACAAACTTTCACCCCCTATTTCACCCCCTTAGGGGTGGAATTTTGAAAAATCCTTTCTTAGTGTGCGCGTACGTCATAAAAGTAACCTACTGTCAAAATTTCAAGTTTTTAGGCCCAGTGGTTTAGGCTGTGCGTTGATATATAAGTCAGTCAGTCAGGACTTTGAATTTTATATATATTATAGATTTTATAAATAAGTAGACGTCAATAAGTGTAGTGTACCTACCTATACTGAATAAACATTGTTTGAATTTGAATTTGAAAGAGATAGAAAACGTCAGATCTGCAAATGCAGCGGGCGCGTGCACGAATCGGCAACGTCGCATATATTGCGGCAAATCTGATACTTCATTAGGGTGAAGCTGAATAAACCGAACCACTCATACTTCGGTATTTTTAACCGACTTCCAAAAAAGGAGGAGGTTCTCAATTCGGCGCGTATGTTTTTTTTTAATGTATGTCGGTGCATATGTCCGTGGTTTCTATACCGATTTGAAAATTTATTTTTTCACTGGTTAGAGGAAGCTTGCGAGGTGGTCCCATAAAAAATTCGGACTCCAAATCGTCAATACTGATGCTGTAGGTGTACCGTACTACTTGAAATCCTCAAAACTAGGGAGTTAGAAAATTTTGATGGTGAATTCATATAGTAAGTATCAAGTCACGTGTATACAATACAACTCTTGAGTCCGAACTCCTTAACCCTGATGATGTAGGGTACAGAACTCCTTAAAAATAGCGATTTAGGATTTTTTTATGATGAATTCATATTGTAGGTGTCAAGCAACGACTTCATGCTTAAAACCAAGTCCTAACTCCTCAACTCTGATGCTGCAGGGTACTGCAGTCTTAAACCGTGGGGATTTAGAGAACTCTAAAAAGTTAAAAATAAAAATTCTTACCAAAAAACCGACTTCCAAGGCCACTGTAATGGGTGAGCCTGATGCGTCAACTATGCGTATCTTTGTTATACTCGCCCGACTTCAACATAGTGTGTAGAAATCAAAATTATTTTTTACTTTACAGTCGCTTTGGAAGTCGGTTTTTTGGAAAGAATTTTTTGTTATACGGATCTAAAATACCGATGCAACCCTAGGCAAGTTACCTAATACCTACAGCGTGGCGCTGCCCGCGCGTCGCCCGAGACGCGAGATAAAATACAACTATAGATGGAGCCATATTGTGATTGATCATTGATAAACCGAGATAGCTTTATTTATGCCTTTACACCCTTATAAGAAAGTGACGGATTCATGTTTTATACTAATATTATAAATGCGAAAGTGTTTCTGTCTGTCTGTCTGCTACGCTTTCCCGGACCATCTTTTCAACCGATTTTGCTGAAATTTGGTACAGGGGTAGATGGTATCCCGGGGAAGGAAATAGGCTACTTTTTAACCAGGAAAATTAAAGAGTTCCCGCGGGAATCTAAAATCTTAATCCACGCGGACGAAGTCGCGGGCATCATCTAGTATAAAATATATACTACATTCGGTTGCCTTAGTTTTAAGGTTTATATATATATATATATTTTTTTTTTAATATTTGGTTTCACTTATATCGCCAATTTTTTTTTCACTTATCACATACTAGATGATGCACGCGACTTCGCCGCGTGGATTAAGATTTTTTTATTCCCACGGGATCTCTTTAATTTTCCGGGATAAAAAGTAGCCTATGTCCTTTCCCTGGATACAAACTATCCCTATACCAAATGTCATCAAAATCGCTTGAAGAGATAGTTTTTTATTATTCCCGCGGGAACTAATAGTAGGTATGGATTGAAATTGATATACCTAGTTCATGATAAATTAATGCTATTTAAAAAGTTCTTATTTCTATGAAATAGAGCTGAAATTTAAAGAAACGGTCGAACGAAAACGTTTCTTACGAAAAGCATTCCACGCGGACGAAGTCGCGGGCATCAGCTAGCGAGATATAATGACAAATAGTAATAATGCTAACATGTGTGTGTGAGTTCGCCGTCCATTTTATTCCTTTGTTCTATCCGCCGCTACCGCAAACCACGCAAACTACCTATACCTATCTACCTTGTAACGTAATCATACTAATATAATAAATGCGAGTGTTTTTGTTTTTTGGTTCGTTGATTTGTTGGTTTGTCTTTCAATCACGCCGCAACGAAGCAAGGGATCGACGTGATTTTTGGTATGGGTATAGTTGAGGACCTTGAAAGTGACATAGGCTACTTTTTATCCCGAAAAATTAAGGAGTTCCCGCGGGAATCAAAAAAACTAAAACCACGCGGACGAAGTCGCCGGCATCAGCTAGTCTTACTAATAATAATTATAATGAATGTGAAAGGAATTTTTGAAGAATTGAACTTGAAGAGTTCAACCGACTTAGCTGATAGTATACATGTACAACTTCACGGGTGAACTCATGATGGAGCAAGGAACTCCTCAAATACTCATCGTATCTCCTTCGTGTTTGAGCTCATTGGATTTGCCTTATCGTAGGTACTAGGCACTAAAGACCTAGGACCACAGAATAATATAATAGTACTAACGCTAGGACTTAGGATTTTGACGACCTCCGTGGCGCAGTGTTGAGTGCTGTTGTCTTAACGTGCGGAGGTCCTGGGTTCGATCCCTGGCAGGGTCAGTTCGGGAATTTATAATTTCTGAATTTTCCCTGGTCTGGTCTGGTGGGAGGCTTCGGCCGTGGCTAGTTACCACCCTACCCGCAAAGACGTGCCGCCAAGCGATTTAGCGTTCCGGTACGATGCCGTGTAGAAACCGAATAGGGGTATAGGTTTAATTAACTGCCATGCCCCTAACAGGTTAGCCCGCTACCATCTTAGACTGCATCATCACTTACCATCAGGTGAGATCGCAGTTAAGGGCTAACTTGTAGTGGATTAAAAAAAATGTAGTTGGCGTCCAGGGTATCATGATGGAATCGGGAGACGTGGTCACAGGAACTCTTCAAATACTCATCATAACTACTTCGTGTTTTGGCTCATTGGATTTGTCTTACCAAGTAGCTACTAATTACCTAGAATGTCGGTTTAGAAATCTCGTAAAAATCGGTACCTATACCTAAGTACCTACTTGCTTTGAAAAGAAAAACTCGTCGAATTCAGGATCTCCTACTTTTTGAAGTCAGTCAAAAATAGTAGTTAAATTGTACCTATATTATATCTTTTCCAAATAAATTTTGGTGTTGTAATTACTTTTATTTCGGTTTTAAATAAAAATATCATTTTTTTCCATCCGCAGTATGCAACACGACAATTGCGAAATCGTATAAGCATATCGCAAAAAACACGGCAAAACATTCGTTTTTGTATTGGATTGTATTAGTACTTACTACCTACGTTATTGGTAGCGTTCTTGCTTAGGTACACTCTGTATTAGGCAAAATTTTTTTCCTGACAAAAAGTGGTACACCCGTCCGTTCACGAGCGCGTTTCAGCGCAAACTGTTAACTGAGGTGTAAAACCAAATTCTTGGATATTTTCCTTAGAAAAATGTATGCAAAATTATGGTGGGAGGCTTATATGACTATCTAATGTATTTGGAAGCACAATGTGATATCCTTTAGATAGAGGACTATATATGCCATCATTTTTGTATAAATTACAAATTAAAATATGCAGCGGATACATAAATGAGGGTTCCTAAACAAAATTCATTATTCGTCATTTTAAGCGATTCTTGCGTTGGTAAATACGTATTTATGCAGAAAATTTCTATGGGAGTGTGCATTTTTATATGGTCAAATGAGATATGAATACATGTCCTTTAATTTAATACCATGATATCCCCACAGCTGTGATTCCTATTTCTTTATAGGGTACCTGGAAAAGTATGATATCCGTATAACGGGTGGTTATTGAAGTCGGATTTAATTTATTTTATAAAATTTTATTATTTTACAATTTTTAGTGGTCACGGCTACTAGATGATACCCGCGACTGCGTCCGCGTGGAATAAGGTTTTCGATTCCCGCGGGAACTCTTGAATAAGCCTTCCCGGGATCCCGTTACTAAATTTCATTAAAATCGGTTGAACAGATCGTTTTTTGATTTCCGCGGGAACCTTTGATTTTTCAGGAATAAAAAAGTAGCATGCCTTTCCCCGGGATACAACCTATCTCTGTACCAAATTTAATCAAAATCGGTTGCACAGATGGGCGTGAAAGCGTAGCAGACAGACAGACAGACACACTTTCCCATTTATTACATTAGTATGGATGTCTGGTTAAAAACCTACTGTTTACTAAGCTATTACACTGATCGCGAGCAATTTACTCTTATCCATTGAGGATTTCCGTTATCCATGTCCGAAGATATGATCTGAGTCACGTTTTAATATAATTTATGCTATGTCTGGTTAAAATTCTACTGTTTACTAAGCCATAACACTGATCCCGAGCAATTTACTCTTATCCATTGAGGAGTTCAGTTCTCCATATCCGAAGATATGATCTGAGTCACGTATTAAAATAATGTGCTATGTCCGGTTAAAATCCTACAATTTACTAAGCTATTATACTGATCGCGAGCAATTTACTCTTATCCATTGAGGAATTCCGTTCGCCATGTCCCTTCGGACAGATCATCAGATTTCATTCATCAGATCATCAGATCTTCACCAAAGGACATTGACCAGCGCCCATACAAAGTTCGCCTAAGAACCAACAGTCATAAAACATATATTATCGGATTCAAGATAACACATAAATACTATTTTAATTAGATTTGAACAACGGACACTTCAGAGAATTTATTTAATACCAGCAATATTTACAATTTTGAGGTTATTTCGACTCAATCTGCTTGAAAAATAAATATCATCGTCAACAAGTTTCGCCGTAGTTCACCAAAAACATTACAGATGGCGTAGATAAATATTAATTTACCGTACTTTCAATAGATGGCGTTGCACGATTCGGAATACCCTCTCGGAATATTCGCACTCAGCGCTTCAAGCTGCTTTTATCTTATTTCTTAAGTTACGGAACCAGCGCTCAAGCGGTGGTATTGTTTATTATTTTAACCTGTAAGTTATAAGTCGGAAAAGAACGGTAATAAATTTAATACCCATTTATTTATTTTTTAATTAATTTGAAGTGTCCGTTGAAATCTAATATTTGGAATAGAGGTTAAAAAATAAGCTATGAATGACTGTATATTTCAAAAGTATGTTGATTCTTAGGCGAATTTGGACAATGTCCTTCATATGGGACCACCTCTGAAGTATGATCTATCAAACAAAAAAAGAATCATCAATTTATTCTTATCCATCGAGGAGTTCCATTCTCCATGTCCGAAGATATAATATTCATCAGATCTTCACCAAATTTATATGGGACCACCTCTGAAGTATGATCTCTCAAACAAAGAATCATCAAACTTGATTCATAATTGATAATAATAATTGTTATAAAAACTTAAGTGTCTCTTAGTCGAGTCGTATACGGAAGGACGTGAGAACCCATCGCATTATTATCCCAAGAAAACTCCTACCGTCACGACCCTCAGTAATGAGGAAATACGACGCAAAGAGAGATTTATGTTTATATCTGTCACCGTAAGATTGTAAAAACCGTTAGATTATAATATACCTCGCAGGATTATAAACTATCGAAAGATTGTCAACCGTAACATACTGCTTACAATTTAACGTATTTTTTTCCGGTAGATTATAATCCATCGAAGTGAAACCGTCAAATTATAAAATAGCGTGCGACGGAACGCACCTCGCGCGCTGATTGGTGGAACGGTATATGCCATGCGCCGCCATATTTGTTGGATAATTCATTTGTTGTCGAATGTAAACAAACAGTGTTTTGGTGATTGTAAATTGATTTCGTGTTGAAAATAACTCACAGCTTTAGAATCAGTTATATAAAATTGTTGTGGAAGTAAAATGAATCTGTGTTTAACCAAAGAAGTGCAGTTTGAATGATAAATAAGTTAGTATTAGTCTCCGAACATAGCCTTAAATTACAGACATTTTCCGTGTTTTAATATTTTTTATGCGCCTGAACCTATGTGATCTCATTTGATAACATTTACAATGTCGGATATTGAGCCTATCCATCAACAATACTCAGAAATACCTGTTATTGTTAATCAGGATGAATTTACCAGAGAGTTGCAAAACTATTACAGCGGGCATAATAAAAATAGTAAAAAATTTGAATGGTCAAATCAAAGAATACAAAGTGTGATAAAATTGTTAGACGAGAACAACACATTCAAATCTCAAGGTAGGCGACCAACAAACACGCATTACTATCATGCAAAAAAATACGATGTAATGAATATTGGAAACCAGAAAGTTTTAATTATTAAGAGAAAGGATATCTCAGATCCTGTAGTACAAATAATTCCAACGGAAGAGTATTATCAAAAGATACTTGACGCACATATTGCCACTGGGCATGGACGTCGAGACAAAATTGTTCACGCCTTGAAACATAAATATGTGGTGCCAGTATTTGCGATTTCAATATTCCTAAATTTGTGTAAAACATGTCTATCAAAGAAAACCTTTCCAAAAAAAGGAATTGTCATAAAACCGTTGATTTCTGACGACTTCAATCGAAGGGGACAAATAGATCTTGTAGACTTCCAAACATCTCCAGATCAAGAGTATAAATGGTTATTACAATATCAGGATCATTTAACAAAATTCTGTTTTTTGCGACCATTAAAAAGCAAACAGGCTAAAGAAGTGGCAATCGAGATTCTTAAGATTTTTTTGGAAGTTGGCTGTCCTCATATCCTCCAAAGTGACAATGGACGCGAGTTCACAGCATCTGTGCTTAAAGAAATTGTCAGTTTGTGGCCTGCTTGTAAAATAGTTAATGGAAGACCTAGATATCCGCAAAGCCAAGGAAGTATAGAACGTTCAAATCAAGACGTAAAAAATATGATTCGAGCCTGGATGACAGATAATAAATCTACTAATTGGTCCATTGGGTGCTATTTCGTTCAGTTTCAGAAAAATTCATCTTACCATTCAACAATTGCTCGAACTCCATATAAAGCCTTGTTTGGCGAGGATCCAAAACTCGGACTCTCATCCACCTACTTATCTAAAAATATAATATCAAAATTAGAAAATGAAGAAGATGTGGAAAAATTTATTAATGAGATTAATGTCAACAAAGAACAAAATTCAGATAAAGATCAAGAAGAGGAAGAACAAGAAAACGTTAATACAATAATTTTTTTTAAAATTGACACTCAGAATACTAAACAAGAAGTAACAACAACAGCAAGTCATGAAATAATTATGTTGGAACAAATTGACATTGAAAACAATCCTGAACTACTTCCTGCTTTACATGAGAATTTACCTGTAGTTACGGATGTTATTATTCATAAGCCAGATAATAAACAGGAAAAAATATCTTTAGATAGTAAAAATAGCATAAATTCTATAAATCAAGGGAAACTAGATGAAAATATTGACAAAGAAAACATCACTCTAGAAAAAACTATCGCATATAGCGTACTGCCTTGTATAGGTGATATTGGTGAAATAATTGAAGAAAGGAATTATTTGGTGTGTAACATATGCAACAAAGAATCATGTGGAGCTCATACATGTACAAAATGCAAGAAAATAGTTCACGCCATGTGTGGAGTTGTATCTGAGAAAAATGAGGGCTATGGATCGCAATTGTTTTGCAATTTGTGTGTGAATGAACATAATATCCTACAAGAAAGAACACAATCGCACATACATTTAAATAGAGCGGCAGATAAAATGTTATCCACATCGTCTAAGAAGTTTAACGATATCAATACTGGTTCAACTGTATTAGTTGAAGTCCCAAAAGTTGACAGGGGACCTTTGGACAGTAAAAACCTGATTGGAAAAGTTTTAATGAAAAAGAACGAATTATATCAAGTTGGCACTAATTATGGCATAATCAAAGATTGGATGCCTCGAAATGCTGTTCTTTCCTGTCCAAATGCAGAACTACTCAGTGACATTCCAGAGGTCGGTATAAATTAACTTTTTTTTTAACCTTAAAATACATTTTGTATTACCTTGCACTTCAAACCGGAACATTAGATTTACCTCAATTTTATTTCAGGTTACATTACCGTTGAGAACTGTTGCATCAATGTCTTCATCATTTGGCGGGCAAGGAATGAAACAATGCAATTGCAAAAAAATAAAAAATGGACAATGCGTTTCCAATAAGTGTAATTGCAAGAAATCCAATGTTCTTTGTAACTCCAGGTGCCACAGCTCGTTGACGTGCAACAATAAGTGAACATTTTTATTGGTACACTTTTCTTTCTTATTTTTTTTCTAATAGACAATTTTGTTTTTAATTTGTTTTGAGAAAACATGTTAATATGTTATCGATTTAATTTTGATTTTATTTTGTGATCATTTTATTCTAAGAGAAAAATTCATTCTTTTTTCAATTTTTATTTGTGTTGAGAAGAAAATTTTATAACGTGTCTGATTTTTTTTATTTTGTTAAATTTTTTTCTTACCCTGTGATGTCAGAATTGATTTTATTTTGTGATCGTTTTATTCTAAGAGAAAAATTCATTGTTTTTTCAATTTTTATTTGTGTTGAGAAGAAAATTTTATAACGTGTCTGATTTTTTTTATTTTGTTAAAATTTTTTCTTACCCTGTGATGTCAGAATTGATTTTATTTTGTGATCATTTTTTTCTAAGAGATAAATTCATTATTTGTTCAATTTTTATTTGTGTTGAGAAGAAAATATTATTACGTTTCTGATTTTTTTATTTTGTTACAATTATTTTTTATTTTGTTTTGATTTTATTACAATGTTTTCTTACCATGTGATGTCAGAATTATTGATTACTTACTTAATAATAAATAAATACTTGATGTCACAATTCTTGAAGTGCATTTATTTTATTTGACTGACACCTCTGTTTCATTCATAACTCTATGGACCCAGAACTGCCTACTGTAAGACCGACCAATCAGGGACAGCCTTCGGACAGTTGCCTACTGTAAGACCGACCAATCAGGGACAGCCTTCGGACAGTTGACAATTTAACAGATTTACTTCGATGGATTATAATCTACCGAAAAATAATGCGTTAAATTGTGAGCAGTATGTTCGGTTGACAATCTTTCGATAGTTTATAATCCTGCGAGGTATATTATAATCTAACGGTTCTTACAATCTTACGGTGACATATCTACCATTCTGACAATCAACCGATTAGTTCGAACTAACTTAGGTACCTACTTATTAGAGTTAAAACGGCCGGACTAAATATTCTCTGGCGAGCAAAAAATTTGCATTTGCATTGCACTGACTACTGCGACAGGACGAGAGCTCGTAGCCGTATAAACAAGACTTTATTACTTCATCTCCACCAAGCTCCATCAAATAACTGACAAGATGATATATTTCAACTTTAACAAATAATTTAACGAGACCAATTATTCCTTGCTATACTGCTCAAGTGCTCACTATAATCAGATGGTAGAACGTGATCTTTTTAAGCTTGCGTCAGATTCAGGCAAATTGCCAACATTAAAGGAAATCATGTACAACATCAAGGAGTCATTATTTTGATGTACAAAAGGCATCCCCACCTCATTATGTTATCTGTCATAATTGCAAGCCAATTTAGTCCTTATTGTTTTTGAACGTCAAGGGGGCAGACTAAAGTCCGGAAGATTGTAGATTCAAGCATTACCCGCTTTTCATCACTATTGTTCACGCAACACATACACACACACACACACACACACACACACACACACACACACACATACATACATACACACACACACACACACACATACACACACACACACACACACACGCGCGCAAGCGCGCGCGCGCGCAGTCTCGACACGGCAACAAGAGGCATGACGAGTGCGAGAGTGTGAATTGTGGAAGGTGCACTCTGTATCGGTTAGTCGAAGACAGCGACGCCAAATGTGTAACAAACAGCAGTGTGATTCTCTAAAGTAAAATAAAATTTACAACCGTTGCAGTCAAGGTCGATCTCTTCGATGTTACATCGCAGACCGCGTCGATGCTTAAACGTTTCTTAGAGCTCACACTGCTGCAGTGTGATTCTCTCAGCTCTATTATTTCTGAAAAAGACATGGCTCAGACACCTGCCTTGCCTCCTCCTAAAATGTTTTTGCTATCGTTATTATGCGTATGCATACGCCAAGTCGTAGTTAGAAGCTAGACACACTCCTTTAAGGTAGGGTTCCTCACAAATTAAACAAGATTCTTGAAAGCATCAATAGCTACGTCAAGAAGCGGGCTGTAAGGTCGGCGAGAAGATGGTTCATAGTTCATGCCCCATCAAATATTAATTGAGGGAATGGGAGTGATGAATACCTACTCTGATTCTTCATGAAAACAAGTTGGAGGGTTCAAAACACGTTCAAAATAAACATGCTCAGTCAAAAACTATTCGTTTCCAAGGTGAGGCTCATATTTTTGTATGATCATTAAATTTTATTTGTCCGACTATCGTGAAACGCGTTAACAATTTGTCGACATCCCAACCTTGACCTGTCGCACTAACAAAGAAACGAGTTGTAGGCTTAAGTTATGTTTAAGCCGATTGTGAAACCAAATCATCGACAGAAAAATTGGTTATTAGTCAACGGTACACCTCTATAGGTCAACTGAGATGGCCGTAACATTCATGTGAAATTATAGAGCCGATGATAAGGTAATTAATAAAAGCCCATGGCCATAGAAATACGCCATCATCAATGCTCATAGCCTTATGAACTTCGATTTGTACACGAAGATGTGTACCTACCTAACTAATCTTTAGAAGTTCTTTTACTGGAAATCAAATGTTGGTATTGATAGTTGAGCAGTCTCAACCAACTTGGAACAGACTTACTTACTTTTCAAAGAGCATAAATTGTAGAGACTAGTTATGAATGAACGCTAAGTGCGTTTGGTTTTATCAGTTTTGTTAATACCCTTGGTTACAGTAGGTATCAGTATTATAAATATAATTCGTTTATATCGTCCTCCAATTGAACCGAAAGTAAAGTAGAGTTTACCTTCAGATGTCCTAAAGCTGGTTATTTCGTCACACATTTTAGTCGATTTTTCTTCAGTCGTTTTTGTCAGGAAGGCTCAAATCTGCGTAAAACTACCAAAACTCGACACATCGAATAGTCACCTCTTATGATAAAGTTTGTTTAGGCAATACGATTCATCATTGCGCAAACGTTGCTTGCGAGCAGTGTCAATATTTGCCCGCTACGGCCATCCTGAAAGGTGCCTCTTGAATACATGTATGCTAAAACCTTTACGATCTCGACAGCAAAAGCGCTAAAACTGTAGCGCCGAATGGAACTTGTACAGTCGACGTCAAAAGTCCATACATAGCTTAAATGCTAAAACTGTGTGCAAGTAATCTGATGCTGAGATCTATAGAGCGTACTTTGACTCGGCTTAGACTTTACTACTAATAAAATGTGAGTAATATGTCATAAGTCTAAGCAAAGTCAAAGTTATCCGTCCAAAAACAAGATTAGGTCCAAACTAAAGCTATTATTGTTGACAGTTTATAGCAATAATTATTTCCATAAACTGTCAACAATGTCAACCCACAAGATGAATATTATTTATGTAAGTTTAAGGTAACCTTTGTAACTAACAATCCACCTGGTTTGCATTCTATATGGACTTTGGACATCGACCGTACCTACAGAGTATGTACACTTATCATGCCAACTAGCAGCAATCCGAAATTCTGTTAGCGTAAAAGTTTGTCAATATAATATTGAGCTTCCAGTAAGAAAAGCCCTAGACTCTTGTCTTGACTTTTAAGACAAGAGTCAAACTCTTGTCTTAAAAGTAAAAGCGGCTGAGTCCATACAAACGTATTCTACTATGTTCTCCTTGGATAATGCAAAAAAAAACAAAACTCCATCAAGCTTGGAAGCTTGATTGTTCGGGCACAGCATGACCATTATTCTTTCAATAATAATTTATTCTTCAAATATCTGGCTGACCACCTTTCCTCTTAAGAAAGTAACTACCTATACAGTTGCTACAAGTACCCACCTGAAAAGGTAAAGATGCCCTAATCTATATATAATATTTATAATTATCTACTATTATAAATGCACTGCGTAAATTGATATTGCTCGTTTATTTAATAGCTGGTCCTGGTAGTCCTTGAAATAAAAATAAATATGTTACTGGTATAGCTAATGCCACATAAATAAAAAATAAGATTTTAAAAATATAACATGTGTGACGTTATGACCATGGAATAAAGATATCTAAGTAAATAGTTATTTGGCAGCAACGAACACTATTTTTTGCTTTTAGCTACATACGTCTTGGCTAGTGATTTTCCTGCTTTGAGAAACAAAAAAATACATGCACCAAACTATGAAAACAATAGGTGCGTTGTGAGTTGTGAAGCCTGAGAGGTTATAGAACTTAGAACTCTAGAAGGTCCAAACAACTAGTGATATAAAGTGCACACTGACTTCACTACCACGAAGGCTTATACTTAGTGATGGTGGTTTTTGTACTGCGAGGTACTGGGTGTTTAAGCATAAGCAATTAGCAAGGACAAAAAGGGAATTTCTGGTCGAGTCTGAGAGGGTGACTAAGTAGTTATAATCATCTACCAATCTTCTGACAAAAGAGTATCGCCAAATTGGTACCTAATCAAAATTCCAAACCAAAAACCAAAAACCAAATCATAAGCAATCCAATTTTACGCAGATCAGATTATAGGTTTTTAAAATTATAGTACCTGGGGTACCTGGGTAAGTATTTAAAAACGATCATTTTGTCTTTATGAGTTTTGAATTATTATGATGTAAAATCTAGGTATAAATTTAGGTACATATTATCTTTCCACATCAGTCTCCCCATCACTTCAGAAAACGGAAATGCAAAAAGCTTACCTACTTTTTTACCGCCTATTTACCCACACAACTACTACACGTTATAACTACTTACTACACGTATTAACGTTCCTCTGCTGGGCACAGGCCTCCACTCTCATAGGAGAGAGGAAATTAGAGCTTAGACCCACCACGCTGCTCCAATGTGGGTTGGAGCGCTTTAAGAACTATTGTCATGTTAGCTAGCATAGTCGGCTGCGGATCACGAGGTCCTGGGTTCGATTCCCGGTCGGGCATAAAAAGTGTTAGGTATCGGGTTTTTCAATTAAGAAATTCTCAGTAAGTAGGCAGTGTTTCACCCCCGTGCCTCGGAGAGCACGTTAAGCCATCGGTCCCGGTTAGTATCACTTCTTTGTATCTAGTAACCTATCTACTCAGGAACCTAAATAAATCATGTAGGTATATTAGTATAAACATATAACATCAATTAAAACAAACAGGCAATTAAGGAAATACTTAGATAGGTACGTACCTAGTTCTCTGAAAAGAGACACCGCGAGAAAATAGTACGGACATGATCGAATCCGGTCCCGGCGACCGGCACAACCGACACGAGGCCTCGCCATCAAAGGCATCGTTGTCTATGGCAAGTGGGTGCCCAAGAAAAAGTGTAGAAAGAGCACCTACCGTGCGGAACGTCGGATTCTATTAGAGAAACGGCCGACAGACAAACTAGTTTTACTTTACAGTTACGAGCAGTCCCTCGTCTGATTTGATTCTGCGACGATACTTAAGGCTTGGACAGACACGACGCACGGCAGCAGCGGGCGGCATACTTACTATCCCTGCAGTAGCCCAATAGGGATGGCGCCTATATCAAAAATAAATTGTTTCTAACTGATTATTAAATACAGGGTCTTCTAAAAGACCTAAAATTCACATCCTCGGTTAGTTTTAAGTTTGATAACCATTTTAAAATATAGATTAAAGAAAAAAAAGTGCGTTGAAATTTTATGACGTCACTATTGTGAATTTCATACAACGTCCGTATTAGAAGCGCGTTTTTAAGTTTGATAAAGAGTTGCTGATTTGATTGAGTTGTCATCATCCCTATTCATTGAAAGCCGCATCCATCACCGTTGACACAATATAATCTCAAGTGTTGTGATTGTCTGATTTTGTGGGTATTCTTGTTGCGATAATCAATTATGGCCAATATAGGACCTTATGTTTTTACCAACAGAACTGATTACGATCGTTACATTATTGAGATGCAATGTGATAATTACAACTAATTCGTGCTATGAAGCTAGCTCCAAAGTAGACACATTATCTTCTTAGTGTGCAGATGTGGCTCTGTAAATTATGACACGACAGACGGCGATCGGATTAACGTTAGCATTTTTATACGATACACTAGACTGCTCGCGTCGCGCCAAATTGTGCTGAACCACACGTGTTTGCGCCTCATGATCAACATATAAATAAAATCTACAACGTATAAATCTAGCGTATTCCTATATATTCTTTGACATTATACTTAGTATCTATAATCGCGTCTTGCTAAATTGTATGCTATGTTTTCTGTTGCTACCTAATTTTTGTCCTATTTTTGTTGCCTAACTTAAGTACTGTGTTTTATAAAAAGGTGCGCTGGTCGCTTCCGGTTCGTGAGTCGTGACGCCACATAAGGCTCTGCCTGAAAATCAGCGCTGCAGTTATCATTTATACTGTAGCAACATGCTGAGGTAGCAGCCTTTTTAGCTATTACACGGAGTAATTTTTTATTTTTTATTTATTTTGTAAAATACATCTTGTATTTTAGTAAGTAAGTTTAGTAAGTATTTATTCTGTAGGTATAATTTCTCATCTCTGTATTTCTATTTATCATGTATTTCCGTGTAAAGCTAAATAAACATTTATTTATTTACTAGCTTTTACCCGCGGCTTCGCCCGCGTAAAAATATAATAACTTTGATACCTATGCACACAAAATTATTTAAGGCACATGACACTGCTTATGCATGTTATGTACTGTTGAGTATGAGTATATGAGTTTGAAAATTTTTATTTACTCTGATTTTTTTAAAAATAATACTTACTTGAGCAAAACTTATATATACTTATCAGTTTGTGTTCACTATTATGCAACTAACGCCATCTATCTATCGGGTTACTATAAGCTCTTAAAGCAGGACAGAAATTGAACTGCGCTGAACTTCAGAGCACTGACCTGGTAGGCAGACACTGCATTGAAGTGTGCTGCAGTTCAATTTCTGTCCTGCTTTAAGAGCTCATAGTAACCCACCTTTACTTAAACTTTATAAATCTTCGAAAATACGACTGGTCGATTTCGACTGGTTGAAATTTGGTACAGAGGTAGGTTACATCCCGGGCAAGGGAGACTTTTTACCCCGAAAAAGAAAACAGGTCCCCCTGGACTTTCCAGCTCCTCAATCACTTTCCTCCTCAGTTGCACCGTTGCCGCCTAATTGAAAAACGAATGCGAGAAAAAACATACTATCCCACAGGAACTGTTTAGTTTCCCGGGATAAGCCTATGTCACACTCCAGGTTCTCAAATATACCTATGCAAAACATCACGTCGATTCGTTGCTCCGTTGCCGCCTAATTGAACAACAAATGCGATAAAATGAGAGCATACTATCCCACAGGAACTGTTTGTTTTTCTGGGATAAAAAGTAGCCTATGTCACTCTCCAGGTCCTCAAATATCCTATGCAAAAAATAACGTCTATCCGTTGCGCCCTTGCCGCTTAAATGAACAACAAATGCGAGAAAAAGAGCACACTATCCCACAGGAACTGTTTCTTTTTCCGAGATAAGCCTATGTCACTCTCCAGGTTCTCAAATATACCTATGCAAAAAATAACGTCGATCCGTTGCGCTCTTGCCGCGTAATTGAACAACAAATGCGAGAAAAAGAGCATACTATCTCACAGGAACAGTTTATTTTTCCGGGATAAAAAGTAGCCTATGTCACTGTCCAGGTCCTCAAATATACCTATGCAAAACATCACGTCGATCCATTGCGCCGTTGCCGCTTAAATGAACAACAAATGCGAGAAAAAGAGCATACTATCCCACAGGAACTGTTTCTTTTCCGGGAAAAAAAGTAGCCTATATCACTGTCCAAGTCCTCAAATATACCTATGCAAAACATCACGTCGATTCGTTGCTCCGTTGCCACCTAATTGAACAACAAATGCGAGAAAAAGAGCATACTATCCCACAGGAACTGTTTGTTTTTCCGGGATAAAAAGTAGCCTATGTCACTGTCCAGGTCCTCAAATATACCTATGTAAAACATCACGTTGATCCATTGCGCCGTTGCCGCTTAAATGAACAACAAATGCGAGAAAAAGAGCATACTATCCCACAGGAACTGTTTCTTTTTCCGGGATAAAAAGTAGCCTATGTCACTCTCCAGGTCCTCAAATATCCTATGCAAAAAGTTACGTCTATCCGTTGCGCCCTTGCCGCTTAAATGAACAACAAATGCGAGAAAAAGAGCACACTATCCCACAGGAACTGTTTCTTTTTCCGAGATAAGCCTATGTCACTCTCCAGGTTCTCAAATATACCTATGCAAAAAATAACGTCGATCCGTTGCGCTCTTGCCGCGTAATTGAACAACAAATGCGAGAAAAAGAGCATACTATCTCACAGGAACAGTATATTTTTCCGGGATAAAAAGTAGCCTATGTCACTGTCCAGGTCCTCAAATATACCTATGCAAAACATCACGTCGATCCATTGTGCCGTTGCCGCTTAAATGAACAACAAATGCGAGAAAAAGAGCATACTATCCCACAGGAACTGTTTCTTTTTCCGGGAAAAAAAGTAGCCTATATCACTGTCCAAGTCCTCAAATATATCTATGCAAAACATCACGTCGATTCGTTGCTCCGTTGCCACCTAATTGAACAACAAATGCGAGAAAAAGAGCATACTATCCCACAGGAACTGTTTGTTTTTCCGGGATAAAAAGTAGCCTATGTCACTGTCCAGGTCCTCAAATATACCTATGTAAAACATCACGTTGATCCATTGCGCCGTTGCCGCTTAAATGAACAACAAATGCGAGAAAAAGAGCATACTATCCCACAGGAACTGTTTCTTTTTCCGGGAAAAAAAGTAGCCTATATCACTGTCCAAGTCCTCAAATATACCTATGCAAAACATCACGTCGATTCGTTGCTCCGTTGCCACCTAATTGAACAACAAATGCGAGAAAAAGAGCATACTATCCCACAGGAACTGTTTGTTTTTCCGGGATAAAAAGTAGCCTATGTCACTGTCCAGGTCCTCAAATATACCTATGTAAAACATCACATTGATCCGTTGCGCCGTTGCCGCTTAAATGAACAACAAATGCGAGAAAAATAGCATACTATCCCACAGGAACTGTTTCTTTTTCCGGGATAAAAAGTAGCCTATGTCACTCTCCAGGTCCTCAAATATACCTATGCAAAAAGTTACGTCTATCCGTTGCGCCCTTGCCGCTTAAATGAACAACAAATGCGACAAAAAGAGCATACTATCCCCCAGGAACTGTTTCTTTTTCCGGGATAAAAAGTAGCCTATGTCACTCTCCAGGTCCTCAAATATACCTATGCAAAAAATAACATCGATCCGTTGCACCCTTGCCGCATAATTGAACAACAAATGCGAGAAAAAGAGCATACTATCCCACAGGAACTGTTCAGTTTCCCGACGTAAGCCTATGTCACTCTCCAGGTTCTCAATTATACCTATGCAAAAAATCACGTCTATCCGTTGCTCCGTTGCCGCCTAATTGAACAACAAATGCGAGAAAAAGAGCATACTATCCCACAGGAACTGTTTGTTTTTCTGGGATAAAAAGTAGCCTTTGTCACTCTCCAGGTCCTCAAATATACCTATGCAAAAAATAACGTCGATCCGTTGCGCTCTTGCCGCATAATTTAACAACAAATGCGAGAAAAAGAGCATACTATCCCACAGGAACTGTTTGTTTTTCTGGGATAAAAAATAGCCTATGTCCTTCCCCGGGGTACAACCTATCCCTGTACCAAATTTCATCAAAATCGGTTGAACGGTTGGGCCGTGAAAGCGTAGCAGACAGACAGACAGACAGACAGACAGACAGACAGACACACTTTCGCATTTATAATATTAGTATGGATAGTATGGATTTATTTATTTATTTATATAGGTACAACGTTGTATTACTATAAACTAAGTGTGAAGACTGAAGTAAAAAAGTACACCGCGTTAAATGTAATATTTTGCTGTGCTGCTGCCGCCACGCGTATTGTTTGCCCAGGCCCTTAAGCCGAAGGTCGCAGTAACTCGAGCGGGGCTAATTCGGAATTTGTTCTGCAAGTTGACGATTATCCACCAATCGACTTATCGGATTTCCAGTTGGAGCTGTGGATAATCTTTGAACATCGAATCTTTAATTCGGGTGGAATTCGTCTCAAATCATTCGATGCTATCTGTTGCATGGATTTTCTATGCGCTAAGTAGCCTACTACGTTATTACAAAAGACGACTGCGTGCTTTAAATCCATACTAATATTATAAATGCGAAAGTGTTTCTGTCTGTCTGTCTGTCTGTCTGTCTGTCTGTCTGCTACGCTTTCCCGGCCCACCTTTTCAACCGATTTTGCTGAAATTTGGTACAGGGGTAGATGGTATCCCGGGGAAGGACATAGGCTACTTTTTATCCCGGAAAATTAAGAGTTCCCGCGGGAATCAAAAATCTTAATCCACGCGGACGGAGTCGCGGGAATCATCTAGTATTAATATATGTAAGAAGAAAAAGCAGTTTTTCCATGAAACAAACTTAAAACTTGAGTTCGACTCCAGAACTTAAAATAATAATATAGGTACTTATCTACTTATTTTTAAAAAGCAAAGCTGGTAGGTTAGACTCTTTGTAAAAATTGGATTTAGGTAACCACTGAATTCGTTACCTAACTAATTTCTAGAAGTGAGCCAAGGGCGATAATTTTATTTATGCCAACAACAACAAAACCGCTCTATGAAGCCCACCAAAGCTCACAACCAACCAATCCCTAACTTAAAGTTGGCTATACGTTTTATTGACTGCCTCGTTGGTCTAGCGGTTAGCATAGACAACTTCGGATCACGAGGTCCTGGGTTCGATTCCCGGTCGGGCATAAAAATTGTTAGGTAACTATTGGGTTTTTCAATTGAAATTCTCAGTGCCTGCCCGGAGCTGGAAGTTGGCGGTGTTTCACCCCCGTGCCTCGGAGAGCACGTTAAGCCGTCCGTCCCGGACCCCGGTTATTAACACTAACATGATAATAGTCGTTAAAGCCCTCTAACCCGCATTGGAGCAGCGTGGTGGGTCTAAGCTCTAAATCCCTCTCTCCTATGAGAGTGGAGGTCTGTGCCCAGCAGTGGGACGTTAATAGGCTGTAGTGGTGGTGGATACGTCTTTTATTAATTGATTCTGGTACAATCTAACCAGTAAAACAATATTAGCTATGTTCGTAGGTACGTAGATATTCAAATCTCTCTTCAAGCCTAGATTTATAGACACATTACATTATTTGAGACAGGACATTGAAACAAATTACTATATTATCGATAAGATTAGGTATATCGAAGAGGTTACACTTGCAGCCTACGTGGTTTATATAAATTGCATCAAGTTAGATGCAGTTGATAAGAATACTTACACCACTGGAGGCATACCTACTACCATCGCTTAAATCCGTATTGTTTTAATATTGTTGACGTTCGTGTTTTTTGAATTATAATCCTTATTTTAAAGACGTCAAGGTACGTGACATAAAACTGTAGAAGTAGTAGGTACTGCTTTAAGCGATGGTAGTGATTTAGTGACCCCTGATTTCAGAATAGCTAGCAGAATTTTTACTGCTGCACAACGACCTCTATTTACATTGACGGGCCCTGTCAAACAAAGAATGTGGACTTATTTTACTAACGCCATCCCTATCGCCTACTATCTAGCCTGAAAAGCGGGACAGCGCTATAGCGGGGACAAGGACAGGCTTATACAGGTGAGGGGCACGCCCTACAAGTCGGACGCCCGACTTTTATCTATGAAAGAGCCCAATATCCAGTACCCACATAATATATCGATGCTGCTGCACGCACTTATGTGTAGAACATGGGCCTTACTACCATCGCAACCATTTAAAGCAGTATTACTTTAATATTGTTGACGCTCTCTCTGCCATACTTTTTGTAGATCTAATCGGACCGACTCTATTACCGACTTTGTGACCGAACATCCGAACCTTTCGTTTCCACCGTCTATCTAATCAGTCGATTTTGTTTGTGACCGAACTCATCGTATGGGAATAAACTTTTCAATATAGGTCTTACATACCTAGGTCTATTAGGTAGGTAGATAGACAGGTAGGTTAGACATCACGATGGCTCAAATGAAAATATAAGAAAACAGTTAAATAGAAATAAAGTAAGAAGTACTTAAAATAGAGTGAAAATAATAATATAGTGAACCATAAAGTAAACTAGCAAACAGTTTACGATCTTATTTGCATATCAATAAAACGCCATAATATATTCCCAAGTTTTAGGTACGAGGTATGTTTTAATTCGTAAAAGAAATTTAGGTATATTGAACGACGAAAATTTAACACTATTTTATTTAGTCTAACTCTACGAAGATAATTAGGTATAACTACCTACAAAAAACATTATAATTGCATGCCTAAGGTCAAATAAGGTAATTTAATCTGATAGAAGTTGACCCAGCCGGCGATGGGAGACGATAAAAAGAGGTCTATGTCCTGTCCCCGGGATACATCATACAACCTATCCCTGTACCTAATTTCATCAAAATCGGTTGAACAGATGGGCTGTTAAAGCGAAGCAGACAGACAGATAGACACACTTTTGCATTTATCATATTATAAGTAAGGATTATCTATGACGAGATATAGTAGAACCAGAATAACCAACATTCTCGAGAGTTGAGACGCGAAGTTTAAGCATGAAGAGCCAATAGACGTGTTGAGGCGAAGTAAAAGGTTGGACACTCAAGGTGCTTGAAGTTGAATCTATCCAGCACGGGAAAACGCGGCGTTGGGTGGTCAACCAAACTTTAAACTTCCTATTCCAAGCGAGTCTCCTTCCATGACACCAAAATCCAGCTGCTGTCAAATTGATTGCTTCAAAGCTTTTATGCATTTTAATATTCTAATTTAATCTACATCGTTTGATTTGCGCCTTAATTTTAAAAATACATGAGTTGCCCTAACCCGCACATAATATTGGTCCTTCTAACCGGATCGATTTGGTGAAACTAATTATTGTACCAAGTCAAGTGGTACAGTAACTATAGCAAGTTGTTTGCCCGTAATGGTTAACGTCCTCTGGCTTGTTAGATGACAATCGCTTCGTGTAATTAAAACAAGCTTCTGATAGTGATCTGTGTTAGAATGATTAAATAGCGGTAAAATACTTTTAGTTACTACATGGCGAAGATCAAAACAGAAACCACTTTGAATCCATTTCCATTTAGTAAACCAGGTAGAAGTGTAGACCGTATATATTAGTTATTGTAATAAATAACAAAAATAATATCTACTATCTACGTTAGAAGTTACCTATAATAATAATTTAACATCAGAACCGTTGACTTTACGTGAAAACGATACCTAGGTACTTACTTCATAATTTCAGGTAAGTACCTAGTAGATGACTTGTGAGTTGTAACTAGATATGTAGAGCCACAAAATAAGAAGGTATTATTTTGTGCTAGAGGCGTTAAAATTTAAAGCTAGTATTAGATACATACTTACGTACTAAAACCTATTGTATAGCACTATAGCCGAATATATCTAACATAATTAACTAAGATACTTACTTAGTTATAGCAAAAATAAAGTAGGTAAGAGATGGCTCTACATTTACTCCGTCATGTACCAGCTGCTCAAGTGCTCATGTTAATTGCTATAATATTGAAGTTTAGTTATGTAATTTAAGTAGGTACATACTTCTCAGGGAATCCAATAAGAAAATTAGCTCACTTGTTTAGAAGACGAACAATCAATGTAGGTATAGAGCATTTCTTTAAAGCTGGGTACCTATACTTAAACATATTTTAATTCATCTTAATACTTTTTATCGCCATCTATATTACAGCATAACTAATTTAAAATAACCGGTCCGTTAACAAAATTTGACTAACCTGCTCGGGTAGTAATTAACACCGAAAAATCCAATCAAACACATCACTACATGAGTGACACATGTGTAACGTCGTATTCTTCGTATCACAGTATCGCCGCCTATCGTAAAATTAACGAATAAACGAAACCACAAAACGGTCGTAAGTCGTAAACTTGTAACTAACGCAATCTTCGTGATACACAATCGATCAATCTGATTTAAATTCACAGGTCACACCGAGGGAACTTGTACTTTAGAAATTACACTTGATAAAAAATTCGAACCCAAAAAATCACATGATAAGTAATTAAACTTAACTGGTGTAATTTTCGAACGAAAAATATTTAAATTCGAGCGGTGTTTTCGTAGCGCGAAAACCGGCGAGGGCAGGCGAATGCGCGCGCGACGCGTGCATTGGCCGCATGTGCCGACAGCTGACTGAATCGCAATTCGGAACGCAACAAAAATAATTACAAGGTTCCAATTTTTCTAACAATCTTTCATCTTGCCGACCGTTAGCCGGCGATGGGTCTGTCACATCAATTGCAATATAGACCTAACTTCCTTCGTCTTGTGGGAGCACCGCGGAAGTTGAAGCACGTTAATGTATAATAAATTGTACAGAGTTACTTCTCGCTGCAACTACTTAGGTGTGATTTATGCACGGAACTGTGTCGAATTAACAATTACTACCACTATAGTAACGCTAACGTCTCGGCTAGACAACCGTTATGAGTCGAGGTGGATAAAACCACGATATTACATATTTTATGTTTAACCCAATTTACTAACAGTAGAAGTCATTTGTTTTAAGTAATTAGGTTAACTGAACTATTTATCTTGAATTATCAGTATCTTTCGTACCATACCATGGGTCGTCTTAGTAATCCGGTTCAAAGGACCATTCGCTATTTTCAAATCAGAAGTTTGTCTGGTAGTGGTTTGAGAGAGATCCTTTTTGGTGTCTTTCGCCGTGCCATTTCACTGTTCATTTTGTTGCATGTGTGCAAGAACTCAAACGTTTTTATTCTGGCTTGAGTTTAGACACAAATATTTACCATGATCCTTGAAATTCACTTAAAAACATAATTATTAAGATATTATGATCGAATCGTTACACTTTACAACCATTTTCCCGTAATAGGGGGCCGATCTTAAAGAGACCATGATGAATCGAATTAGTTATTCATACTTAATATTATAAAATATATTGGTTTTTTTTCCACCATCATCAATTCATCACACAATATGATATATCAATCGTAGCAATACAATAGTGCCTACACCAGCTCTACACACCATCAAGTAGGTATATCATCCAAATTGCATCATGAAAAAAATCCTATAATAATTTATATTATGCATAGTGCTTGTCATCACAGAACAATAAGCTTACTACCATCGCTTAAAGCAGTATTATTTTAATATTGTTGATGCTCTTGTTCCAGAATTATAATACGGGAAGGACGTCATAATATACCTAAAGCTGACATTAAAAAACAATACTGCTTTAATCTGTGGAGATCCATGCAGGAGATGCAGTGCAGACCAGTGCAGATCGTCCTGCAGTGGATGTCCATAGGTTGAGACGACGAAGCGGTAGTGGTAGTATCATGGAATTATTATGAGGTATGTACTATGTACCGCCTAATTTCAAGGGTACTTTAAGCCCTAAATAATTACGTTCTGCTTGTCCCTACACGATCAAGTTTCAACTTCGCAATTTTTTCCGAAGTTGTTTTAAATTTTTTAAAATCACTTCTTGCTCTATTTAAAAGTTCAGTGGACTCACATGTAAATTATTGTAAGTATGTATACTAGAAGGTGTGTAGTATAATATTAACTGAAGTTTGAAACATGTTACTGTAACATGGTTCACACTTCAGTACAGCTGCATGCGTAAAAGTTTAAATTAATATTTAGTGACAAAATAAAACAAGAAAAATATGCGATAATAATAATTTATATTTCAATAACATTTTCAGGTATAAATTAGTAATATCTTAAGTAATAACTTCTTATTACAAAGAATGTAGTCATAAAAATCAGTCTCGCTCACATAATAGTAGAGCTATTGCTTGGAATGCAATGAAATAATTTGTTAGAATATTAAATTGTAATAGTAACAAAATGCTCCACGTAATACTATTTCACAATATAGTTAACAGACTTGAGAGTTGGTGCAATAATTTGAGAAGGCGCATATTATAATTTGATCCATAGCTGATTTTATCAAATACTTACCTCAAAAAAACTCACACCTCTTGAAAAATGACAAAAATAACACTTTTATTGAAGTGAAACTTCTTTAGAATCGTAGTGATTTGAAAATTCGATGAAACGAAAAAGCGACACCAAAAACAGACAAACATATACATAATAGTATTTAGCCTGCGAGAGAATGATATAGAATACAAGTTAAATACTACCTACCGCCCGCCTTTTTTTTTTCGAAATGATAGCAACACACAAAACATGTATTAATTAATAGCTGGCCTAAATATATTATATGAGACAAAATCCTCTAAAGCGTCAGATTTCAGAGATACAAGCTATCAAAGCTGGACTAATGACGTCATAATCCAGTAGTTTTATTAAGTATAATATTATAATACAATCTATCCCTGTACCAAATTTCATCAAAATCGATTGAACAGATGGGCCGTGAAAGCGTAGCAGACAGACACACTTTCGCAAGCAAATATTCTAAAGCGTCAGATTTTAAAGATACAAGGTATCAAAGCTGGACTGGTGACCCCATTATCCAGTAGATTATAACTTTAGCTTGCATCTCAGAAACCTGACGCTTTAGAACACTTTTCTCTTATAATACTTGCATGTATTAAGGCCAGCTATCGATTAATACAGATTTTATGTGTTGGTGCAATTTCGCAAAAACAAAAATGCAGAACGGTAGGTAGACCAAAATTTTCAAACCTCTTTATTTACCCTTAATACTTCACTGCCAACGAGATCTAGTAAAAAATGTTATAATAAGTGCAGCGGAACTGTAACCTACAGAACCGTACACGTAAAGTTGCTCTTAAATCACTTTTTTTTCTTCTTTTTTATTCAAAATTGTGTTGAAAAACTTTTTATCTACTCCAGCATCGAAAAGTTCCAATTTCGAATTTGACAACTTTATCGAATTGAACCCTCTTTCGTGTTTGCTTCTCATAACGATACAGTTCGTTGTATGGGAGCTGTATCGTTATGAGTCGTAGCTGTATCGATATGGTTATCTTCATAAATAGGATACCTATAGCTTAGCGGCTCTGGGTTCTGGCACTTTCCCAACCAGTCAATTGATTTGACTTTTTTATTAATTTACAAAGTAAAAAATTATAAAGACGTCCTTGTCGTAGATAAAATCTTGTATGCAACTGTACGTAATTAGTCATTACGATACAGTTGCATAAATAGCTATTATGATTCAAGTGTACATTAAAAGTTGAACTCTCAGTACTATTTATAAATTACTAAACGATGCCAACGACTTCGTTCGCGTGGTTTAAGTTTTTTTATTCCCGCGGGATCTCTTGAATTTTCCGGGATAAAAAGTAGCCTATGTGCTCCCCTGGGGTACAACCTATCCCTGTACCAAATTTCATCAAAATCGGTTGAACAGATGGGCCGTGAAAGCATAGCAGACAGACAGTCACACTTTCGCATTTATAATATTAGTATGGATTAGTATGGATGGAAGTATGGATTAAAGTTTGCGCTTCGAATGTAGTTTTTATCATGCTTGACTTGTAGCATACTTAAATAACTATTACGGTGCAGTTTTTCATGTGCCGAACTAACGCTTATTTATATACATATTTGTATAGAAATATACATAATATTTGTAATATTCCCGATTGCTTCTTGCTAGCAAAAAATACCTAAATAGGTACTATACAATAGTATCAAAAAGTATAATTTGGTCTGATAGTCAAAACAGCATTGCTGAATAATGAATAATTTATAAATAAATAAATAAGGCCTACTATAATTATCTTACATATATAATATTTGAGTTTTAACACAAACTTTTGCGATAAGTTACAATACTTAGTTAAAAGTTTTAAAAGTTAGCCCTACACCCGTAACTTTCTTACATTACCTTAATTAACATTATGTATTTGCATTACAACGAAACTTCCAAGTTGACTTTATATTTATTATTCATATTATACATAATCACTTTTACGAAGGCCCCTCTTTCCCAGTGGGCTCTCTGAGTGAGTGTACAGGGCCCCGCGATCGATGGGGGCCCGCTAGCACAGTAAACAGATACAACCAGTACGGAAACTACCTAAAAACGTTCGAAACAGCTCACTCACACAAACATGCGCTTCGACGAGAACCCAAACGCTCGTCGCAGTGCCGTCAGTAGTGAGTAGCGCTTAGGGGTCTCGTCGATGCGCATGTTTGTGTGAGTGAGCTGTTTCGAACGTTTCTAGGTATTTCCCATACTGGTTGTATCTGTTTACAGTGCCCCTAGTTACTGACAGATCACCAACCGATAGATAACCAATATTCATTAACGATAACTATACACTTTTATTATGTCAAAATACCTATACCTCAATAGTAATCAGTTATCGATAAGAATTGAGGTTTTATTAAAGTAACTATTTACAATAACAGTTGAATCAATCTAGAATATTGCTTATCTACTCTTGCCTTTTCATATAGGGACCCCATTATCCTAATGTGCCCAGGGCCTCCAATAGATTAGAGACGGCCCTGTGCACAGTGTAACTGTACACACTACACGCTCAATATATTTTATCATGGTACGTTGCTATGCTACGGATGTGTGTCAAACCCACCAATGGGAGCCCTTGATTTAACATCTAGCGATCTACTTGTAAGCTATGGAAATCAAGTGCTACTATGTGGGTTTGACACACATTCGCAGCTCAGCAACGTAGCAGACCCTGGTGAAAAGGCAGCCTTACGATCCATAGCGAGGAAATATTGATGGTATTGAAGGTATCCCAGCTATGTATTGACAGGCATCATGCTTGGATATTTTTGATATCCAAAGATACGAGTATCACGATACGGTATTACAGTGTAACCCGTGATTTAATTAATACAATAGGTAAGTGAGTATGTAAAACGGCGCAAAATTTTTGACTTCTTACATCATTTTCTACAATATAGAAATATCTAGTAATTTCAGATCAAATTTTGCAAGTTTTTATTTCACTACAAAGGCACGTCCAGTGTCCACAGTTTTTTTATATATAAATATAATAATGCATGTGTCTCTGATATGTGTTCGGTACACTGTTACTAGTAAGTATCAGTATTAGGCAGTAAAGTATAGTTCTGTTTTTTATATCTGTCCAACCATTTCTTTTACTTTTGACATAAACACGCCTATGAAGTTTCATAATTATTGACAGGCAACCATCGACAAAAAAAGGCAGTACTTCATAGATGAAGTTTTTTTTTACGCGCACGAACAGAGCATTTCAACTCGTGCGCGCCGCGATCCGCCATTTGTCGGTTTTTTCGCCGAACACAAAGGAGCGCGCAGTGTGCTTGTGCACGGAGCGCCAGTGTGGGACGGGTTGTGTGTGTCTGCACTGCGGGACGTTGTTCTCGGCAGACTGAGCTATATGGAGCTATGTTCGCCGCGCGCATGCCGGAAACAGATACGAGTAGGTACATGCTCGGTTCGTGCGCGCGCTACGTCCACACTTATGAAATGCTCCTTTCATTTTACATTGCATGTTACGTTATAGCAGTCTCTCTGTAGTCTGTACCCGCCTTAACGCATTAGAACATCATTGACTCGAACTGCCAAAAGTAAAATAAATTACTGCACAGAAATAACACGTTGAATACTCAAAAATAGTGTGTGAAATAAAACCAAACGCGCACGGGATTAAATTTTGAGTTTTGAGTTTGACATTGAGTTGGCAAACGCTGCCTTACCCAAAATGAAACGTTTAAACAACTAATAACAAAATATTAATAATCTTATAGAAGTATTTACAAAAACCGTTAAATAATATAATATAAATATTCTGTTTTGAATTTCAAATTCATAAAGGCCTTAATGTACATTGTAATGGATTCAAACTTCAAAGTAAGAATAGGAATAAATTTTATAACAATGCGCGAACGCATAGGAAATGAGTCAGGGTCTTCTCCGTTTGGCCCGTGAGGGCCAAGCGGGGGTACGGGCGTCGAGGCTGGGCCTCCTTACCCGGGCGGGGCGCGGGGCAACTCTGTGCCCCGGTAAATGTCTTTTAGCCGAGTCGAAACTCGGCTAGGGCCTGCCTTGTAGGCTACGGGCCCCTAGGTCGGGTGTCACTTCCGGGGTGGGGTCCGCACTGCGGGTGACGTCATCACCGCCGCGTGCAGGACCCATGTCTCGTCCAGGTGTCTCGGCGCTGCGGGCAATGGGGTCGCTCTCGCGCGCCGAGATGATGTCAAATCCAGTGGACTCTGCGTCGCGGGCGCTAGGGTCGCCGCTGCGCGCAGAGTCGGTGTCATATCCGGTGAATGTCGCGTCGTCGTCGTCGCTACGGTCGCCTGCGTGCCGCGCAGGTGATGGCGATCGTAGGAGCTCACGGGGTACAGGAGCTCACGGGGTAAGTGGAAATGATCAAACATGTAGTTGTTACCACAGTGTAAACTAGATGGCGCTAATTGTAACAACATCGCAGGATAGATAATGCTTTTTTTTATCCACTACAAGCTAGTCCTTGACTGCGATCTCACCTGATAGTAAATGATGATGCAGTCTAAGATGGTAGCGGGCTAACCTGTTATATATAGTATATATAACAGGCTATATTATATAGGCAGTATATAATAAGTGTAACACAAATTGATTTATCATTGAATACTGAAGAAATAAGAGGCTGTTTTCCGACTTTTGTTATATGGACAAAATGTTATAGATTACACACGGAGGAATTACACTTATTTAATGCAATTCCGCTTTTGTCCATAAAAAAAAACTGTGATATCTATGGAGATACATATACGCATCTTTCCAAAGGAGATGGCCCAAATCGTACCTAGGCCTGACGCAAATATCTATATCGGTATCTCATAGTAATAATCGCAGTTATTACTTTTCTTCATTTTGGTGGCTAACATATTTTTATAGGTTCACATTTCAGATTCTACGTTAGAAGATTTAAAGGTTAATTAAATAAAAAAGATAAGATACGCTAATGATTTTATTGACACCCTTTTTCTTGTCAATACCTGACTCAATGACTAACTCAAAGTTAAGACAAAAGAAAAACGTTTTCTACCAATAATTTGAAGATTATTAATATTAGTAAGATAATTAATAGATTTAAAAAAAAAGTGAGTTAAATTTGATGACGTCACAAATGTGTATTTCATGCAAAGTTCCATACTAGAAGCGTGTTTTCAAGTTTGATAAAGAGTTGCTGATTTGATTGAATTATCATCCTCCCTATTCTCCAGAAAAAATAATAATATTATGTAGAAATATAATATGTTAAAAAAATTTAAAGCTACCAAAATCAAGGGAATTAAAAATGGCGATGATTACTATCATTATTATTCTAGATTATAGGATACTTTTCAATTGCGCTGGGCCTGGGTTTTTTGTATGGAATTTCGTTCATCTCCTTTGTACACAGCTTAACAAATGCATATAAACATCTCCAGTTATGTATGGTCTGAAACTGTAACGAATTGTGTATGTTATATTTTAGTCCTACAATTTTAAATGTCCTCAAACTATTTGGCTGTATACCCCAATATTTAAACTTTGCGAGTATTTTATTAGGTAATATTTGGACACAATAATCGCCTAACGTGCAGTCTCGCGAAAAGTAAACCGTATACTTAGATGACTATGAGATAGCAGCGAATTAGTTTATAATGTTCATTCCCATTACTCTGTAGCTAGCCTGGCTCTCGCCCACATTAATCAGACCGTTTAACCTAAAGCTGCCAACGTAATTATCATCTATATTACTATCTAAAGTATCGCCCTTAGACCTAAGCAAACTGTCATTGATACAATCTAATAAATGCTCGAAAAAGTTAGGAAAGTTGTCGTAACTTGGAAACACATTAATATCAATAACAGCGTGATTACCTGTCGTATTATCTATGACTACGTCGAAGCCGAGAAGAATTAGCCCGATCTTTTTCCTGAGTACCCTGATTATGGACTTTATTTTGTCTTCGTTAAGGGTCATTTTCGTATCAACCATGTCGTGCGGGTCTAAAATAGATAATGTGGACTGACTGTCAGCTTTGCAGACTTCTCCTGTTCTGTAATAAATTGGCTCTAAGTCGTCGGAGGCGTAGAAGTTTTTCAAACTAGGACGTTCGCAAATGTGATACCTGGAAAAGCATAAACAGGACATAATTAGCATTTCAAGCTAGTTGATTAAATCTATACTAATGTTATAAAAGCAAAAATTTGGATGGATGGATGTTTGTTACTCAATCACGCCAGAACGCCTGAACGGATTTGGATGAAATTTGGCACAGAGAGAGACTATAGTCTGAAATATCACATAGGCTACTTTTTATCTCGGAAAATTAAAGAGATCCCGCGGGAAAAACCTCAATCTATATGTCACCGTAAGATTGTAAAATCCGTTAGATTATAATCTAACGGTTTCTATCCCGCGAGATTATAAACTGTCGTAAGATTGTTAACCCGTCGATGTTCTGAGTATTAATTTATGAAATATTTATTGTTTTTACGTTTTCTTGTCTCTTTCTTGTACAGTTCGCGCGCGAGTTGAATGCAGAATAAATGTAAGTGTCACCATACATTTATTCTGCATTCAACTCGCGCGCGAACTATAGGTTAGGTTAGGGTTTGACATGAATATGCAGGTGCACATAGGTTCTATCGGGTTAAGAGCCCGTATCCCCGCAAACCGACATTTTAAGAACTTTTGATGAGCTTTATGCATGAGATATTAGAATTATAAAAAAAAGAAAGAAAGAATTATAAAGATTAATCCCTCCTTAGTAGAGTGTTGCAAAAAAAATATTAATTTTATTCAAATATAATAGTGAAATTCTCATTCTTGCAGAATACGTTTACGATTTTTACACTTTTGGGTGACACTTTTGACCCATATAAATCCACGAAAAATTAAAATAAATTGCTTATAAAAAATACTAATATGATAAACACACTCTTAGAATTAGAGTGTTGCGATTCGTTTTTATACGTTCTATAGAAAATTAGTTAGTAAATAAATCAAATCAATGTGCACGATTTATCCAAATTTACGCGTCACAATAACCTGTTTTTCTTAAAAGTTCGGCGGGTTTACTGATTAAATAAAAATTTGACATGAATGTTTAGTATTTATATAATAAAAATTGTAAAAAAAAAAGTTCTATAAAATACCTATATGACCAAAAAAAATTATCAAAGTCGGATAAAGTTCACGTGTAAAATGGTACTGCGGACCGTATGACCGGCATACCGAGCCTAGCGCTCTTCGAGGGAGGACGTGTTGCTGAACGGACCTCTTTGTATGTGTGCGTGAGCTCTCTCATAAGCCTTTGTAAAAACGTGTTGCTAACAATACATAGCGCGACTGCTTTAGTTTGATGACTTTGAGTTTGAGCAGAGAATGATGATTATTGATCCGATTTAATCGATATTGAACGAATGCGTGATACGACTTTAATTATTAATTAATAAGGGTATTTTATTCAAAATAAATTATTAAATAATTTTGTACGATACATTATTATAATCTCATACGGATTTTCTCGTAAATTGGGATTTTAGTTTAGGTTATATTTTTATGGGTTTTGAACTTACTTTCCTGAAATATTTTATTTTCTTTGAAATAATAATTGTCAAACTCATCGTGGCATATATTGTTGCTCAGAGATTTTGGCAGATAAAGTATTCATCGCATTATGTACTTATATTGACATATTTTTTTGTCCACTGTGAGTTAGCCCTTGACTGCGATCTCACCTGATGCGGGTATGGCAGTTAAATCCATCCATCAGTTCCATCCATCCAAACAGTTTCTACACGGCATCGCAACAGAGCGCTCATCGCTTGGCGACACGTCTTTGCTGGTAGGGTGGTAATCAACCACGGCCGAAGCTTACGGGATTCCCAAACCGGAGAAAATTCAGAAATTAAAAACTCCCAAATTGATTGGAAACAATAGTACTTATCACGGATCAATAAAAGTTACCTACTATAAAATGGCTTAGAGTTAGCATAGCTTTTATTTATTATTTTACCTTTCGACAATAGTAACGTGTAAATAGCACTGCCTTTCGATCAAAATACTACAAACAATATTATAAGTCATAAAATATTACCGCAACCATTTGAAATTTTAAAACGCCGAAGCTTATCATGATTCATGAATACAATTTAATTTTTACTTTATTGTAAGCTGCTTATGGTATATATTGCAATACATTTAAACAAAATATTATTTCTTTTCAAATTTACTTTGAGTAAGCTCAATGGCCATAAACTTTTTATTTATGTATTAGTGTATTGTTTCGTTTCTGGTAAACAAGACGAGTTTGTTTGTACATTGTGTAACTAAATTCGACAGGAAGTTTTTTTGACTTTTATTTATCTTTGATCTCTAATAATCTCTCTTATTACGTGGTCCGCGTAAAGTATGGTATTGTATTACCGTATTAGTAAAAGCGCTTTTAATATTATTTATTACCGAATTATTCGTAAGTGCAAACTACACCTGCGTAATAAACAAGTAAACCTATCGATTATTTGAAAGTTGTTTATCAAAATTACAATTGTATTTTCAAACCAACTAAATTGCAAATGGTAGAGATACAGACCAGTTTATATATAATAGATCACACGGTAGAGATGTCTAGATTTTTAAAATTCTATAAAACCTACTAAGCTTTGACTGTAACGTACTTTCTTGTGACTCAATCATTACTAACTGCTTCCAACAAAACAGTTTGCTGGTTTTCTGACCTTGGCATCTCTGTATGGATCATATATGATCAGTAAAAAGAATATTTAGACCCTTATTTTGAAATTGGAATTGTTCGCTTCTCATACATTCTTCACTCTTCACTCTTTTATTATACATATTATAAAATGCCATTATTTTACTATAATCGTACTAAAATAGCACTTGCTTTTAGCTTTTACCTAACCGCCAAGTGATTACAATGTCTAAAGTTATGAAATATAAAATCTACGGTCGACTCAAAAGGAGAAAAAACTGATAAACAATGTAAAACAAAAGGAAATTCTAGGTACGTACAGGTATACCACTTTTATAAGCCTTATCGGCAAAATTATTTTGAGCAGAAAAGCAGCCGATCTAATATAAAATGGATTAGTGTTAGCATAGACTTTATTTATTATTTTACCTTTCGACAATAGTTACGTGTAAATAGCACTGCCTTTCGATCAAAATACTACAAACAATATTATAAGTCATAAAATATTACCGCAAACATTTGAAATTTGAAAACGCAGAAGCTCATCATGATTCATGAATACAATTTAATTTGTGCTTTATTGTAAGCTGCTTATGGTTTATATTGCAATACATTTAAACACAATATTATTTCTTTTTCAAATTTACTTTGAGTAAAAAGCTCAATGGTCATAAAGTTTTTATTTATGTATTAGTGTATTGTTTCGTTTCTGGTAAACAAGACGAGTTTGTTTGTACATTTTATTACTGAAATCGACAGGAAGTTTTTTTGACTTTTAGTTATCTTTGATTTCTTATCTAAATTAACCCATTTGCATGGTCCGCGTAAAGTATGATATTGTATTACCTGATACCTGAAAGGTTCGCTTTTAATATTATTTATTACCGAATCATTTGCAAGTGCAAACTACACCTGCGTAATAAACAAGTAAACTTTAAATACCTATCGATTATTTGAAAGTTGATTTTGTTGTTTATCAAAATTACAATTGTATTTTCAAACCAAATAAATTGCAAATGACATAGAAACCAGTTTATATATAAAAGATCACTGGGTAGAGAAGTCTAGATTTTTAAAATTCTATAAAACCCACTAAACTTTGACTGTAACGTACTGTCTTGTCGCTCAATCATTGAGGTTCCAACTGCTTCGAACAAAACAGTTTACTGGTTTTCTGACCTTGGCATATCTACAAGTCAATTGTCAATTGACAATCAATCAGTCAATTGGGTCATATATGATCAGTAAAAATAATATTTAGACCTTTATTTTGAAATTGGAATTATTCGCTTGTCATACATTCTTCTCTCTTCACTCTTTTGTTATATTATAAAATGCTTTTCATTTTACTATAATCGTACTGATAGCGTACTTGCTTTTAGCTTTCACCTAACCACCAAGTGATTACAATGTCTAAAGTTGTGAAATGTAAAATCTACGATCGACTCAACAGGAGAAAAAACTGGTAAACAATGTAAAACAAAAGGAGATTCTGGGTACTTATAGGTATACCACTTTCTTTTGAGCAGAAAAGCAACCTAACCTAATGTGAATACCAATGAAATACAAACCTTATTGCTTGACATTAAGCTTTACATTAGCACAAGAACAACAGATACTTGTAATATCTATCTATCGCGCTTGGACTCCAAACATGTCACGTAGGACACAACGGAATAGCGGACGGACACGCGCTATGACTACTGGCCATATTATCGTTCCATTCAAAAATAAGATTTCTGCGCAGGCATATCGGCGTAATTTATAAAAGTGGTATACCTGTAGTTATAAACAACAAATATTGACATATTCATTATAACTCAATACAGTTGCCTGAATTAATCGTTGTTTAATTTAAAGATATTAGGAATTAATAATTTGTGAATCTGCTTAATATAATAGCTTTTGCCTTCAACTTTGCAAGCATGAAATTAGGATTAGGTTATATCTCTTATCTAATTTGGTCCAATAGAATGGAGAAGTAGGTACATTTACATGACCGAATACCTGAGAGGTACTAATTTGTGAGTAACTCACGTCAAACTCATTATTTTGACTAATTTCTTAAACTGGACACTTTCAAGTAAAGATTTTTATATAAACCTGTGAAGATGATATTCCTAGGCTCGCAATTTGAATGCCATAAGCCTACTTTGTCGTATTAGTTTACAAATTGTGAAAAACCAAATTAAATTTGAATTTCGCGGGCAGACCCTTGTCATCCACCTTAATATACCTAATATATTACAATTTACCGAAAAATAACGCGTTAAATTGTAAGCAGTATGTTACGGTTCACAATCTGTCGACAGTTTATAATCTATCGAGATAAAAAACGTTATATTATAATCTAACGGTTTTTACAATCTTACGGTGACATAATATACATGTAACTAGATGATGTCCGCAACTTTCAAGAATACTGCGCGAAGTCTTGGATATGAATATTTAAATGGAGAGATCGCCAAAAGTAAAGTCAATTAAAACGTAGTATTTACTATAAACCGAAACACTAACCTCGCTATGTAAGGGGTCATGTAACCGAGCTAAACATAGTAAACTAGATGATACCTGCTTCTCCTGCCTGTTTTCT
The DNA here is from genome assembly GCA_923060345.2 of Erebia aethiops. Lineage (NCBI taxonomy): Eukaryota > Metazoa > Arthropoda > Insecta > Lepidoptera > Nymphalidae > Erebia > Erebia aethiops. Next base: position 844,140 of record CAKLPR020000011.1, read on the forward strand.
ATAAAATTCGTGAAATCTTTTAGATTCAAACGTGTGGTGTCTTGGGACACCAGGAGGAACGAAGTTCCTTATAACAGAAATATTAATTCTTTTTTTTTTAATAAAAATAAAATAAAATGTAAACCTTAACACTAAAGCATTAAAGTTTAATTTCGAATGTAGTATATTTATATTCAAGAACTTTTGTCTTCGTAAAAAAATCTTACTCCCCGCATTTTCGTTACGGACGTTTTTTGCCGGCTAGGGTATCCCTCCGCATCGTCCCATAAGGAACTTCGTTCCAAAATAGATAATTATGAAGAAGTTTACCTTCTCAATTAATTGTTAATTTTAATTTTATTTAATTTTATGTATTATAACAGTAAGTTTACCATACTATAACAGTATGGTAAAATTCGTATGAATTTATGATAAAACCACATCAAAATGTAAATAATACTGTTAGATTTTTTAAATTATTTAATAAATCTAACAGTATAAAAATAAACTATTGAACTCACCTATTACCAACCACAAACACCTTATGCAATACAGCATTATGGTTGACAAAACTTTGCACTACGCATGGGGCTTTGCAAGCATCAAGTCCTCTCTCGTTGAAGATCAGTACCATTTCATGTGCCGCCTTTGAGCCATGTGCAATGGTCTGTTTGCATATCAGGGGGAATCTTACCCCCCGTTGTCTCATAATCTCAATGTTTTGCTCTATATTATTTGTCGTGAACTCTGCAAATGCCGGTGTGAATACTCCCTGGTTCTGGAATGATCCTTCTTCTTGTATTATGGTGTAATAACAATAACTGAAAAAAATTACAACATCAATAATATTTTCATTCAAGTTTATGACTCATTATCTTCTATGTAGACAACAACACTACAAGATACCCATGACTTCGTTCGCGAGGATTAATATTTTTGATTTCCATGGGAACTCCTAAATTTTCCGGTATAAAAAGACTGCCAAAGCATTACAAACAAAAAAACTCACATTGGCATTTCTATACTAATATTATAAAGAGGTACAGTTTGTGAGTTTGTAGGGGGTAATCTCAGGATCTATTGAACCGATTTTGAAAATTCTGGTACCAATAGGAAGATACATTATTTGTGAGTATCATAGGATTAACCCGAAAAATTGAGGAGATCCCGTGGGAATTTAAAAAACTTTATCACGCGGACGAAGTCGCGGGCATCTGCTAGTATTATATAAGTTAGGATAAAAATCACAGTTACGACGTCATAAGGCCAATATCTTACTAGAACACCATGGCAGCGCTACCGGTCGCCATCTTGGCGTCTTGAACTACCAAACGAGAAACATCAGAGCAAACACCAAGATCGTCAGTTTCAAAATGTCACGCACGAGCATTGTGCGGGACGGGCGTCCCTGGTACCGCAACTGGGGTCGAGTGAGTTAGACGCCAATTAGCTTTTACCACTAAGAGGTGACCCCGACCGCCGCTACCGAATAATCAATTGGTTGCGCAACCAAGAGGACACCAGGTGAGGTATTGAGCTGTATACATTGGAAGCGCGACTGGATGCACCGCCACTGATGTCCTAATGAGGTAGTCCCTAAGATTGTTATAAAAGTAATAAAAAAATAAAGTGTATTAGTATTACCGGTTTAATAAAATTCTCACGTTGTCTAATGGGTCCATCACAGTTATATTTGGATGATTAGATAAGTACTGCTCCACGCGTCGTATACTGATTAAAGCCTGAAAAAGAAATGAAACAACAATTATCTTACTAATATTATAAATGTGAAAGTTTGGATGGATGTATGGATGATTGTTACTCAATCACGCGCCAACGGCTGAACGGATCTGGCTGAAATTTGGCACAGAGATAGGTTATAGCCTGGAATAGCATATTGGCTACTTTTTACAGCGGAAAATTAAAGAGTTCCCGCGGAAACCAAAAAACCCCTAACCACGTAGACGAAGTCGCGGGCATTCGCTATTGTTTCTTATATATCCGTGGGAACTGCTAAATTTTCCCAGATCCCGAAACTAACTTTAGCGCATATTATGTCAATACAACCTATCTCTGTACCAAATTTAATCAAAATCTGATAAACAGATGGGCCCTTAAAGCGACAGACACTTTCGCATTTATAATATTAAAATGTATGGATAGTATGGATTAGTATGGATTTTTTTATTTATTTTTAAAAGTAAAAGCCGAAATTGAAATGTCGGTAATAAGCTATGGCATAACATATCCTTGAGAGGCTTCACACAAACAGTGTTTGTGAATTGTGCCAAGAGGACTCCCATATTATGAACAAGTTGGCCTGTGCTGGCCACATGCAAACTCCATACGCCAAGTGACCCAAGTCGTTTAATAATGATGGGCCAATGAGTACATGGCTCCTAAACAGTGCCAGTGCCAATTTTGCATCAAACTAACATAAAACTAGCGGACATGCCCCTGCTTTGCTGAGGTGAAAATTCAAACAAATTCTTGGAGGTGGAATTTCCATAAATCATGAAACATATGTTTCTTAATTTTTTATTGAAAGCCGAAATACTAATTTTCATTGATGTAACTTTAAAAATGACGGACTTTCATACAAAAATTACATATATATTATACAAATACCAATTTTCATGGATTTAGCTCTTAAATTACCAACTTTCATACAAACTTTCATTTAACACTCAAAGGGGGAAAAGAATTTCTAATATTCTCTCTTGGTGAGTACCTAAGTCATAAAAGGAACCTAATGTCAAAATTTCAAGTTTCTAACCTCGTTTAGGCTGTGTATTGATAGACCAGTCAGTCAGGACAAACGTTTTTATATGTATAAGATTTAAATTCCATGCAACCTTGATGACACAGCCTGTCTGAGTCATACTAGGATTATGTTCATGATCACACAACTAGTCACTTAACTATAGAAAAATATCTGAGTCACTAGTCTTCAGTCAATAATTATTACATTTATCTACCCATAGAGGTAATTAATCAAGCAGTGATAACTATGTTAAAAAAAATATGATAATAATGAAATTTAAAACCCCAATGCGAATTGATGACAGTTGAGCACCTTGTCCAAGATAATTTGGTACTTTACATTCAATGACGCCCAAATATCAAGGTTGTCAAATGCAAATCAAATCATAGTGACTTTATTTTTGCAATATCAGCCATATTTCTATGTCCATAGCAACACTGAATTTATTGATAATATGCTTATGGTCACCCTCGACTTTGTTCACATACAATTACTGATTTCCTATGAGATTGTGAAATTTTCTCACTGCAATTTCAAGTGTGTATGCTTTATAGTTAATGCAATATTGTGATTAGTGAGTGAGTGAATGGTATTTCAGTTTTGTATATATACTATACAGATAGATGATGGAAATTAAAAAAATATAAAATTTTTTAGAGGTATGCTAGCCTTAACTGAAGCCTCCCACTAGACCCGACCAGCAGTAATTAAGAAATAATAAATTTCCCCTTCTGGTAACCAAACCTAGGACCTCTTATGATCTTACATTTCTCACCACTGCACCAGTGAGGTTGTCAAATACTTTGTCATTCCCATGGTCATATTATAAAAAGTATTACTTTAGTAATTAAGAAGCTATTACTAAAGTAGGCATACCTACAGACAACAGGAAAATAACAATAAAACTAGGTATGAGACAAAATGTTAACAAAAAAGGTTACCTTCTCATCACCTTGATCAGCAGCAGCTATTATGTCCGTTAATTTGTGCAGCAATACATCTATTCTACCTTGCTCTTCAAATGGTCTCTCCAACTCTAACTATGAATAAAATTTCTTACATTATTGAAAATTTCTTACATTATTGAATTAAACAAAATTTACCCACTAAAATTAATTGGATGAAAATGGCTATAAATCTATCTATTCATGACAATAATAATATTGATGTTACATACGTGTGAAATTTTACTAAACTTCTAAAAAACTAAATGTATCTTCCAGTGATACAAAAAATATAGTTCTGGTATCAATGATACCTACATGAACATATAATATATATAATCAAAATATCTCAGGTCAGGTTACTTAACCTGGATCTTAGAACTTGTAAATAATAATAATCAAAGCAAAATATACACAAGTAAGTAGCAGAAATAATAATAATGGTAAGTACAATTAATGAAATATACTTTCCAATCAAAATATATTTTATTTACCTTGACTAGGTTGAAACCATGAGAGTTACAGGCATGATTGAACTCTTTCCAATTAAGTTTTTGACTTTTTTTTTCTGATATCCAAATTCCTATACTTTTTTCGAAAGGCATCTCTTTGCCACAGATTTGCCATAGATTACAGACTCATTGACGTTTAGTTGACGTCTCAGTTGTCGTACTCAAGTTTCGTTTTACGTATTATAATCCGTTCCAAACATAAAAAGTAATACAAAATGATAATAATCATATTCAAACCATAAAAACTGTCTATCATTGCATTTAATAGGCATATTAGTATATATTTTCTGTACATGGACGTTTTTTATAATCATTCGAATAAAACATCGAGTTTTATGTCTACCGATTATTGGCAAAACGGAACGCGTGCGTTGGCGCCAAAGTGTCCAAATGATATTATTGAATTCAAATTTACGAGTCATCGTTTTATGCGCTTTTCAGTTTCTAAAAAAACGTTTAGAGGTTATAGGTATAATTAACTAAAAAGGTGCTAAGGTAGGTTATTATATGTATAATTAGGTACTTGAGCGTATGATACACAAAACCGAATCGGCACACCCCGACTCCACGCAGTCTTGTCTGCCCTACCCCTAGAGTGTTTTTTTTAAGAGTCTTCTGGCGTAGCCCATTCCAATTACGAAATTAGACTTTCTCTCCCCCTCCAAGCTACTTTTACCCATTCTCCGTCATAACTATCAGAGTTAAGCAGGAATTTCGGTAAAACTAACCTCAAAATTTTAAAAAATTAATATCTCAGAAACTAATAAAATTCGGAACGTCTTACTTGGAGGGGGGGTATATCCCCCTCCCCCCTCCCCTTCCCCCCCTTCCCTTCCCCCTCCGTCGCGGGGAGTATACTAAAGCCCAACCCAGTTATATTAAACCCACACCCCTTCGGTTTCTACACGGCATCGTACCGGAACGCTAAATCGCTTGGCGGTACGTCTTTGCCGGTAGGGTGGTAACTAGCCATGGCCGAAGCCTCCCACCAGGCAAATAACATATTACTTAAACATATTAGTTAAAACTATTCTCTGTGTTCTCTATTTGTTTGAAGTTTACTTCTTAGCCTAGCCGCAGACATACGTTTTCCGTGTTCAGACCACCAAATGTATGCACGAACTGGAATAAAAACGTGTGCGTTAGTTATATGTGATTTCATACATTCGGATGACCACATTCGAAAAACGTATGTCTGCATATTATACTTTTTTATCATCTTTTTCAGGACCACTGCATTCATTTCCCTCTCCGAATTACCCACATGAGGATAGATTTAATAAGTGGAAATCAGTACTCAGTGAAGATATTAAAAATAGAAGCAATTCATATATATATGGAAATATCCGACTTTGTGGAAGACATTTTGAACCTTACTATAAAACTCGTGGCAATAGACTAACAGCTAATAGTGCTCCAACTTTAAATTTGTGTATGTATTGGAATTATAATATTTCAGTGGACCTCTGGTAATCTGGCGAGCTGTGTCGGACTATTGCATTTGTCAGATTATAGAGTACTGCCTAAGGTCTTGTTATAGTCCAGATTTTTTTTTAAAAAGAATACCTTATCATTTGGTAAACTACAGATCAAAATGTTAAGATTCTATCTGAACTACTTATCATACCAATTAATATGTATGTCAAATTCAGTAAATTACACTGCTCCGCTATGCCCAGCTAAACACAACACCAGTCACCAGTCAAGCACAAATCACCATAATCACCTGTTCAATCATGCAATACCTAGTTAGTGAAGATTTGTCAAATTAATGTTTGTGTATTCAACAGTGTCAGATTAGACAGGGGCTGGATTAGCGGGGGTTCACTGTATTTATTTATTTATTTACTTTATGGTGAACTACTAGTATTAAGTTGTTTTTGAATTTTCTTACAGTTCAACAAGGTGTGCCTGCCTCAGTATTACCCGAAGTTGAACCTCAGATTGCCGATAACTTAATGATATCTTCACCTACAGCATCAGGAAAAGGAACATTTAAAACAAAAAGAGTTAATTCAAAATCGAAAACACAAAAAGGCATTGGGACACATAAATGTAAGAACTCTGTATCTATGTATCTATATCTATCTATGATATGAACAATTTTATGCTTATGCTATCAAAACAGTGTAGATGAATTTGAGCTGCTGTTTCTAATAGTCAGGTGAGATCGCAGTCAAGGGCTAGCTTGTAGTGGATTAAAAAAATAAAATAAAAAAAATAGAAGTATATTACCTAATATTTTGCCTGTATAAAAGATATGTACAGATTATTTATTTTTATAATGTAATACTAGCTCTTGCCTGTGATTTTATTTATATGAAGAATTTTTAAACCTAACTAGGTACTGCACTCCTAAAGGATTGCAGTACCTTGAAGTTTTCATTTGAAGTTTTTTTATAAGTAAAGCTACACAAGGATTTTTATAAGTAAAGCAGCATACAGACAAAGTTGTGGACATCATCTAGTAATTACTTGATAGGTCTAGTAATGCATTGGGAACGCAACAGATTTGTGTTTAGATTCATTTAACTATTTTTTTGATTGGATTACTAATATTAATAATAATTAACAGTTGTGTTGTTTGCTTTTCAGATAATATGAACAAAGAATTGTCAAAGCTGCAACAGAATCTAATAAAGATGCAATCTAAGTGCAAAACCCTTAGATCAAGCATCCGAAAGGCTGAAAAAATTTCAAAATATGTAAATTTTTTAAAGGCTATTGAGAAATTCCCTGAGCCATTATTTTCATTTATGAAAATGCAGCAGCAGTTCAAAAAGAGACCCAAAGGTAGAAGATTTTCGATTGATGAAAAAATTTTTGCATTGACGATTTACAAGCAGAGCCAAAAGGCATACAATTTTATGAGGAAGGTATGTGTTTTGCCATCCAAAAGAAGCCTGCAAAAAGTTTTAAAATTGCTTCCCTTAAAACCAGGTATAAATGATGTTATTATTGATAATTTTAAAAAAACTCTTGAAAAATTGTCAGAAGAACAAAAACTTTGTACTCTCATATTTGATGAAGTTGCCTTAACCCCAGGGCTTTATTACTCAAGTGCATGGGATGAAATAATTGGATTGGAAGACTTTGGAGACCACAAAACAAAAAAAATTGCAGATCATGCCTTAGTCTTTATGATAAAAGGTATCAAAGTAAAATGTAAACAGCCTATATGTTTCACATTTTGTCAAAGCTCAACTAAAAAGCACCAGTTGAAATCCTTAATCAAACTAGTAATTAGACAGGTGAACTCCACAGGCCTCAAAATTGTAGCAACTATTTGTGATCAAGGAGGCCCAAATATGAGTGCTATTAACACTCTAATTAATGAAACAAAAGAGAAATACATACGGCAAAATAAAGAGTACACAAGCCTGGCTTTTGAGGTTGATGACACAAAAGTATTCCCTCTATTTGATCCTCCTCATTTACTGAAGGGAGTGAGAAACAATTTTATTGATAAAGATGTTAGATTTGTCTATAATGGTGAAGAGAAAATCGCAAAATGGGAACACTTAAGAATGCTCCTGGACATTGATGCTGGTGAGGACGACATAAGATTGTTAAATAAATTAACAGAGCTTCATGTAGACAAAGAAAAACTGCCTAAGATGAAAGTAAAGTATGCAGCTCAAATTTTCAGCCAGAGGGTGTCAGGGGCCCTTAGGTTCATGGCAAGTAAGTGTTAGTTTTATTATACACTAGCTGATGCCCGTGACTTCGTCTGCGTGGATTTAGGTTTTTAAAATCCTGTGGGAACTCATTGATTTTCCGGGATAAAAAGTAGCCTATGTCACTGTCCAGCTCTTTAACTATATCCATACAAAAAATGACGTCGATCTGCTGCTCCGTTGCGGCGTGATTGAAAAACTAACATTATAAGATGCAGAGAAACATAATAAGATGCAATGTTTTGTTTTATTTTTGTGTGAGAATAACACATATTAAATATCAGCTATTATTATGCTAGGCAGGGATTGGAGTAATAAATTAATCTAGATTTTTATTTTCAGAACACAATATACTTCCAAAAGAGTGTGGAGACACTGCAGAGTTCTTGCTTATCATGGACAAACTTTTTGACTCCTTTAATGGACACAGTTATAAAGAATCTGCAAAAAAATACAAAAGCTGTGTAAGAAAAAATTCAATCCACTTCAAACTGTGGGAAGAATTGGAACCCATCCTTAAATCCATCCAATTTAAAACTATTGTTAAAAAAAGGGATGGTTCCACAGAAATAAAGTATGTGCAGGTGCCATCAGTTATTTACTGGATAAATAATATTAAAAGATTCAAAGAAATGTTTGAATATTTAAACGAAGAACATAATATTAAAAGTTTGTTGACCAGGAACTTCAATCAAGATCCTTTAGAAAACTTCTTTTCTAATATTAGGAGCAATGGAGTTAGAAATGTTTCCCCAACATGCTGTCAATTTGTCAATGCCTTTAAAACATTGTTAATTAATAATTTCAGCTCTGTGCATGCTGTAGGTGCCAACTGTGAAGAAGATAAAAATAAGCCATTGCAATCTTTAAAGCATTTGCTAACAAATGAATTAAAGCCAAAGCAAGACTTAATTCAAAAAATTGATATTGCTTCCATGCTAGATGTACTAAGGTCAGAAAAAACCAGCACTACAACAAATTTTATTAATGAAGAATCCAAACATTATGTGAGTGGATTTGTTTTAAAAAAATGTAAAAGGGATATATTCAAAAATTGCAAAACTTGCAACAATGAAATGTCAGGAGTATGTAGTACTGGAAGCTACATTTATGAACGAGATGTAACGAAAAAGTCGCTTAATGTTGCATCTGAAAACCTGCACAAAAGTTTGACTGACATTTACAAACTTACAAATAAAACTCTTTCATCAATGGCTGAATCGCAAGCAATAAAAGAAAATATTAAGATGCAAATTGGAACACTATGCAATTTTGGTTTTTTGACTTGTAGTACACATAAAAAAAATCTCACAATATTTTTAATTAATTTGGCTGTAAATATTATAATACACAGTTGGTGCACCAGTGTGAACAGAATTTTACTAGGCAAAATTAAACATTTCGACAGAGGGGATTCATTAAAACTCCAAGCGGAAATTTATTATAAAACACATAAACATAATAAAAAGAAATAATTTAACACATTATTATTTTTATTTGCCATATTTATCCCCAGATTTTTTATTTGCTGGAGCATGCTCTCGGATAGGTAAATCTTTACTGGGGGAAATTTGACATTTTGACTGTTTTTGGAGAGGAAATTGTTAAATTTGATTCTCAGGTTAGATATAGACTTAAAATCAGTCTTTAATTGAATTTGAATATAATATTACCTTATAATTATTAGTAATTTGTTTTTTTTTCTGTTTTAAAACATCGAATTCATTTGATTCGATGTATTATGGACAGAATTTTGGGTATTTTCAATCTGAGAAATTAACAATTTTCTTTACAAAACTGTCAAAACGTTAATTTTTTCCCCAGTAAAGATTTACCTATCCGGATGTATGAACAAGAATAAAAAATTAAAAAGGTTGATGACCTATAGTAAGTACTTAGAGAGGTCGTTGACCTACAGCAAGTACTTACAAAATTAGTACAGCGCCATCTACAGTTCACGTATCGAATTACTAAAAATTTTGTGTACAGAGTTGCCTATCTATTCCCAGTATATAGGTACGTATAGTCATACAAATTCCGTCTTGAAAATTTTCAAATAAGCTAACGACCTCTTGTGTCCGTGGGGGCGTAACTTTTAAGGAGTTGTATAAAAATATAACTAGATGGCATGGTCGAGCTTATACTTGTCAAACGTCACTTGTCAAATCAAAGTTTCAAATTCAAACTTTTCAACGGTGCATTTTGTTTGTGGGTGTATTGCGTTGCGGTTACTTTTTCGCTTTTTTTGTTAAATCTTACTGTATTTTACTTAATATTAGTGGTTTCTGTTTATAAAATGAAGACTTGGACTGTTTATGGACTCTGATATTTCTTCTCCAAACGGTTTGACCCGGCTTTCCAAATTGGTTTCTGTTCCTGCTACATACGACATACCTGGCATCCGTTTTCTGGTTTCTGTTCCTGCTTTAAATCATCTATCTGGCATCCAATTTTGGCAAATGCCTAAAAAATTACAGTTAAAATGTTATTTTGGGTGTACTGTTGACGGTAAGTTTCTTTCTGTAATTTTTTTAATACATTATGTAAACCCACCTGTGAACATTATAATAATATAACCGATTCATTATTATTTCCTTCAGGTCCACTGCATAGATTTCCAAAATGGCAGTATCCCCATGAAGAAAAGTTTAATTCTTGGAAAGCTGTCTTAAGTTTAACAACTCAAGGATATAACAATGAATATATATACAATAATATCCGACTCTGCTACAGACATTTTGAAAAATGTTTTCAATTACCAAGTCACCAGCTCACTAGAAATGCAGTGCCCACATTGCATTTATGTAAGTAAAGTATAATATATTTACATAATATCTGAGTATATCATGCATAGAACACTAAACTAGGTAATATTACCAAAGTTGAATAAAACAACAAAATGTTGTATCAGTTCTACATTGTTGTATCAGTTTTTGAGATTCCTATGCAGCCAATGTTAACCTGATTGGACCACATAGTTGGCCACTCTTTATAACCTTGCATTAGAAAGAACTTTGAACTTCAGTAACGAATAATTTTTCACAAACACAATTTCATTTTTCATATAAGCATGTAAAGTTATTAAGCTGTGATAGCCTAGTGGTTAGGATGTCCACCTTCTAATCGGAGGTTGGGGATTCGAGCCCAAACCAAACCAAACCCTTCTCACTCTGAGAGGAGACCTGTGCTCTGCAGCTAGCCGGCGACGGGTTGATCATGATGATGATGATGATGTAAAGTTAATGTAGTACAGCTGTAATTTTCAGTTTAAAGAAAATTATTCTCAAAAAGAACATACTGTTCACTTACATTAAGATTTAGACATACATATTTTCAGTAATTCCACACGCATGGATTTTTAAAATTTTAATTTTACTTTTAAATATCTAAACTATGTCTATGTACAATTGTACATATCCTGATCCTAATATAATATTATAAATGTGAGAGTGTGGATGTTTGTTACTCAATCACACAAAAACTACTGGACAGATTTGGCTGAAATTTGGAATGGAGATAGATTATACCCTGGATTAACACATAGGCTACTTTTTATCCCGGAAAATCAAAGAATTCCCGTGGCATTTTGAAAAACGTAAATCCACGCGATCTAAGTCGCGGGCATCAGATAGTATGTCTATATTTTAATTATATTTTACAGGTTTGTCAGAAAATCTTCAAGTACAAGCTATGCCAACTATTACAACAACATCTACAAGTCATTCTTCTTCAAATGAAACTCAACAAGCTGTACTTAACAGTTTAACTCAAGAACAAGCTATACCAACAACTGCCACAACATCTACATACTGTTCTCCGACACCTATAAACCTCCCTGCAAGCGATTTTGATATTCTTTTAAATGGTGAGTTACTATTAATTCTTATATCCATCCATATGATTTGTTAAGTTATTGGTTTTTCTAATTCTTAGTAGCAGCCTGTAGTTGAAATTGAATGGTTTTTCTTTTTTTGAGCCTTAGAAACACATAAAGCACAAAGTCTTTGGTCCTACTCATGATCTTTCTCTGATCGTGTTGTCATGTCATTATCATCACATCAGTTTACTTAAGTGAGGAAATAGAGAGTGACAAAGTCGCAAAGCTTTTCTATCAATTAAAAAAAAATATGCAAATTGGTACAGAAATCCCGGAGGTTCTGGTATATAAGGTAGAAAACTCTTCCTTTTTAAAAGTCGGTTAAAAAAGTAGCCTATGTTACTCCTTGGTTTTTTCTCTACTTGTCAGTGAAAGTCCCGTCAAAATAGGTTCAGCAGTTCTGAAGATTAGCCCGTTCAAACAGACAGCCAAAATTTTTTAAACGTTTGATTCGGTTATGGTACAGTTCAATTAACCATATTATGAGCTTAATATGAGGTATTACAGACAGACACTTCAATTTTATTTATTAACTAGGTTATGCTCGTGACTTCGTCTGCGTGGACTACACAAATTTCAAAACCCTATTTCACACCCTTAGGGGTTGAATTTTCAAAAATCCTTTCTGTACATCATAATAGCTATCTGCATGCCAAATTTCAGCCCGATCCATCCAGTAGTTTGAACTGTACGTTGATAGATCAGTCAGTCAGTCACCTTTTATATATTTAGATTAAGTATTAGATATAATTTAGTACAGATATATAGACTAAGAGATAGCACGCACCACGGTAAATTTCCGTACGTTTTTAACAATTCCACCGAACATTGTTTTTGTGTAACTTTAACTATGCATGCAGCGCACGACACAGAAGCTCACAGATGAGCCGATTTTTTTCACATTATTGCAATTTTCATAGGGATTTAATTTTTTTGAAAATAAAATATAGCCTATGTCACTCAGGAATAATGTAGCTTTCTACTGGTAAAAGAATTTTCAAAATCGGTTCAGTAGTTTCCGTGATTACCCCCCTACAAACAAACTTACAAACATTACTTCTTTATAATATTGGTATAGATTACTGTATTAATAATATAAAGTTGAGAGAGCAGTTATAGCCTAGTAGTTAGAAATGATCTTCTATTTGGGGTGTCACAGGTTCGATCACAGGCGTGCACTTCTGACTAAATTAATATCACATGCTTCTTCCATTACCAATTACCTACATCTATTCATGGCATAAATTATTGTAATCGAATCTGATAAAAGAGCAACCACCGAGTTTCTTGCTGGTTCTTCTCGGTAGGAAAGGCATTCTGAACCAGTGGTATGCATTTGACGATTCAAAAATACTTGTAATTTGTTTGAATTGAAAATATGTATTTCTATTTTATTTTAAATTTTATTAAGTGGTTTGTGTTTGTTATATTTCAGTCTCTAAAAAGGATCAGAAAAATAGAGGCATGAGTGGAGCTATACTAGTCACATCATACAAGCATAAATCGAGAGGTAAATATTTAATTTTTTTTGGTATAATATACTAGCTCATGCTCGCGGACGAAGTCGAAGGTTTTACTTGCTTTAACGACGAAGGAAAACATTTTGAGGCAATCTGCATGCCTGAGAGTTCTCCATAATGTTCTCAAAGGTGTGTGAAGTGCCAATCTGCACTGGACCAGCATGGCAGAACTATGGTCTAAGCCTTGCTCACTGAGAAGTGTTGGCCCAAGATGGGTTGATGATAATAAAGTGCGATATGCCTTGCCTTTAACTGTGCCTTGAGTTTTTATTTATTTATTGCCCCAAAACTCATGTAATTTAATTTTGTATTTCAGGTCATCTAAAGCAAATTGATTTGCTTCAGAAAACAATTAAAAAACTGAAAAACAAATGTAAATCTCAAGGCCAAGAAATTAGAATGGCAGAACGACTTTCAAAAAGAAAAGCATTTTTAGAAGTTGTAGAGAAATTTCCAGAGCCCCTCAAAATTTTTACAAACCTGCAATTAAAGTATTCAAAAAAACCAAGGGGACGAAAATATACGTTAAAAGAGAAAATACTTTGTTTAACGATTTTGAAACAAAGTCCCAAGGGCTATAACTTTCTACGAAAATTTATGGTGCTACCTTCTAAAAGAACACTACAGAAATTATTGAGCTATGTGGTTTTAAAGCCAGGGATCAATACTCATGTTATTGAAAATTTAAAAAAAGCTGTAGCAAAAATACCCGTGGAGAAAAGGCTCTGCAGTCTTATTTTTGATGAAGTGGCTTTGGCACCAGGAATTTATTATAATCATTCCTTTAAAGAAATAGTGGGGTTTGAAGACTTTGGCTATAAGAAAACTAAAAGGATAGCTGACCATGCCTTCTTCTTCTTCTTGTTGGTGCGGCTTTGCAGGGCTCTGTAGCGAGACCCAGTATCACTTTGACCGTCGCCGATCTATTGTGATCGCCACTATCTAAAGTTCCTGACCAATGTTGCTTGCCGCTAGAAACAGCAGCAACTTTTTGGCCGGGATGTTTTTTGCCTCTTCAGGGTCTACAAGGTGTTTCCCTAGGAGGAGGCTGCGTTTGTGCATTAACGCGGGGCAGTAACAGACAAGGTGCAGAGGCGTTTCCTCCGCCTCACAGCAAAGCCTGCACTTGTCTGTTTCTCGGAGCTTTAGGTTGAACATATGTCTGTTCAGCCCGCAATGCCCCGTCACTGCCCGCGCTAGTATGCACAAATTTTTCCTGCTAAGCGCTAGTGCCGCTTCGGCGGCCTTCTTGTTGAAGGATTTGACTAGCGCTTTAGAGTGTTTCATTCCTGGTAGATCTCGCCAGCGAATCAGTGTTTCGTAATAACAATAGGTCAACAGGGTGAGGTTGGCCAGGCTCCTAGGTATGCCGCACACAGGCTCAGGTCCAGTTTGCCGCTCCCTAGCTCCTAGCTTTGCGAGTTCGTCAGCTCTTTCATTACCGTCAATACCCGCATGCCCTGGGACCCAACGGAGGATCACCTTATTAGCATTGGCTAAGGTGTTCAAAAGTTGCCAGCAGTTTTCAACCAGCCTCGAGTTGAAGATCACTGAGGACAGTGCTGAAAGAGCTGCTTGGCTATCCGAATGGATGTAAATTGTTTTGTTGACAGTGTTGCTTTGCAGTAGGGTTTCCACACATTCAATTATGGCATACACCTCTGCTTGGAATATGGAGGCATGCTTCCCTAGGTTCCGACGAAGTCGCACCTTGGGTCGCTCGCCATATATTCCGCAGCCCACATCACTGCCTGACTTGGATCCATCGGTATACCATTTTTGGCTGCCCTGTCTCCAAGTCATTTGGTTTTTCAACCATTTATCTCTCATTTATCCACCTCATCTCCTGAAAGGAATGAGAAATAACCTTTTAACTAAGAATTTAAAATTTATTGAAAATGGTGTGGTTAAAATAGCTAAATGGGAGCACTTATTAATGTTCATGGAAAAAGATGTGGAAGAAGATGAACTGCGACTCGTCAATAAATTAACTGAGTCGCACCTTGTAAAAGAAAAGATCCCAAAAATGAGGGTAAAATATGCTGCACAGGTATTCAGTCAAAGATTGTCTGCTGCCATAAAATTTTGCACAAGTAAGTATTAACATAAAATTAATAATGTTAGCTAAAATGACTTGTTACTCTGTCTGGTTGACACATAGCTTGCTCATAATAAATTTTCTTCTACTTCTGACAGCACTATAGCTGTATTGAACCATTGTAAAGTTGATGAAAGTTGTTAAAAATGTATGTAACGTACATACCCCTTACTATGCATTATTTATTATGTCATTAATCCACAAAACGACTACGGCCAAACCCTTCTCATACTAAGAGGAGACCTGTGCTCGGCAGGGAGCCGGCGATGGGTTGATCACGATGATAATAGAGAAGTAGTAAAATTAATATCAGTTTTTCTGTTCACAGGATATGAAATTCTTCCCAAAGAATGTAGCGATACTGCGGATCTGCTAATCTTAATTGACCAGCTGTTCGATTCCTTCAATGGCCATAGTTATAAAGAACAAAGCAAAAAGTTTAGGTGCTGCCTGAAAAACGGTTCCCCTCATTTTAAATTATGGGAGCAGGTATTACCAGTTTTGAGGTCAATGGGGTTTGCAACAAAAAAAAGAGATGGCACTACCATTTATGAAAAAGTCCCCTCTATAAAAAATTTTATTCAAAACATTCATGTTTATAAAGAGATGTGGTCTTATTTACAGAAAAATTATAAAATAACAAGCCTGCTCCCAAGAAATTTAAATCAAGATCCACTTGAAAATTTTTTTTGTAAAATTCGTAGCAATGGTGTAACTGCTTTACTTATTAATAGTTTTGCAACCCCTCATTCTGTAAACGCCAACTGTGAGGATGATAATAGTGTAATATTTCAGTCAATGGAAAATTTCTTAAAGGAAGAAACATGCGCTAATGTGATTGATGAAAAAATACAAAATATAAATGTTTTATTGCAAGAGTTGGAGACTCCTACTCAGCCTGCCCCAAGCCAAGGGAAAGATGAAGATATAATAAATTTAGAAACAAAAAAATATGTGGCAGGCTGGGTATTAAAAAAAGCGAAAGCAAAAGTTTTTAAAAACTGTCCTGTATGCACCGAAATTTCGATATCTACAAAAAGACCAGAATCGTCATATATATATGAAAGAGATTACACGAAAAAATCACTTACATATCCAAGCAAAGAATTTTCTTTAATGATGAATGATATTTTTCGTTCAATTGCTAGGTGCCTACAGGAATCGCCAGAGTCCCGGCTCTTGTTGGATGCAATTCAGTTTCATATTGATATGTATTGTGATTTTAATATTTTAACAAAGTGCGAAGCCCATTTTTCAAATATTAAGAAATTTATTGTTTCATTGACGATTAAACTTATACTTAACAGTTGGTGTATGGGGGTCAATAAAATATTAAAAGGTAAAATTACAAAATTTAATAAAAATGATGTAATAAAAGAACATGCACATAGGTATTACATAAGTCATACAAAATATAAAAATAAATAAATACCTTTGTGTTTTATTTCTACTCTTTAAAATCGAAATAATCTGATTTATGATTCATAGCGATTTTCCAAATTATATTTCAAGGCAAATCGGTCTGAATCATAAAACGGATTATTTAATTAATATTTTATCCATTTAATTATCTACGGTAGGTAGGTACCCAGCGGGTCGATAGGTCTGAAAAGCGCCATCTGTCGGTCATAGGGTGGGTACTGAAAGATAGTTTCAATACTAACGCCATCTTTAGACGGTGGGATCATGGCTTTCAAATAAAATCCAGCGTTGCTCATCTATAGCAGGTATAGTGTATTATCTCAGATTGTATTATCTATGACTCCGCCGGCAGGCCCCGTCGCGAGCGGACGTCTATCGCGTCGCGTCTTCACATTTTATAATCGTGACAAACCACGCGTAAATAATAAACTGTAATTAATTATTGTAAGTGTTTTTGTGACTTTAAATAAAAATAAAAATGTTTCGTGTGTGGATAACTGCTATGGATTATGTTATAGTATAGTCAATGCCATAGTCAATGCTCACTCTGTGGTTACATTTGTTTATGTAAGATCTATGATTAACAAAAATATTATCTGTGGTATTGCTTTCTCTTTCTCTTTGCCCCTCTGCCCAAAATGGAAGACTGTGAAAACTTTTGTGTCCTTTAACACCTCGTGGATTACTTGTTCAGCCGAGCAAGGTAGGAAAAATTTAAGTACAATAAAAAAGTTGGTTGGATACGTAGCAAGATGGAAGGAACTACGCATACAACGATTACACCCGTAATTCAAGCAACAGTATGTAAGTTAGAAGGTACAAAGAATTGGAATGTCTGGAAATTTCAAACTTCCGTTTTACTAAAAGGGCAAGGTTTGTACGACATAGTAGAAGGAAGCAGCATAAAACCCAAGGACCCATCTTCAAGGGCCACATGGGAGGGCAAAGATGCCAAGGCTCAGTCATTGCTAGTGACGAGAATGTCGGAAGATGTCATGCTGCACATCATAACATGTAATTCGGCTGCTGAGATGTGGCGTAAATTAAAATGTGTGTTTGAACAAAAAAGTGAGACCAACATTCATATCGAACAGCAACGATTCTTTCAGTTTAAGTATGAAGAAGGTACAGATATGGCTGTGTTTCTGTCAAAAATTCAAGAAATTCAAAGTAATTTTAAACAAATGGGAGAAGAGATCTCGGATAAATTTGTAATAACAAAGGTGCTTATGTCATTACCAGAGAAGTACAAACATTTTGTGTCTGCATGGGAGTCAGCTTCAGATGACAAACAAACATATGAAAACCTAGTGGCACGTCTTCTAGTGGAGGAGGAGAGAATGAAGGATGCAGCGTCAACGTCAGCCTCAGCTTTCGCAGCGAGAAAAGGTAGTGTTAAAAAGTTCACACAGTGTTTTAGGTGTAAAAAAGGTAATTCAAACTTTGAGAGTAAATATAGTGCGGACAACCACAACAATAGTAATTACAAGCCTGAACTCCGGTGTTTTTATTGTAAGAAAACAGGCCATAAAAAAAGTCAGTGTAAGTTTAGGTTAAGTAAACAAAGTACAAGTAATGCATTTGTGGTTTCAAATTCATTAAAAGATTATCAGCAATCGGTTGTGGTTTAGTATATGTGCCGCGGGGGAGGGGGGAGGGGAGGGGGAAGGGGGGGAGGGCGTCTACCCCCCCTCCAAGTCAAACTCGTCGATTCCTAATAGTTTTCGAGATATGAATTTTATAAAATTTCAAAATTTTGAGGTTACTTTTAACTAAAGTCGGGGTAAGATTAGCTTGTTAAGGCGGAGAGTGGGCTCTATGGGCTGGGGGAAGGGGGAGGAAAGTAAAGCACTGAAGATGATGTGCTTGTATCATCAGTTCAACCCAAGCGTACCCGCAAACAAACCTCTTTTTACAAGTGTAATAATGCTTACTGTTTAGACGATGTGCCTACCACTTACAAGGAGGCCATGAGTAGGGTGGATGCTAGTAGCTGGCAAAAAGCCATTGATATGGAACTACAAACATTAAACAATAACAATACATGGGAATTTTGTGATCTACCAGAAAATACTAGTGCAATAAGTAGTAAATGGGTATTCAGGATGAAGCAATCGGGTAATAATATTCAATATAAGGCTAGACTTGTAGCTAGAGGTTTCGAACAGACTGATTTAATGGATTTGAATGCTATTTATGCACCTGTGGCAAAGTTGTCAACTTTTAGGTTATTTACAGCAGTAGCAACTCAATGTAAATTACCAATATATCAAATGGATGTTACTGGGGCTTTCCTATATGGGGAAATTGATGAAAAAGTGTTTATAAAGCTACCTGATGGAGCTTTCAGTGGGGATAAAAACATTGTTAAACTAAATAGGTCTTTGTATGGGCTTAAAAAGTCACCTAAAAGCTGGAATGAAAAATTTAACTCAACAATCAGTACGGTTTAAAATGTGCACATGTGCACCATTTGCACTGACAGCGTGCAAAAAGTCGGTTTAAGATGCGCATATTATTAGTAATGACAGCGGCGTGACGTCATGAGTGACGCCATTTTATCGTACTCACAGCGCTTAACAAAATTAGGTAGTGCAGCGTGTGCGCTAATGTCAAATTCAACTGACATCAGACAGTTTGGTCAGTTCTCCTTTTTTTTCTGGTCGGTGGTTCTCTCGGTAGAAGTTTAACCTTGGCTGGATTCAAACCGTTTTATCTCAAACAAGTTTGTTTTTTGTGTTAAATATGGATTTAATCGAATTCCAAGTCTTCTGTGAAGATTTAAACGCGATCTTGACCCTCAATTTGACAATTTTATTAGAATGATTAAATAAATAAAAGTATTTGGTAAAAAACTAATTGTTTATTTATTGCTTTAGTAAAAACATAACATTGTTCTTCTTAATGTTTTTGTTTAGACCTATTTTAATTATTTCTTATTATTAGCATATTTGAAATTTGCAATCGTTTAGTAGACCCTAAAGCTCTTGCTTCTTCTGGTGTTAGCACACCTCTCCTAGTAGTCCGAAGAACATTTGCTACTGCAATTAAATCTTTATTAAGAATGCATATGTTATGCAAAACACATGTTGCAATGATAAATTCTGGGATTTTATCAATCCTCACCATAGGGAGACATTCTTTGATTCGCCTCCATCTTGTTTTCCAGAGCCCAAATGCTCTTTCAATAGAAATTCGTGCTGAGGAGAGACAAAAATTAAAATTTTTCTGTCTTGTAGTCAGATGCCCATTGTCTTTGAAGGGCACCATAATATTTGGATGGATTCCATATGCAGCATCACCTACTAAGTGAGACTCATCTGGGAAATACTCTGGATCTCCTAGATAATTTTGTACAGGTGATAATCGGAACACTCTAGCATCATGAACGCTTCCAGTGTTTCCAGCGAACACATTGGTGAATAAAAGATTCCGCGTGCAAACAGCCTGAAACAAAGATTAACAGATGTAAATCTAAAGTATCTTAAGAATATCAGAGGGTGCACTAATTAAATGCAGTAAATTTGACAGTTTTTAATTCATGCAACTGTTCAAATATCAAAAATTTTACCTGTACTTGAATGGAGGTGTAACCTTTACGATTTATGTATGAATTTTTGTCACTGTTCGGGGGATTTATTTTGACATGGGTACCATCAATGGCCCCTACTACTTTAGGGAAAGCACTGAACTTTTCAAAGTCTTCCATGACATCTTTAGCATCCTGTTCTTTAGGCCATGTGATAAATTTTGGAGCCCATCTACATAGTGTGTGTGACACACGATGAACTGCTCTTATGGCAGTAGCTTTGTCAACATCAAATTTTTCACAGACTGATCTGAAATGCAACATGACCTTTCTATACAGAACTTATAGATCAGCACATGGAAACACATAACCAATCAGTGTCGTAAAAAATGATACCTGTAACTATCTGGAGTGGCCATGATCCAAATTGCTATATGCAGCTGTTCTTTGGCGGGTATTGGTTTTCTGCCTGGGTTATACTTTGTGTCCTGTAGGTCTGATCCAATAACACTCAGGACATATTCAAATGTTCTTGGATACATCCTAAATGGATAATAATATAGTTAGGAAATAATAATAATAATAATAATAATAATAATAATAAGCCTTTTTATTTCTAATCTCATGATATTTACAATTGTATATAACTACTTTTTAGATGAAATAAGTGTTAGTTGTGTTAGTGTTTGTCTTATTCTAGTTAGTATTGTTATTTGTTGCAGTATTTGTTGGAGATGTAGTCCCATATCGGGTAAAGGCCTCCTCCATCTGCTTCCAATGCTCCCGGTCTTTGGCAAGGGTCAGCCAGTTTGTGCCAGCAGTCTGGGCTATGTCGTCCTCCCACCGTTTGTATGGTCTCCCAACCTTTCTTTTCCCTGGTGGTCCTTTCCAGTTAGTAGTTTGTATCGTCCATCTGTCGTCAGTGAGTCTTGCGATGTGTCCTGCCCATCGCCACTTTAGTGTTAGTGCTTGTGTTAGAGCATCTGTCAGCATTGTCTTTTCTCTAATTTTTGTACTTCGCACTTTGTGAATTTTTCTTATTCTTAGTATGCTCCGCTCCATTGCTCTCTGGGTAGTTGTAATTTTTTGTTTAGTTCTGTTAGTGTAAACCCATGTTTGACAGCCGTATAATAGGCAGGGTAGTATACATGTGTCCATTACTACTTTCTTGAGATTTAGGGAGTAGTGGCCTTTTAGGATTTCTTTTAGTGACCAATATTTTTGCCATGTGATGTTTACTCTCCTTTGTATTTCCTCTTCGTTATTTGTATTTCTAAATGTCACTTGTTTTCCTAGATATGTATAAGTTTTAACATATTCTATGCATTTACCCTTGACCCATATTGGTTTTTCATAGCTATTCGTCATTACTCTAGTCTTGTTTGAATTCATTTCCAGACCTATCTTGGAGCTTTCGTTGGCTAATGAGCATATTAGTTTCTGTAGTGTGTTTGGTGTTTCAGCCAATATGACAATATCGTCTGCGAACCTTAGATGGTTTAGGTATCTCTTGCCTATTTTAATACCTTTATGATCCCAGTCCAGCTTCCTAAAGATGGTTTCCAAAACAGCTATGAAGAGTTTTGGTGAGATGGGGTCTCCTTGTCTCACGCCTCTTTCAATCTTGATTGGATCACCTCTTGTTTCCAGTTTTACCTTACTAGTACTGTTAGCATATATGTTCTTTAGAATGTTTATGTATTTTCTATCGACGTTGAAGAGTTTCAGTGCTTCCCAGATTGAGTTATGACTAATTGTATCGAAAGCCTTACTGTAGTCGATGAATGCTAGATATAGAGGTTTGTTAAATTCCTTGTACTTCTCCATTGTTTGTTCTAGTGCCTGTAGATGGTCCGTTGTACTAAAACCCGAACGGAAACCTGCTTGTTCTATTGGTTGTGAATCATCAATTGTAGGTGCTATTCTGCTTAGGATGATAGATGCGAACAATTTATATGTACTTGCCATCAGACTGATTGGCCTGTAGTTGCCTATATCCAATGGATTTCCTTTTTTATAAATAAGTGTTATTTCTGAAGTGCACCATTGTTGTGGCACTATCTCATCATCTAGTATCATGTTGAAGAGCTTTGTGAAATGGTGTAGTAGAACAGGTGCCCCTAATTTAATAGCTTCGTTAGTTATACCGTCGGGTCCTGGGCTTTTTTCATTTTTTAGCTTTCTAATGTGGTCATACACTTCTTTTTCAGTAATTGGGTTTACTGCTGTTTTAGAATTACTATAATCTTGTGTTTGTGGGGTGTCGTTATGTATCTGTCTCTTGTACATTTCTCTGTAAAAGTGTGTAGCATGGTTAATAATTTCTCTTCTCGTTTTTGTTTCCCTTGTGTTGTCTTCTAACTTCTGTATCCACGTTTTTTGTAGTTTCAAGTCTTTAAATGCTCTTTTTGTACTTCTATGCTTTGTAAGGTTTCTTGTGATTATGTCCTGTCTGTGCTTTTTATAGTCTTGACTAATAGATTTGTTGGTAGTTTTGAACACTTCACTTAGCTCTTTTCTTATGATATTATCTTTAGGTTTTGTTTTTATTAGTTCAGTGCGTTTCTTTATTAGTTCCTCAGTTTCTTTACTAAATATTTTTTGTTGTTTTCTCTCTTGGTTACTTTTGCTTAAACTGTGTACCACGGATTCCTCTAAAGTGTTGTAATAGTTTTGGATGCTCAGAGTCTCTTTAAAATTGTTTTCTAGATGTGAATGCAGGCTATTCATATAACTTTTGATTTCATTGTCAGTTTTTAGATTTGTAACTGAAGGTTTGTAGTTTTTCCTATCTTTTCGTGGCTGTTTTAAATCGAGGGAGGCTCTTAAAAGTCTGTGATCGGAGGGGAATTTTATATTGTTGAGTACTTCTGTGTTTGTGAGGAGTTGGGGGTGGCTTGTTAGTATGAAATCTATTTCGTTTGTTGTTTTTTGGTCAGGTGAAATCCATGTCCATCGCCTGTTTTCCCTTTTCTTAAAATATGTATTCATTATAGACAGCTTGTGTTCTAAAGCAAAGTCGATCAGTAGGTCGCCCCGGTCATTTCGTTTGCCATATCCGTACTGACCCATTATTATGTTCTCGCCTTCCTTAGGTTGTCCTATTTTCGCGTTAAAGTCGCCCATTAATATAACTTTGTCGTCAGCTTTTGAAAGTGCTTCTGTGATGGTGTTGTAGAATGTGTGTATCTCTTCTTCACTCGCCTTTTCTGTAGGTGCATAGACTTGTATTAGTGAGATGTGCAAGTTTTCTAGTTTCAATTTTAGCAGAGCAACCCTTTCTGACAGTCCTGTGAAATTAATTATTTTGTTTTTAAATGTTTTCTTCAGTAAAAAGCCAACCCCGTGTTTTCCCTTGGTTTCTCCCATGTAACATAGAATGTAGTCTTTGTATTCCTCTATATTGCAGCCTGTTCTTCTAACTTCGGAAAGACCCAAAATGTCGAAGTTAACATTTTCAAGAGCATATGTAAGTTCAAGATA
Organism: Erebia aethiops; assembly: GCA_923060345.2. Classification (NCBI taxonomy): domain Eukaryota; kingdom Metazoa; phylum Arthropoda; class Insecta; order Lepidoptera; family Nymphalidae; genus Erebia; species Erebia aethiops. Next base: position 867,945 of record CAKLPR020000011.1, read on the forward strand.
TTTTACAGTTGTGGAGAGGGATCTCACATTATAAGTGCATATTTGTAAAGATTCACTTTTTGTCTTCCTTGTAATAGATGGAGGGTGGTGGTCATAATTCCCCACGGGGACCAGCCGGCTTGGGGAATGTGATTTGTTGTTATTGTTTGTTTCTGTGTTTTTTCCTTTATTCGGCTTTTGTGAGTAGGTTTTGATTGATTGCTATTGCTTGTTGTTTTCGTTTTGTGAGTTGTGTCTGGAGCGGTTCATGTATTCGAAAGAATTTGTTCTGTTTATTTTACTTGGAGCTTTTGGTTGTGGGCTATTATCGCTGTTAGACTGAGGTGGTGTGTTTGACGGGGCTCGTTTCCTCTTTTCATTTCCTTTTTCTTGATTTATTTTCCCTTTAATTATTAATTTATCATATCGGATGATTGTTAAGTTTCCATTTTTCTTTTCTTGTAGTTGTTGTTGTTTTAAGTCTTTCCTTATTTCCAAAACCTCTTTAGGATAATCTTCAGTGGCATATGTGGATGCTGGGAAATATTTGTTATTTCTTAATATTTCAAATTTTCTCCAAGCCAAAGTAAGTTTCACTAATATTGGTCTCCTCTTATTGTCTTCTTTTTTTCCCAACCTTTTAATCTCACAGATTTCCCACATATCAAATTCACGTATTCCTCTCTCAGTTACTATTTTGTTTAGGAAATCCACAACCAAACTCATAAGTTCGTTGTTATTTTTCTCGGTTTCTTCTAGTCCATGTAGTAGTATATTATTTTTCTTAGCTTCCCTTTCCAACTTACTGATTTTCACTTTCAGTGTCGAAACCTCACTATTGAGTTTCAGGTTCTCTTCAACCAGTGGGTTCAGCTTTTCTTCTATTGTCGATGTAATACTTGAAGTTATTGTACTGGTGTGTTTCATGAAATCTTCTTTTAATTCATGCATCTTCTTGTCAATCTTCTCATCTATTTTCTGTAGAAATAATTCCATCTGTTTGTCCATTTTTTCCATTTTCTACTATTTGGTAGTAGAATTTACTATGTGGCAACTTTTTCCGAGCTCTGGCAACCCTATCTTATGGTGGTGAGACTGACAGCATTTGTCATTGTCAAGTGACAATTATTTGTCAGTTGATGATTTATTAATATTTGTGGAGGTAGTTTTGTTTCCACTGAGCGATTTTGAGTTAATTGATCGCTTTTTTTAGGTTTAATAGTGAGTTTTGGAGCTGGATAACACTATCACCACGAGATGGACACTTTAACTGCACTTTGGTAGTATTTTTAGTACTTAAATCACAGTTTTTCTTAGCAAATCACGAAATTTTTGGAGAGCACTGGTGCTTCTGACAACAGTTGACAGCCGAAAAAAGGAATAGGAAATAATACACAAATGAAAATATTGGTTCTTAACTTTACTATAGTTGTGACTCAAATAAAGTAGATATAGGTACCTACTCAATTGCATATTATGTACCTATGAAATGACTTTTAAACACTTCGCTGGTATAACCTGGAATTACTTTATGTAAATATTCCTTAGTACGCACCTTGTGCGTTGGAAACCGCTTTCTAAGCCCCAAAAAAACAATATCCATTTCATCATCGCTTATGGATGATGAAGACGATGAGGATATTTCATCCAAATCACTGGCATCGTCGTCACTTTCTAAAAGTTCCATTATTAAGTTGAATTGAGCCATTTCAAAACGTACTTTGCCTATTTAAAACTTTTAAAAGGAGTCGGTACGCTTTAAATATTTTTAACTCTAGATAGCTCTAGATTGTTTACAAACAAATAGTGACAGTGACAGGACTGACAGGCAACAGCGCGCTGTCGTCGGTTTAAATTGTTGTCACGCTGATAGCGCGCTTCCAATTTAAACCTAGCGTCAGCAGCGTTTGCAATGTCAGCACTGTATACGCATTTTAAACCGTACTGAATTACTAAAATAGGATTTAAAAGATCACAGTGTGACTCATGTTTGTATACAATGTGTGATAGTCAAGATAAAATGTATGTTCTCTTGTATGTGGATGATTTATTAATATTTGGAACAAATGAAAATCAAATTTCAGACTTTAAGTCACTATTAAGTAAAGAGTTTAGTATGAAGGACTTGGGCTTAGTATCAGATTTCCTAGGTATTAATGTCAAGCAAAATTTAGATTCTGGGAGTACAGAGTTAAATCAGAAACGTTATTTAGAAAGTGTATTACAAAAATTTAACATGCAAAATTGTAGACCGATATCAACACCTATTGATCAAAACTTTAATATAAAAATACTAGAAAATAATGAGTGTAGTGATAAAAATATTGAAAACCAATGTAGGCAGATAATAGGCTGCTTGATGTATGCAGTTTTAGGAACAAGGCCAGACTTGTGTGTATCACTTTCTATACTTTCTAGGTACCAAAATTGTGCAAGTACTGTTTTGTTAAATTATTTAAAACGAGTGCTAAGATATATAAAACATACTATAAATTACAAGTTAGTATACAAATGTACTGATAAGTCTTTGATTGGATATTGTGATGCTGATTGGGGAGGAGACTTAAAGGACAGGAAATCTACCACCGGCTATTGTTTTATGTATGCAAATTGTCTAATTTCATGGAGTTCAAAGAAGCAAAGTTCAGTGAGTCTTTCCTCAACAGAATCAGAATATGTAGCATTAAGTATGGCAGCAAGTGAGGCTTGCTGGTTGCAAAACTTGTGTCAGGACTTTAATATCAAAATTGATACTGTAACAATGTACTGTGACAATCAGTCTGCAATAATGGTTGCTAGTACTACATGTGTAAAGCGCCTAAAACATATAGATATAAGGTATCATTATATAAGAGAAACTTGTAGGCAAGGGTAAACTAAGTATTAAGTATATAGGAACTAAGGATCAGGTCGCTGACATGTTAACTAAAGCTTTGTGTAAAGACCTAATCCTTAAATTTGCAAATAAGTGTGGCATGTCCACCTTATAAATGTTCAAATTCTAATCATAGTATATTATTGTTTATATGCTTTATAGTTTTCTGAGTTTTTTTTTTTTTGAGTACATACTTGTATATTGTATAGTACCTAACCTATTGCATAGTGTAAGAAGTTAAATGTTTAAATAGTTGGTTTATTTTATCTTTTCTTTGTTATTGTATGAGTAAGCATTGAGAGGGGGTGTTATAGTATAGTCAATGCTCACTCTGTGGTTACATTTGTTTATGTAAGATCTATGATTAACAAAAATATTATCTGTGGTATTGCTTTCTCTTTCTCTTTGCCCCTCTGCCCAAAATGGAAGACTGTGAAAACTTTTGTGTCCTTTTTATAAAATAAAATCAAGTACTTATTAAAACATCTTGCTTGTTTCTCTTCAAATCCTTCAGATTAAAAAGTTGAGGATTTAATACATTTTTTGCGTCTCTTTTTGGTAATTTGGACCAATGATGGGTGTCAGTTGCATGAACGTACGGCAGGCTAGGGGCGGGTGCCACTGCCCCGCTTGTCCTAGGGCTTCGGGCCACGGAGCTCCGATGCCGCCCCAGACCCTTGTTTTGCCCCCAATGGCTTTGGAACCTGAAACGACCCCTGTTAAGGACAAAAAGGGGTCCAAAATGAAGGTGCTGAAAAAAATTAAGAAGAAAATTGGATTAGGTAAGTTTATTTTGGATGCAATTTTTATTAATTACCTAATATTTTAAAAAATTGTAGCTTATGTACAATATGTACTAATATCAATAAAGCTTATCTTATTCATTAATTTAAATAAGTACAATTAAAATTTGATTCTGAAATTACTCTTACACAAATTAATTTACCATTGCATCGATACACATGCAGACTTTGAAAAAATAAAAGATGGTGAACCGTAAAATGTACTGAAGGGTGGATGGGCGCAAGTGGCCGTTTATAACCGTTTTAACGGTAACATTCTATGTTATCTAATCTTTCGTTAACTGCCAAATTTATTTTAAAAAAAATAAGTTTTTTAACATTGACAAAATATACTTGGTCAGTTTCTAAACGATTGGCGAATGTCATTTTGATTTGGCATGAATTCTCAGACTACCCACTCATTTTTTTATATACTGTTAGTGTTAGTGCCGTTTTGACATTTTAGCACATACAGATTTGTCCGTTTGAAATTCATTCAAATTGAAGTTACGTCATCCGATGCGTGCGCGTTGAGATGTTTGATTTTGAAAAGTTCTTTCGTGTTTTTGACAAAAAATTGTGATTACAATTTAAAAAATTATCAATCGAAGTGATTTTGTGTAGAAATTCGTAATGATGTATAATTAAACTAAAAGTAAAAGGTGAGTGTTCGAGTTATTTAATTATGAATCGATTTTCTGACTGGAGTGACTTTCATTACCATTATTTCATTTGAAAACTTGGATATTTGATTGAAAATTTATTTTATTTGTTAAAAAAATTGTTTCTTTATCACTAGTTAATACTATTTTTGATTTTGATATAAAAAATGCTTAAAAAGATCGTGCGGAACCACCTACTTATGTAGATTATTAGTCTACCTACGTTCTTACAAGGTTCACGAACTATGGTTTGTCTAATTTAGGATTATAATTGTGACAAATTAGAGGTGTATAGCAATAGTGAAGGACTAGAGTGAGACAGGCAGAATCAGTATTATGCAAACGGCATCTGCCAAAATTATTCTTACATTAAAATATGGTAGGTACCTATCGTTCAGAATACATAAAAGATTTGAACTTTTGAACATGAACTTTGTACTTAATCGACATACCTAGAGCTGGCTAGGTATAATAAGTTAACATCCTAATAAGTGTTCTTGTCTATATTTTATCTATGCAAGATTCAATTGCTGGATCTATCTGTCCGGGAACAAATAGCTTGCATCCTAAAGACAATGCTTTGAAGATGCTTTTTCCACAGATTTCCTAGAGGATTTTATACTTGTAGATAAAGTTGTGGGCATATGTTAGTTAGGATGGCGCGTGCCATCTGCCCCGCGCTGTAGGTAGCACCTGTGATCTGCATAGTTGCCATGAAAACACCTGTTGTTGCACCTTGCTTATAATTAACTTAATTATTTGCAGTTTAATTTAAACCAACCGGTTTTGTTCGTACTCGCTTCTCGTATGTAACAACCAACTTAATAATGGAAAATAAAGTATAGACTAATCATGCGGAGTTGTCGAGCCCGAAGCTTGGTCACCCATCTATTTACCAACTAGAGTCTGTGTTGCTTTACCGGCACCAGAAATTTCTAAAGCTGACAATGTGGCCAATTCTGTTTAACACAATCTCTAAACTAAACTAAAATGACACCTGTTAATCTAGTTCTGTCAGTCCTTTCGGCAGGGAGTACTATGAAAGGGTTATCAATATTTTTAATGCTGTCATTTTAGTTTAGAGATTGTGCACTTAAGAATCAGCCCTAAGGTATCAAATCCTAAGATATCTATATAACACACAGAAATAAGATCTTGGTCTGTGCTTTCTAATATCTCATTTTCCTAGGCTGTATCACCTCTTGCATGCAAGTCTGAGTTTGTTGTGGGCTCTTCTCAGACTAGGGCGCGTTTGGAACCCTTGTAGCTTTAGTTTTGGGGTACCGTTACTGATTATTATCATCATTAAGTATATTTTATAAATAACTGGACGTCAATAAGTGTAGTGTACCTACCTATATTGAATAAAACATTATTTGAATTGAATTGAAATTGAATATAACAATAATATAGAATAACTATCAGAAACTATCTAAAACAAATTTTCTATAGCTGTCTATTATTTCTTCGTGGATTTATACATAATATGTTTCAAAATCAGAGATACAAGCTTTCCTTTGTGCCAAATTTCGTCGAAATCCGTAGAATGAAATGAAATGAGTGATAGATAGACAGACAGATATACTTTTTCATTTATAATATTATTGATATTCACTTTGAATGTTCTTTAATTATTTTCCTCCTTATAAAAGTCCGGCGGTCAGCGTCTGGCAGTGGCATACCATACCTACAAACAATCAAAGGAAAAACGTGGTATTTCATTATTTGGTTGGTGCGTTTTTTTTGTCGTATTACCTAGTATGTGTGTATGTTAACATTTATAATTTTTACAATAGATAAAGAGCGATTAGGTATTACATTGAGGGAAATACGCTCGTATCAATAATACAAAAATGTACAATTATCAGTTGTTTTTTTATTCCTGATCCCAAGGACATTTTTTTCATAAAAATGATTGTAATTACTAATTAGTAATTTTTTCGCGCTTTGGAACTTAAGGTCAAGGAAATTATACTACGAATAGAAAACTCAGTCTAATTATTTCCCGTAGTTCTTACGTTATTATAAATTCGAAAGTGTGTACGTCTGTTATCTTTTCACGGGCCATCAGCTTAACTGATTTTGGTGAAATTTGGTAAGACTAAGTACAGAGGTAGCTTGCAAGTTGCCTCCATCCTGGAGACGCTAGCAAGCTACTTTTTATACTTACTGGAAAATCAACGATTTTCGATTTTCGAGAGAAGAGTAATAAGTAGACTACCTAATAATAATAATATGTACTTACTGTTTTTTTATTGCTGCGGGAACTCCTTAATATTTCAGAATTAAAAATACTAGTGGTTCGCCCCGAACTGAGACCTCGCGGCGCCATCTATTGACATAAATGTGAAGTTCTGTTAAAAATACTGAAGCTCATTAAAAATTAAATAATTCCGTTTCCTTACAATATTTATCTAATTTTAGTATTTGTTGTTCAAGTACAGGATATAATTGAAATAATTGATCAAGTTTCAGGCTCATCCTTTCAGAAAATTTAGAGTTCTGAGGTCATCTTTGGACGTTAGAAAATCACCACTTTGAAAGCCCCCCATTTCGTCAATTTTGGGGGAAAAATTAAAAAAAAAATATTTTTGGACTCTATTCCTAATTATCTTTAAAATGATATACCGCAACCCTATGTAACTTTATAAAAAATATTTTACTTCGCATTCGCTTCTATGAGAGCCCCTCTGAAATAAAGATTTTTATTATTTTTGAAGCCATATTCGGCGGGAGGCCATTGGTTTACATATTATATTTAAAGCTGAAGTAATTGCGTTCAGTAATTCAGAAGTTATAATGCTCTGACAGACGGACGGACGGACAAGTGCCAATTCACCCAAGTAGACTCAGAGACCTTCGCTTCGCTCGGTCAATTATTTCCAAAAAATCGACTTCCAACGCCAATATGTAAAGTAAAAAATAATTTTTATTTCTACCCACTATGTTGAAGTCGGGCGGGTATAACAAGGATAAGCAAAGTTGACGTATGAGGCTCGCCCGACTTCAACATAGTGGGTAGAAATAAAAATTATTTTTTACTTTACATTGGCGTTGGAAGTCGGTTTTTTGGAAAGAATTTTTATGTATAATGCGATAGTCGTGCTCACTCTAAAATAGCTCGACTTTGAATGACAAAAGAAAACATCCCCTGAGGGCGAGGGGTGCGACACCCACGCACCCTCTCTACACCCTCCCGACATGTGTGCGAAACAAACCCACCGACACCTACAATTAGTCGCACGAGCTATTTATATAGAAATCACCCATTTAGGTAATACTGAGCAAGCGCTCGCCACGTGGCGCGACAAATAATATGACCAAAACAAACCGAATTGCTGCTAAATTGGGCTGTTAGCGCAGGCTGATTGGTTTTGTCTAATTTATGATGATCATTTTGACAGATGAGAGGTACACCGTACATAGCAATAGTGAAGGACTCGAGTGACTGAGTTTTGAATGACAGACTGAAGCAGTATGCAGAGGCGTTCCGAACCAGTGGTAGATTCACGCGACGATTCAAAAGCACTTGTAATATGTTGATTTGAATTTAAAAACATGAGTTTGAGTTTGATTTTAAAAAAATAGAAATATGAGTACTATGCAAACGGCATTTGCCAAAATTAGACAAAGCAATGACGAAGCATTACTTTATTTTATTGGAATTTCTTAACCTAGCCTTGTACCAAATTTCATCAAAATCGGTTGAACAGATGAGCCGTAAAAGCGTTACAGACAGACAGACAGACAGACACACTTACGCATTTCTAATATTAGTATGGATTTTTGACTACCACCTAGTTGGTAGAAAAACACAACTTCAACTACAGTTTATATTGAAAACAATACAGTAACCAAATACTCCGTTCACCATGCAAAATTCCAATCAAGTTAGGCCATATTGTAATAATTCCATTCTAATACCTCCGAGATAGCCTTTCAATTATTCTAGTAGGTAGGTACTTATTCTAGACATCGAATGCTTTGTACAATACTAAATGACCCGGCTTTGCACGGGTAGGCTTTACTTATTTTACCTATGTAATTATAAATACCTTATTAGCACAGTATGTTTTAAAATCTACCAACAGTCCCGCCAACATATCTGACCCGGTGGCCAAAATTGGAACTAATTTTTATGCCGGTTTAGTTTTATTTTATCATATCATGCTAATGTTATAAATGCGAAAGTGTGTTTGTTTATTGATTTGTCCTTCAATCACGCCGCAACAGAGTGATTTTTTTGCATGGGTATAGTTTTGGACATACTTATTACTGATACTTTTTATTACATTATGGAGTTCCCGTGGGAATTAAAAAAACTCAATCCACGCGGGTAAAGTCGCGGGCATCAGCTAGTTACCTAATAAGTGTGCCAATTTGCATTTAAACCTGCCCAGTAATTTTAGTGTCAATTGTCATACATCCTACAGACAAAATTAATTTATTCACTTTCATCTAAAACAAAAACCGACGTCTAAACTATAAAGGTATAAAATATTATATGGGTATATATTTAGTTTTTTGTTGAGTTTCTCAAAAAGCACTAAATCAATTTCGATAAAATTTATATGGGTCTTCTAAAGTATGATCTACCAAAAAAAAAAGAATCATCAAGAAGAAAATTGAAAGGAGTGATCGCATACATATGCAAAAACATACAGTCGAATTGAGAACCTCCTCCTTTTTTGAAGTCGGTTAAAAAAGCAATAATATTAATATATTAATTACTAATATGTACCTAGTTACATTTACTATCTTTCACACCACACAAAATGCGTATCATCTTACACAACCCATCGATATCCTAAATCCACCCTCAAAAGCGGGGGATTTCGGAACAGCTCCGTAATGCCGCGTTCAGCTTCCGCCGGATGTGAGCAGTGAGACCCTCCAAAACTTTAACATTTCCAACTAAGTACAATCTACAGCCCCGGTATCTGAACCACCTGGCACTTTGCAACTACCCCTATTTTAAAGAGATTTTTATAACGTCATGTCTCGTGTGGTCATGTTTAGCTGAAAAATAAATCAGTGGAATAAATATACACATACAAGAACTTGGTATAATTTAAATAAATATAGTATATTCTAAATATAAATAATCTAAATCTTTGTATCCCGCTATCCCGTATCTATCCCGCTCCTTTAAAAGTTTCATAAAGATCACTTTTAGTGATAAAACTGCCCTTGCGCACTTTGTTTTCTGTACCAAAAAGTACAGTGTTTGTACAAAATGTTTACTTTATATGCTTGTGTTTGTGTGGCAATAAACAATTTATCTATCTATCTAAATGTATAAAAGGAAAAGCCTTACTGATCTGTTAATGCACCAGGCACCAGCACAGCTCAAACCATTGCTTGGACGGATCGGGCTTAGCATACAGGTAACTCATATAACGTGCTTGAGCATTCGCTAGGAAAATTCAAACCCTAAGGAATTCAAATGTTTGAAATTTGATAAATGATTTATTTATTTCACGTAGGACAACTTTTGTCACTTATGATACGTTAAGACTCTACCACCGGTTCGGAAAGATAGTTCTACTGAGAAGAGCAGGCGATAAACTCGGCAACTTCGCTCTTTTCTTAAAAATGGAAAATGTTACAATAAGTAAACAATAAAACACATACGTTATGTTACAAGTATTACACTGACTTGTGGGTCACTGGATGCGAGCCCGGTTGCTTCCATGCAACTTTGTCATTCAGAAAATCATCGAATCATGCTGTTTAACACAGTCTTTATATTTATGCAATGGCAAATCCATAAACTCTTTAGGAACCATGTTATAAAAGCGTACACTCGACCCGCACACGATTGACGTTGTTACTAGCTTAAGGCGGTTTCTAGTTTAAATCGATTGCATAAAAATCTAACTTAAGTTTGTAATTTGTCTGTTTGTAAATCTATCTTAACGTAAGCGAAGCCGCGGGCAAAATCTACTCTTTAATTACTTACCTGTACTAATTAAATTGGTAATTCTGAGCGCCGCAGATGTGTAAAAGAAAATCTGTTTCCCAATTAATACCTTTAACCAAGTAACCTAATTTCTTGCAAGATGTTACCAATAAATACCCAATTTTATAATTTATAACAGTAAATGTGTACCAAGTAATGTATTGATGTAGTTTCTAAATGAAAATATGGTCTTTTCATAACGCGCAAACGGCTGCAATCTGCCACGCATCTGCTGGGGGCAGGTGGCAATCTTTGAAATAGGGGACTGTTGTACCACCTGTGGCTCTTATGTAATGGGGATAAGGTTCTATATCGCCTGACGTTTCTTTGTGTTGGGGTGTAGAACGTCGAGGTTCTTATGGTAATAGATTTTGGAGGGCATAAGTTTGCTTAATCTAACATAGGTACTCAAATTATTTATTTATTTATTTATTATTCATTTATTATCTAATATGTACAGAGACATTTCGTTTTGGTGTAAACATAAACTCTATTGAGTTTTACCGTACACCAATGCCGACGACCTTCGGATAAACACTTAAAATATGTATATTCGGTACCTACGTCGCTACTTATAATGTACAATGTTTACACAATATTAGTATATTACACTATTATTAAATAAAACTATTCTTAATAAAACATAATTTCTAAATGAACTAAAACTAAATAATCCATATGCGGGTAGGTTAGGAAAAACATAAATGCTTAGAACGTAAACAACTTGTGTTGACACTCTCATTCCAATTATTGAGGTCATGATACAGGGTGATTATGTAATTATTTCAATTTAGATTAGGTTGTTTATTTAAGTGAATAGTAGTAGTGAAAAATTTATGTAAATATAGTAAAGAAACAACATGTATTTACTCTAGCGTTACGCATATTTATTAAGTATTTGCTTCAAATAAAAGTCTTTTAATTTCAATTTTATGTTTTTGTGAGTAATGATGTCTCTAAGAGATTTAGGTAGTTGATTGATTAGGTTGGGTATAGCATAGTTTAGTGTTCTTTTTCCATATAGGTTATTATAATTTGGTAATTGTAATTTTGATTTGTCACTCCTACGAGCTGAATGATATATTTTCTCTAATTTTTTGAGGTTTTCGCTAAAATAATGTTCAGTTAGTAACAACTGTTCAGTTTTCTCGTGAATAGGTATTATTTTGCAAAATGCAAATAATTTTCGGTAATCTGCTTTATACTTTATTTTTGTTTTATATGGAACAATTTGTTTTAGAATTCGCAACTGGAGTGAAAATATACGATCAAGGTGGGTTTTGAATGTCCTTCCATAACTTGATAACCCATAATGTATAATAGATTCTGCCAATGATTTATAGAGTAATAAGAGTGTTTTATACGGTATTTTACATTTAATTAACGAAAATTTTGCTAGTATTCCTCTTAGCCTATCACATACACGATTAATATGCTCTTTCCAGTTTAGTCGATCGTCTATTACAAGACCAAGATACGTGTTAGATCTATGGGCTCACATGTGCAGGGAGTTGGATCGTCGTTCTTTTGAGCATGCAGGCAAAGATGAGTGTGCGCTATTAACTTTGGTATAACATCACTTGGTATAACTTAATAATAACTTGTTTGCAGGTTTGTGTTCTGAGTCTACTTGGGTGAATTGGCACTTGTCCGTCCGTCCGTCCGTCCGTCCGTCTGTCAGAGCATTATAACTTCTGACAAATGTACTACGTAAATAAATGGCTGCGGTGTAATGCTGGTAAGTAGTTTTTATTTTGACACCATTATTGTGACACCATTCAATTCAAATTCCTTTTTTTTTTGCGAACTCTCATTTGTTTGTTTCTCGTTTGGCTGTTACACCATTAAAGATTTGAATCTAAATATATGCAACGAAATGGTGACTGACTGACTGACTGATCTATCATCGCACAGCTCAAACCACTGGACGGATCGGGCTGAAATTTGGCATGCAAAAAGCTATTATGACGTAGACGTCCGCTAAAAAAGGATTTTTGAAAATTCAACCCCTAAGGGGGTAAAATAGGGGGTTGACATTTGTGTAGTCTACGTGGACGAAGTCGCGGGCAAAGCTAGTTATTCATATTCGTACATTGTAGTTATAGAAGTAACTGACATTTACGTAATTCATACTACCTACTCCAAGTTGCCATTGTAATTAGTTCTCATAATGCTAAACCACACTTGGTCAGCATGGTGATCCATGGCCTACATTTTTCTCACTCTGAGAGGAGCTCGAGCTAAGTAGTGGGCCGGCGATGAGTTGAGATGGTGATTAACTATTTACGCAGCAGCCCACAATTCAGTGCAATATTTGTTGCATGAATAAAACACTTGATTTAATTGTATAAAAATGCATACTTAATGTTGCTCTGCAATAAATAAACTTAATTTAATTGTGTAGTAAAACGTCATTGAATTGTGTAGTAGGTAATGCCCAATTAATGTTGTTCTGAAATAAAAAACTTCATTTCATTGAATAGTAATGCCCAATTGATGTTGCACTGAAATAAAAAATTAATTTAATTGTATAATAATGGCCAATTAACATTTGTCCTCCGTTGTTGCAGCGCCGCGCGCGTCGTGCACGGGCGGCGCGCCAAACAACCTGCCGCCGCTCAGCTTCCACGCGGTGCACGGCGAGAACGTGCGCGTGTCCCGCGACGGGGCCACGGCGCGCCGCGTCGAGTCCTTCTGCGAGGGCGTCGCGTTCAGCGCGCGGCCCGTGCGCGTCAACGAGAAGGTGGGTCCACTCCACCGTCCGTGTGACGACTGACGAGCGACCCGGCCCTGGACAGTGGACACGGCCACACCAAAAGCGATTTCATTTAATAAACGCTAATAATAGATTAATCACTCATGTTATAGCAGATAGCTGCACTTTTGGTGACTATCGCTAGAAAAGCTGATTCAGTATTAGGTGGGTGCTACGCTCTCCACTGATGATGATAGAGAAGGTCTTCCCGCATGAAGATGGATCATACGATCTAATAATTTCTAATAATTATTTACAGAAGTTTATCACGTCTTTGAGAGGTGATATCTAGAGAAGGGCCCGATGAATAGCGTCAGTTTTTATACTGTTTACATACGTACTGCGCATACTTTAATACTGAGAATCTAGTCTAGCCAAGAATCAGCCTTTCTAGTTATGGTTCATTTTTGGTAACCATAATACGTCTTTGAGCGGCCATATCTAGTGAAAGGTCCATCAGCACGCTGCCAGAGCTTTTCTATCGTAATCAGTGTGTTCACTCACCACACTAAATAACACTGCACAACACTGTTTGATATAAACTTTATTATGATTTTTTTTTTTTTTTTTCGGATGGAGTATGCTGCATAGGCCCTACTGGCCGCTACAGCGTCACCGGGGGGTTGGGCGAGCGCTAGGCGTCGCCGAGAAAAGAGCCCTAGGGCTCGAAGACATCGGGGGGGGCAACGCCTTCCTAAGGGCGCCTCATGTGAGACTCGAACCTCGGCTTAGGATGACGTTGGGACGAAAGGGAGGTCGGTTGAACTAGATTAGTTCGCACGTCCCCGAGGCCGTGGGTTAAGACCACGTCCGGGTGACGTAAGATATCGGGGTCCTCGTCTCCGCCGGCGAAGACGCTGTGTTAGGCTGGTGTTTGTGTGTGGCCCTATGTAGGGAGCATTGTCGGTAGTGATTTGGTCATCGGGGTCGTTAAGGACGTGTTTGGGACGTCTTTTGTCTGGTGGGTCATTTCGGTCAGGGATGTATGATGCGGTCTGGACTACAAGAGGGTTGGGATGTCTGACTGCCTTTTCAAAATAATTTTTTGGAGAGCTGCTTGAAGTATTGAGCTATAGTGGGGAGTTCGAGATCCCTATGGAGGTCTACGTTGCGAACGAACCACGGGCTACCCGTGGCCATACGCATGAATTTGTTTTGGAGGACTTGGAGACTGTTAAATCGGGAATGTTTATTATGAGACATTACGATTTCCTATATAAAATAAGCACTATGAAATGATAGCGCGAGACAAAGTACATGTGGTGCCATCTATGAAGCACCAAGTAAACTAAATTAACTTAGACACAAACACAGTGGAGAGCCGTATAACCAGCCTTCCTGGCGATAGTTGCCAAAATTAACCTCGGGTTAATTTGTATAGACTTTGAGAATGCCTGACAGATAGATCAACGTAATCCATGCTATTATGTATTATAAATGCGAAAGTATATGCGTCTGGCTGCTTTCCCAGCTCATCTTCATTAAGGAGTTCCCGTGGGAATCAAAAACCTCAATTCATGCGGACGAAATCGCGGGCACCGTCTACAAGCTCATTACAGCTGAATCTAAAAACTGAATCTAAAAATCTAAAAATTTTGCACGGAGATTATCATTACAACAAATATCCCCATAAAAATGGATTTTCAGACATTAAAGAGACAGCTTCTAGGCAGACGCGTCCTTCTTCTTCTTAACCCACATCGTCACTTTGTATCTTGAGTGACTGTGGTCAAGCGTGTATCTATAATGAATCAGGCCATTCATCATTATATCAAGTTTGAACCAAGTTAATCAAGAACTCGTAGTAAAATCGCCCGCTGAATGTTCCATTTGCAATTCACTAATCAATCAATTTCCATTCCAGGTGTGCATCCGCTTCGTGGAGATATCAAACAGCTGGAGCGGCGTCATTCGCTTCGGCTTCACCACCAACGACCCCACGACCCTCGCGCATGCGCTGCCCAAATACGCCTGTCCAGACCTGACCAACAAACCGGGGAACTGGGTGAAAGCGCTCGGAGAGAGATTCTGCGAGAAAGACAATATCCTGTACTACTATGTGAATTCAGCTGGAGACGTCCACTTCGGTATTAACGATGAAGATAAAGGCTTGTTATTCACCGGCGTGGACACGCGGAGTCCGCTGTGGGCGCTCGTAGACGTGTACGGCAACTGCACAGCGGTCCAGTTCGCTGACCCGAGAGCGCGGAACCAAGTCAGGCGATGCACCCAAAGCCCTGTGGCCGAAGAAGACAGATTGGTCGGCGGGATGAGGTCACTGTGCGTCGAGGATCCGCTGCCCCCGCCCAGATACCAGAACCCTCTAGTGCCTCTGAGCTTACACAGAACTAGAGGGCGCAACGTCAACTTCGTCAACGAAAGAGGCGTAGCGTCCAGGGCGGAGACGGAATTCTGTCAAGGATACGTTTTCACCGCTCGCCCGATGCGTCCGGGCCAAACCATAGTCGTCCGAATCCTTTCGACCGAAACCGCGTACGCCGGCAGTTTAGCTATAGGGCTGACGTCGTGCGACCCGGCGACTCTGAGGCAGTGCGACTTGCCCGACGACGCGGAGCAGCTGCTGGACCGTCCGGAGTACTGGGTGGTGAGGCGAGACGCCGCCAACGGACTGAGGAGAGGGGACGAGTTGGCCGTCACCCTGACTCTGGACGGGGAGGTCCGCGTGAGCAGGAACGGGTCGAGTCCGCTCACCGTGATGCACGTGGACCACACGCTGAGGCTGTGGGCGTTCGTGGACATATACGGCGCTACGCAGGAGGTGCGCATGCTGAGCTCGCAAGCGCTCGCGGCGCTGACGCCGCCGCAGCAGCTGCGCGTGCTGGCGAGCTCGGCAGCGCTGCCGGCGGCTGGCGGGGGCGGGGGCGGGGGCGGCACGGGGCTCGTCGTCAGTCTGCCGCCGCCGGGCGCGCAGAGCGCCGCCGGACACCAGCCGGGGCTGACGCTGGCGAGCGCGCACTGCATTGAGGTGAGCTTTGCCGATTGATGCATTTGAAATTCATACTAATATTATTAAAAGGTAACGTTTGTGAGGTTGTAGGCGGTAATCTCTGGATCTACTGAACTGATTTTGAAAATTCTGGTACCAATACAAAGCCACATTATTTGTGAGTGTCCCCTAAAAATTAGAGATTTCGCGGAGGAATTTAAAAAACTTCACACCGACGAAGTCGCGGGCATCTGCTAGTTAAACTATAACATAAAGTGGGATAACTTTTTGTATTTGTTTTGAGCGGTTTTAGTGTAAAATTTTGTATTGAAAAGGTGGCGGGCTCTAAGATGGTGGTTTAAAATTCTCGTGCCTCGCAGTCTCGGAGAACACGTAAATTTGTCGCTCCGGCGTTTGATCTCTCTCCAGTTAAATCATATCACCGTCTCATTGTGATGAATCCAAAGTAATTGCAATATAATGTCAATAGATATAGTTCGTATTGCAATATTGACACCCCGGTGGGGCGCAGCAAGTCATGTAGTAGCTATGGGTTATCGTACCGGAACGCTAAATCGCTTAGTGGCGCCTTTGCCGGTAAGGTGATAACTAGCCACGGCCGAAGCCTCCCACCAGGCCAGACCAGGGAAAATTCAGAAATTATTTAAAAAAAAACCACTAGGGGGAAATCTTCATAAGACACCTGGCTCCTTGTGGTGAAAACCAGGTTATGTGAGATTTTTACTCACTAAAACCCCCTCGGTGGGCATCCTACGCGTCAGTAATATTTATTTAACAGTCTGTTATCTCGTTCGGCAGCCGATCCAGGCGTCATCGCAGATCTGCCTGTCGGGTCTCCAGCAGCTCGCCCCTCAGTCGTCGTGCTCATCGCAGCAATTCCGCAGACCGGAGCACTGCCCCTCCACCAGCCAGAGCTCCTGCAACGAGCAGCTCACCCTGCCCAATGGACACGCGGACCCCAGGGAACCCCCGAGGGAACCCTCGAGGCTAGAGCGCGCCCCCAACAACCCGACCGCTTCGCGCCCCATCCCCTCCACGTCCCATCACAGCCAACCCCTCTACACCGTCGTGGGCGAGGGAGCCCCCGCCAAGGGGTCGGGCGCGGAGTGCACCATATGCTACGAGAACCCCATAGACAGCGTGCTGTACATGTGCGGACACATGTGCATGTGCTACCGGTGCGCCGTGCAACAGTGGAGGGGCAAGGGGGGGGGACAGTGCCCGCTGTGCAGGGCGCAGATCAAGGACGTCATCCGGACGTACAAGTCCTGAGGAGAGCTCGCGAGCCGCGGGCGTCGGCCGCTCGAACTGTCGCTGTCAGAGTTGACACTGACGTTTGGAGTTCAGAAATTGTGTTAAAAGTTCAGAAATCGAGTTGTTTTGACGTTTAAAGTTGAGATTTTTTTGCATTATCTATTTTTTTGGAGTGAAACTTCTTACGCACGCTCGACTTGAGGAGTGAGCTGGTGAATGCGTGACGAGAGCGTTACGAAAAGTGCGATCGGGCGAGGCGAACGTAAGATGAGAGGGAGATATAAGTCGTCTAAAGCACACTCGTTTTTTTGGACCAATTTGTAACAATATTACTCAAAATAACAGTTGGATGTCATCTACCTTGACGTTCCTGAAATGAGGATTATAATATATAAAACACGAAAGTCAGCAATAATGCAACAATATGGCCCCTGTGGTTTCGTATATCTTTGAACTGTCACTGTCTAAATCGATTTAGTAACGTTCTAAGTTTATTTGTTTGGGAAACGAAATAATTTTATTGTATAATAGTGAAACTTGAATCAAGTCTGGAGGTCCTAATATCTATTATATTGGAATTTGTGTGGTTTTTGAATTGTTACTTTAGAGTTTAGACACTGACAGTAATCGTTTCGTTTATAATTTACAGCTTTCTCATGTTCTATCGCGGTAACTTTGTCAGTAATTGAAACCAGTCAAATCTTTCAACGTGGTGTCATTTTTGACAGTGACAGTAGCGGCTTCGTTCTGAAATCGCAGACGGGCGGATGTTACTCGACTGAAAGGTTTAAAACTTAATGCTTAAGATTATAAATATGCCAAAAATACGTTCGTAAAAACGGAATTTGACGTGAAATAATATAATAATAGAAGTCCCCAAATAAAGGTTTGTAAATATATCATTAATAGTAGGTAATTGTAATCGTATTTAAAATTAATTATTATTTTCTGTACAAATAAATGCGCCACCATTAAATTTAGTTTTGACATTAATATAATTGGATAAAACTGTTTGCTTTAATACAGTAATCGCCGCAAGCAACCCATTCTTCAGTCTCTAATTCATATGATGTTTAAAGGTCGTACCCTTTCCATTAATCAAATGGTTTTGGAGTTGTGTCCTAAAATTCCCAGATGTTTCCGAATTTGAACTATTTTTCAAGACAATAATATTCTGTATGAGTTGCTACACAAATGGCTATTTGGTTGTGATCTGTCGTTCCATACTGAACTGTCATGTTGCAAGTTATTGTGCTTGCTTGCTTGACAGCTTTCTAATACTAAAATCTTAAGTAATATGAAAATTTAACGTATGCAGTTATTAATTTATTTATTTCTTTGACTTTGAAAGTGCGATTTTGTAGAATGAATTGCGTGCGGAACTTACTGTAATGTGCGTGCAGCATTATTTGGGCTGTTGAATGTAGGGTTATTATTAATATAATTACTGTGTAGTGTAACATATTTAATATAATATTATGTACTAATTAATATATTAAATGCGTCGTATGATAGATTGTGTACTCAAAGATTGAAGATTGCTCTGAATTTAATTTATAAATAAATAACATCTTTTATTGTGTGGGAAAAATATTTTCTGATTTATTTCTTTTTTATCTCCGTAGTGCTATTTCATTGACAAATTGTGAGGAAATGTCAGAAAATAATTTTACTTAAGGAATACAAATTATTACTTACAAAGACATCTCTGATTAATGTAATTTAAATAATGTGTTTTTGTGTCTTCAAGTTTCTTTTGTGAACAATATTTGTCACCAAAGTTAGCGGCAATATGTCAATTTTTAATGTTAAACCAGAATAAAGACATTCCGCTAGGGGCGTAATGAAATGATCATTTACTATATCAGGTTTTTCATACTTGAATGACAAGTTTTCACGAAAAAATTAAGAGCCAAAAGTAATCTGTATTGGAGTTGGATTGATCTGTCAACTTGTGCGTGGACTGAGTCATTTTTTTGACAGATTACGCTTCAAATTTGACTTTTTACGCCAACTTTTTTGACAGATGTGAAAGTAAACTTATATACATAGGTTCATGATTCTTGACATATTATCTGTAAATTGTTGACGTAATTTTGACAGTATTTATTTTGACAGAAAAAGACGCGAGGCTATAGACCGTGTAGTGTTGCTACGAGCTAGGCATTTGACTAAGCGATAGGATTCCTAAGATTAGACACTGTAGAAATATAATATTATAACTTATAGGATGGGTCGCGAGATTTTATCCCACTTCTGATGTTGGCAGACATTTGTCTTATATACTTTCAAATAAAAAGAGATCTGTCACTCATATAATAAATTTTGAATTGTTGATAATATGCTAGTTTTCTTATATTTTACAGCAGACAAGACAAAAAAGAATGCTTATATCATATCATCTTGTGATCCATTCTATATGTGTATAAAAATGTAATTATACTGCAAAAACAATATTATGTACGTCCAAGTAGAAGAATTATTATCATACGGTGATAGTTTAAACTTAATGCATTTAATTTAATGTATTTTTTTCTATGACGTGAAGTGTGACCAACGATGTCAAAATACTTATAGGGTGTATAACTTTATTTAGTTTGTGTAATTAAATTATGTATCGTTCATATACTTAGCAAAAACAATCTTAAATTGTATGTAAATTGAATTGACCTATTTGACATTAAACATTGACCTATTTGATGATTAATCGTACTGGTATGTTAAATAGCTTTCCAAAACAGTGCTAGAACACAAAATATATAAAATTAATATGTATTTCCTCGTTTCTCATACTTCACTTTGTTACCAGATCGTGGGAGTTCCTATCATTACTTCCTATCATTTCCTATCATTATTTTTTACGATTTTCCATTCAAATATAACCTAAATATTATTATACTTATTATAATCTAATATGTATATCCTTTGTATACCCATTTAGTATGGACTTTGCGAATTATATAAAAAACTGATTTTGTAGAAATATCTCCTTTAAATTCCTCTAAATTGTGAGTGAATAGGCATCTTCTAAGCAACCACTTGCAAAGAGGTTTGATTGCAGCCAAGCCCACAAATTAAAAAAAAACATTTTTTTTAAAGATATATTAAAAAAAAGTTTAAATTTAATAACAGTATTATACCTACATAGAAAGTGATGTTTTGGATGTAATATTTTTCAAAATGATCGGATATTTAGTGAAATTCGGCCCGTAGCTGACGTGCTATGGCGCTGTGTTGCCACGACTAAATATCGCGCATCGAATTAGGGGAAAAATATTACACAAGCAAGTATGTCAAATGATTTTTCATGTAAGTAATAATATTTTAGTAACAATAGCTCAGTCTATGCTATATTTATAAAACAATAATTTGTAACCTATTAATCCTAGTAACCAATTTTGAATTTAAGATATTAATGTAATCAATTCCTTTATAATTGCTCAACCTTCTTTTCTTTAATGAAGACCTTAGATACGCATATCAAATTACTCTTACATATCTCTCGGTGAGCCACGACTTTTTCGAATAAGCGACCACATGCTTTTCTGTCCCGCTTGTGCGCCTAGGTGGTGGCCCAACGTTTAATATAAAAATTGCATTTTTCTATTTTAATCATTCCTTTTTAGAAGATTTTTAAGATTGATTTAGTGATTACCAATTTTTGTGTACCAAACTTTTGCAGCCAGTTTCTTATTGTATTTTGTTTATTATGTATTATTTAATTGTTAATTTTAAGTATCTGTTTTATTTTTAACACGCTCACTGCGGCAAAAATCCTTAAAACTTTCATCTGGTGCGGTGGCGGTCCAAATATGCATCCATCGACCTTTTCTACAGTGCGTATCAATCCTTTTTGACCTGACACCGCGAGGAAAGATTAAAGAGCTATAACTTTGCGAATATGTGGTGTATAATAATTTTTTTTATACTGCTAAAATGATCATTAACCCCATTTGTTTACATTCGCTTCGCCCCTGAATCTGAATACCAGGAAATGAGAAATCAACCAAGGAAAATGTCAGGTCGGAAACGACCGATATCGCACTAGAAAGTATTTTTCATAGTGATGGGACAGACAAAAATATTTGGGTTATCGAAAATAAAACAGAATTATTGTAAAAGAAATAAAAAGTATGTATTAAACGAATCACATGAGCCAGACAAGAACAGTGAACTTATATGTGTCTTTCTTTATAGCACTGCACGCAAAGAGATTGATTGCATTTGTTGCAATATGTTTTAATTTTCTTAACTTTCTTTTTCGCTTCCTTGCAATCTAAATTTAGACGCAGCTTTTCATAACACCGCGCACAATTTCTTCTCTTTGGACCTTTTTCGAGGACATGTCCACTACTTTTGATTTGTCCCTGATTTTCTGAAATGTAAAGCTTTTGTTAATTGCGTGTGATTTCCCGTATGAGTTCATGGTTTCATGCCCCACTCAGCAGTAAAGTATGTGAATATGGGTAATTTACAGTTAACAACTAATATAATTAATGATGAAACATCACAACAACTCATATTATGTCCCATTGCTGGGCACGGGTCTCCCCAATAAAATCCATTACAGATCTTGGGGGAATCGGCATAATCACCAAGCTTGCCAGGCGGATTGGTGATCGTATTAAGTTGGTAAAGTACTCAGAATTCAGACTCAATTGAGTTATTTAACCGGTTTATTTTTCTTTTACATTTGCGTTGCGCCATACTTAAATACCTGTCGATAAAATAACGATACGCACGCGTACGGTCATGTAGAGAGCACAACACTGACTGGTGACTCGACGCTTGCGCGCGCGCTCCTTACGGCAACAGGTCGGCACCGGTCATATACCACAATAGGCCCGCCGCCGCAAGGAGCGATGTTTTTTACCGTCAGTGCGATGGTGGTCGAAAAGAGCCCGCCACGATGTTTTAATGCCAAATATCTACATTTGACACCACGAGCCGAAATCTATATTTGTCTCTGTCTAACTCCTACAAATACCTAAGATAATCGTTCCGCACCAGCGAGCAAGATGTAGTTTTTACCGTACGCACAGGCGGTAAGCACCGTGGCGGGCCGATTCTGTGTGATCCGCAGCTGAACGTGTTAATCTGTAAAACTCGTAATTTAAAAAAATGATTATTGTATTGGGAATATTTGCACTGAATCTGGGTAACTTTGTATCCCGTATGTTTTTTGATACACTAATTACATAGGAGGACTTTATACACATTTATTTTTATTGACTAATGATTTTAAGAATTCGTTGATTTAAAAGAAAAACATTTTTGCAAAATTTCCTTGATTCAGTTTATGTAGATAATAATAATGTATTTATTTCAATATCTATAGTTTTAAGCACTTTTTTTATTACGGCTCTGGTTTCTAGCCTGTAGAGCACTATTATACCAAAACAGTGTGACCAGTAAATAAAGAAAAGGAACGATGTCCAAATCACTAAAAATGTAAAAGTAAAAGTTCCTTTCAAAAGCATGAGAACGCATTTTGAAAGGATCTTTTATTTTCCGTCACATCTATTTTGAGAGTAAGTATCAAATTTTTTAATTTGTGATAAATCATTAATTTTATGTTTTGGTGATGATTATATTACTTTTTATTTGTTTTGATTTGGTCCGCATGTACATGTATATCGTTGTCATCTAGTCGTTAATTTATTTTTTTGATTTAAAAAATACCTTGATTTGAATACGATGTTGGGAGTTTAGCAGTTTTGAATTAAAATGGTTATTATCGAACAAGTTGTGTTTTTTTTGCATTTCAATCTCTTAAATCCATTGAATAATAACTTATGCTAGAAACTACATAATATATAGTCTACTATAGTTTACAAGTCTACTATAGTGCACACTGCACACCACACGGCCCACCAGTGCAACCGAGTTTGACGAACTTTGGAACAGAGGTGGGCCTCTTTCCGCCGATAAACGGAATTTGGTATTTGACAAGTCAAATCAGCAACTTTTTTCAAACATCAAAACGCGTGCTTGTGGGATAGGGAAATTTTGAACTGACGTCAACAAAGTTCGACGCACTTTTTTACTTTAATTGTGTACACTTCACGACTTAGAAGGGTGTACTAATTAATGAAACACTGGTTCACTTCCATAGGTTCGTCTATTTATCAAAACATGCCGTTTACTTATACTAACTGACAATCACCATTCGTTAGCACGATTTAATTGCGTACAGCGCCATCTATTGTCAGGCCTGTACATGCCGCCCACCATGAACCGACAGGTTCATTTTGTAAACAGTAATAATAACAAATCTAAACAATTGTGAACTTTGAATAATTACATAGCTAACAATAATAACTTAAAAGGCTAAACAATAAAAAAAAATACTACACGAAACTATTTGCTTAACTTAAGGTCTTACCGGTAAAATACAAATTTTTGAAACTGGCCTTTTAATGATAGTGCCCTTGCACCTTAAACTTACAACACGTGTAACATTGTCCGAACCAGTATGCTTGTCAACGATTACACCGTACAACCATCTAGCTGGAGGAAGATTTTCTTCCTTAACTAGAACCACGTCACCAATTTTAGGTTCAAGAGAATGACGATTCCAGCGATAACGGTGCAGAAACTGAGTGAGGTTTTCATTTGACCATCGTCGCCAGAAGTCTTGCGTCATTCTTTGAATGAGTTGCCATCTACGAAGACTACTGATGGTCGACTTCTCATAATTGGCATCCGGGATAAGTAAGAGCGGCTCTCCTACAAGAAAATGTCCGGGTGTCAATGGGTATGGATCCTGTGCATCATTACTCAACGTAGTCATTGGTCTCGAGTTGAGACAAGCCTCAATTTGAGCTAGGACTGTACTCATTTCCTCACGTGACCTCGCCTGGCCACCATGCGCTTAAACGCGGCCAGAAATCCCTCAGAGGTCATGTCAGTTACAGCTTCAAGATGAATGGCTCTAGTAGCCATGCATATAAAAAGGCAAATATACCCTTTGATTGAGCGATGACCTCTACCCTTTGAAGTTCTAATAGCGACAGGTCCTGCATAATCTACTCCGCTTTGTCGGAAAGGTCTACCAGCGGTCACACGAGACGGTGGCAACTGACCCATGATGGGTTGATTAAATGATGCAGCATGACGTATACATGTAACGCATTTACGAACATGTGACTTGACTAAGTTCTTGGCGTCAACTATCCAATACTTTGACCTAATATAATTCAGCATCAGCTGAGGTCCTCCGTGCAATGTTCTTTCGTGGGCATCAGCGACGAGAAGCCTTGCAAAATGTGAGCCGCGTGGAATTATGATGGGATGCTTTCTATCTTCGCTTAACTCAGTATTTTGCAACCGTCCTCCTATTCGGATCAAACCTTCACTGTCTAAAAATGGGTTGAGAGAATTGAGTTTGCCTTTCTTTGTGTCAGATTTGGAGATACCTTCAATATCGAAGGACTCTCTTTGAAAGTATCTGATACAAACCTTCAATGCCTCTTCCAACTCTTGACCCGTTAGGTAAGAGTTGAAAGCGGTGCTTCGGGATCTCAACCACGTTACGAATCTCCTCATGTAAGCAACAGCTCTGACAAGTTTTCGAAGCGTGGAGTATCTGGTAAAGAATTCCTCGTGCAGCTCCACCTTCTGTATAGCATGGCAAATCCTTTTGCTTCTTTCTTCCAATTTGGTATCTTGGCATTTTTCATGTGGACTGTAATTTATTTTAACTTCACTAAGCCAAGAGGGACCATCCTTCCACAAAGTTAAATTTTCATAGTCTTTGACACCTCTGGATGCGCAATCGGCAGGGTTATCCTTTGACCGAACATGTGCCCATTGATGCCGATCCAAAGCTGTCAAAATGTCTGAAACACGATTGGCAACAAAGGTTTTCCATTTACTTGGGTGACTGCTGAGCCACGCAAGCACAACGGAAGAGTCAGTCCAAGCATGGATTCTTTCCTTGGGAATCTCCAACGTCTCCGAAACTTCCAACAGCAACTTGGCGAGAAGCTGCGTTCCGCACAGCTCCAAGCGTGGGATGGAGACTTGTTTGATTGGCGATACCTTGGTCTTGGACGTGACTAGATTCACATGTACTCCATGATTTTTATCTATAATGCGGACGTATATCACTGCAGCATAGGCATCGTTCGACGCATCACTAAATCCGTGCAGCTCTACTTCTTTATCGTCAGCACTTGTGTGAATCCACCGAGGGATACGGAAATTTGTCAGCCGTGTAAGATCAGACCGGTAAGTGAGCCAATCCTGTAACAATTGGGGAGGCAGTTCTTGATCCCAATCAATGCCTGACATCCAAAGTTTTTGGATAAAAATCTTTGAGGTTATTATCGTTGGAGCGATCCAACCTAAAATCAAAAAAAATCAAAATCAAATATTTTTTATTCAAATAAACTTTTACAAGTACTTTTGAATCGTCAAGTGAATCTACCACTGGTTCGGAATGCCATTCCTACCGAGAAGAACCAGCAAGAAACTCGGTGGTTGCTCTTTTTAAATAATTCATTTACAATTACTATATCAATGTGTACACAAGTAACCGCTGTCCCCAGCATTGCTGGAGCGATCAAATCCATGCTCCTCTATCATTTACATAATCTTCAACAGTATAATAAGCTTTTTTCAGGAGCATACTTTTAATGGATTTCTTAAATTTGTTTATTCAATTCATGTCAAAGACGGGCAGACAGAAAGTAGCCCCATTCCCGCCGGTGGCACCCGTTCACGAGCATGACGCATGATCCAGCCATTGCTTCGCTCGACCATATTTGAGGGAACGTAACAACCCGCACCACACGACACCACCACAGAAATGTTTAAAGAGAGCGTGACATACTCAGTCTAACCGACTCCAGCCCGACCACGCAGCCGAGGCCGGCCGCACCGGAGCCGGTGCCGACGCCGGAATCGGAAAAAAAAAAATCATGGAGATCACGCGCACCGCTTTCTCCGCGCTGGAGGCCACGTACAGGGCCATGCTACGCGGAGAAGAGCCCTCCGAGTGCATGATGGCTGGAGTGAGGATCCTGGCCACTATCGTGCCCGAGAAACCACCTCCCAGTGGGGAAATAATCCGTAGGCGAATGTAGACGCCGACCCAATGACCGCGTCGTATCCACGGCGCGCGGAAGACCCCATCCGCAGGGGGCAAATCGCCCCGAACGGATTTCCCCACACCCGTGAAGGTGTGTGCGAAGACCATGGAGATAAGTAATTGATAGTGATTATTTAAAAAAAGCAATCGTTACAAAATTTTTGGTAAAAACACCCTTATTGGTGTTTCATATGTATATCATAATCATATCATATAATATTTAGGAGTGTGGGTAATATCGCTTTTCCTGAATATCGAATCGAAACTATATAATATACTAGCTGATGCCCCCGACTTCGTTCGCGTGGTTAAAGTTTTTGATTCCCGCGGGAACTCCTTAATTTTCCGGGATAAAAAGTAGCCCATGTAGTAGTCGCGGTGTCGGCGTGGCCAATAAAACGCTTGTTAGGACTACCACTATTATATTAAAGATAAGTATGTACAGAAAGGAAGGAAACACAATTTAAATTAAAGACTATGAGCTAACAGTGATGAGAAAGACTTTTACGATCTATAATAAGTAGGTACGCGCCTAGCGTTCGACCACAAGGCGAGCGCGGACCTCTCGTCGCGACAGCGGTTAGGTAGCCACTGAGTAATTAAATCTATATAGCCGTTAGGCGCGCGCGCATGGCGTGATCGTGACGTCACACGGGCCGACTTCACAATAGGTATTGACAGGCGGACGCATGTACCGATGAGAGCGCGCGGCGCGCGGCATAGAAATAGGTAAATATAATTAATTTGTATATCTGTATGTATGTATGTGTTTTATAAATATTATTACGTATATATTAAATATTAGGTAAGTATATATTGTATTAAAAGTGTGTAGCGTGTGTGAATGAGTGTATGAGTGGAGCGTCCCCACATCACTCCCCCCCGGAGGCCGTACTTACGGACGATAAAAATCCGGGAACTTGACTTGTCTACCGTACCTTGTTGTTCGAGGTATCTCTGTGTCGCTATTTGTGACTTTGGGAGCGGGGCTAGCTTCTCTGCGTATAGTAACGTTAGGCGGATCGGTATTTAGTATATAGGCCGGTTTCAAGCGGTCTATAGAAACGGTCACCTCTTTGCCTTTTACCCTAACTTTGAATACCTTGTCGCCTCTCTCAGTCACTTCATGCGGACCGGAGTATGCAGGATGGAATGTACTTCTCAACGCGTCTTCTCGTATGAATACGTGGCTGGAAGTAGCGAGATCCTTATAAACAAATGTTTTGTTTTTGCTATGGCGTGAAGCTGGACAAGGTCGTAGACGTTCGCAAAATGAACGCATTCTGGCAGTGAAGTCTGTAATGTCAGTTGTGGTATGAGTGTTTGATTCGAAGAACTCACCTGGAAGTCGTAAAGGCTCTCCATAGACGAGTTCTGCTGAGGAACACTGTAGGTCAGCTTTGAAGGTACTCCGAATGCCTAATAGCACGAGCGGTAAGGATTCTGTCCAATTACTATCAGCGTGGCATGTGATAGCTGTTTTTAGCTGCCGATGGAATCTTTCCACTAGGCCGTTGCAAGCGGGGTGGTAAGCCGTGGTGTGCCGGTGATTGAATCCAGCAATCTTGGACAAGTAGCTGAATAATTCCGACTGGAACTGGCTACCTCGATCCGTGATGACATCAGCTGGACTGCCGTAACGGGCGATCCAGCCTGACAGCAGTGCCTTGGCTACGGTTTCAGCAGTGATGTCTGGTATAGGGATGACTTCTGGCCATCTTGTGAAGCGGTCCACTGCTGTTAGGCAGTAGCGAAAACCGTTGGAGTAAGGCAGTGGTCCGATGAGGTCGATGTGCACGAAGGAAAACCTGGCTCGAGGTAGTTCGAATGTGCCTAGAGGTGCTGACACATGGCGATGAACCTTGGAGCGCTGGCAGGATAAGCACGTGCGTGACCAGTCTCGACAGTCTTTTCTGATGGCGGGCCAAACGAAACGCTGCGCTATGAGTTTAGCGGTGGCGTTTGCACCAGGATGGCTTAGGCCATGAAGGCTGTCGAAGACCTGCTTGCGTAATGGAGATGGAACGAATGGTCTAGGTGTATCCGTACTCACGTCGCAGAATAATTCGACGCCGCTGCTGGGATCCTTCAGTTTGACGAAGCGGAGAGAAGACTCGTCGCTGAGGAGCTGTGAAAGTTCGGTATCCTCTGATTGAGCTTTGGCGAGTGCTTCGAGTTCGACTGGATGTTGAACTTCGTCCACGCGAGACAGCGTATCTGCGACGACGTTATCTTTTCCGGATATGTGGCGGATATCGCTGGTAAATTGGGATATAAAATCGAGGTGCCTATACTGACGCGGTGAGCAGTTATTCTGCCGAGTGTGAAATGCATAGCATAAAGGTTTATGGTCAGTATAGACTACAAAGTGTCGCGCCTCGAGCATATGGCGGAAGTATTTTATACCTTCATATATGGCTAATAACTCGCGGTCGTAAGGCGAATACTTCTGTTGCGCAGGGCTGAGTTTTCGCGAGAAGAAAGCGAGGGGTTGCCATGCGTTGTCTTTGTACTGCTGCAGCACAGCACCCAATGCTAAGTCGGAAGCGTCTGTTACGAGGGCGAGCTTGGCTTCGCAATCGGGGTGTGCTAGTAACGCGGCAGTACAAAGACTATTTTTGGAATCCTCGAATGCTTTCAGAGCATCGCCAGTGAGGTCTACCGGATGGGAGGGTTTAGCCGAGCCGGACAATAGGGCATTTAAGGGGCCTTGGATTTTTGCGGCATTGGGTATGAATCGCCTATAAAAATTAATCATGCCCAAAAATCGCCTAAGTGATTTAATTGTTCGCGGCTTCGGGAATTCCTTGATGGCTTGTACTTTGGACTCTAGTGGCTTAGTACCTGCGGCTGAGATGTGATAACCTAGGAATTGAACCTCGGACGCGCCAAAGACACACTTCGAAGTATTAACTAGAACGCCAAATTTTTTCATTCTTTCGAATAGTAGTTCTAAATGTTTTTCGTGTTCTGTGGCATCCCTTGAAAATACTAAAAAGTCGTCTAGGTAACAATAACAGAAGTTAAGTCCACGGGTCATTTCATCAACGAATCTCTGAAAGGTCTGACCTGCGTTTCGGAGTCCAAAGGTCATATAAGGAAATTCGTACAGTCCAAATGGTGTTGTGATCGCTGTTTTGGGGATATCTTCTTTAAACACTGGGATTTGGTTATAGGCCTTAACTAGGTCGATGGTCGAAAATACCTTACATCCCGAAATACCATGGGCGAAATCATGTATATGTTTTATAGGATACTTATCTGGGATAGTACGTGCGTTGAGCTGCCTGTAGTCCCCGCAAGGCCGCCATCCATTATCTTTTTTAGGGGCTAAATGCAGGGGCGACGCCCAGGCGCTCTCAGATGGTCGTGCCGTCCCGTTGCTAAGCATCTGATCGAATTCTTGCTTCGCTATTTTCAATCTGTCCGGAGCTAGCCTGCGGGGAGAACATGATATGGGGGGGCCGGGTGTAGTGCGTATATAGTGTAGTGTATTATGTGTAGTGATGGTAGATGCGCCAGCCGGTCTAGTGATTTGTGGATATTTAGCTAGAATGGAATGGTACCGTGTGTCGCCAGATGGAATTTTCACAGAATTAACATTATTAATATTCTTATCTATAAAAACAATAGTTGATAAAGATGTAGTATTATCAATAAGTCGCTTATTCTTAACATCTACAATTAGGTTATAATGACAAAGAAAATCTACACCAATAATAGCTCTAGTTACATCGGCTACAATAAATTTCCACGAAAAATTCCGGCGTAAATTAAAGTTTAAATTTAAATGTACATACCCATAGGTTTCTATTACACTACCATTTGCCGCGGTCAATTGAAACATCGACTTTGCTCGTCGTTCACGAAACGCGGACCGCGGAAACACACACACATCACTTCCGGTATCCACTAAAAAGTCCACTTTGGTTTCTCGGTCGGTGATAAATAGGCGACCCGGTGATGAGCAGTCGTCGGCCGCCATTACCGACTGCTCTGCTGGTTTTCCGGGAAGTCGCACGGCTTGGTGCATCTCGTCGCCTTCGATCCAAACCTTCTGTGGTACCAACACGTTGAATGCCTAACGGAGTTGGATCTGGAGCGGTTACGGCGCTGGCTGGTGGACCGCTCTCTTCTTCTAGGCTGCCTATTCCGGCGGTTGAGCTGCATGGTTAGGTTTTTGACCGCCTCCTTTAATTCCGCTATCTCCAATGCCATGGACATGCTGCTGGGCTCGGATACGGATCTGTGTGCACAAGCTGCTGCGACGCTACCTGGTGCGGAGATCTCCTGGATGCGGTCTGCCAGGTCTGCCAGCTGTTCCAGGTTTTGGGAGGATTGTGACGCCAAAACTGTCTGTGTGCTTTTTAGGAGACGGTTGCACCATATTGTCCTCAAAAATTCTTCAGGAACGTTTGGTCCTGCTAGGTCACGCAGGTGACGCAAGAATTCTGAAGCCTTTCTGTCACCAATCTCTTCATGCGTCAGCAGCCGTCTTACCTTCTTTTCATGCGAAGCCGAGAGACGCCTGATCAGTTCGCTTTTGATTTTTTCGTACCGGTTCCGAGACGGGGGGTTGACGATTATTTCCTTCACGGCCTTCGCGTGCACGATATCTAGTTTTGTGATGACGTTGTTGAACTTAACGGTGTCTTGTGTGATCCCAAAGTTGTCGAATTGTCCCTCTAATATGGCGAACCAAATTTCAGGGTCATCCGGTGAAAATGGTGGCACCTTTAAATTGCACGTCATGACATCGGGCGCTGATTCCTGTTCGGGATCGTTGGATCTGCGCATTTTCTTTGTGCGTCGGGTTACGCCGTGATGTGGACGTGTAGACTCCCCACTGTCGCTGTTGTTGCTCATCGTAAATAGAGCTTCGTGTCCTTCGTCGGGGTCACCAATGTAGTAGTCGCGGTGTCGGCGTGGCCAATAAAACGCTTGTTAGGACTACCACTATTATATTAAAGATAAGTATGTACAGAAAGGAAGGAAACACAATTTAAATTAAAGACTATGAGCTAACAGTGATGAGAAAGACTTTTACGATCTATAATAAGTAGGTACGCGCCTAGCGTTCGACCACAAGGCGAGCGCGGACCTCTCGTCGCGACAGCGGTTAGGTAGCCACTGAGTAATTAAATCTATATAGCCGTTAGGCGCGCGCGCATGGCGTGATCGTGACGTCACACGGGCCGACTTCACAATAGGTATTGACAGGCGGACGCATGTACCGATGAGAGCGCGCGGCGCGCGGCATAGAAATAGGTAAATATAATTAATTTGTATATCTGTATGTATGTATGTGTTTTATAAATATTATTACGTATATATTAAATATTAGGTAAGTATAT
Source organism: Erebia aethiops (assembly GCA_923060345.2). Lineage (NCBI taxonomy): Eukaryota > Metazoa > Arthropoda > Insecta > Lepidoptera > Nymphalidae > Erebia > Erebia aethiops. Next base: position 899,630 of record CAKLPR020000011.1, read on the forward strand.
ATTGTATTAAAAGTGTGTAGCGTGTGTGAATGAGTGTATGAGTGGAGCGTCCCCACAGCCCATGTCACTCTCCAGGTCCTCAACTATACCCATGCCAAAAGTCACGCCGATCCGTTGCTCCGTTGCGGCGTGATTGAAGGACAAACCAATAATCCAACAAAACAACAAACAAACACACTTTCGCATTTATAATATTATAGTATGAAGTATGATATTGATAGGGTATCGTACAACCCTAAACGTATAAGAATGGATACACGAAACTGGGCTCTAATTCAATGCTGTTATGGTTTATTTTACTTTGAAACCGAGCTTTAACGATTTGATCGGCGATCCTTACATGATTGCACCTCTGACGTGCTGCCCAGTGCCGACTGGCTACTATTGGGTATGGACTGTTATGATGATTAGTGCTACCCGTGCGAAGCCGGGGCGGACCGCTAGTTTACAATATTAGTAAGTAGCAAGTGCAATGGATTCGGTGGGTCGTCACTCGTCGCGCCAGGAGACTTACTGGTAAGTGGTAACAGACTTACAGAGCGCTGCGAAGCACTCAGCAGTTCGAAGCGAAGCAAAGCTTGGAACATCGGCGCAAAGTGGCCCGTCTTTCGGTATTCTACAGGATATATTTCGGAGACTGTGCCTAAGAACTATTCGATCTGGTTCCTCCGTCTGTGGGGACGCTCCACTCATTCACTCATTACACTACACCGTCACCTTTTTATTATCGAACCGCAAGGCATCAACAAAGTCTGCACCCTTACGCACTCGTACGAAGCGATTTGCTTCCTCGTTCCTAATTCGAACCGCTTGGATATGGAACGCCCTTCCGGCTTCCGTTTTCCCCTCCTCTTTTAAGGCGCTGTGAGCTCACGAGATGAAAAAAAAGGCGCGGGGGAGGGGGGGGGTGAAATCGAGCAAGCGCATGTCGCAAAAAATGTTTACTCAACATCGTACCGGAACGCCAAATCGCTTGGCGCAAATACTATTCTTGTGCTGTGGAGTTACGTGACGCAAATATTTATTATGTCTCCATCGCTTGAAGCAGTGTTATTTATAATGTCAGCTTTAACACACCTTTACGTCGCTAAAATAAGAATTATAATACTGACACAAGAGCGTCAACAATATTAAACTAATACTACTTTAAGCGATGGTAGTAAGCCCCCTGTAGTCACCTACCATAAGATGAAGATGAGTCAATCACCGAGTAAATATATTCAGTAGGTAACAGACAAGTCTAGCAATGTGGAGGTGCTTGAAAAAGGGGGTAGACTAGAGAAATGTGAAGTTTAGGGGAAAGGGGGTAAAAGGAAGGCGCCGCATCACAATGAGCCTATCACTTCGGAAAATGTATTAAAATATGATAATTGAATAAGCTCTAGTCTTAGAGATTTTCAATCGCATGAACAAGTTATGGCGGCATAGAAATTTAAATGTCTTGGGTACCGCGGGAAATTAAAAAAACAGCTTGAAAAAATTTAATAAAATTTCAAAAAATAACAATTACATATAAATAACATTATAACTAAAAATAACAATTACATTTATTTAAATTGTAATTGTTATTATTGAATCTAGAGGATTTTAGAAAAAAATGTTGAATGCTCTAAAATTTTACGATTATTATTTGTAACTTATTTTGGTTCACACGATTGGAAATCTCTCTAATAGACTGGTAATTAGATGTACTTTAGCTTTTGTAACTCGTGTTTTGTCCGTGAGATGGCGTCGCGCTCGCTATGAACGATGTCACCACAGCGTATCAAACATACAACAATCTATGCATGCAACTCTTTATAGTGGCTTGACTGGACAAAGTACCCCAAAGCCTTGCCCAAAGCTTAATGGTGGGGTGGAACTGTATGTTCGCTAGGCTGTGACATTGCACGCGCCGATGTTATGGTTATTGAATTTCTAAATCTAATTGTTTTGGTACCTACGTTACATTTTGTTTACTTTCATATTATTATTACGATTATATTGTAAATAAAAATAAAAAAGCTTTGGATTTTAATGAGTTTTGTTTTTACCCTTATTTTATAGAAAGGAGATAAATAGTAGATTGTTATAGTCCAAAAACTTATCTGGCCCAATCTAATCTGAGGTGGCCAAAATTGGCTAATTCTTATGCTTGTTTAGTTTTCGTTTTTATTTTAAACTAGATGATTCCCGCGACTTCGTCCGCGTGGACTAAGATTTTTGATTCCCGCGAAAACTCTTTAATTTTCCGGGATAAAAAGTAGCCTATGTCCTTCCCCGGGATACCATCTACCCCTGTACCAAATTTCAGCAAAATCGGTTAAAAAGATGGGCCGGGAAAGCGTAGCAGACAGACAGACAGAAACACTTTCGCATTTATAATATTATCAAGTATGGATTTCACAGATACCTACTAGCGATGCTTTCACCGGGTCAGATAATTTTAGTCGGACTTTAAACGAGGGGGAAAGTAGCCCATCACAGATCACGGAAACAAGGAGATGTGCTAAGGGGGCGTGTTGCGTGCGAACTCATCAGGCACAAAATAGGCCTGATGGCCGTTTTTGTCTTTAGTCGCATGTCATTCAAAGATTGGTTCACTTCTCTCGGTTTTTAACAAAATGCCGCGTTGTTCAGTGGTTGTTTGTAAAAATTCAAGCTGCAAAGTGAATTACATGAAAGATGGCATCTCATTTCACACGTAAGTACAAATAAATTGTTGTAATTTTCCATTAAAATCAATAAAACATTATTTAGTGGTATCATAATGTAATAGAGTGACAAGTCTATATCTCATTATGAACAAAAACCATTGCTTGCTTAGTAGAAATCTATCAATGAATCGGCCAGTCTTACGACGCAATGGTTAAGTGTTCTTTACCGATTCTTTCACTAGCACGATAGATCAAATTTCGTAGTGCGGCCGCTGTCGGCGTGCGGTGAACTAGAGATGTGACGATGCAGGTACGAGTACAATGCAGTTGTCGATATTTTAGCGACCAAACGATGATCTGTGATACAATAATTAATAGTACCTTAATTATAACTTAGTAAACAATTATTTCTATTTTAACGTTTAAACTATCGTGAGTAAAATTCATTATAACTATATTTTTAGTCATAATTATTACTATTTTTTTTAATGTAAGTACTCGACTTACTTAGCTGACGAAACGTATAAAAAATATACTAGGTGAATTAATATAATGTCAATTTACGTAGATACTCATTACTCATTTATTGATATATTTAATGTCACTCTTTAATATTAATATTTAAGATATCCGAAGGATGCAGAAAGAAAAGAAAAGTGGATAAATACTTTTCATAATCGGTAGTCATTGTCAAAAACCCAAATATTAAGAAATTTAGCATCGATAGATCCATTTTAGTCAATCACTAATTGTATCATATTTGAATTTTGCACAGCACATCGACAACGTTTTACGTTTGTGTGAGTAAGATGCACGGTGATTGAAATTGAACCCTGTTTGGTAAACAATAAAGTGTATATTTGTTCGTGCCTCATGCACTGATCTATCGGTATGCGTGTTGTGAGTGAGACTTCTTGTCTATTGTATTTATTTAGTTGCTTGTATTGGTAGCAGGTAGTAGGGATAGGTAGGGATAAACTGGAGACAGCAGGTTTCAATACAATTTGATACATAGGCATATCTCCTTGTTTCCGTGATTGTTTCCGTGATCTGTGTAGCCCATTCACGCCAGAGGTATTTAGAGGTCTGAGGGTGTGTGGAAGTTGAAGGATCTAACATGAGTGCCCACAAGAATATATAGTATAGTCCGCTGTCCGATAAAATTAATCTGATACGGACCCGTCGCTAGTTTAAAAAAAAATTAGTTCCAATTTTGGCCACTGGGTCATATAAGTATGTTATCTGATTTCTTTAATCTTTGAAACAGTTTCAACCATAGAGTTAGGATAACGTCTTACTGTTTATTTCAACTAAGAATTAAAGTAACTAACTAATTAAGAAGAATAATAAATCTTCTCAATTGAAATTCAGTTTGTCAAACGTGAAAATGGTGAGTAAATGGCCTTATTTCGTAAGTTTTAAATAAAAGAAAGATTAATATTACAGTTTAATTTACATAATAATAATAAATAATAATAATACACAAATTCACTATCAATCCGTAACACATACATTCATATTTAAAAAAACGATTCAATTGAAATTCAATAGTAACGTTAACAATTTAACACACAAAACAATTGGATTATTTAAAAAACAATAAAATAACAGGAATTAAGCAATACTGAATTTATCTAATATAAAATGTTAACATTATGAAAAAAATATAATCACGACTGCCCTGCCATATTGAATTTTTCATAAAATTTACTTATAGCCAATGCCACTTGGGAGGATTTAAGGATTCTAATGATACCCCATACATCCAAATCTGTTCAGGAATTTAGAAGTTATGGTGGAATAAAGAAACTCACATACATACATGAACCCTAAAAACATTACACTCCTTTTTTGGGCAGTCGTGTTAAAAACGGTATTTTGCAATAATTCAGATTTCAAACGACTAATACTCGTACATACCGTCATACCTATCAATGTGGATAAAGGCTGTCTGTCTTACGTGAGCGACAAACGCGACAACGCGACTCGATACGACACTGTCAAACAGTATTAGCCCTTCACGTGACTTACGTTGTCGCTTAGATAAGTTTGTCATTTACTACGGAGTCGTATCGAGCTGCGTCGCTTTCGTCGATCACCCAGACAGGTAACACGGCTAATTAAGAGTCCGCATATCTAAGATACATCTCAACAAGTCTTCTCAAAAAGTTTGAACAAACTCAAAGCAAGGTCCACAGATCTCAGCCTACGAATGCTTCAATGAAGACCCAGCAAGTGTAAGTAAAATAAAAGTAACATTCTAGAACAACCCCCCAAGCCAAGTTACATACGTTTCGTGTCTATTCTCTTTCGCTCGTTTTTGATCGCTTTCGCTAAAGCGTTAACGATTATAGAAAGAGAATAGACACGAAATAGCTATTTATGCAACTGTATCGTAATGAGGGTCATTTTAATTCGAGTACATAGAGTTGCATACAAGATTTTATCTACGACAAGGACGTCTTTATAATTTTTTACTTTGTAAATTAATAAAAAAGTCAAATCAATTGACTGGTTGGGAAAGTGCCAGAACCCAGAGCCGCTAAGCTATAGGTATCCTATTTTTATGAAGCTACCATATCCATATCCATATCGATACAGCTACGACTCATAACGATACAGCTCCCATACAACGAACTGTATTGTTATGAGAAGCAAACACGAAAGAGGGTTCAATTCGATATAGTTGTCAAATTCGAAATTGGAACTTTTCGATGCTGGAGTAGATAAAGTAGGTATGTAACTTGGCTAGGGGGCTGATATAACAACTGTTAATAACACGTAAGAAAACTTAAAGAATTTACGTTGAGCAATTTCGGTACCGCACGAATTTATTACTGCGGAATTCCGTTCTTGCGGAAAACACACTACTGCATGACAGGATAAGACAAAATTTTCTATACAAGGTTTTCTATACAGGACTACACAGACCTGCGCGACACGATGAAACGTTTTTTGAAACGATGAAAGGAATTTTAATTAGTCCGTCAGACTTCTGAAGGTGGCCAAAATTGGAACAAATTTTTATGCCCGTTATTTTTTTTTTCATATCTACTAGCGACGCTGTCACCGGGTCTAATAAGTTTTTGGTACTATACCTACACTTACCACGATTTCATTTGCAGCATCCAATCTTATTAAATCTAAACTATAAACAAATGGACTGTTTCGGGGTTTGAACTTTACAAGGTATATTTAATTTGGTGGGTAAACGTAAAAACGTCAATTATGGCAATAGAATTGTATAGAATAAAGAAAAAGATAGATGGAATCCACATGAACAAACTTGTTCATAAAACTGAAGTCGCCTAATATGCTTTGAAGGAACGAATCCAAATCTAAACCTTAGAATGGATTTCGCTTTTTTTCAGCTGGACCTCTAATCTGTTCAGAAAATTATTTGACTTTCTTATTACTTAAATGCTTTATAAAATCTAAGAGTACCTCAAATATTAATTCATCTTAAACGCACTACTCAAGAGTCTCAGAATGAGACAGATCCACCACACTCGCTAAGTGCGAATTGTCAGACTGCACCCATCTATGAGAACATTATGAAAACTCTCGGCATGTAGACCTTTCCTTCACCATTAAAGGTGTTATTAAATATTTTCGATTGCTATATTATGGTACAATATCACAAAAGTTATAACTATACATAACTACCCGATAAACTCACGTTATGTCGGAATATGGCCGACTAGTTTCGAATCTGTGCGGGGCCCTTATTCACGAGCCTGTTCGCGCGACGCGACGCGGACTGCGGGCCGTGTGTCGTACAGCTCTCTGCGAGGTGTGTTGAGGTGGGGAGGGAGGTAACACAAATCTAACTATCAAAATTATCTTTTTTTTAAATTAATAATTAATTCAAGGTACGCTTAAATTTTGTGCAGCATCTTAACTATTTAGGTATGAAATATGGCACAGTTTCATCTATTTCGGTGGCGATCGTCCATTCACGATAGCCGAAGTATCCTTCCACGATTTGTTCACTTTGGGTTTGGTGGATGTCACTTTTTTCCTAACTACCCTCTTCACTGTCACCTCTTGTTCCGACAACAGCTTCCTTTTCGGCTTCACTTTTTTGTCTTCAATAACGAATGAATCATCAAAAATGTGTGCACTAGAGTTTGCAGATTTATCTTTGATACCTTTGTCGCTTGTGTCGTTTTTCGCCTCCTCCCCTATGACGGCGCTGATTGGGCTGTCAAATGACACCTGTCTCGGATTCCGTCTAGATTTTTCTACAGAAGTCTGTGTCGCGATGTTGGCGTGATTTTTCTTAACGGGCGGCGTCGCTTTTGGCGCCATTTTCGTCTTTTTCACTTTCACAAGCACTGAGGGTTCGGTTGATTTTCGCTCTGACTGGAACTTTTCGTATAGTGTCTTCTTTTTCTAAAAAAGGAAAATAAATATTATCTATATATATAAAAGCGAAAGGTCACTGACTGACTGACTGATTCACTGATCATCACGATATCTCCTGAACTATAAAACATACAGACTTGAAATTTGGAAGGTAGGTTCCTTCTATGGTGTAAACGTCAGCTAAGAAACGGTTTTGGGAAAATTCACCCCTAAGGGGTTGAAATGGGGGTTGGAAGTTTGTATGAAAGTCCTTTGTTTTTTAAGTTTGACCCATGAAAATTAGCAATTAAGTTATAAGTTTAAAATAATAAAAATCTGTATAATTTTTTTTCCGAAAATCTACCCCAAAGAGGGTTAAATGGGGGTTGGAAGTTTGCATGATGGTTCTAAGTTTTTGAAGTTACAGACTAGAAAATCGGGATTTAGGTTATCAGTTTTAAATTATAATAACCTGTATAAGTTTTGACGACCTCCGTGGCGCAGTGTGTAGCGCTGTTGCCTTAACGTGCGGAGGTCCTGGGTTCGATCCCCGGCAGGGTCAATTTGGGAAATTATAATTTCTGAATTTTCCCTGGTCTGGTCTGGTGGGAGGCTTCGGCCGTGGCTAGTTACCACCCTACCGGCAAAGACGTGCCGCCAAGCGATTTAGCGTTCCGGTACGATGCCGTGTAGAAACCGAAGGGGTATGGGTTTAATATAACTGCCATGCCCCTAACAGGTTAGCCCGCTACCATCTTAGACTGCATCATCACTTACCATCAGGTGAGATCGCAGTCAAGGGCTAGCTTGTAGTGGATAAAAAAAAAAAAAAAAAAAAAAGTACTTTTTCGTGGGGGTTGAAAATTTGTATGAAAGTCCTGTTTTTGTAGAAAGAGACATGAAAATTCAGCATTTCGGTTGTAAGTTTGAAATAATAAAAACCTGCATAAGCTATATAAAGCCTCTTTAGATAGACTTTTTGTAGCGGGAAAATTTCATAATCTCATAGGAAATCAGAAATTGTACGCGGACGAAGTCGCGGGCGACCGCTAGTTATTAATAAAAGTGAAGTAAACTTAAATCCGATTACTACTCATAGGATTACCAAAACTAACAAACTGTTCACGATTAGATACATATCATACCAATATTACAAATGCATAAGTGTGTTTGTTAGTTGGTTTGTCCTTCAATCACGCCGTGATCGAAATATTTTTTATTTTTTTGCATGGATATAATTGGGCTACGCTACTTTTATCTTGGAAAATTAGAGTACCTCAAAGATTAAAACCATAATCCACGCGGAATTAAGCGTTTCGCACGCGTGGATTAAGTTTATTTATTCCCGCGGGAACTCTTTAAGTATCCAAGATAAAATGTAGCATAGATCTTTCCCCGGGATGTAACCTACGTCTATACCAAATTTCATCGACATCCATTGAAAAGATGGACTGTTAAAGCGTAGCAGACAGACAGAAAAACTCTTTTTAGAATTAGTTTAGTGTTTAAATGTTTTAGAATATTAGTTTGAATTAGTTACTAGTGGTTCGCCCCGAACTAAGACCTCGCGGCGCCATCTATTGACATAAATGTGAAGTTCTGTTAAAAATACTGAAGCTCATTAAAAATTAAATAATTCAGTTTCCTTACAGTATTTATCTAATTTTAGTATTTGTTGTTCAAGTACAGGATATAATTGAAATAATTGATCAAGTTTCAGGCTCATCCTTTCAGAAAATTTAGAGTTCTGAGGTCATCTTTGGACGTTAGAAAATCACCACTTTGAAAGCCCCCCATTTCGTCAATTTTGGGGGAAAAATTAAAAAAAAATATTTTTGGACTCTATTCTTAATTATCTTTAAAATGATATACCGCAACCCTATGTAACTTTATAAAAAATATTTTACTTCGCATTCGCTTCTATGAGAGCCCCCCTGAAATAAAGATTTTTATTATTTTTTAAGCCATATTCGGCGGGAGGCCATTGGTTTACATATTATATTTAAAGCTGAAGTAATTGCGTTCAGTAATTCAGAAGTTATAATGCTCTGACAGACGGACGGACGGACGGACGGACGGACGGACGGACGGACGGACGGACGGACAAGTGCCAATTCACCCAAGTAGACTCAGAGACCTTCGCTTCGCTCGGTCAAAAAAGGGACTTTTAAAAACAAAACTTCTGTTTACCTGTACTGGTCTCCTCCTGGCGTGTCGCCTGCAGTCTTCGGCCTCGCCTGGTGGGTGTGTTGTTGTCTGCGGTCGGCGGCTCCTCGTTCTCACTGTTCTCGTCTTGTTCCACTGTTTTCGCTTTTCTGCCCTGTTTCGTTACTTTCGCGTCGCCATTATGTTTTGTGGAATTATTTTTAAGTACCTTTGAGGAAATGATGTACAAATTTAGTTAATACTAGATGATACTGATACTAGATTTAAGATTAATTTTCCGGGATAATAAGTATACTGTATACCCATACCAAATTTCGTCAAAATCGGTTGAACAGATGGGCCGTGAAAGCGCCGCAGACAGACAAACACACTTTCACATTTATAATATTAGAATGGATAATGTTTTGTTCTACTTGTAAAATATTGTATTTCTTTGTCTGTTTGAGTCTCAGAACTTTTGAATGACGAATGCACATAATTACTTTACACACATGACACACACACTTAATATGTAAATCAATGGGCCAAGACAAACACTTTTCCTTGTGATGGAGAGAAAGTGCTTGAAAAATCAAGCAAATACCTTTATTACAAACTTTATTTATCCTGGAAAATTAAAGAATTGCCGCTGGAACCAAAAAAAAAACAATCCACATGGACGAAGTCGCGTTCATCAGCTAGTAAAAAAGATATTACCTTTCCTTCAGTCTTCTCTGAACCACTGTCGTTTTGATCTCCGTTCATTGCTTTGTTTGCTTTCCACTTTTTGCTGGTGAACTCCAGCTTGCTTGTGGTGGAGACTCCTTGTGTCTTCAGATACGCTTCAAACATTTGCTTGCACTTTGTGTAGTCTATACTCTCTTTTGGCTTCAATGTGTTTATGTATTCAAAAAATTTGATTAGGGCTTCTGAAATAAAATTATTTATTTGTGAGAATTTGGATGGATGGATAAAGTGTTTTTGATGAATTAAATTCTATCAGACAACCCTGAAATTTGGGTTAGTTAGGTGTATAGTCCGAAAACAGACTTAGCAATTATTATGTCGGCCGTTTTTATTAGCAAAAATTATGAAGGCGCTTTCATAATTTTTAATAGCAATCAACATGACGACATAATAATTGCTACTAAATTTTTATAGTTTGTAAGTTTAACGTCTTTGAGAGGTGATATCTAGTGAAAGGCCCGATGTAGAGCGTCAGTTTTTGTAGTGTTTATATAGGTACTGTGCATAAAGTATGCACAAGTACAATACTGTACAAGAATCAGCTTTTCAAATTATGGTTCATTTTTGGTAACCATATCACATTTTTGATTGGCCATATCTAGAGATTGGCCCATCAGTAGACAGCATGCGCTAAAATTTTACTAGCGTCCTCAGTGGAGAGTGTAGCACCCAACTATTACTGAATCAGCTTTTCAAGCGATAGTTACAAAAAGTGCAGCTATTTCTTATAATATTAGTAAATACTTGTATTGTCACTTACCGGGCACACTGACAGATAGCTTGGTGATCTCCTTCCGGACGTGTCTCATGAAAGCCTCCTTCATCTCCTGCACAGCCTTGGGCGCCTTGAGACTCTTCTCCCAGGGCAGCTCCCCAACCAGCCACTGGAGCATATTGTAGCCCAGGATCTCCAGGTCACCGCGCATTGTTGGCACTGAAAGTTTAGAGTTTTTGAGCGAGTGTTGCAATACATCTTCGGAATGGGAATCGATCCAGGATAGATCTTAAAAGCCGTGCCCTTAATCATACTTTTTTAAATTTACAATCACTAAAGGCGCCTTTTTTTAATGTAAAAATAAATTCAAATCAAAAGTTAATAGGCATCTGCAAGCACATCCCATCATAGCTGCATAGCCACTTGTGAGTATGATTGAAGCCAGGCATTAGCCAATAGATTAAAAAATAGGAATTAATTGCCTTCTCGGTCTAGCCTGTTATGGTTTGTCCAAAATTTTGGATGATAATTTTGGCAGATGCCATTTGCATAGTACTGGTGTACTCTCTTGACTCTAGTCCTAGTCACTATTGCTATCCGCCTCTAAATTTTTAACCACATACCATACCACATACATTTTAGACATTAGACAAACCATAGAACATTAGTTAGGCTTTTGCAACAAAGTCACTTAGGCGTCAAACACGAAACTAGCGACGGCCAAGCGACGGCGACAACGGGGCGATGTGGTACGAGAGCTAGCAACGAATTTCGGGAAGGCTATTTAGGCAAACTGAAATGGAGAAGTTTCATGATGTTGTGAATATCATATTTAACACAATGGAAGTAAAATATAGATTAAAACTAATAAATCAGTAGTTATTTTTTTTAATCCATCAATAAATGACTTAGAAATGACGATTTAAAAGTTTATTTCATGTACACCAATTGCTGTATCCTACTCGAGTGAGAAATTTTGTGAGTGAGTTTTAATAGCTAGCCAAGATTTAATACTTCAAAATTATATTCACACACAAATTAAGTGCTTTTAATTCAATTAAGTCACGTTAAGTCCATTTATTTCTTTTATTCGGCTTTATAAAGTCGGTTGATAGTGTGACGTCACGCCACCCGACTTGCAAGCGCAACTTCATTTGTTGAGATATTTTAATGATTCTTTCATATTTTTGTTTTATTTTGTCTTAATTTTCATAATAAATAAAAAAATAATGGTAAACTTCTCCATTGTGAAAATATAAAAAGAGCTGGCGAAATTCGTCGCCAGCTCTCTGACTAATCGCATCGCCCCGCTGCCACCGTCGCCCCGCCGCCGCTGCCCGTACACTCATTGTCCAAGATGAGCAACAAAAGCGAAAGCGACACAACTATATCACAAGCAGCTACTGTGTTTGTATTAGGGTACAATAACTCACCTCCCAAATGTGCATCCCTGCTAGTATACTCGATGGTGCCGTTGTGTGCACATTTGAGGTCCGGCTTAAACTCTTTGTCATTGATCCGCGAGGCGAGGCCGAAGTCCACAAGGTAGGCCTGATTCTCTGTCCCTTTCTTAAGGCCCAGCAGAATGTTACCACCCTTGATGTCTGCGTGCACATACCCTTTAGTATGCACATACTCTAACACATCTAGCTGCAAACAAACACATCATATTTTATGACCTTTTTAATAGGGATGATTCAAAAATAAATTGATATCAAAAATAAATGATTTCTAACTAATTATTAAATAGAGGGTCTTCTAAAACACCCAAAATTCAAATCCTTGGTTAGTTTTAGGTTTGATAACCATTTTAAAATATAGATTAAAGTATGTTGAAATTTGATGACATCACAACTGTGAATTTCATAAAACTTCCATACTAGAAGTGCGTTTTTAAGTTTGATACTGAGTTGCTGATTTGATTGAGTTGTCATCATCCCTATTATATTATTACACATTCAAACTAAGAATAGGACAAGCAATGACCTCTATCTGTCAACTTGAATATTACATTTTGTGAGGAAAATAGTTTGCAATTATAACACTTTTCTCTATATTATTTATCTAAACTCTGGTACAGCTATGACCTGTTCAATCTCATTCTTAAATGAATGTGTAGTACATGTCTAAAAATATTAATATTGTAATGTGTGTCAATCTTTATATATATTATAAATGCGAAAGTTTGGATGGATGTTTGATACTCATTCACCCCAGAATGGATCTGGATGAAATTCGGCAGAGATAGCTTATAGTTTGGAATAACACATAGACATTTTATCCCGGAAAATTAGAGTTCCTGCGGGAACCAAATTACGTCAATTCTTTTTTTTTTTTTTTTTTTTTTTTTTTTTTATCCACTACAAGCTAGCCCTTGACTACGATCTCACCTGATGGTAAGTGATGATGCAGTCTAAGATGGTAGCGGGCTAACCTGTAAGGGGCATGGCAGTTATATTAAACCCATACCCCTTCGGTTTCTACACGGCATCGTACCGGAACGCTAAATCGCTTGGCGGCACGTCTTTGCCGGTAGGGTGGTAACTAGCCACGGCCGAAGCCTCCCACCAGGCAAAGCAGGCAAGGCAGGCAGGCCAGGCAGGCAGGCAGGTGGCAGGCACCAGGCAGGCAGGCAGGCAGCTAGTTAATAATAAGTTTTACATCACATAAAAATTATGCACATTTTTTACTACGTTATAATTAAGTAGAAAAAAGTACAAACCATTTGCAAGCTCAGCAAGAACACAGTATGCGGGGGGAACATCCGTCCGTTCTGCAGGAACAGATTCCATATATTTTGACCATAACGCTCCAGAACCAGATACCTATACTTCTCTCCTTTGTATTCATGAGAGCCATGACCAAAGTACAGAGGCATGCCAAATGTTGTGAGCTTCTTGTCTTTCATGTACTTTGCAACTGAAAAAAAGCCAATACTTGAATCAACTTAGGAAAATTTAAGTTATCTGTAAAACTGTATAACACATACAGCTATCACAAGGAACATCTTGTTTTTTGTAATATGTTTTATTGTAAGTTTACTTATGTAATTTGTATTTATTATTTATGATGTACTTAATTCTGATTTTTGTGGTTTTTTTTTCTCTGTATCTGTGTAAAGTTAAATAAACCATTAATTTATTTATTCACATAGTATTATTTTTAAGCTAGGCCAGTCATTGATATGTGATTAAAAAGTACTCACTATCAGCTTTGTTTGAGTTCCTAATGTAGAAATGCACCTCCACAAACAGTGGCCCATTTTCATGCGGCTCCTGGGGACAGAGTGGTAATAATGCCAAATTATTCCAAATTATAAATTCAGTAAATATCAGTTGGCTAGTGGATTTCCAGCAATATTTGAAATGGAACAAATAGACATGGTGCCAATGTGCTTGAATGACGTTTGGCGACCCCCCTCAGGTGGACGGACCATCTTTTTAGCGGCAAAAAACCGTGTTCCGTAGAGATACTTGCAAGAGATCTTCATATTTACAGAGGGCGTCTATTGCTCGAGACGATGACGACGAAGAAAAAAAGATTTACTGGTAATTTGACTTAGTTTTAATACTCACGATTTTGATAACAAAAGGATAGCCCCCTCCTTTCTTGGGCGAACTTTCGTGATCGCAGGCCGAGTATATTTCACCAAAGCCCCCGACGCCTATCGAGGGGCCTATGCGCCATTTCTTCTTGCCAATTGTATCAACTAAAACCTCTCCCAGAGGTATAGGAGCAGGCATTTTGTATCCATTGGCCTTCTTCTTTGGCGCCGCGGTTTTTTTCGCCCTGCCACTCATGTTGTACAGATTTGCTATTACTTAAGAAACATTAAGCATTAGTTTGATATGTTACTTAGAACTTATTTATATTAACAATTTTATTTCTAAATAAACAAGATATTTTATTCAAAATTCAGAGCGTCTTGTTGACTTTTTTGTTTTTAATTTCTTCTTCTTAGTTTGATTTTTGGCTTTTATTTATGCCAAGACAGCACAATTTACTTCGCCAATGACACGTTGCTTGGAGAAAACACAAAGGAGGTTGACCGGTTGTTTCTTGATGCAAGTTCTGGATTATTCCAGTCTGTTTTGTGATGCAATAGAAGGGGCTAAGAATTTCTTCATCTTACCATTTGTATGCTGATGACTTGCAGATCTATGCTTCTGCAGCCATTAATGACCTTGTTGTTGCTATTGATTCCCTCAATGCTGATTTAAATAAAATTAGTGCTTGGTGCCGGTCGTATGGTCTCTCGATAAATCCAGGTAAGTCCCAGGTGACTATTATAGGTAGCAATTATTACATTTCTTTACTTTCAAATTATTCTATACCGCCAGTTCTCTTGAATGGTACAGTTATTCCCCTGAGTAGTGCAGTCAAAGATCTTGGACTCATCCTTGATAATACTATGTCCTGGGTTCCTCAAATATCGGAGTTGAGTCGTAAGATTTTTGCTGCTGTTGGGTGCTTAAGACGGTGGAAGCATTTTTTACCTATAAAAACTAAAATCCTTTTGGCTAATACTTTGCTGTTACCTATTTTAGATTACGCTGATGTTTCCTATCTGGATTTATCAGAGACCATGCTCAACAAGCTTGATAGATTGCAAAATTTATGTATACGTTTCATATATGGTTTACGGAAATATGATCATGTGTCCGAATTTCGTGCTCAGTTGAAATGGCTGCCAATTCGTTCTCGAAGAAATTTACACGCTCTTTCTCTCTTGTACTCCATTTTATATTATCCTCAGACGCCACCTTATCTAAAAGAGCGATTCAACTTTCTTGGCAGCTATGATGTACCTTTTTGTTTGCGGTCGAGAAATGACAATAAGTTAAAGATCCCTCCTAGTCATACAGGGGCATATGGTAATTCATTCACAGTTAAGGCTGTACTGCTTTGGAATGAATTGCCAAGCGACATTAGGCAGTCAAAGTCTTTAAACATATTTAAGAGTCGTGTAAAGGAATATTACCTTTCTAATATGCTATAGAATATTTAAGTATTTTCGTTTGTATGTAGGTTTATGTACTGCTATATGTTTATATTTATTTATATTTAGTTATTTATGTATCATTAGTATGTATAGTTTATGTAGTATAGTATTGTTGCATGAATGAATGAATGAATGAAATATTCTTTATTGTACACCAAAAAAAAAAAAAAAATACATTAAATAATAACAATAAAAATAATTAAAGAAAATCGGTACAAATGGCGGCCTTATCGCTTTGAAGCGATCTCTTCCAGGCAACCACGCTTTATAGGAATTAAGCCTAGTGAGTCGAGGGTGTACGTAAATTTAGGAGGAAATAATAATAATGTAATAATTTATACTAATATAATACTAATAATAATAATATATATATAATTATATAATACAAAATAAAATCAATACCTATATACAATCAAACATATACTAATATAAATAAATATCTATATACATATACTAAATGTTATGCCAAAAAGGGAGTAAAATAAAATAAAAGCCAGAAGACGCAAAGTAAATCATGGGGGAAGGAAGTGCGCTTTGATGAGCTTTTTAAAAGCTGCAAGAGATTGCGCACGCCTGATATGAAACGGTAAGGAGTTCCATATAGCCTAGCAGCTTGAACGGAAAAGGATTTCGACGAAAAAGAGGTATTATGGGAAGGGATTTTTAAAATTATTATGCATGCTTATTATTATTGTTGCACTTTCCCGCTCCTTTTTAAAGTTCCTTAAGAAATGGGTTGTCTGGAGGAGATCACTTTTAGTGATAAGACCGCCCTTGCGCACGCTGTTGTTTTCTGTTTTTTGTTTATAATTAAGTTTTCTCTTTGTTATGTGTGGCAATAAAGAATTTATCTATCTATCTATCTATCTAAAAAGGCTTCTACCTCAGCACGTGGCTGCAGTATATATGATAACTTTTGAGGCGAGGCCTTTTCCGACCTTTAGGGTCTAGAGCTAAACAGACAGTCTTAGAACTGCACGTCAATTGCAGAATTGCAGTTTCGAAGCAGTTTTTCTGCAAGAACTGCATTTCAACTGCAATATAGGTACTTAGAATTACACAACAGCTTGTTCATTTTCATTAGAACTGCACTCCGAATGAAAACGGAATGTGCATCGCACAGTCGGTTTCCAGTTTCGATATAGTTAGTCAGTTATTGCAAACCGCATATAAACTGCTACAAAACTGCAACTTTGCAGTTGACGTACAGTTCCAATGCTCCACTGTAGATGACGAGGTACTGCGGGACCGATTTTAACCGGGTCATAATATATTATTACTTTTGATGACCAGAAGACATGTTGAAGATGTCTCTGAATAAGTTCAAAGTTAATGTAAAACGTGAACTCATTGAAAAATCTTATTACCATTTAAGGATTATTTAAATGACAAGGAAGCTTGGCAATGATTTTCTCTAATGGCTCTGATAGTTCCTTAGTTAAGATGATTGTGAAATGGTGATAATGAAAAAAACCCCCGGCTGAGTTTGTTGTGGGCTCTTCTCAGACCAGGGCGCGTTTGGAACCCTCGTAGCTTTAGTTAAAGATGTCGTACTGATTATCACCATTATATTGTTACTCGTATATGTTATAAATAACCTATGTTATGTTATGAACGTCAATAAGTGTAGTATACCTACCTAAATTGAATAAACGTTATTTGATTTGATTTGATTTGATAGTCGGGCACGCATTATTACTCGTATTGTTTCTATGTACGTTTTAAACAATTAAATATCACTAATTAATTATAATTTTTTGCCCAACGGCTTAGCCTCGCCATTCGCAAGGTAATAGCGAGTAGCGACAGTGTTTTGGGCATCATGCCCATTAACGATCGTGTGTATTTTTGGTAAATATAATAAGTTGTAATTTTTAATTTTATCTTTCTGTAATTCTTTGTTTATATGATGTAAAATATCACTTGCTGTTCTCAAAGGTGTGTGAAGTCTGCCATTCCGCACCTGATCAGGTTGTGGACTATGGCCGAGCCCATCTCACCCGTTTTCCTACGTGACCGACAAATGCGACACCGCGACTCGATACGACGCGACGGGACAGCACCAAACAGTAGCTGACCATTCACGTCGCCTACGTAGACAAGTTTTCAAGGCAACATTTTCTAAGGCGTCACGTCGCTTCTATCGCTCTCCTAGGACATAATAATATATATAATATCTACCTGTTTGATACATTTTAAAAATATTATTATCATCATATATACTAACATTATAAATGCGAAATTATGTTTGTTTGTCCTTCAATCACGCCGCAACGGAGCAACGGACCGACGTGATTTTTGGCATGGGTTGAGGTCCTGGAGAGTGACATAGGCTACTTTTTATCCCGGAAAATTAAGGAGTTCCCGCGGGTATAAAAAATCTATTACCACGCGGACGAATTCGCGGGCATCTGCTAGTTGCATATTAATTAAAAATTACCAAAACCATACGTTTATTAACCGCATGAGGAAAACAACAAAAAACACATCTCAAAACATATAACTACAATTTTATAACCGAACCAAAAAACCAGTTGCAAAAAATACATCAGGGGCTGGATAAGTGATCTGTATCATCTTGCCAATAAACAGTAAGTACTACATGTCGATCAGTCCAGAAAAAAATAACTATAATACGATAGCAGTTTTCGATTCCCACGACAATCTTTTTACATCGGCCATTGCTTTTTTTCATATAACCACTTTGGTCGTAAGCTTTTTGATATCACTATCATTTATATGATGAACTAAATAACTGACGACTGTAAAACTAAGACTAATTTAAAAAACTGAAAGTTCACTATACCTAACTACGATTAAAATTGTTTTATTATTTTTGAGGTACCAAACTTATCAGAAAGAAGTTGGGCGTATCTAAATGTATAACTTTCGTTAATTTAAGGAGTATATAATATTTTCCTACACAGTAAACAGATACAACGTTTACTGTGCTAGTACCTACCTATGCAAGGAGAATAGGAAAGACTTAGGGCTATGGCAAAGGACATTGACCAGCGCCCATACAAAGTTCGCCTAAGAACCAACAGTCATAAAACATACATTATCGGATTCGAAGATTTCTGTACATTTAATCACAGATTTAAAGGTCGCGCATTTAATAGGTATATTCTGAAAATTTTAATCGAAAATGAGATTTTCACCATGACAGTAAATACAAAGAAAGAACACAAACGATATGACAACTCTAGCTGATGCCCGCGACCTAACTTTAATCTTATTGAAGTGCTTCTCGGCGATGCGGAGCCGGTGCCAGCTCCAGCCGGCAAGACGCTGTTGAAATACTTCCTCATCATTCTCTGCACTCTGACACACGTAACTAAGCCCTATAGGGCTAACATACGCACGAGTAAAATTATTTCCTGTGGTGTGGTTTTATTTTTATATAGGCGTAATTCAGAGAACGCTTCGTTAGCGTGAGTTAGGCTCTTCGTGTTCATCGTGCGCTACTAGTAATGCCATCTATTGGATTATGTGCGGACTGCGAAGACCGCTACAAATATATTTTATCCTAACTCTACAGATGACGTTGAAATCAGTTAAAATGATGATTTGAAGGTAAAAGACAGATGCTTTTGCATATAGATTACTAGATGACAGATGATGCCCGCGGCTTCATCCGCGACCAGTTTTTTTAATTGCCGCAGGAACTTCGTCCAGTAATGTTTTCCTGTGATCCTTGGCTATCACCGCTTTTTATTTTTTCATTCTGAAGAAAAATAATAGAACTCGAGCCTTTTATTGAAAAATCTGCGGTGCCAATTAAAAATTTCAAAATCTGGCCCCTGGTTTTGAATAAGTTTTGTTGTAAACTCTAGGACCTGTACTTTTACAGTAAAAATGCATTGAACTTTGTCAACATGTTGGCACAGTCGTTAGCGCGCGCCCCGGGGCCACGTCTGACGACGCCCTAACATAATATCTTGTTGAATCGTGCTGTAGAGTGTAGACACAAATCTTTAATACTTCTTGAGAAACTTACCTCAGAGAAATATATCCACACATCACCCTTTCACCTACTAATATTCGTATATTATATCAAATGAAAGCTTATTTTATTCTGAATCTAACTGTATTAGGTTGAGTTATTAAAAAGTTGACCCAATCCATGGTTGCCTAGATTTTAGATGTAAATGTCCCTTTGTGCAAGTCGGTTAGAAAAATAAAAAAATATTGCAGGAAATGCAACCAAAACCTTTGCTGACATGTTTCCCTTTGGTTCCCGCGGGAACTCTGGATAAAAAGTAGCCTGTGTTATTCCAGACTATAATCTACTCTCTGCCGAATTCCGAACACCCAGATCCGTTCAGTCATACTGGTGTGATCGAGTAACAAACATCCATCCACCCAAACTTTTTCAATTATAATAATT
Source organism: Erebia aethiops (assembly GCA_923060345.2). Taxonomy (NCBI): domain Eukaryota; kingdom Metazoa; phylum Arthropoda; class Insecta; order Lepidoptera; family Nymphalidae; genus Erebia; species Erebia aethiops. The sequence goes on from CAKLPR020000011.1 coordinate 919,612, forward strand.
TTGTAGTACCTATTTGCTAGTAACGACTAGAACGATTGTGAAATGTTTCGTCCGTCAGTACTTAGTGACCATCTGTTCAGTGATTTTAAAACTACCCGCATATGCTATTGCTGGAATAAAAATATCACTCATCAAATAAAAACAGTAAAAACGTTTGTTTGTTGGTTTATTGGTTTGTTGATTTGTCCTTCAATCACGCTGCAACGGATGAATGGATCGACGGGATTTTTTGCATGGTTATAGGTGAAGACCTGGAAAGTGACATAGGCTACTTTTTATCCCGGAAAATTAAAGAGGTCCAGCGGGAATCAAAAACCTTTATCCACGCGAACGAAGTCGCGTATTTATTTTTACCCGTTACGTATGCACAGCTGTCTCACCTTTAAATTTTGTCAAATTCTCCTCATACACTTGGTCGTGGCTATCCTTTTGGTGGGGTTCCCCACGATGTCGTTTTGGCTGATGCGGTCCCTCGTAGTAGGGGCCGCCGTTTACGTAGGGGTTGAAAGTCTGTATGAAAGTTCTCTAGATTGGATATAAATTTTGAACTCTATTATTCGGAGATTGATAAATATTGCGGCATTCGATGTATTTGCACCTAAATTTTATCTGCTAACGTAACATGGGCTCTAAAGAAAATTATTATTAACTAGATGACTTCGTTTCTCCTTCGTTTAAAAGTCTCCTTTTAAAAAAATTGGGGACTCCTTGATTTACTGGAAATAAATTTTCGTCAAAATCGGTTTAAAAGATGGGCCATGAAAGTGTAGGAGACAGACAGACAAACAGACAGATAAATGCGAAAGTGTGTCTGTCTGTCCGTCTGTCTGTCTCTATGTCTGCTACGCTTTCACGGCCCATCTTTTCAAACGATTTCGATGAAATTTGGTACAGGGATAGGCTGCCGCGCGCCGCATACATTTTATCTGCATTCAACTCGCGCGCGAACGATACCTACCTATCATACATGACGTACCTGAGCCTTTAATCTAAGGAATAGGTAAGTGTATTGTGTAACATTTCAGTATTATTAGATTGTCTTTATGGAGTTTTTAATTGTGGTTTTGGTTGACTTGAAACATAATATTGGCAACTGGCAAGAGTGAACATTCAATTTTTAGGCACGCGCGCTCCAACCATGACTTAAAATGACTGACTGACTGTACCATTGTTTACGTATAGACAATAGACATAGTTACTTCTTCTTTCCTTGATCCTTCTTGTACGGCTATCACGCACTTCCACCTTCTTAAATTTATTTAAATATTCCTGATTGCAGGTAGCTACTGGCATGGTCACTCGTCCAAGTGCTCGAGTGAATGTAAACGTATTTAGATCAGTCATGTCAAACATACGGCCCGCGGGCCGTATGCGGCCCTCGATCTATTATGATACGGCCCGCGGCCAGAATCCAGATCTCATAATTTTTATTCGATAGGCAATATTAAAAGTTATTAGCGAGAAACTGTGTGCCGCGCAGTCGGTGCTTCAAATTTATAATAGCAAGAAACGTATTTTTAACCGACTTCCAAAAAAGGAGGAGGTTCTCAATTCGGGGCGTATTTTTTTTATATGTATCGTTTTCAACAAATCAACAAACAAACACACTTTCGCATTTATAATATTAGTATGATATTGAAAATATGGTTTGATAGGTGCGACACGCAGTGGCGAAGATCGTATTATCTATCCTGTTGTTAAGTGATGCTGTGTTTTCTACCTATATTCTGCGGGAACTCTTTCTAATTTTCTGGGGTAAAAATTTGTCTAAGAATTAATCCAGTCTATAGTATATCTCTGTGCCATCGTTCAGCAGTTCTGGCGTGATTGAGTTACAATCATCCATCCATCCAAACTTTTGCATTTATAATATCGCCGCTGTAGTTGGAAAATTAAATAACTAACAAAAGCAATATCCCGAGTAAAACGCGATTTACTGTTTTTTTGCGTTAAAAATGGGGATAACTTTTTTTTAATAAACAATTTAACTGTCCATGTTTTTATATGTTATAGATTGTTGCTGTATCTATTTCAGAATCTACTTGTCATACATTTTTATTCATTTTTTTGTGAGAAAAAAAATAAAAAGCAACTATTTAATTTTCCCTCGCCAGACTTTTGAATATTTGATGCACTTATTTATTTGTGCATGTTAGTTATTTAGTTCTTCTTCGTCAATATTGCGTTGAAGTTCGAAAAATTTACGATATAAGTACCTTTATTTAATTTTTCCTCTTTAGTGAGATGATTAAACCTTGACATAAGACCTTGGCATATATTTGGATAGGGATTTATCGTGGTCCACTCAAATTAAAGAGTTGAGTAAAAAAACATTTTTTGCAATGAGCTCCTTGCGCCGTCTTCGTTCTGTTCTGCCAATTCCAACCAAAGTTATGTTAGCACATTCCCTCCTACTTTCTATTCTCGATTATGCAGACGCAAGCTTTCTTAATTTGACTGAGGACCAACTTAACAAACTTGAGCGACTCCAAAATCTTGCTATTCGGTTCATATTCGGCCTTCGTAAATATGACCACGTATCTGAATTTCGTCAAAAGCTCAAGTGGCTTCCTATTCGCCGTCGCCGGGATCTTCATGTTCTTTCACTTCTGTACCGTGTGCTATTTGACCCAAAAACTCCCTCTTACCTGAAGGAGAAGTTTAAATTTGTGGGAGAGCAGTCCGAAATACGAACGGCCCGAACATTAACTCTGAGCATACCATCGCATAAGACTAAGTTTTATACGCAGTCTTTCACAGTGCAAGCTGTTTTATTATGGAATGCTCTCCCATTAAACATACGACAGTCAAAGTCACTGGAAATATTTAAAAAATCTGTTAAAATGTTTTATTTAACACCATAATATAGACGACTAGTTTTAATTTTTTATTTAGTGTAATGTAAAATACATAATATATATTAGTTTATTTTGATATATTTATTATATGTATTATATTATTTATGTAACCGTTTATGTATTAGTATGTAGGTATTTGTTTGTATGTCTATACTAATACACCACCCGCAAACTTCTCCTAATCCTAAGGTTGCCTGGCAGAGATCGCTGCTAAGCGATAAGGCCGCCTTTTTGTATACTGCTTAGTGTTTTCTATGTATTTATTTGTGTCCTTTATATTTTTGTGTTGTGGTGTACCAAATAAAGAGTATTAATAATAATAATTAAATGACCTATTATTTACTTATTTTACTATGACTATCCTATTCATGGGTAATATTTTAACTAAAAATAGGAAGTTTTTTAAAGGGAAACCAACAAATAAACATTTATTTTTATTAGAACTGTGAAAAGTAATCAACAAAACTACTGAAACACTTAGATTCTTCTACCAGACGTACAAAATAAAACCACCAATCTATTAATCAACTCTACTCATAAAATCAACAAAGTTTCACTTTTAACAATATAACAATTATACTTATCAAAAACTAAGTATCAACTGAAATGATAACTATCAACTTTTCTTCAGTTTTACCTTTATAAATTTAAATTTAACAATAGAGATCAGCCTTTTCAAAGCAAATAGCTTAATAATTTATGAGTAACGTACAGTATTATCAAAACTATGTATTTAAAGATAGAATTAACTAAGAACGGTTTAATCGAATTAGGATTATGTAAGTAAAGCTAGTAATTGTTATAATAACGACTGTATACATAAAATAATAAAAATTTAAACAGTTTGTAGAACACAGCGATTAAAGACTAGCTGATGATTGATTCCCGCGGAAGTTCTTTAACTTTCCGGGATAAAATATGCTATTCTGATGTATAAACTTTTACATCATGAAGTTTTATCAAAATCCGTCGTATAGTTTTTGCGTGAAAGTGTAACAAACATTCATCCATCCACTCTCACAAACTTTTGCATTTATTTAGTTATTAGACATCAAAATCAAAAAGGTACATATGCGTCCATTAAAATTTAAACTAAGTATCAATTGAAATTATAACAGCTATCAACTTTCCTTTAGTTTGACCTTTAAAAATTTAAATTTTACATTTTAAATCAGATCAGTTCAAACGAAATAAGCTTATGTAACGTTCACCAAAATCAAAACTATCAATTATATTATTTATTATTACTTAACTGAGAAAGGTTTAATTATAAAACTAGTACGATTTAACTGATTTAAATGTAGATAGGTATGCTAAAAATTTACTATGCCTGTAAGAGTTAGCCTAATTCACGTACAGTTCTATAAACCAGCCTGCCTGGTGGGAGGCTTCGGCCGTGGCTAGTTACCACCCTACCGGCAAAAACGTGCCGCCAAGCGACAGCGTTCTGGTACGATGCCGTGTAGAAACCGAATAGGGGAATGGGTTTAATATAACTACCATGCCCCTAACAGGTTAACCCGCTACCATAGACTGCATCATCACTTAACATCAGGTGAGATCGCAGTCAAGGGCTACCTTGTAGCACAATAAAAATAAAAAAAGCCATTCTTAAGCATTCCAATCATTTATGAATCAACTTTTTTTTTTTTTTTTTAATCCACTACAAGCTAGCCCTTGACTGCGATCTCACCTGATGGTAAGTGATGATGCAGTCTAAGATGGTAGCGGGCTAACCTGTTAGGGGCATGGCAGTTATATTAAACCCATACCCCTTCGGTTTCTACACGGCATCGTACCGGAACGCTAAATCGCTTGGCGGCACGTCTTTGCCGGTAGGGTGGTAACTAGCCACGGCCGAAGCCTCCCACCAGGCCAGACCAGGGAAAATTCAGAAATTATAAATTGACTATTGGGAATCATTTCCGGATTGCAAGTTATATCAACAACTAAATATCTTATAATTTATGTTTCGGTTGCTCTAATAATGTATAATAAAATCCCTTATTTAATTATATTTGTACTGAAATTATAAACAGTCTGAGAAGTTTTTTTTTGATAATTGAATAAATGTGCTTATAAATTTTTTATAGTACGTATATCTTAGCAATCATGGGATGATTAATTAAATAACTGACTTTGTTTAATTTTTCCCAACTGAATTGCCCCTGGTAAGAATATACGTGTCGAGGGAAAACTAAATATCGAACTTTATGCATTTTATTCGCTCTCGAAGTGATGCATGAGAGAACTTATTTATTTTTTGATAAGTTATTTAACTTTCATTCTCTACATTTTTGTCAATTTTTCAATATTTATTTTTCCACCTTTGGCGCCTTGCGAGATTCATTTATTATTATCTTTTTAATTAAAACTAACTAAGAAAAATTAGAAATACAGAAAGATGCGGCTTTAATTGGACTTTCTGGAAATGCAATAGTCAATAGTCAATAGTCAATAGTCAATTTATTGGTAAATTTTTGTTTACAAGTCATTTTGAATAATATTATACATGTTACAAAAAATATTGTATATAATTATACTATATACTAACAATAACTGTCGTTTTCAATAAACTATTATAAGTTAGAAAATTGTATTATAATTTATAATAATGCTATATAATTTTAGAATCTAAGAATTCATTGTAGCTATAGAAGGACCTCTCGACAAGCCAGGTCTTCAGTTTATTTTTAAAATTTGTTAAACTGGGTGCATCTCTAATTATTAGGGGTATACGATTGTAGACTTCCGCGCCCATGCCCTTAGCGGTTTTTGATGCCTTTTTTAATCGTGCACCCTTAGTAAGTAACCTGTTTGGATATCGGAGGCTACGGCTTTGCGTGTCGCCTCTTGTTTTAAATTCGTCCCAATGGTTGACGACATACAGTGCAGTATTGTAAATTAATAGGCACGGCAATGTTAGGATACCCAAACTGATGAAATAGGGTCGGGCGGAGGTGTCTTGTGTCACTTTAGCTAATATTCTGACTGCGCGTTTTTGCAGTTTAAATGCGCGTTCCCAGTCTGCGCCACGCCCCCATAGCTCGATCCCGTATTGAAGTAAGCTGTGAACCGAGGCAAAGTAGCAAGCTCGAGCTGTTTCCGCGGATAACGTGGATGCGACGCGCTTTAGAGCAAAACAAGCTGTTGCTAGTTTACTGCACAGCTCGTCTATGTGTACGTCCCACTTTAATCCTTGGTCCACTCGAAAGCCTAGGAATGAAGTTTTTTCCGCTTGTTCAATACGTTCGTTATTTATAATGATAGACAAAGGACGACACTTGCGACCAGCTAAGTTAAAGCGAATAAATTGTGTCTTTGGGATGTTAAGGGCAAGACCGTTTGTTTGAAACCACTCGAGTGTTTGCTCAGCTTTTACGTTCAGGCGCTCTTCCAGCTCGTCTATTGTAGATGCAGTGATTATCATGGCCACATCATCAGCGTACATGAAAACGTCTACATCACCTATACAAAGTGGAAGATCATTGAGTAGTAGGGTAAAAGCGAGGTTTGACAGGGAGGACCCTTGAGGGACGCCCTTGTGAGGGGTTTGATCGTCCGATTGTAAGGATCCAGCTTTACCAACAACTCTTTGCTTTCTGTCTTTCATGAAATCCACTAGCAAATTTAGGGCGGGCCCATCTATCCCATAGAACTTGAGTTTCATTTTTAGGATAGTATGGTCAGCGACGTCGAAGGCTTTTGATAAGTCGAAGAAGAGAACTGCGACTTCCTTTTTGTGTTCTCGTGCTTCTAATATTTTTAGTATTACTTCGCGGGCCACGTCGGTAGTAGAACGTCCCGAGCGATAAGCGTATTGTCGGTTAGATGATGCGTTGGTGGTTTCTAAGAACTCAGTCAGTCGCGTAGTCAAGCCGTTTTCGAAAACTTTGGCTACTGCTGGAATAATTGATATTGGGCGATAGCACTTGGGGTCCATTTTGCTGCCCTTGCCCTTATATAGGGGACAAACTTTAACTTGCTTTAAAGGGTTTGGATAGACGCCTTCTCTGATGCACCTATTAAAAAGAATTTCTAATGGTTGACTAATAGTATCGCTTATGGATGTCAATAAATTAGTTGATATTTCATAAATGTCTTCTGTAGGTTTTTTGGCAACTTTTTTATTTATAATTTTATAAATTTCCATCGCTGTGAAATATCTAAATCGGATGGAGCGATCTGATTTCGAGCGGGCGTTGTGTAAAGCCGTTTTCGAAATTTCGACATTAGGTGAGGGCGCCCCGCACGTAGCAGCAGCGTTAATGAATTGGCTATTTAGGTAATTAAGCAGGTCTAATTTAGATTTGAAATCTTTACCGTCTGTGTTTTTCACAACGTCAACGAAATCTTGTCTAGGTTTATTTGTTTTTCCCGACTCACAATTTACAATTCTCCACATCGTTTTAGTGGTATTAGGACTGTTTTGTATCATATTATTATAATATATTGATCTTTCTAATGTCAATTTATTATTGTGGAATTCTAAAAAGTCATTTATACCTGGATTAATAATTGCGTGGAATTCTGACGTTTCTTGGTGGATACCGTAGTTAAAACAATTCCCACAAAATAGGGTAAAAATTCTAATAAATTATAAGTAATGCTATGGATTCTAAAGACTAAATTTATAACAGTCTTAGTTTAAATTAAATTGTTAATTAATTAATAGAGCACTATTTTAATTTCTAGTGACAAACGTTACGAACATTTTATATTTGCATACGTAATGTGCATACATGTAAATAACATGCTTAAGCAGGATCCAAATACGTATTACCGACTGTAGACTGAAAGAGTCCTTAAGTAATTAGAAAGGATAAAGAAAAATCCAACTAAAATTGTAAATCCAACTAAAGTTTATTGTAAATAATGAATTGTTATCATCATCGTCATCGTTTTCACCGTCCTTGACATCGTCACCGACATTTATAATGAAAGTGTCACAGACACCTGTCAATTTAATGGTCAATACAGCATAGTTTGTCCTCTTCTTTAATAACATGTGATATACACTCTTGCCATTTGTTTGGGGTGACATTGTTCAGTCCCTTGACTAAAAGCTCTTTCACTTCCGCCATGTTATAAGTTTTATTGTTTTTTGCCACATGCCCCTTAGCTTGAGCCCAAATCAACTCAATCGGATTGAGCTCACAATGGTAAGCGGGTAATCGGAGCACAGTGATCCCTCGTTCCGCTGCCATCTCGTCCACAACATTATTTATTATATTTATGCTTTTCTTTGTATGTCCAATAAGTTTACCTTCAACATATTCGTAGTTTCATCATAATTTAAATTCTTTAACGTTAACCATGCTTGAATATCATTCTTTTTCCAGCCAGTTGTTAGTATTCGTTCAACTTTTCGTGAGTGGCAATAGCAAGTAACAAGAGCACATTTGAACATTCAAGCTGTAAGTCGAATGACATGATCATCAGGATGACGGCCGACAGCCGCTTAGAAAATTTTTTTTTTTTTAGTAAACAAGCTATTAGGTACCTCTTTCGATTGCTAGGCTTATCCGTTAAATGTTATTAAATATCAATATTGAAACAATTAATGTGGGAAAACAAAGCAAAACAACTGGTCACACCACGCATGAGTAACAAACCTTTTTAACTGAAAATTAGAAATTATTATTTTCGACACTTTTATGTCGATTAAGTTTTAAATCAATTTGCAGTTGAAGGTAAATTTATTGGACATAGCTAAAGAAAAACATGAATATAGTAAAAATGTGGACGAGTAGGCAGCAGAATAAGGGTTTACTGTAGGTACTCCAATTATTATTGCCCCCTTACCATTGTGAGCTTAATCCAATTGAGTTGGTTTGGGCTCAAACTTGGATTGCAATTTGGATGTTGCAAAAAACAAGATGGCGGAATTGAAAGAGCTTTTGGTTGAGGGAGTTAACGTCACCTTAAACAGATGGCTAAAGTGCATATAACATGTACCTAATTGAAGAATATGTGTCTTTAGATGACGAGGATGATAAGGATGACGACGACAACGATGATGATGATGATAAGTTTACTTAATACTGTAACAAGCATTGCACGCGCGGCTCGGATCGAATACATTCCTGCTCACACATCGACTAACCATCTCGCTCGGTGCGCTCCGACCAACGTGTCTCTGCGAAGAACGAAGCGGCGGAGCCCTATATAAGCCCGAGCGCCAAGGGCGTATTTACCCTAGGGCCAAGGGGGCCATGGCCCAGGGCGGCAGGCTGCGAGGGGCGGCCAAGCCGCCCTTCTTGGCCTTCTCTGGGCGCCTTTTATTGTCACGCTTAGCTACAATAAATATTATATTTTAATTGACATTTAAATTAAAAACCATTTTTGTACCAATGCTTTCAAAACGCGCGCTTTCAAATGCACACAAACAGCGCAGCGCATGCGCGAGGCGCCGCGGCGCGGGCGGCGGGCGCCTCGGGTGACGAGAGTCGTGAAGTGGCTCATTTAGTTTCAAATTAGCGCATCAAATTAACGAAATATTAAATACTAGATGATGACGCGTGGATTAAGATTTTTGATTCCCACGGGAACTCTTTAATTTTCCGGGATAAAAAGTAGCCTATGTCCTTCCCCGGGATAACATCTACCCCTGTACCAAATTTCATTAAAATCGGGGGAAAAGACAGAATGTTTTATTCCCGCGGGAACTCTTTAATTTTCCGGGATAAAAAGTAGCCTATGTCCTTCCCCGGAATACCCCTCTACTAATAATCTACCCCTGTACCAAATTTCAGCAAAATCGGTTGAAGAGATGGGCCGGGAAAGCGTAGCAGACAGACAGAAAGACAGAAACACTTTCGCATTTATAATATTAGTATATATGGATATGATTTAATTTGTCTCGGTGAAAACAGAAAACGTATCTACCGGTGCTTAGTTTTAGTTTAATGATTAGGAACTTTGCGGTTTGTGGTTGAATTTAGGTACTGTTGTATGCGAATAGAAGAAAACTGAGCTTTTTCAATAAAAATAATGCCGAAGCATCAACTTCGAATTTGGCTAGTTTAGAAGTCACGACAGAGGCGGTAAGTTTCTTTAATAATTGAATTACGTATTTTTTTTTATTTTTAAAATAGTAGATTATACACCAAGGGGATAAAGCACTGTTTTATGTCACGGGCGCTACATTGAATCCTGAACGTAACGAAGGACTCCAAATATAACTCCCGAGCGCAGCGAGGGTGTTATAAGTTAATTCCCGACCAAAGGGTCGGGAATTAACTTATAACAATTTAGGGGAACAAGGGAGTTAAGATTGAGTCCTGAGTGCAGTGAGGGATTCAAGCGCCCAAGAAAAAAACTGCCTTATCCCGGTGGTGTATACTCTACTTTATACTTCTACCATAATTCGCCATAGTTTCATTCCTCGGCTGGTAAAAGTCAAGACTTTTACTTATTACTTGAGCTGATCATGAAGAAACTGGCCGTTATTCTTAAGCTTGGCGACTCTTCAAGCTATGTCGGTTGTGCATATTTACAGTATGGGGTTGGTCAACTAGTTGGGCGATCGATCGACTAGATTACGGCCCTAGGGCATAAAGACTGACTTTAGACCCGCAAAAGTATGATTAAAACAGTAGTAAAGGTATGGTAGAAGTATAAAATTATTTACGTTCCACTATAAGCGAAAAACGCTTAAACAGCTTAGCTGTCATGAATATAGAAGCTGAATTGACAAACGCCATCTGTTATGACAGCGTCATTGACGATTTTGTCAACCAACTTGTACATAGGAAAAAAATGTAAATATTTACCTATTATAGTGAATAAATGGTTAATTTTTTTTTCATTTATTATTTCACATCACATAGTAGGTTTTTTTTAAATGAATAGGGCGGCAAAGCTAACCGGCCCGGGGCGCCAAATCTTTAAATACGCCTCTGCCTAAAATGGATTGAGGAATTTTATTGTAGAATAAGGGATTTTGAGTACGCCTATGCCCACGAATGACCTTCGGACCTTCTTTGGGCGGATCTTTACTGTAAATAATACGTAATATAATGCAAAAAAATTATTCCACGAGACTTGTGTGTGACAGCAATTTCCGGAACCTTACAGAATCCTAAACATCTCAAAATAAGGAACTAGCTATTATGTGTGGTTAAGATACTTAGACATATGTATGTATGTATGTTTTGCCTGGTGGGAGGCTTCGGCCGTGGCTAGTTACCACCCTACCGGCAAAGACGTGCCGCCAAGCCCAGGTAAACGTTGTGGTCAGAGGCGTATTTAAAGATTTGGCGCCCCGGGCCAGTTAGCTTTGCCGCCCCATTCATTTAAAAAAAAACCTACCTACTATGTGATGTGAAATAATAAATGAAAAAAAAAATAACCATTTATTCACTATAATAGGTAAATATTTACATTTTTTTCCTATGTACAAATTGGTTGACAAAATCGTCAATGACGCTGTCATAAGAGATGGCATTTGTCAATTCAGCTTCTATATTCATGACAGCTAAGCTGTTTATGCGTTCTTCGCTTATAGTGGAACGGAAATAATTTTTTATCCTTTTGAGTACAGAAAACGAACGTTTTGCACTGCAATTCGTCACTGCGGTGCAAAGAAAAATGCGTAATGCAATCTCTACGTATGGGAAAGCTTCTTTTAAGTCCTTATTTTTTATAAATAAGCTAAGTTGCCTTAGACTCATTTTATTTTCATAGGCTGCCAAGAAGTGTTTCAATAGAACACATTCGTCTTGTAGGTCTACCGCGAGATCTAACGGGTATACATTTTAAAGGTTTACGGCATGTCTTCTAACTTAATTTAAATGTCAATTAAAATATAATATTTATTGTAGTTAAGCTTGACAATAAAAGGCGCCCAGAGAAGGCCAAGAGGGGCGGCTTGGCCGCCCCTCGCAGCCTGCCGCCCTGGGCCATGGCCCCCTTGGCCCTAGGGTAAATACGCCCGTGGTTGTGGTACAGGCCTATGTTATATTTATAGTTTATAATACAACGTCTAAATATCTTTGCACGCGTTTATTTTAGGCGCAGACAATCTAAAATGGCGGAAAGGGGAAGCCGGGGGTAAAGAAAGCATAAGGGTGAAGTTTTTGAGAATTCCGACGGTATATATAATATAATATTATAAATGCGAAAGTTTGGATGTATGGATGTCGGTATGGAGGTATGGATGTATGGCTGGATGTTTGTTACTCAATCACGCCCCAACGGATGAACGGATCTGGATGAAATTTGGCACAGAGATAGATTATAGTCTGGAATAACACATAGGCTACTTTTTATCAAATGCGTGTCTTCAGATATTAAATTAGAAATTAAATTACAATTCTGATAGAAATGAGAATGTGTGTTACGATTAAATTAAGCGTCTGTGTATTCTCAGAATACTATTCTGTACCGCTACGTAACGTTTAATTACACGCCGCCACTTACCGGCGTCACTCGTAGAGCGAAGACTATTAAAGAAATATTAGACTCTCAAGTGAATATAGTCGGCGAAGTTGATCAAAAGTGACCAGAGAGTGACCATGAAAGCGAGACACAAATTTCCCGAGGCACGTACACACGAGTCCACTCGAGACACACTACACACGGGACCAACATTAATTCGGACTAGGGACTGTTCCCCTAGTCCGAAGTTTGCTACGCGCTGTGCACCACGACGGCTAGAAACTCAAACAGCGCCAGAGAGCGCGTTGGTTAGTCCCTTCAAGAGTCAAACTACAAGACGTTAATGTATTCTTGCTTGTATCTGAATTCAAATAGAAAACTAAAATTACAGGTAAAATTACTTTTATTATTCTTACTCTCTTATTGTTAGTTCTAGTTAATCAAGAAAAAAAAATTTATGACCAGAAGAATGTTATTTTATCGACTGAACACCCTAATATTGCCATCTCGCGGTAAAAACTCGGTGGTTGCTCTTTTGAGTCCTATGATATGAAAATAATATTAAGTATGAATGCAGTTTATATAAATAATAATAATAATAATAAGCTCTTTATTTCAGATAAAAATCCAATGTTAGGTACAATAGTATAAATAGTAAATGGCAAGAATGCTGGCTGCATTTCCGCGTTGGGCAGCCAGGTTGACCCTTTGTGCAAAAAAAGAGCCTACTATTAATAATAATAATATTCATTTATATTCATCATCTTCATATTATAATCTCAACCCATTGCCTGTAGTCCACCATGCTGACTAAGTGCGTATTGGCAGACTTCACAGGATGAACTTAATAACCTTTAATACAATAACCTTTTCGAAGAATGCGTATTAAAATTGAAAACCATTGGGGAAAACCGTATTAAAATTCACATGGTAGTTACCGAGATTATCACAAAAATAATTAACTCGGCGGACGGACTTTGTTTTTTAATAACCAGTGAAGACTGAATTCATGGATAAAGTATGGATAGTTAAAAATAATTGCAGTATTCGAAATCATATTCCCATAAAACTAATATTATTAAATGTACTCTGAATATTATATTGGTACATTTTACGTAGACATCCTTGATAAAATACCTGTATTGCATGCGCATTAACTATTTAATGCTACCACCTTATTGACGTTCGGTTATTTATAACATATACGAGTAACGATATAGCTGTCTGGAATAGCACATAGGAGACTTTATATCCCGGAAAATTAAAGAATTCTCGCGGGAACTAAAAAACCTCAAACCACGCAGACAAAGTCGCGGGCATCCAGTAAGCATATTAGTTAGATAGTATTAGTAAGCATAGTTTGAATCTTAGTAGTCTTCAGTACTGGTCATTTCAAATAAAAAAAATTTAATACTGTAATTTTCAGAATAAAAAAGTTTTTTTTTGCAATAAAAGATTAATATAATCATTAATATCTTGTAAAATACACGTACGATTATATCAAAAATATAATAAGATAAAAATGTTCAGAATTTTAATATTAATTGAACTTCTTAGACATTAAATCTTATGTACCTAACTCCTTAATTTTCCGGAATAAAATGTCCTATCCTATTCCTAAAATCCTATGTCCTTCCCAACCAATTTCAATCAAAAGTACAAAATTTCATCAAAATCGGTTGAGCAGATGGGCAGTGAAAGCGTAGCAGACAGGCAGACACAGTTATGAATTCCAATGGCTTTATTTCCTTTTTGAATATATTATTATGTGACTGTTGCTATTTTTAGAATGGCGAGAATGTACACTGATTTTTCACCAGTCTCTTGGGGCCATACAGACAACGCTAAAAGCCATATTGTTTCATTATTGTTGACTTACGTGTTTTAGAATTATAATCCTTACTAGCTGATGCCCGCGACTTTGCCCGCGTGGCCTAACATTGCAACAACCACGAAAATACACCTTTAGCCTTAAACTATAAAGTTCAAAGTCCATAAACGAAATTCCTTATTTAGTCCCTTTAGTTACAGCAACATTTGAGCTTTGAAAAATCTGCAATTAACCATCGTAATTTACTCAAAGATCAAAATGTTTTCACAGCGTGAAAGCAACTGTTTTCTTCATTTGAATACCTATATAAAAATGTGCCTGAGAGTTTCCCATAGTACGTTTTGTTTATTTGTGTCGGATACCTGAATGGCTGAATGCCTGGAAAACCGAAGCACAACCATTAATGGAAAATGGTAAGATATCTAAAGCTTTTAACTATCTAAGTATCTATACTAGTGGTTCACCCCGAACTGAGACTTCGCGGTATCCATAAGATAGTTTTAATTATATAATGCGCGCTCATCTTTACGTTCATAGACATTAGGTTATTGGACTTATTAACGTGAAGGCAATTATGGTCATGAGCTATTAATTTTGGATTAAAAGAGCTTCTATTTTGACTAGTACTAATGTACATTAGTTTAGTTTTGCTAGCATTGAGTACTAATCCGACGTCGTGAGACCACTTTGCCAGCATGTCAAAATCGGTTGTCTCCGTTTCGTCGAGGGTAAAAAATGCGACCAAGAGAAAATCTATCAACAGCTGTCAACATAATTTATTGTTTACATCGGTATTTCCATAATATTTACCTGTACCTGTGATATGTGTATTAAAAATGTCGTGACTCAATCTCTCAAGTCTGAACCAGAGGCCACCTTGACTTGTGCAATCCAAAGACTAGTGCCTTTTTCAATTGTCAAGTTTAACGTTAACGTTAAGCACAGTGTGGTGCAACTAGCCCTAACTTGTGTCTAAAGTATGTTTAAAACTTAGGTACATCATCTCAAATTTGAGTAAGTAGGTACTTAGGTACTCCTTAAATCTACTTGACGATATAAAATTTAATTACGCAAGAATTCCGCTCAAATAAATAAACACTATTTAAAACGAGATCGACGCTGTTTAAAGCTAGTTTAAACACGTACCATGGGCATATTTACGGTGGTCATAAAATCCATTACCTACTATTTCACCGAACCCAAATACGTTCGTTAACTACAAACGAGTATCCACTTGGCCTAATAACATAATATAAACAACATACAAATATCGTAGAAGAAACTTGTTTACTTTGAAAGGAGTCTCAAAACTCATGGAGAAACTTGTTATTTACTCAAAACTTACTCTGTGCGGATTCCTGCATGTTCCGCGGAGTAAGTTGGCTCGTTAAAACGCAGGAAAGTTATGTAGGAGCAATAATTTTAAGTTTGATTTACATTATTCTAGTTGCAATGCAGAAAATTTATTGTTGACTCGTATTCAAATTTTGTGTATTATCCGACATTAATTTCTCATTTTTTTTTCAATAGTGGATTTAAATCAGACTTCATCTTATAGACCCTTGACATAAGCTAATTTACCTTTCTCAAATTCACAACTGCATGTCGGTTAAAACGTTTAAATATTATTAAAATCAAAATATATTTTATTTTACATTAGTCTATAACGCAGTATATCATACTAACCTATCCACAAAACTACCAAGGCAACGCTGCATAGAAATGAATTCGTTAAGTGCGTTCTTACAAAAAAAAAAAAAGATTATCTAAATTTGATCTATTTTATCATTATCATGGAATTCCGCAAAGTGACGCCTGCTTCTATGTGACAGTTTATGGTAATAAGCAGGTAGTGTTTAACTAAAATCGTTTGAACCTTATGTTGTTGATTTAAGGTTGCTTTTTTATTGACTTTCTTTTAATTACATAATATAATATATTTAAAAATAAGTCACTTGTTTCATTTTTTAGAAAAGCACTATACACGCCTCAACCAGGAGAGCATTTCTGGTCTCGCGATGTAATGTACTATAAATATATCCTAAATATGAACAAATATATTAACGCGGGAACTCCTCAATTTTCCGGGATAAAATGTAGCCTATGTGCTATTCCAGACTATAATTTCATCCAGATCCCTTCAGCTGTTGGGGTGTGATTGAGTAACAAACATCCATCCATACATCCATACATCCAAACTTTCGGGTCATCTAGTATTTACATACATTACCATTTATTTTGTAAAAACTTTTTATAGTTTGTTTGTAAATTATAAAAGTATTATTCAATGTTATTAATAATTATCGTAGACAAAAAGGTATGTCCAATTATTCAGAGCGACTTTGAGTTGAGGTGGTACTTCAGGGTTTGTAGTACTTTTAGTTGATGATTTATAATCACAATTACTAATTGTGTGTTGTAGTGAAATCATCGCAGGTGCAACATAATATTTTTTTTTTGGGTTTAAGTTTACACGTTAAATGTGTCGTTAGAGCCCTTTACACAAGTTTAAGAAGTCTTAATAAAGCTTATTATACTGTTGAAGATTACGTAAATGACAAAGGAGCATGGATTTGACTCGCTCCAGCAATGCTAAGGACAGCGGTTACTTATTAATGAAATTGTAAATGAATTATTTCTTCGCCCAAATGTCCTTTGCGACCTTTGAGCCCAGAGGTATCGTTATGTATTGTGTGATAATAGTTTCTGAATAACATTACTCCGGCATAATTTTAATGCCTTAGATATGCTTAAATTATACGGCACAACGGTTTTATTTGGATAACTTAGCAACTATTACCTGCCTATCATTATATTAAATGAATGTAAGAAGAATGGTAAATTGTAAGGCCGTATGCAGACGCGCGTTCAGTCACGTAACATGCTCCACGGAGGGGTGACGAGTGACGAGTGGCGATAGCTTCAAACATCATCAATCACTACTAGCCTCCGGACAATATTCTCAATATTTATCCATTATCCAATTGTATTTAAACGAATCTAATTTAGCCTGAAATTGTTTTCTTATATTATTCTTATATCCTTAAATCTCTTTACTCTCTTCATAGAACTGGATAAGCTAAATTTTTCCTTGAATATTTAAACTAAAAGAACTTAACTAGAACTGTCGAACAAGACTTTCGATCAGAACTCTCGATTAGGACTCTCGATTAGGACTGACTGTTACAATCGGGTGGAGGACTGCTCTTTTTCTCGCATTTGTTGTTCAATTATGCGGCAAGGGCGCAACGGATAGACGTTATTTTTTGCATAGGATATTTGAGGACCTGGAGAGTGACATAGGCTACTTTTTATCCCGGAAAAAGAAACAGTTCCCGTGGGATAGTACTTACTCTTAATAATAATACGTAATTGAATAACCAATATTGCGAGCATGTTACAAATTGATAGAATGGTAACATGTTAATTATCTATAATTTATTGAAACAAAACAATTAATTTGAATATTAAAAATATAAGGAAAAAATTAAAAAAAGTGTTTGGGCTCGTCCGGTGATATAATTACCAGGTACCAAATAGGTACTATATTCATTGATGTAGAATTTTAGTATGGGTATACTATATGGGTAACAAGTATGAATCTTTATACAATTTATAGCAATGTTACTGAATTTTGGGATTACTGTCCAATGTCCATGTTATATTAAATGTAAAACCTCTGTATCGATTGTGTCAATTGAATATATATTTTGAGTGGCAAGCATTGGACTCTTACTCCGTGTACTACTGTTAATTTTATGACTTTTCCTGCTTTCGAAAACTGGCGCTGGAACAAACTCATCTTCTTTTGCACGCTTTGTATGGAATATTTTATTTTATGCCCACGTTTAATCTATCTTACTAATATTATAAATGCGAAAGTTTGGATGTATGGATGTCGGTATGGATGTATGGATGGATGTTTGTTACTCAATCACGCCCCAACGACTGAACGGATCTGGATGAAATTTGGCACAGAGATTCCTGCGATGGTAACGCGAAACCAAACTGTCAAGAACAGCCCATTGTCTGAATTGTTATGTGATAGGGGGCACTATTACGGATGTAGTACGGCATTCTAAGGGAATTGCCTTGAAGATGCCCTGCCAATAGACATATACGTAGTATTATTCACAAAAATTTGCATACACACATAATTAGTTACATATTGCTTTTAATTATATTGTCAATAATATGATGATCATCTAAAAAGTTATCATGTAACGAAAAATTATAAAACGTTACAAATATACTTACGAGGCCAGGGTCTATTTTAACCTGTATACTGCCTAGCCTTAAAGCCATATTGTTTCATTGTAGTTGATTTTTGTGTTTTTTTGAGTTTATTTAAACAATAATTAGTTATATTTAAGATTAAATTATTTTAAGCATTTAAGCGACGCACATGAGGACTCACACTGGCGAAAAGCCTTTTGAGATTTATTGGCAGACAGGCCAAAAAACAATGACTCTACCGGGAAATCAAACCCATCGAGGCTCATAAATTCACCTCTAGACCAAAGAGGCATGGATTTAAAAAGTATCTACAAGAAAAAATCATCTTCATTATGTTTATTTTATTTTTGTTTGAGGTCAGAGCCCAGAGAACAAATTATTAAGAACATGAACATAATAGAAATACTTCGTTTGATTACTTTCTTGACATTAGTGAATTTCTTGTTCAATAAGACAATGAAGATGGCAGACTAATATAATTTCCTTCATCTGATACTTAATTTTATAAATGCGAAAGTGTTTCTGTCTTCCTGTATGTCTCTCTGCTAACTTTTCACCATCCATCCATCAAAACTTTCGCATTTATAATATTAGTAAGTATAGATTAAATTACAATTAAATCTTAAATAGTACTAAAGGCTCCGAAAGGTTAAGAGGTGTGTGCCCGGGAATCGAACCCCCACCAACTCGAATAGGAAGCTGGGTATCTAGACCACAAGACATACCTACGCCGTAAAAAAAAAATCCAAACGCCAGTACACCCTATAAACATAAACGTAATGGGCGAAACTTTATGTTACAGACCCAAGTGGCTACATTATAGTAGGGTTACCACCCAGCAGTACGAAAGTCCTATTTACTATGTATATTTTCATAATGAGTACGAAAACACAGTCGTAGTGATTTATACTTATGTAAATGTATAACAGGTTGTTTTTTTCGCAGCGGTTAGTGACTTCGCAGTTGTGTGTGTGTAAATACAATTAGTATTTGAACGGTCCAGGGACAAGACGTGCTATGCCAAATTCCTAAATAATATGGTTGGGTGAAAATAACTGTTTTTGGGTTAATGTCTGTCTCTTCCATCTCGGGACCATGGGGTCCCGGACCTTTGGAAGGCATACGAGGGGCCGTAACCAACTCGCAGAGGCCCGTTGTAATAACTTTTCTGAGACTAGACATAGATATTCATGAATGAGTTAATGATTACAGATAAATGAAAAGTGCTTTTACAAGTAAAAATTGTGGGTTGTATTACAAAATTAAACCAAAAAAATACAAATATTCCAAGCAAATAATATAAATTTCATGAAAATCGATTGAACAGATGGGCCGTGAAAGCGTAGCAGTAATTTCAATAAAATATATTATTTTTGTACCTATATAATATACCACTTTACAATTTCACTCACTTTCAAGGAAGGCTGGAAGAGACTTCTTTTTAGACAACTTTTTTTCTATGAAAGGGCCAACTAGTACCTACATATATATCGATGGCTAGTCCAAATAAAATTTCAGAAAGCTGAAGACTGACTATTCAATACAAAACATAATCTCGATAATTTTAGTTTTCTCATTTTTTCCGACAATTTTTGGTCCGTAATTTTCAATTTGACGTACATCTTTGGCACACAAACTTATGTACAGCTTTTGTACATTGGAGGTTATTTACCTGAGATTGGAGGTTAGATAAGCAGTCAAAGTTTTTGATTAATTATTATTATTAAAACATATGTAGGTGAAATCGTAAATGAAAGTTTATGGCTTTACGAATGAAATAAATAACCCTCATTCATCTGTGCCCTCATTTAAATCCTTTATACATCTTTTCGGATGAGGTAAAAAAACGACAGCCGTTAATGTTAAGTTCCTTAATTAATTCAATGATTATGTGTATGACTAAACATAATTATCTTTTCGCCGATGCTAAGAGGGATCATTAAAAACTACAAACAGCCACTGGCATAGATATACATTTTGCAGTGGGAGCACCTCAAAAGTAGAGTTGAAAAATCTGTTGAAAACTGTGATTAAGGAAGTACAATCAGCAGGTTTTAAAGTGATCGCTACCATATGTGAAGCGGATGTTCGCGACTTTCGTTCGCGTGGCATACATTTTTTAAATTCCCACAGGCACTCCTTAATTTTCCGGGATAAATAGCCTATATCTCCAGGTCGTCAACTATACACATGTAAAAAATCACGTCATCCGTTGCTCTGTTGCAGAATGCATCATCATTCACCATTATTTCGCTATTGAATAAACAAATTGAAGAAATCCATTAAAAGTAATAATAATAATAATAATAATAAGCCTTTTTATTTCTAATCTCATGATATTTACAATTGTATATAACTACTTTTTAGATGAAATAAGTGTTAGTTGTGTTAGTGTTTGTCTTATTCTAGTTAGTATTGTTATTTGTTGCAGTATTTGTTGGTTTAAAAGTATGCTCCTGAAAAAAGCTTATTATACTGTTGAAGATTATGTAAATGATAGAGGAGCATGGATTTGATCGCTCCAGCAATGCTGGGGACAGCGGTTACTTATGTACACATTGATATAATAATTGTAAATGAATTATTTAAAAAAAGCAACCACCGAGTTTCTTGCTGGTTCTTCTCGGTAGGAATGGCATTCCGAACCAGTGGTAGATTCACTTGACGATTCATAAGTACTTGTAAAAGTTTATTTGAATAAAGAATATTTGATTTGATTTGAATATTTGATTAGGTGAGATTGCAGTCAAGGGCTATACTTAGTGGAATAAAGCAATTTAAAAAAGCTAGATATTGCCCGCAACTTTGTCGGCATGGTTTTTGATTTTTGAATTACGTCAAAGGTAGAAATAAAAGTAATATTTCTTATCTGTGGTATTTATTTCTACGAACCCTTACATGCCGACAATTTGTTTCTTGTAATATACCGGATTTTGTGCATGTTAAGGTAAACGAGAAATTAGCCGAACTTGAATGTTTTGACGTCTTTAATGTAAGATTTCGAGTAGGTATACAACTCAAAGAAGATATTATACCACAATAGTTACTAACTTGCTTGCAGACTGAAGCCTTGTTTACCTGTAAACAAAAAAGTAAGTTAAAAATACTGAACAAAAAAGTAAGTTCATTTAAAATTCGTGCAAAAATCTGCTACAAATTAACTATTACAGATTTATGAGTACTAGAGTAAGTATGTAACGCATATAACGAAATGAAAAATGATTTTATATGAAAGATACATTATTTATATAAATTTGTCGTTACTACGCTACGTACACCCTTTCCTGTTGTAAACAAATACGTTTACATTCAAAGGTTTACCTACTGCTTGCTAAATGGTGCAATCATCACAATAAAATTAAAGAGTGGTGTGAGTCTTCGTGGATTGAACGAACTATATTATATCAAAAAAGCTAGCAGAAATAAAGTGAGATTCATTCTCTACATACTTTTACATCAAATCAACTCATGCAAACCATTTTTAGATAAGAACCCTAAAAATTTTCACTACAGATTAGTCAATTACTATCTAAAATCAAAACAGAGAGATAAACAAACATCTACATGTGACACCATGACGTTAGTTGGTCAACTTAAAAGTCTTGCAGAAAAAGGCCTACCAACAAAATAAAAATAGGTAAATACAGTTACTGTATGTTGGATGAGAACTGATAACTATATTCAACATATTTATTATTATTAGCCATCAAAAACTATAACTTCTCGCGTGCGTATACATAACACACGGAAGAAATCAAAATTATTTTTATTTTTAACTTTTTAGTGTCAGGCTTGAGCTCGATAGCTTACCTAACGACTGATAGAAAAAAAATTCAAATCGGTTCAGAAACCACGAAGATATGCGGTAACATACATTTAAAAAAGCGATGACGTATCATACGATGGATATCAATTTCTTGATGCACACGTTGGACAAGTAGCATTGGAGCCAACGTTGATGCCAATATGTAAAGCAAAGAAAAGCATACGATTAGCCATAGAACGCATCGGCCCATAATCTCCTCGGTGTGTGCACACAATAACAATTAATCAAACCCATTAACAATGGCCCCGTGTTCGATCCCCGGCTGAGTCAATTTGGGAATTTATGATTTCTGAATTTTCTCTAGTCTGGCCTAGCTTCGGCCGTGGCTAGTTATCATCCTACCGGCAAGACGTGCCGCCAAGCGATTTAGCGTTCCTGTGCGATGCCGTTTAGAAACCGATTAGGGGTATATATAATATAACTGCCACAATTGCATTTACTGTATTCTTGGTTGGATTATGTGATAAAATGTTAACTTATAATGTTTTAGCACAATATTATTTAAATATTCTTTATTTTCATTTCATTAATCATTTGTATATATATTGTAATATGTAGTTACTGTAATAGAAATTAATTTGTTGTTTTATTGGCGTTCAAGTAAAAGGGACGCAACAGCCCCTGATTTTAAAACTTCGTCAGCATGGATTTAGGTTTTTGAAAACTACAATGGGAAGTCTTTGTTTTGCCGGCATCTCTCTCTTTCTGCGTCTTATTCCTTCCTCATTACCCAGGGTCATGATCCGGATTTGATTAGGTGCGCTCTATTTAACAAATTGAATACGACGACCTCCCTGCCGCAGTGGTGAGGAGTTCCGGGTTCCGGGAATTTTGGGGACTATAATTTATGAATTTTATCTAGTCAGGCCTGGACTTTGGCCAGGCTAGTTACCAACGAACGATCCATTCTCGAGTTTTTTACGTTTCTTTGCATTTTCTGCGAACATTTACCATAGTAATGTATTTTTTTTTTTTTACACCACCAGAAAGAAGAGATTTTAAAGAACAAAAAGCCCACCGACTTATTTTAAAAAGCAGATATTTCGGAAGAGATCGCCTTAGGCGATAAGACCGCCTTTGCATACTGTTTAGTCCTAGTTCGTAGTTTTAATGTCTTTTTTATTTTTTCGTAATTTTGTGTGCAATAAAGATTTAATAATAATAATAATATTGGTAACATTATGAGGTGGTGAGGTATAAGATCTTTGAATTAGCCGGAATCTGTATCTACTCGTATTTATTTATTTATTTATACATTCTGTACCAGTAACTTAAAAATAAAACATAAACATTGAAAGGACATGCACAAGGACAACTTATCTCTTGAAGAGATTTCTTCCAGATGCCCCAGAATGTGAGAATAGTGAAACATGTAAGTTAAAACTGTGGTACACTGCTGTGAGTGTCCTCAGTAAGCTTAGTAAAACTAGCAATTCATTTGTTGGTAACAGTGTCCGCTTCTACAATAAGCTCCCTGAAGACATGTTGAAGATGTCTCTGAATAAGTTCAAAGTTAATGACCTATTTACTGGCTGTTTTAATGAAAAATGAGCATTGACCAATTTCCATTTGGATAAGCACTGGTTCGGAAAGTATTCTACTGAGCTAGGCAAGAAACTCAGCAAAAGTGCTCTTTTTAGAAACAGAAAAATGTTACACTTTGTAAATAATAATCAAAGTCCATGGCAAAGAGTTTGACATCAAGAAAGGAGGAGGAGCTCTCTCCAGAAGTTAACGTGGAAGTTGAAAAATCTTATGCCACGCAAACGAAGTCGCGGGCATCAGCTAGTTTATAATATTCGTCGTCCTTTCTACCGATAGTCGTCCGCCGATGGTCTGCTGCATGGATCTCCACAGGACACGGTCTTGTGCCGCTTGCTTCTTGCTCGCTTGAGATCGTCCCTAATCAGTCTATCTCGCTCGCACTCATTGAGGTGCGTGACAGCAAGTAGCTGATATCGATAACATTTATCGACTTATTATATTATTTATATATATTGATTTTGAATATAATACCATCTGTGGATATTGTGGAGAGTTACATTTATCTTGGCTCCCAAATCTTGATCAAATTTGGTACAGGTACAGTTATTGATGTCCAATAGCTTATAGAACATTTAAATAGTTAATAGAACACTTAAAATGGTGATAATCAGATATAGTACTGCACAATTTTACTTATCTATGAATAAAAGAACTTGGAAGCTAGACGAATATCAAAAAGATTGACGAACAAAAATTTTTTTTATTTTTAATAATAGTTATATGATAATTTCAGATGTGCAGTTGAAGCAAACGCGAATGCAGACAATTCTAAACGCTTATGGTCTCGCGAAAGCTTTCTAAACCCGTCGTATTTGATTTCTATTAATTTGTCTTGACAAGCGCTTTGTACCTAGATGCTGTCCAGGGTCTCATGATGGAGTCAGGAGGCGATCATGGGAACTCCTTAAATTCTCATCGTAAACCCGTCGTGTTTGGACTCTTTTGATTTGTCTTAACAAGCACTTTGAAAATTTTTTCATGACATTACATATAGGTACGCGGAAGAAGTCGCGGGCGACCTCTAGTAATCTATATATATAAAAGCGAAAGGTCACTCACTGATTGATCATCACGATATCTCAGAAACGTAAACATAATCAAGCATTCCATATCATATTAGTGACAAAGTAAAATAGACCCCACCGCCCACGCTCGATTTCGACCAATCGAATTGAAATGTGTTCATTACTTTTAAAGTAAAGGTAAGCTATAATAAATAAGCACGCATTCTCGCCTTTGGGTAGTGTATGTTTTATAATTGTCAAGCCGAAGTTCGGTTTACCACTACAGCCCATTAACGTCCCACTGCTGGGCACAGGCCTCCACTCTCATAGGAGAGAGGGAATTAGAGCTTAGACCCACCACGCTGCTCCAATGCGGGTTGGCGGGCTTTAACGACTATTATCATGTTAGTGATAATAACCGGGACCGACGGCTTAACGTGCTCTCCGAGGCACGGGGGTGAAACACCGCCAACTTCCAACTCCGGGCTGGCACTGAGAATTTCTTAATTGAAAAACCCAATACCTACAATTTTCATGCCCGACCGGGAATCGAACCCAGGACGTTCGGTTTGCGTTTGGGTAATTTTGGGATCCATAGTATACATTGTAAATGTGAAAGTGTGTCTGTCTGCTACGTTTTCACGGCCCAACTGTCCAGTTACTCGTAATAGGACTAAAGTTACTACATAGTTTAGGTTTGTAGGTACAATATTAAAAGTTTGTTCCTTTGTGATGCTCTAGAGTCTAGAGACCAACCGTATATTCCGTTTAATTGATAGTTATAATATCGCATATCACTTATTTTACGATGTATTATTATTTAGAAATAACCCTCTGTTGCCTTAACGTGCGGAGGACCTGGGTTCGATCCCCGGCAGGGTCAATTTGGGAATTTATAATTTCTGAATTTTCCCTGGTCTGGCCTCGTGGGAGGCTTCGGCCGTGGCTAGTTACCACCCTACCGGCAAAGACGTGCCGCCAAGCTCACAATCTGTCGAAAGTTTATAATCTATCGAGATAAAAAACGTTATATTATAATCTAACGGTTTTTACAATCTTACGGTGACATATACATACAAGTATATACCAGTGTGGTTTTCATAAGGCCCTTGTAAATTGGGTATGTATTGACACAATGGGCGTACAAATGAAATTTTATCAGAAGTGTTGTTAGTAAAGTTCCTGATACAGATATTTATTATTTCACCTTGGTAATGTAATTATTATTCAAATTCAGCTAGAATATTACGCAATACAATACGTAGGTGATTACATAACAATTATAGGACTTTTTAACCGACTTCAAAAAAAGGAACTTATTTGAATTGTAACTGCATGAAGCAGACATCACAATGAAGATAAAACACATAAATGAGTCGAGATCTAATACATTTTTCGCTCGGAAGTGTAAACGATGTACCTACGTGGATGCACGTAGCGCGCCGGGCGAAGCGCCCCGGACGAGATACGTTTCCCAAATGAGAAGCTGTCAAATGATTACGATTTGCTTAGACAATCGGGCTTCTGATCTCTGATCTTCTCAGGCCATTGGATACCTAGAATGCGGCGGAGGCATCGATTGTCAACTTGGATTTGATGTGACATGGCTTTCGTGACCTTCCATGTCCGGACACATGATATTCTATGAATGTTATCACAATACTTTATCATTGGTGTATTTATTATTAAGTTTATTTTCTACATAATTCCGACTAAGTCAAATGATATAGAGCAGGCCCAAAATGCGGAATGGAGAATAAAACAAAAATTTTATATTCAGAAAGGGTTTTTAATAAATGATGAATCTGATGCACCATGTTAAAAGTACGTAAGTTATAAGTAATAAATGAATCACATATGTTTACTAAGTGGTAGATATAAAAAGAGACTTTATCATAATTGCGTAAGATTTAAATCAAAAACGATGATGTTTGGATTATAAACTTCTTTTGATTTCAAACCAAAGAACCTATGGATTTGGAATTCGGTGTTTTGGAATGAATTTTTATCGGTGATAAAAAGTAGGTAACCTATGTCCTTCCCCGGGATACAAACTTCATCAAAATCTGTTAACAGATAGGCCGTGAAAGCGTATTAGTCAGACAGGCAGACAGACACACTTTGGCATTTATTAAAAATTCAAAGTCTCATAAAACTTTTGTTTTTACAGATAGAAGTCTAACATTTTACAGGTAGGCAATTTTATTAAGTATCGGATATCATTTATAGTTTTTTATTAATGCGTAATCAATCAGCAAAAAATTAAAAACCACAAAATGGGAAATCTTATGACGGTAAAGTTTTCATATATTATGTAGTAAAATGGTAGTAAATCAGCTAACATCTTTTTGATTTCTCTTAAAATGTATCTCAAAAAATTACTTAACATATTTCAACAAAGATTTGTTGCTTTTCGTGAAAACTTTAACAAAATTTGATTAAGTATCTCTCAAAGACATAGTGTTTATATTTATTTATTTGATATTACACAAAACACGTCCGCGTTTAGCAAGCCGGCGATGTTTTATAGGTGCTCCGTGCTGATAAGATTATCAAAAACACTCCTGTGCATACTCAACCATCAAATTGTACAAAAAATACAAGTACGACAACTTTTATTAGTAAGTAAGTATCAACCATTATTGTCAAGTACTTATTGCATAAAACTAACTCATGTTGTACTTAAAGGTATATAGATTTCTCTTTCTTTTAGATTATAGCGAATCAAGCTGGTTTTTCTTGCGAATTTAATAAATGAACCATGTAACGTTACCGTCGGGTGAAACCGGACAGACACCGAAACTACATCCCGTATGTTGTATTTTTCGTAACCTATAGGGATCTGTAAGATTGAATATTGCAATAATAGGAATGATGACAACTCAATCAAATCAGTAACTCTTTATCAAGCTTAAAACTTTGAGTGCGATATGCAAAACGCTTTTCAACATTTAAGTAAAATATTCGTAATTTGCGTACACTTAAGTAACACAGTAGGACCTATCTACATAATATTTTTTAACTTATTCACACGACTTGCTTTTTTTTTTCCATCTTCAGTAAATAAAGTTTTGAAAACTGGGATCACAACAGAGAAAATTGTTAACAAAATTTTAAAAAGTTAGCGCCATAGGTTTTGAAAATTCTTTATTGTTGTTCCGATTTCGTTCAAATTACGATTCAATTTCGATTTAGGGTTCCATGAGATCATAAATTTTGAAAGTATGTTTGTTTATCAACTGTCTGTCTCTTTCTATGTTAATCGAATTTTGATGAAATTTGGTAAAGAGATAGATCGCATCCCAGGAAATGACATAGGCTACTTTTTATCCCGGAAAATCAATGAGTACAAAGATGCATGCATCATCTAGACATGAGGAGACAAAATTAAGATTAGATGACCTCGACGCTGTAATTAAGATATAGAAATATGCGTAATATCTTGTCACTGAAAACTTAGCCAACGGCCAACTGGTGAACGGCTGGCTTCCAAAAACAATTCGTAATCCATGAGAAGACACAAGCTCACATGACACGCACTGGAAACGCATTTTCACTATGGTAGGTCCAAGGGACATAGCTTGAAGAGTCTCTTAACCTGAAGCGGCAATAAGCGGGGCACATGATAGTTCGAAGAACTGATAGGAGTTGGGGTCCCAACTCGGAGGCCATCGGTTTACATATTATATTTAAATTTGAAGTAATTACGTTCAGTACCTAATTCAGAAGTTATAAAGCTCTGACAGACGGACGGACGGACAAGTGCAAATTCACTCAAGTAGACTACCTTCGCTTCGCTCGGTAAATTAGTTGTAAATTTGGCACAGAGGTAGATTATAGTTTGGAATAACACATAGGCTGCCGAATTGAAACGCGGACGAAGAACTATTTTTAAACTTATCTGATGGTAGTGTACTTCCTACATACAGTGGCGTGCCGTAGGGTTCAAACGTAGGCAAGCCAGCCCGCTGCCCATCGTATTCTTCCGTCTACTTTTACATAAGTTGTCTTGACGAGCCATCGAGTTGTATGGTCGATGTGACGAGCTCAACAAAGCACACAGAAGGCATAAGTTACTACTTGACAGAATTAAGATATGTCAGCAATGGTACACTACTATTGTGATCTAGTTAGGTACGTGAGAATTAAATCATATATGAAATTTCATTTGCCAGGACAAAGAAGTTAAAGAAGAACAGAACAACGCATAGAGCGTTCATTTCCGAAATTCCGTTTTTGGGAATTTTGATGCTTTTTTTTTTTTTTTTTATCCACTACAAGCTAGCCCTTGACTGCGATCACACCTGATGGTAAGTGATGATGCAGTCTAAGATGGTAGCGGGCTAACCTGTTAGGGGCATGGCAGTTATATTAAACCCATACCCCTTCGGTTTCTACACGGCATCGTACCGGAACGCTAAATCGCTTGGCGGCACGTCTTTGCCGGTAGGGTGGTAACTAGCCACGGCCGATGCCTCCCACCAGGCCAGACCAGGGAAAATTGAGAAATTATAAATTCCTAAATTGACCCTGCCGGGGATCGAACCCGGGACCTCCGCACGTTAAGGCAACAGCGCTAAACACTGCGCCACGGAGGTCGTCACTTTTATAGCACCAGTTAAATAATTTATATCATCATTTCCAACGAAAAAAAGCTTGGAATACGACTGTACATTGACTTACCTACTTACTGTACGAATAAAAAAGTATGCAACACTAACAATTAGCTTATTAGTATGAGAACAACCAAAAATCCATTTATTTTTATACGCGGATCTGTTAAATTGCCTTTTTGGACTTTTACAAGGTTTGTGAAATACCTACATAGATGGACGATGTACGTACTACGTAGATCTGGAATGAAATAGATTTTGGTGAATTTACAAGAGTCATTTTTCTGTTCAAAAGTCATATATTTTACCTTATTTTCGCCAATCAATATTTGCACACACTTTAAATAGTCACAATGAACAATATTGATTAAATCTCATTTTGTACAAAAAATAATATTATTTCAATAAACACTGTCACAACAAAAAAAAACAATCGACTAAATTATGAAGGTTTAGTCCGTATCACGATTCCGCGTGAGACTTCTTAAATCAGACGTATTAATATAAGCCAAGCATATTACAGCAATAGACAGCGCTATACTATTTAAGGTGCATGACAAGGGTCTGCCCGCGAAATTCAAATTTAATTTGGTTTTTCACAATTTGTAAACTAATACGACAAAGTAGGCTTATGGCATTCAAATTGCGAGCCTAGGAATATCATCTTCACAGGTTTATATAAAAATCTTTACTTGAAAGTGCCCAGTTTAAGAAATTAGTCAAAATAATGACTAATTTGTGAGTAACTCACGTCAAACTCACTATTTTGACTAATTTCTTAAACTGGACACTTTCAAGTAAAGATTTTTATATAAACCTGTGAAGATGATATTCCTAGGCTCGCAATTTGAATGCCATAAGCCTACTTTGTCGTATTAGTTTACAAATTGTGAAAAACCAAATTAAATTTGAATTTCGCGGGCAGACCCTTGTCATCCACCTTAAGGAATTTATATCGGATTTTAGAGACAATATGTATGAACTGCAAAGCCTCAGCCCCTCTCACTCACAAAGCCACAGAGTGAGTGAGAGGGCACTATCTCAACTAGGTTGTTCGTAAAACGTTCGCAAGCGCTCGGCGCCCACCGGTCGGTAGCAATAATTGAACTGACTGATTGTAGAACGCGCGAAATTTAAACACGTAGTTTGAACGGATCGATTAATTACTGAGTTAATATTGAGTTTGTATGTTTGGGTGTTTGTTTTGTTGGGCAAGCCCGGCTTTTTAACATTTACAGCAGTTTCGCCACTGCCTACATATTATATAAACCTTATATATGGTTCAGACTTCAAATAGTATTGATTTAGTAGTTTTTTTTAAGTTTAATATAATAAAAAAA
The DNA here is from genome assembly GCA_923060345.2 of Erebia aethiops. NCBI lineage: Eukaryota > Metazoa > Arthropoda > Insecta > Lepidoptera > Nymphalidae > Erebia > Erebia aethiops. The sequence goes on from CAKLPR020000011.1 coordinate 950,246, forward strand.
GTTGAATAAAAGATTAATGCTTGAATTGCAAGCTTTTGAAGCTACGCATGGAATACTGAACTGGCACTGGTTTGAGCGACTTCCCAGGTCCAATGAACTGTTTATTAGATTAGACAACCAATTTAGTATCTGATCGGAGTCACTACTGGGTTAAGTACGAGTATACTGTGCTGGAAAATACTGTTGGCATTACAATAAAATTCTTTATTAAGTAATGTTTGTTAAAGTGAAAAATCCGTTGGTAAGTAATACCTGCTTATCAATAAATTTATTTTGATATTGGCTTTTTGTCCGCACGGCACGTATTGCCAAAATTCCTTTTATTGCGGAGGGAGTGAGTTATGGAGCCATCCGTTCATTCACTTGTAATTTCAAAGGATTATGCGAATAACTGGTAGGTAAATACTAAATATTAGAAGTAGGACGGTATTTTTTTTCATATTAAGATGGATTTTATACAGGGTACTTTTAAGGGTAACGCTACCAAAATGATTAAAAGCATGGGTATGAATTGTTCTTGTGTGAGTGAGCTGTTTCGAGCGTTTCTAGATAGTGTCTATACTGGTTGTATCCGTTTACTGTGCTCCTACGTCCCGCATTAACGGTGCCTCCCATCTTAAGCATCAGTGGCGACGAAGAAGACGACGCATCGGTAAGGACACCCGAAACCAAACTTCTAACGATTAGACTCTCTCTCTGCGTCTTATTCCCTATTTATGAGGTTAGTACCTAACCCCTTCGTGCCACGGTTACTTTTGACGACCTGCCTGGCGCAGTGGTGAACGCTGTGGTCTTATAAGTCCCGAAGTCCACCTACCACCAGTAGTATAGAGAAGGCATAAAGATGTTGGTACAAGTGATGGCAGATTAGGTACCATATTTTTTTTACGTGTTTGCTTTACTAGAATTTTAATTAAAAGCTGGCTAGTGTCTATCACTCGTACCTGCAAATTATGGAACCTGCTTCCATCTTTTGTGTTCCCTCATGATTATATCGTAATATGGGGCTCTTCAAAGGGCGGATATATAATAATAAAATATCTCAAAAGCTAGCAACGCATTGGCGGTTCCTTTGGTGCTGCATAATATGTTCATGGGCGGCGGTAATCGCTTTGCAAGCGTGTCTGTAGCAATTAAGCGCTAGGCGCTTGTCGATACAATATTTTAAAAAAAACAAATGTTCCTATTTGGCAAAAAGGTTAATTGCAATTGAAAAAAAACTACTCGCGTACTGCAGCAAAAATCAATACAAATACATGGCTATGGCGTACATTATGCGGTACGAGTACAGCGTGTATGGGAGAGCTTTTGAGTCTTCAAATCTAATAGACTAAGTATGTACATAATATTTGTAATGGCTATACATTGTTGTATGGTGGTAAATATGGTGCCTAGCAGTTTTTCTTTTCTGTAATCATTTACCTTCCTAAAGTGTAATTTGTTGCAAAGCAAACTGAGGTCAATGTCCGTTAGGGCATATTAACCTACTGGAGGTCCCGGGTTCGATTCCCGGTAGGGTCAACTTGGGAATTTATAATTTCTGAATTTTCTCTGGTCTGGTCTGGTGGGAGGCTTTGGCCGTGGCTAGTTACCACCCTACCGGCAAAGACGTACCGGCGATGCCGTGTAGAAACCGACTAAATAGTTGCTGGTTCTTAGCCATGGCCAACAGGATTGAAACAAAAAGTGATAGAGGAATTGAAAATCTTGCAGCAACAGAAGGTACGCAGTCGAATAATATAGTTTAGAATATTTTATTGCCGGTAATAATTTGAATTGATAGACAACTATGGTTATCATAAAACAAAACAAAACAACCTATTCTTCTATTCTTCTATATGCATTTAATATGTTTTTTATTAGAAAAATAAAGCTTTACAACTCTAGTTTACAACAATTTTTACATTCTGAACATTTCATTCCAGTTAGGCTAGATACGTTTGCGAGACAATGCCTGCTCTAGTCTAGGTATGTGCCATCTCTCTAGCTCTGCTCAAACTAGCAAATGACACTTCGACATTTAGTGCCCTCGTAACGTGTATTATAATAACCGTTTGTCTCTGTAGATTTTACAACCAATAATATAGCCGCATTTTTAATTAAGTAATTACTGCTTTTAATGAATATATTTGCTCTGTTAACATTAAATGAATAATTTTTTAATTTAGATTTTAAAGATTTTTTAAGAAATTGTATATATTATTATATGTTTTATTAACAAAAACTATTAAAAAGAAAATAAGTTTGAAAAAAAAAAAAAAAAAAAAAAAAAATGAAAACCTAGAAAGAAAAAAACATTTATTTCCAAATTGTGCCACACATAAACAAGCATACCTAACTAAAAAAGGTAAACAAAAACCTTATGCTCTTTATTACCGCACAGAAAAGGCTAAATTCCAGCCCAAAAATAAGTCAGTGATTCAGTATAGGAATGATATTAGGCCGCCTTTGTTGCTTAACTCAGTGAGAAAAAGTATTTTGAATTCAAAACCATTACAGTAAAATGTAATGCAGTATTGCATAATCAAGGTAGATACAATATTTTACTTACATCTTGTATTTTCGTTTTTTTTAAAGGCTAAGTAAAGACCTAACTTGAATAGAATTTGCTATAAGTCTTGATAGTTTCCAAAGATACGCCTGGAATCCTTTCTACTTACTTTCCTAAGCTTGTAATTTAGTATACAAAGTTAACCCATACACATACTCGTCGAGTAGCTACTATTTAATTCAACTTGATTTACTAATTAATTCAACTTTTATCGTTTCTTATCTCCTGCGTATCTTTTCCGATGTGGCTAAGAATACCACTGATAAATATTGGTGTCATGGTGCAAAAAGCTTAGATTTTATTAGATTTTTATTATTATTTATACTGATTAATGTTCAGTTAGATATGATTTTATAGCCGTATCTGTAATTAGCTTAAAATTATGTTCAGTCATCACATGGGCACAGCATCCTACAGTTCGACGAACAACGATGTCACGCACAGCTACCTATACTGTTTTATTGCTGCGCGACATAGTTTAGGCTAGTCCCTGGCCTAAACTATGCCTATTTCATGAAATTTCCTACCCTTTAAATTTACGCACGCAGGTACGCAGTAACGTATTTTTGATTTTAGGCACAAATGATGTCCTCTTTTCTCCCCACTCCCACAACCCTTTGTACCTACCTAACAAAGTTTTGGAGAACTAATGTTTTTCAAAAAGGACGATAATTCAATTTTCTAGTTCAGAGTTAACCTTCCCAAGTAACATTTCATTCGGGCCTAGGTTGTAAAAAATGCCTTTAGGTTATATATGAGTCGTCAAAAGGTTAATGATTTACTATCTGGTCATATTAAGTACTTGAGAATGATTAATAAGTCCTAAAACGAATTGTTTATTATTACAACCTTGGAGCCATTTACAAGAGCTTAAATTAACGTTATTTTGACCTGTGTGTCAAGAGCATATAGTCTTAGGATCTTAAAGCTGTCGTAGACTCCTGATAAAGTTCTGAAAAGCCTAGCATTTTGCTAAAGTGAGATCTAAAGGTTTAATTTTTAACTTTGATATTACCATAAAGTTATGGAATGTTGAAATCACTTATAAGTATTTTTTAAAACCTACCTTAAACCTTTAGGCTCTGTAAGAGTTGTCTATGCGAACAAATTAGGACTACGTGGTGAAAACCAAACCAATGAGCTATTGTTTATGAGCTGAAGGCATGTTTAAAGTCCTACGAGAATATTTTAAGCTGTAGAGGCACATCCTCAAAAAACGTCAGTTGTTTCCGCGACTTCAAAGCAGTTGTAAAGCAAAGATGAACCGACACAGGGTGATTTCAAAATAACCGAGTGGACATTTCAAACGTAAAGTTCGTAAAAATTTCTTACGAATATTGAATACATCGGTAAGTTTTTATTATTTTTATTAATTGTTATTGTAGGTAGTGTGGTGACTGGTAGACTACTTATTAGGGTTCTTACAGGTCGGCAATCGCTGTTAGCGACAGTGAGGTCGCCGATTTGTACGAGCCCTTATACCTAAATATAAAATAACCATGAACCGACAAGGGGCTTATGGATTAAAACTAGGTTGATCGCCTGTTCTACTTCAATTATTTTTACAGATCATTGAGACCATCGAAGATGCACGACCTCCTGAAAGACCTCCTCTTTAGTTCAAACCACAGATGACACGACACCATCGGAAATATTTGAGGAATCACAAAACAGTAAATCCAATGATGGTGATGATGGCAGTTTATCTGAAGATAGTGAAGACTTTGAAGTTCATACATTAGAAACAAGTGTTGATACAGTAAAGGACTTAAGAATATGGTCTTTGAAATCCTTTTGACGCTACATGGATAGATCAACCATTTTTTTCCAGGGACAGAGTTTTCATCTAACATGCTGCTGGCTTCTGATCTTGGTGGCCAAGACAGAGTGCACACTTTCTCCCAGTCGTTGGGTACAATGAAAAGGCATATTTTTCCATTCTTTATGGTTTGGACGACCTTGTCAGGCATACTGAAAACAAAACACAACTTTAAATTAATGAAAGAGCCGAAAAGATGTCCCTTACAGAGTTTACCGCTTGGCATTTCTCGGCTGTTCGGAACAGTTCAGAAGTAATAAATACACGAATTACATTGCTGCATATTCAAACACCGGGTGTGTTTGAATTAGTAGTAAAAAAGTAATGTACTGACAGACCTGAGCGGTAAAAATTATGAATGCGTAAGAATTTATTTATCAGCAATCAACGTGACGACATAATAATTGCTAATATTTTTTTACAGTATGAATGTTCATAACGTCTTTGAGAGGTGATATCTAGCGAAAAGCCCGATGAATAGCGTCAGTTTAAGTACTGTTTACATAGGTATTGCGCATACTTTAATACTGCACAAGTATCAGCCTTTCTAGTTATGGTTCATTTTTGGTAACCATAAACCGTCTTGCAGCGGCCAAAGACAAAGGCACATCCGCATGCGGGCAGACTTTCACTTTTGTCATCAGTGTAGAACCCCACACCTACCTAATACTGAATCAGCCTTTCTGGGGATAGTTACCAAAAGTCCAGCTATCTCTTATAATAATAAACGGAGAACCGCGCGACGCACTGTGTGACGCGACCGCACGTGTCTAGAAAAGCGCCCTTAGTAATCGTACTGTAAAAGAAACCTATCAGAATCCTTATTTCTGTGGCCAAAATAAGTCAAGAAATTAAATGTCAATTATACCTACTCTCAGCACTTGTAAAAAAGTTTATTTGAATAAAAACGTTTCTATTCTATTATATTCTCAACACTGTCTTTATCTATCAAACATAATCGAAAAAATAGGAACTTACTTGAACTCTAAGAGCAGCCTGTAGCTGTTTGTTCAATACTCGTGTCGAAACGTCGAACGCACTTTCTCCTACAACCAAAACCTAAAAGGAACTAATTGTGCTCAGCGGTTGTTTTCGCGACTGGCAAGTCTTGAACAACTCCTGGCGATAACCTTAAAGCTGCGAAAACAGCCTTGTCGTTTTAAGTAGCTCCACGAGATTACCTTTAGCTCTTATTTTGGCAAACATTAAGAGCTTCTAGTTGTTACAGTCCTGGATTGGTTACTTTTAATACTCTCTAGTAATTTCCTAACGCCAGCCATATTTTTTCACTAAAATAAAACAAAAATCTAAACAAAAAGCAATATTTTAAATCAATAAGGCAAAATTAAGAAACGTGTACTATTCAAAATAAAATGTTTTTACATGGATATAAGTTTTATTAATTCTAATGCGACTTACCACCAACCAACTAATTTTATAATTATTTTAATTGTAATTATTTTATTAAAATATCTTCAAAACTTTAACTTACGAAAGGCCCACCTCGTATATAGCACTATTATCCTAAATTTTCACGATAAAGTGCCAGTCGCACTAATTTTTTATTTTTCCTGACTTCAGCAAGTTACTTATTATTTTTTATGAATATAACACGTGTACGTCCTATCTAGTTAGCCATTTTGAAACTTGGTATAATGACAGCAAAAGGCGCCATTATGAATTATTTTTAAATCCACGATTCTGTGTAAAAACAATCTTACACAGAAACCTTTTAAAACCCGCAAGTCCTGGAAAGGCATTTATTCATGTCCATCAAAAAGGTTTTAAGTTGTCATAGAGTTACATCCAAGACTAATTTAGAACTTAAAAGCTGTCTAGCAAGGTTATATTAACCATAAATTAAGGTTGTGAAGGTTATATTCGGGTTCTGTGTAAGTAGTTGGAAAGGTTCTGGATTTGAGCTATAGGCTTTGCTGTAGCTCTCAGAAAGGTTCTACAACGAGGGCCCTTTTTGCACTCAGGAGGTTAATATAAGGTTATTATAACGTTATTGAGCCTATTAAGACTTACGAGCAGATTTTCATACAAAGGTTCTAGAACCTTTACAAAACCTTTCTAAAACCTAAAATGTTACTTGGGTTATTACGTAATTTGAGACTATGTACGTACCTAAGAGAATTTGGGGGCTTACTCATAAATAATATCTAATAACAATAACACTTATTTAAAATCTACTATAAATTGAATAATTAGTAGACCTAATATTTTGTTTAAGCTTTTTATCTTGTGAAATATTTTCTGAGTTATCAAGCAATTTGTGTAGGTTTTTCAATTTCTACATCGAGCACGTACCTAAAGTTTTAGATTTCTTACTTTCTAAAATAGCTGCTTATTTTTTTTTTTATTTATTTATTTATTTATTTATTACAGGGCAACTTTTGAATAGGATTTTAGATGCGTTCATTAGGATTGTTTACAAATCTCGTAGGAATATAAAGTTAAATAGGTTGCCTGCAAAAGCCCGTTAAATTCTATACAAATAAAAAAAAGCTTTTAAAAGAAAAGTTACGTCATAGTTTAACCACACACCATTAAATACTTATTGCCTTTTCATTTTTATGAAAATACTAGTTGATGCCCGCGACTTCGTCCGCGTGGAATAAGTTGTTACGATTCTCACGGGAACTCTTAATTTTCCCGGATAAAACGTAACCTACGTCGTAGCATGGGAATAGTTGAGGACCTGGAGTCCTCAACTATTCCCATGCAAAAAATCAGGTCGATCCGTTGCTCTGTTGCAGCGTGATTTGGAGGACAAACCAACAAACAATCACCCTTTCGCGTTAATAATATTAAGGAAAACCAAACGTGGACGAAGTCGCAGACATAATATCTATAACTGCAGAAATAACATGACATTAAAATAACAACTTCCAAAAACATTCAAAAAACAATCATATCGCAACATTAAGATTTTGCTGAAGTAGCCTGTACAATTAGCAAATCTCTTTTTATTCTTTAAAAAACAAACGCCGATTTTCTTGCTGGTTGTTCAGAAGGAATGGTATTCCGAATCAGTGGTAGATTCACTTGACGCTTAAAACACATGTAAAATTAAAATGAATAAAGCATTTGTTTTGATTTTGATAAAGGCTTTTAAGCAGGTTGCCGATAACTTATTTTTAATCAAATTTAATCCTTATTTCACGGACATAAGGACCACTACGCACGCAGTATGTTGATCCTGTTGATGCATATTATGTCTGTGTGTTGATGGCACTGGCAAGGAACCTATACTTCAACACACGTTTTGTAATTTGGGTTTTTTCATAAATACATACTTAGTTAAAGTTCGCTATCTTTAGTTACTTTTGGTTGCCGCGGCTTGTTGCCGATGATTGACCATAGTAAGTCCCAACTTCTAGAGTTTAATGAATGGGTCGCTTCCAAGCTTAGCTTCTCCAATATCGTATCCGAGTAACTAGCGTTCGTATTGTAAGTATCCGAAGCTATTCTAGAGGCGATAGCTTCACAGCTTTTAGAGTAGTACTTCAGGTGCGGCGTTCCAACATTAGCGTCATGTTTTGAGGCTTTACTACTGCCGCCTATGTATCTACTTAGCCCGCTACCATCTTAGACTGCATCATCACTAACCATCAGGTGAGATTGCAGTCAAGGGCTAGCTTGTACTACTACAAGCTAGCTACAAGCTTAAAAAAAAAAGAAGAAAAGTAGAAGAACTTTACTTACTGTGGCGGATTATAGCGAAATAAAGTTCTAACAAACCAACAAACAAACAAACAAACTGACTTTCGCATTTATTATATTAAGCATGATTGAGACATACAAGTGTGGGGCTTAAAAAATTAGCTTATTCTTAGCAACTACGGAATAAATTAATACGTTTTAAATCACATAAACACATTTTTGCAGTCTGTGCAACTTTTAACGAACAATGTTCCTTGTAAGTTCTGACTGAAATCTCTAGACGTATTTTATTCTAGGTATTATTTAACTAGAAACTTGAAGGTACATCCTTCAAGTTTCCATATGACTCCAGTTCCATGACACGTAAAAGTCAACAAGGATATTATGTATGGTAAGGGTTCCATTTTACCATTTTGGTACGGAACCCTAAAAAGAATAATCTTCCCAAATGGCAGAAATTTGCCGCAGATAGTAACACTTTTTCAATTTGTTGATGGTTGTTATTTACCATAGACGTTATTTACTTTTGTCATAGAGTAAGAAATATACTTTTGTTTTTTACTAAAGTAGCTGACACACCTACAGGCCGAATAAATCATCGCCCTGCTGGACATATTGTAACAAATGAACTAGGGAAATAAACATCTTTCTATTCTATTCTATTCTATTCTATTCCCAGAGAGACGCAGATTCAAATCCTGTCTCATTTCGTTCTTTGCTACGGTAAGTAAACATTTAAAAAGTGCTGACATTTAAAACCTGCTGACTGAAATTTTACCGGTCTCTGTATGATAAGCTAATCGAGGTATTTAAACCCTCGGGCCCGGTTTTTCTGGCATTGATCCTACCACCGACAGCCCAACCCTACCGGCAAAGACGTGTGAAAAAAAACATTAGGTATACCTACCTATTGCAATAAATAAGCATTTTTATTATTTTTTCCTGCAAGGTACAATGTACACTAATGATTAGGTACATTTTACATACATATACACATATGTATAAATACATATATATGTCACCAAGCAGAACTTCTTTCCGAACCGGTAGTAGAGTCAAAACATGACGTAACATAAGAGACACCTGTATGTCCTAAACGACACATTATAAATAAATTTAGTTTATTGAGTTGTGGGCATCACATATTATTTGTATAAAAACCTAGTAAGCTGATAGACGCCCACAGTTGGACATAGGTCTCTTGCAAGGATCCACACGCCGTGGTCTAGCAGCTCCCAGCGACTCATCTGATTTCATCCGTCAACCTAGTAAAAGATCTACCGACGCGACGCAAAGTAATTATTCGGCAGAAGTAGCAAAGATAAAAATGTGGATATTTGCGATAAATGAAACTGAATTGGAGCACTAAGTCATTCTATCTCATTCTCTCGCAGGCTAAATCCTTTATGAAATGGTTTGTCTCTTTTTAGTGTCGCTTTTTCGTTTCATCGAATTTTCAAATCACAAGTGATTGATAATTTCGTTGGACATAACTTTAATATTAACGTGTAATAACACGACTGCCCAAAGAAAAGGCGTGTATTGTTTTATTATAATTATTATATCTGTTCATCTAGTTAGTACCCGACTGCCGACAGACTAAACGGTACCTACTGTTTTACGGGTTTTTTAGTCAAATAGATTTTGCGTTTTGACATCGTGTCGAGGTGTGAATTTTGAATATCTCAATTTACATAGACGGGCCCTGTCAAACAAAGAATGTGGACCTATTTTACTAACGCCATCTAGTCTGAAAAGCGGGACAGCGCTATGGCGGAGACAAGGACACGGCTATACAGGTTAGGAGTGTGCTATAAAGGTTGGAAGCCAAATTTTCTTCTATGAAAGGGCCCATCTATGGACTTCCAGAATTTGCATATGAATCGCAGCCCGTACAGAACGATTTTGACTTTTTAAATTTTAACAGTTTTCTTTTGGGATTTTCGTGATACTTAACAAACGGAACCGACAATGGCGTTACGTGCTCTCCGGGGAAATCATTATAACATACCTCGAATCGGAGTTTAAAAATAACATCTTTTAATTTTGGGTAACTAAGCCTAGAATAATACCCGCGACTTCGTTCGTGTGGCTTAAGTTTTTGATTCGCGCACGACCTCCTCAATTTTCAGGGACAAAAAATAGACTTCTTTAGGCGCGTTGAGCACTTTTTGGTAGGAGGTAAAAATGTGGAATACGCGAGACCGACCGCGAGACCAATGTCTGGAATAACACATAGGCTTATTTTTATCCCGGAAAATTGATTAAACGACTGCTGTAAAAAAAAAAATTAAACCACCAACTTCCGAGGCACGGGGGTGAAACACCGCCAATTTCCTTACTCCGCTGTTAAAAATACTGAAGCTCATTAAAAATTAAATAGTTTCGTTTCCTTCTAATATTTATCTAATTTTAGTATTTGTTGTTCAAGTACAGAATATAATTCGAATAATTGATCAAGTTTCAGGCTCAGCCTTTCAGAAAATTTTGAGTTCTGAGGTCAACTTTGGACGTTAGAAAATCTCCAAAAAAGATTTAATCAGCCGATTATCTGATAAACAGCCTGAACTCCACCTTAGGTGTTCTGTAAAAAACGGCTACAATATCATTACCTAGAATATGAAGGTAAATTTCGCCACCATCTAGGTACAATGTTATAATAGCTCAGATGGGAAAGAAGTTTCTGAGATCAAATCGTTTATTATTTGAGCATCTAATTTAATAGTTTCCGAAATTAAATTAATGCAGCTATCTACGTCACTTGACGTTTGAATTTTAAATAAATATTCAATTGCAATAACACCTGAAAAATGTGTCAGGTTGTACATTTTTTTTTAAATATATAGGCTAGAGCTTGGCTGCAATCAGACTTGCATGCAAGAGGTCTTGCTTGCAAGTTGCAAGTGGTGATGCAGCATAAGGTGGAGCGCCCTTGTATAGAAGATGCCTATTCACTCTTGATTTGAAGGTACCTGTATTAAAAGAGGAGGGAAAAACGGAAGCCGGAAATTAGTTGGCCGGATAGGTAGTTGTGACAGAATGTCAAAGAAAACGGATCTCAATTAATAAAAGTTGAAACTGTAGCGTCGTTGCTTTATGACATTGCACTGAAATTTTAAAGAATCTCTGACTTGGGTTTCTCCATCAAAAATGACTATAATATAGTAAATTCATTAACTGGATCGTGATTTATGTTAAAACTAAAGCTACGAGGGTTCCAAACGCGCCCTGGTCTGAGAAGAGTCCACAACAAACTCAACCGGGGTTTTTTTAAATTATCACCAGCCCATAAAGTAGTCCCATGTCACTATCCAGGTCCTCAACTATACCCATGCCAAAAATCACGTCGATTCGTAGTTATGTTATATTTTACAAGAAGTTGGTTTTATAATGAATCCTGCGCAAATTACTTTTTGTACTTTCCTTTCGAGGCTCATATTGAAATTTTTATGCTGGTAGTGTGGCCCTTTGGGTACCATTACAAACGGCTTAATAAAACAAAAAAACAAAACAAAAACAATAAACAAAACTTACATCTATATAGATGTAAGTTTTGTTCCAACAAAATAAATTCTGAATAATCCAATTCTTATCCATTTTTTTTTTTTTTGTTCCGGCCGCCGACAGCTTGCCTCAATAAAGAGAATAAAGATCTACATTCTACGAACCTAATATTACGATTTTCGATTTTTACAATCGACTAATCCCTCTCCTCTAAAGTGCCTTTGTTTACACTTTATTTGATTGAGATTAAATTTTGTTTATTGTTATACCTTTTTCTTCCAACTCAAGGCTTTGCGAGATCGGTACTTATAGAACTTGATTTCTACGTGTTATTTTTAAACTTGGTAGTGGACGCATGCCTTAAATATTTTTACTTCGTAAACTATTTTAAGAGCGATTCTTTCAGAATTTATTGACTTAATAAATTTTGTTATAGCGCTATGATTTAAAACTGTGGACTGGTCCATATTGTAACAGCAAAATAAAACAATTAAAACTTTCAGTTATGTATTTTAAGGGTCTGGCCTGGTGGGAGGCTTCGGCCGTGGCTTGTTACCACCCTGCCGGCAAAAGACGTGCCGCCAAGCGATTTAGCGTTCCGGTACGATGCCGTGTAGAAACCGAAGGGGTATGGGTTTAATATAACTGCCATTCCCTTAACAGGATAGCCCGCTACCATCTTAGACTACGTCCTTTGTTTCTTGTTATATTTTGAAAATGGTAGCTTGTTGTAAGGTTAATTCAATATTACTTGCATACCGGTGGCGGACATAGGCTATTTTTCCCGGACAATAAAGTACTGAGTTTTTCACGTACCTCCATACAGTTTTTTAGCTGTTGGGTTTGGGTGATAGATAGATTTCCTGTTAAGGAAAACTTTCATAGTGTAAGCATTTTAATATAACGTTTTTGATTACCAAGGACGACGTCCGACTGTCCTGTATTTTCAAAAGTAGGTACTGTAAAACATTCCTTCCCCACAATCAAGCTAATGCATAATTTCAGACTGCATAGTAGGCGGTAAAAACTAAGTACGTGCTTCCTCTCCCTCAATTGAATCAAATCAAATCAAAACAAGTGAAATTCATCATATTAGTTTTTAGAGTTTATTTAGTTATTTAGTTTAGTTTATTTAGAGTCGGGGGGTTTTTTAAATTTTAAATTTTACTTTTATGCATGCTTCAAACATATCGATGACTTCAAAGTAGCTCTCAGTAGCTAAGCCGGAAAAAAGACGTGTCGAAAGTCGAAAGCATTTAGATCGGTAAATTATGTTAATTATTATGAAAATTAACACAAACATGAGGAAATCTATTCGTTGATTAAAATATGAAAGGTCATTTTTAAGTTCAAGGCTTGTCTCGACTTGTACAATATTTAAAGCATTTGAGATATTTTAAGTGTTACCCTAACCATCATAACTAATTTCAGGTGCTAAATTGGTGATTACCAAGAAAAGGCAAACTGGATTAAACAAAAGTATGAGCTTTATAAATAACTAGTAAATTCCCACAGGAACTCCCTAATTTTTAAGCTTAATATATAGCCTATGACACTCAGAAATAATGTCATGTGCCAAAAACACTATAATATTATCACTACGATTTAATAATAATTGTAAACATGTGTCAATCAAATATCTCGCTCTGCCGTTTGGCCTTTCCCGCTTGCTTTATTTATGTAGGTACTGCTTAGTTTATTTATCTACAAATTTTCCAAATAAAGATAAGAATGTGGATACGATATTTATGGGACTAATAACACTAACTAGTTTTTTATTTTTTATTTTTTTTTTTTATTTTTCTGCTACTATATGTATAGTGTAGCACCTTTGTGTACTATATATAAGTAATTTAACGACGCAGCGGAACACTGCACCTTGGCGTTCCTAAAATAAGGATTATAATTCTAAAATTTCCATTTCGGCTGTGTTTAATTGCCACCCTACTAGCAAAGACGTACCAAGTTAGCCTGGACTAGTTAATCTTACCTGTTGTCGTAGGTGAGCGACAATTTTCACTTTAACTTTTCATTTCACTTAAAAGTTGTAATGTTCACGTAAATGTGGAAATTAGTGAGTAATTTATTTTTGACATAAGCATCATAGTGGTAATTTCCATATTGATTTTAAGTGAACATATATCTCTGTAATTTATGAGGTTTGACTATAAAGTTCGATTCGCATAGAAAGCGCCTGCGCCGCATCGAATCGCACCGCAGCGCATTTTACATGTGGCGGTTTAAAGGAAATTTAAGTATCTACATACACTTATTAATGTCCCTATGTGCATGGAAGTTTCCCCACGCATCGTGCCGACCCTGTTCAATACTAGTTCTAACTTGTAAAGGATTGCACAAAGCTCGTTAATTAAAACTTTTTCCTTTTTCCGACAAGCTGTTCCTGTAATTCCGTTACTTCATCGATTCTTACAGCACAAGAGAAGGATCGAAGTTACAGCTTGTTGACATCGCATTTCTTGAGAAGTACAATTGGATTTTTATTTAACTGTCTTACGTTGTATCGCTATCAAAGTATCTTCAATTATTATGATTCATATGAGGTATTGCGTACTTGGGAGTAAAATTACTACGAGACCGTAGCAGACAGACAGACACAATTTCGCATTTATAATATTAGTACGGATGGATTTAGAGTTCAGCTGCGTTTCTCGTTTTCCTTCAGTCGTATGGTCTAAAGCACACTCGTTTTTTTAAACTTTTCAAAGTAGGTACCTATAAATAGTGAATCGCCAAGTGAAATATAGGGAAACATTTTTTTTTAAATCAAATCCATTTTCAGGGCTGCGTACCTGAAAGGTAGGTTTAAAGCCTGTTATTTCTTGTACTTGTATGCCCGAATAAAGTTAAATTATTTCTTTAAATGCGGCTTTATAGCGTGAAGCTACTTGATGCAGCGAGCATACCATACATCCAGCCAATCATAACAATTGAGACTGATTGATGACTGATACAGGTTTTACATGAAACATGACTTTTAAGGTTCCGCTGCAAAACTTGTGACATTTTGTAATTTGAAATGAAATACTTCCTGAAACATTTTAGTTGCTTTAACCTTTACAGTACTTTAAGTGGGTAGTATATTATGTTGATTTACTATACATACGAACGTGTAAATATTTTACGAGTTCCTGCATGTTATCTACCTAATTTTATCCATCTTTTGTATTAGCAACGTAACACATCTCTGGTGAAAAGGCAGCCTGAGTCAAGTTATGATTAATGATCATTAAACACTTCACGTCCGAAACAAAGTATCGTACCGGAACACTAAATCGCTTGCCGGCACATCTTTGCCGGTAGGGTGGTAACTAGCCACGGCCGAAGCCTCCCACCAGACCAGACCAGGGAATTCAGAAATTATAAATTCCCAAATTGATCCCGGGGATCGAACTCGGGACCTCCGCACGTGATGATTTTCTGTTTTAGAATTAGTCCTTATTTTAGGAACGTCAAGGTATGTGACATCAAACTGTCATTTTAAGTAATATTGCTTTAAGAATTGTTTATTCTTATGTTATTATAAATTAATATATTATTATAAAAAACATGCCCGGGAAGACTTTACAGTTGCCCAAATCTCAATAATGATTACTAACCCAACTAACACAACTAACATAATAACTTATAATTGTAACAGCTGGTGAAAAATAAAGCTTATTATTATTATTATCGGCATAAATTTAGCTCTCACGCCCGCATACAAAATAAATATATATATGACCAAAAGATTTATAATAAACTTACGTAAATAAATATGTATAAATTAATAAACTTACATACACAAATACACAAATAAATGGTTGCAGCGGGCGGAGGATTACACCCCGGCAGGGGAGACCAGACGGCCGGGGGTCAGGGGGACAGGTTGAGAAACCGGCGGACTATCCTAGCCGAGTCTAGCAAGACCGCTTTCTGCATCCTGGCTGCGAGCGAACTGCCACGGAACCCCAGTCGCCTCAGATGGTGAGCGAGGCTGACTGGGATTAACCCATTCGCAGATATGACGATTGGGATGGTTTCAGTGGACTCCACATGCCACATGGCGGAAACCTCGTGAGCCAGATCGAGATACTTATGTTTTTTCTCCGTCTCAGCTCTCACAAGGTTCTCGTCATATGGAATGGTGATGTCCACCAAAAACACCCGCGACTGTGCCCGGTCCAACAGCACGATGTCAGGCTTATTCGCAAGAATAGTCCTGTCCGTGATGATGGACCGGTCCCAATAGAGCCGGACTCCGTCACGCTCGAGTACAGGCACCGGTGTGTACTTGTAGTACGGCAGCCTCTCATCCAGGAGACCGTACTTCAGAGCAAGCTCCTGGTGAAGGATTTTGGCCGCTTGGTTGTGTCTGTGCAGATACTCAGTGTTAGCAAGCGCCGAACATCCCGAAAGCACATGTCTGAGTGACTCACCGGGATGGCGACAGGCTCGACAGATGTCATGAGTGCCATCCTTCAGAATGTACTTTCGGTAGTTCCGCGTCTTAACTACCTGATCCTGTATCGCACAGACAAACCCTTCGGTTTCCCCAAAGAGGTCACCGAAGCGCAGCCATTGCACGGACGCTTTTTTATCGACGTGTGGTTATTATTATTATTATTATTAGTAACCAGAAATTGGTTATATGGAGCATCTTTTATAAATTTTTCGCTTAAATTCAATGAAGAAATGCCATTTTTTTACTCGTAAAAATACATTATTTTTACGAGTATAAACTATATTACCTAAGCATACCTACCTATTGCGTTTTAAATTATGTCATACATGCCGCCACAGAGTACTTTGTCTATATACTGCTTTACAACTCGATATGTTGTTTTCTACTTTAGCCCCATTTTGTTTAAAACAGGTTAACGAGAAATTGGGCTTGATGAGAAAATAGTAGGTGGATTAATTATCGACACCTACGCGTCCATTTAAAACTTTTTAAATGAGCCTCGGAACGGTTCAATAAGGCTTAAAAACCTAACGCACATTGCCGAATAATGGAAACGGCGATTTATAAGTATATACTAAGATTTTAGTTTTACAGACGGTATCATGTATTCCACCACAGTGTGGTGTACAAATCCTATAACTTCGAGTATAAATTATTAGGAACGTATCTATCTTTATTTTCTTTAAATCACTAGATAACTTATTGTCAATGTGTATTGTTAGGCAAAATATGCTTTTTTGCCGATCTGATTTAGTTGTCATCATCCCTATTGCGCTCCGTCTACTTTTATTAATAGCTTTAAAAGGTAGATTTTTAACCATGCTGTATAATACATGAGTAACAAATGTAAGTAATCCATACTAATATTATAAATGCGAAAGTGTTTCTGTCTGTCTGGTATCTATTTGGTACAGGGTCTTTGTATGACTTTGTATGGAGCTGGGCCCACTTACGAGACGCAGCACGGAGAAGCACTGCGACACAATTGTACAAAGAATACAAGGCGCACCACGCCGGCCCTGTAGTGGGGCTAGACCTGAAACGTTCCCCGTACAAACTACAAACTCATACAAATATTGCCGCTACGTTCCGTCCCGCTTTGTGCATCTCAAGCAGGGCTAGACCTTTATGTGTATGTCTAATTTTACTTAGACTGGGTACACTACGAGTTAATTCCGTTTTACAAAATGTTTGAAATGAATAAATATGATGCTCAAGACCGGGCTCTATTGTAGGTTTGCTATGAAATGATCTTTTTTTTTACTTGAATAATCTTCAATTGATAAAAAATATATGCAGCTTTAATTTTTTGATATCCACTGAGTTAGAAAATAGGGCTACAGGTCCTTTGATAAAAAGCATTTTGTAGAAGATTTTATGAACTTTCATTTTGTTCTTGTCGTTTTTTTCCTAGCTCTTATACATTTTGTGCAAATCACAAGAAACTTACACGATTTAAAAAAAAACAAAGATTTATTTCTAAAATTTATAGATGAAAACAAAGCAATTGATAATATTACATTATGCATAATATATAAAACTTCTTGCGTTTTCGGATTGATCTTCTAATTATACAAGTAATATAATTAAAATATTCAAAAAACCCGCAACGAACTTGCAGCAGACAAAAGAATTGGATTCTATCACTTCAACGCGGCTCTACCAAATGAAAATCCCGAACGGAAATCATGAATATAGCTACGGACTTTTATACAAAACTATATAGCCAAACCAACTCATTACAGCAAACAAGTAGCCACCATTACAGCAAACACCAAAGCAGTGCCGGAGGAGTAAGACTGCCGAAACAGACGCGTTAGGACCGGAGTCAACTCGGGAGCACGCACTACGGCAGGGATAGCGTCAGGCCCGCTCGCCTTGTTGACGTCGAGAGAGAGAAGCGCTTTACGCACAGCATTTAGTTACGTCATTTATTAAAATGAGATAGGGTCACGTTGGAGCCTTATCATTCATCATAGATTCATAACTTAATTTAGTAGAGAGGGAAATATAAGTGTTTTGAGTTATTGCTCTTCTCAAAGGAACAGAGAAAAGATAAATACGTCGGTGGAAGAAATTTCCGCGTATCTTGCTTTTTTAAGGAGCTTTCTAGACTAGCGTGATAAGAAAAAAAAAAGTTTTGTCATGTCCTTTCCCTAGTGTATTTTCGGTCTAAAGTCACTACACCATTAATAAAATATTTATAAAATGTGTATTTGAAACTCGCGCCCGCCACGTATTACAAAACCCATAAGGTGCGAGTGCAAGCATGTAATGGTCACCAGGATAAACATATTAATCTATGATGGCCACTCCCGTACTCTTGCCGCTTGCGTAGTATTATATTACGCATCAAGTTATCTAAGGAATCTTTCTATACTTTTTAATGATGGGTAACCTAGCTGTGCAGGTCATTGAATATTGAATTTGAATAAAAAAAACATTTGAAATGAGAAAAATAAACATCATTATAAGCTATTTAATTCATGAGAATCTTTGAAGGAAGATTCACTTAATCACTAAAAATATTTATATTTATCAATAACTAGCTGATGCCCGCGACTTTATCTGCGTGGAATAAGTTTTTTAAATTCACACAGTAACTCCTTAATTTTCAAAGATAAAAATGTAACCTAAGATATTCACATCATTAAGATAAGCTTGAGTTACCCGAGCGGTATGCGGCTGTGTATTATCCTGCATAAAAACAAAATCGTCACCGATATATGGGGCAAACGGTACGACATTTTCTTCTAAAACTTCTCTGATATAGCGGTCTGCAGTCAGACTAACTTAATAACCTCAGTTAAATTATACTGAAAAAATAATGGCTGGCTCATTTTTTGCGCAAAGGATCAGCCTGGCTGTCCAGCGCGGAAATGCAGCCAGCATTCTTGCCACCATTCCACGCGGGCATGATTTATATAGTAATTAGGTTAGGCTAGCTAGCATTAAGTTCTATTGTATTATTTTCAATAAAGGTTTAAAAATAATGTACTTACTGAAATTTTCAGACAAATAGATACTAAAGCCTATTAACTATTCTGTGCTAGAGCTCTTCGCGTCTGTACGGTCCTCATTCGTGCATCGGGAAAAAAATATAATAAAAAGGAAAAATAGCGGCGAAATTATTACTATCACACTAGAGTTAAATTTGATATTATTGACTGCGACTCTGTCGGTCAATAATATCAAATTCAGAGTATTAGAAATAAGTACCTATTCGAAATTAAAGACTAAAGTATTAAGCACTTCTAAATTTTCCACAGGCTATCATCTAGATATGTGTACATTATAAAATGTTTTTTTCATAGTAAGTAGGTATCTTTAATCTAATTTAACTACACTTGAAGGAAACTTCCAGTATCTGCTGTGTACTTACGTGACGTTTAACATGTACACTGTACAGTCCGAGTGGGGGCAGGGGTTCATACTGGACGTTGTCTATATACAAAACACACTGCTCTCGCAAAATTACTGAAATTATTCGCCCGTTACACGAGTTTCCTCAAAGGCGGCGGTCGTTCATTAAAAAAAAATACATTAGTATTAAAGTATACGAAATAGATACATATCTGGAGCGAGTAATCCACGCTCTTTTATCATTTACATTACAAAAAAAAACCTTTTTAAGTATACGGTCACAATGTTAAGTATGAATTGCGAGTATGAAGTGTGAGTGCGTGTAAAATGATAAGAGGCGAGCATTTTGAACCTGGATCAAGGATCAGGAATCACTTTTAATCATTTACTTAAAACTTAACACCATTAAATATCAAACTGTAACTTTTTGTTGCGTTAGTAAATAGTTTTTTAATTTAGTTTTAAAAGTTCCAATAGTTTGTGACGATTTTAGCGGTGGCGGTAGATCGTTCCAGCACTTAGTGGCCGCAAATTTAAAACTTCCTTGGAAAGCTGCTGTTTTATACATAAAGGAGGCTGACGAGAATGTATTTGGCCATGTATTTTGGGACCCACTGATAGCAGTAGCGTACTGCATACATCATGGAAACTTATTAATAGTTTCATTTGTTTTCATTGCGCCTCGGGCCCTGGTTAAGAGTGGTCGTGTATAAAATTTGTTGTACAAAACAGTATTTGTTTTTAAGGAAATCTATATCTTAATATCTAGGAAATTAGTTCTACAATTGAGTGCAGTGATTCAAAAGTGCATCGAAAAATTCCACTTGAAAAATCGTAAACGTTTACTGCCATCCTTTTCTGACACTGCATCTGCCGGAGAACGCCCTTCCTCACCCCCGCTGAGACCTAGGACGGATATATACTTCTCTCCTTGTTGACAATGGATCTGCTACGCACACCACCAAAATGCACCTCCATAACGACTAAGTTTGCATCTTCGCCGGACCTACCCAAAGCTATTGACGACGACTTCGTATGTACGCGTACAGAACTGCGTAAACGCAAACGCGACGGAGAATACAACTTAGCAAACATGGAGGATAGGTTTAATGAACACGTCGCAGCTTGGAGCGCTAAAGCCGACGAGACGATCATCAATACTGTCTCGAACTCGATTAGATCAGCGCTTTCAAGCGAGTTGCTGAAAGTTACGGCTAGCTTGGCTGACATTAACTCGGCTGTTCTCGGTCTACGCGCCGATAATTCAATTATAAAAGAATCTTTAAACGAGATGAAACAGCGATTTTGTAATATGGAAACGTCAATGTGCGCCTTTAACGATCGACAGGACCTTTTCGATAACCGGCTAACTTTGTTAGAGAAGAAAAGTATGCCCATATATAACCTACCCGACCAGCTAACCAGTCTTGAAAACAAAATATCAACTATGGAGCAGCAAGCCAGGGAGTGTAATATTGAAGTCGTTAACCTACCTGAGCGGCGAAATGAAAATTTGATAGACTTAATAATAAAGTTAGGTACGGCGGTAAATCACCGGATTGAACCTGCCAACATCATCGCAGTCCACCGTGTCCCCCACGCGACCGCACAGTCCCGTCCCAAGAATGTAATCGCTAAGCTATCCAGTAGAATTCTACGTGACAATATCATCGCGGCCTGTCGTGCTAAGAAGGGCTTGAACTCTGAACATCTATCAATCACCGGTACCAAGCAGGCTATTTACGTCAACGAGCACCTAACTCTGAGTAACAAGCTACTTTTTCGAGAATGCCGTGAGTACGCTAAGAAGCATGGATATAACTATACTTGGATTAAACATGGCACCGTACTGGTACGCAAGTCAGACACGTCACCCGTCGTGGCTATACGTACGAGACAAGACATTATGTCCAAACTTAAATGATTATGGTTTAAAAAGTGTGGTGTTATTATTATTATGCTTTGGCTCTCTTAGACCTAAACCTAAGGTAATGCTTCTGATTAATAGGAAAAATAAAATTATGTACATCGTATTTGCAGGCAATAATAAATATCTCTCAATTTGTGGTAACTATAATGGCTCTCAAGTTAGTAAACATACTTTAAATTATATCATTTTCTATTCTCTTAAAAAACTATTCACCGTAATAAGTGTATATAAATTTAAATTAATTGTAGTATATTGTTACATGCGTTCGATATTCATTTTAATATTAGATAATTTGTCCCATCTAATTTTAATAATTAAACTTCTCATACTTAGTTTATAGTATTATTATTAATGGATAAAGTCCTATCAATCTATTACCAAAACTGTCGTGGATTACGGACTAAACTTCACACATTTTATATGAATGTTCTAATGTATGATTATGATATAATACTCTTGACGGAAACATGGTTAACTAGTGATATTTTTGATAATGAATTCATTGACTCCAGATACCACGTATACCGATCTGATAGGAACCGTGCGGCGACTGGGCGGCGAGACGGCGGGGGGGTTCTGATCGCAGTACAGCGTTCACTGGCTGCTACTCCATTCATGTTACCAACAACACAAACCGCATCAGCACCTCCACCTCCTATAGTTGACTATGTACTTGTTGAGCTTCTCACCACAGCCGGTCGGCATATTGTAGGTGTAACGTATATTCCACCTAACCAAAACTATGACATATACTTAACTTATTTTACTTATCTACTAGAGATTTTTCAGCACAGCAATTGCTCTAATATTCACCTAGCTGGTGATTACAATTTGCCCTCAATAAATTGGACCCGTAACGGTACGTACATGGAACCTATTTTAACTAATACTAGCTGACCCGGCGAACTTCGTACCGCCTTAGTACGCAAAATTAAATGTATATTTTTTAATATTTCTGTGAGATTTTCTTAATATTTTTTTCCGTAAGAACCTTCTCCTAATAATAACAAATACAACAAAAAAAGAATTAGTGAAATCGGTCCAGCCATTCACGCGTGATGCCGTGACCAAGGAAAACGGGTTTCATTTTTATATATATAAGATTAATTGTTTATCTTGTCAAGAGCTTCGTATATTAATGTCTGCTATGAATTTGACACAATTTAATCATATTAGAAATCATAGCGGCAATATTTTAGACCTTTTCATCTCTAATGAAAGAGACTGTATCATTTCAAATGCACCCACTACACTAGTACCACCCGACGGATATCACCCACCATTTTATATACTATTGCCCTTCGCCAATAAATCACATATTCCGACAAAAACTCAAACATGTTATTGCTTTAAAAATGCTGACTACACGGTTATTAACAAAGAAATATCTTGTACCGACTGGGAAAAAGTATTTCAAAATAAATCCGCTGATTGCGCAGTTGACACTTTCTATGAAATAATTTATAATTTTATATGCAAGTATATTCCATCTAAAATAATTAAAGCTAAGAATTACCCAGCTTGGTTCAACTCTTCTTTAATTCACATTTTTAATGACAAAAAAAAGGCCTGGGTTAGTTGGAAAAAGTTTAATAATATATCGGATTATGCAGTTTTCTGTGTATTACGTATAAGATTTAAAAAAGAATCTAAAAAACGTTTTAAAGAATATATGAACTTGATTGAGGATAATATTAAAATTAATGCACAATATTTTTGGACTTACTTTACTAATAAAATCTGACGGAAGGTGTATTTACAAAAATTAAATTCCATCTTGCGCAGTTTTCGCCTCAGATAAAATATCTGGTGGAGTTAATTCCATTTCATCATTAGTACTAGAACTCATATTAACAAAAATATAATCAATTTATCA
This sequence comes from Erebia aethiops, assembly GCA_923060345.2. Taxonomy (NCBI): domain Eukaryota; kingdom Metazoa; phylum Arthropoda; class Insecta; order Lepidoptera; family Nymphalidae; genus Erebia; species Erebia aethiops. Next base: position 973,420 of record CAKLPR020000011.1, read on the forward strand.
CATAAAAAATAAAAAAATTCGGTTGGCCGGATCTGGAGACATCGTTTAAGTTCTCTCGATCACGTTTAAATTCACGAAACCAATAAGTAATTGTTGCTAACGCAGGAGCAGACTCCCCAAAAGCAGCTTGTAAATTTTCTTGAGATTCCTTCAAGGTTAACCCTCATTTATAATCATAGAAAATCATATCATGAAAAGCTTCCCGCGAAAAGTAAAAATTCAGAGGGACAAAAAGTGCCTTGGTCTAAAATCAAACAAGTTCGTGTGACTAAACATGAACCAAACATTCTGTTTTACAAATTGGATCTAGCTAAAGATGCTATCGAAAACCACATTAACATTTCTGATCTTTCTGTTAGAACAAGAAGACAAATGGCTAATCATCATCATCATCACTATGTTCTAACGTTAGTAACGTTAATATTATCTTTCTTTTATTTTCTTCGTCGTATTATGTGGTACCATATTTTTCTAGTATTCGATTAGGTATTGCTACATTGACCAAGTTTTACTTCTGCCCATGCAGTTATTTTCTAACTTCGCGACTGTTCCCAGAAAGCCAGCTGAGAGTAATTCAAGAGCTGATGGGTTATGCAGGTAGGTACAGTTATAACATTGTCACGTTCCCTGATAAAGCAAACTGACATGCCTACGTTTAAATTGTATGAATCTTAATAATTAAAATTAATGGGTGTGTCGTGCGTGTTTCCAATCTTATGTGGTTATCAAGCTAAGCTTTTTTTCTTGTTTTTGTATAATTATTAAAAAAATTATTTCAAACTTACATACTAACCTAGCATTATTGAAATTTTTACTATTGCTCTTTGTTTTCGTTACCAGCCAAATGGGGTAAAAGTACGGGGGTAATCAAGTCTTTTATGGCCTTATATTTATTGCAAATGTCGTACCACAGAATATAAAACTAGAAAATCATGACATATGTAACAGTCAAATGATTAAATGAATGAATGAAACAAAATGATGTGTACAGCTGATTTTCGTACTATGCAGTGTTAGGATTTAGGTAGGTACTTCCGTACTTTGCATACCGTACGCACGTACAGTTAGAAGTTATTTTTCTAGAAAGAATAAGTAGTTAACTAGGACACCACCCGATTAGTTAGATATGGACACCACCGACTTCAATTTCTTCCTTAGCTTTTAACATTAACATCTTCAAATCAAGTCACGTACCTTGACGTTCTTAAAATAAAGATTAAATAATAATAGGCATGATGACTGATTTTGAAACATGGTCAGATTATGTTCGGAAGTATCTACTATTTCGAAAAAATATCTTATTTCAGCAGAAAAATAAGGTTTGGTAGATGAAATTGGCATTTGAAATTTAAATTTTTAGTAGATACTTCCGAACATAATCTGACCATTTTTCAAAATCAGTCATCATGCCTAATAATAATAATAATAATAATAATATTTTATTTGCAAGAATATGGGTACAGATTAGGTCTTAAAGTAGTTTTAATTTTTTACTTTAATAGTTCAAATTTGGCATTTTAACACTTAGATGTATAAGTTTTTAAAATATGACGTCACGAAACTTAGGACCTCTCCCACCACTTGTCACACAATGTCACACTTCGTCGACCCCCTATCCCCCTTTAACGTGTGACCTAATTTGTCGTCCTAATGGATACTTTCAAAATTCGTGTAATTATGGAATATGAGTTCCGTTGTGGCACCAACGCGTCACAAACGGCACGTAACATCAAAAACGTTTACGGAGAGAACTGTACAAACGAACGCACAACCCGTTCAGACTGTCAATCATGAGGGACTGAATGGAGAGAGAGAGATTATTTCAACCATAGTCCATATTAGTAACAAGCAGATTCCCTGTTCTTTGGTTCATATAGGTTATGATAAAAATCTTAACCCTGCAGGCTATATTTTCCTAAAAGGCTTATATAAATGACTGCATTTGGTACATCTGTTGACTCAACATTCTTGTTTAAATCGAATATGACTACAAATCAAAGCGTGAACCTGATAACTCTTACTCATAAGACCTCAGCGCTCAGCACTGAGTCAGGGAGGTCAAAAACAAGTTATCACTTACTTGCGAACTAACCGCAATCAGCTACTTATCTTTACAAAGGAAATGCATTAAAACTTCGTCTTAACGAGCATAAATTATTATGAAGGGATGAATCTATTTCTGCCACAACGCTTTAGATACTCCAAGATATATTTCACGTATTTATTTTTTACGTAGGACAACTTGTAACACTTATGATAAGTCGTAAGAATCTACCACCTACAATCCTATTCTTTAAGACGTCTATTTCTAAAATTGTAAAATAAAAAATATTATTGTTTTTACGTAATATGTTGAAGTCGGATGAGCGAGACTTGTCGTTTTTTTTAAACATTTGACAAGTTTTGTGATCACTGGGATCTTTAGGTATCGATTTTTAAAGAAATCGTAAAATATTTGAGAAATTCTTTTGATTTGAAATGAATGCTTGCTTTTAATTAAATGAATAATAATAAAAAATTGTACCTACCCTCACCTACCCCTTAGCAGTTCCCTGGGCCTTAAAGCTAAGAATAATAATGCTTTTTGTCCCCACTCTCCTGCCGTATATTACGAGTATATTAGAATATATCATTTGCGAATATTTTATTATAATAGGACTCACGACTGGAAAAACAATAAAAAGCACCGAAAAATGTGAACCGGTGTTAAATTAAATAGTTTTTAAGTGAAATTTAATAGAAAATAATCGTTTTTGATTAATTTCTGGTTGGGAAATGTGGAGATACGTGTACTCGCGGGGAAATCAGTTTTTTATTTTATTTTTATAATATTATGCTTGTTTAATTTCTAACTGGAGATTTATTCCTTTGTTATTTTTATTACTATTTTAGTTTTAATTAATTTATTATAAGTGATCTCCAGTATGACGTTTAGGCTGGTGGGTAGAAGAGTAATATTGTAATTTGTAATGGCTTTTTTTTTGTCAAGTTTGAGAGTTTTTTAATGAAAATGAAAATTTTTTATTTATTTATTTCTATTTATAAAGGTAACAAAATAAAATTAATAAAAAAATAATGGTAGGTACCTAACTTTGATACGAAATTTAATTTCTTAACTTTGATATTTAACGGATTAACTAAAAAACACAACCTCAGTTGAAGTACCGTTTTTTTTAATTTATAGACAGTTGGTATTTATTTCCTTCGCCGTTTGATGCAACGTATAGTAGTGTTTAATATCTCAAAGCGCACATAATTCGAAAAGTTAGAATTGCGTCCCCGGCGATCGAACCCGCGACTCTGTATAGGAGGTCGGATTTCTATACCATTACGCCATCGCCGTTTCACTTAGGTTATTCCCATCTCGATCCACCCAAAATCCCCGGAGCTATGGCCAAAAGTACGTCTCAGGCGATTTGCATCTGATAACCAATTTCAATGGTAAAAAGATTTCTGCGCAGGTACATCGGCAACTTATAAAAGTGGTAGTACACCAGGTAGTACAGTTTAGTAGGTACGTAAATTAGAAAATTCCGCAATACATTTTTGATACGTCACCAAATTGCGGAATCAGCAGGATTCAAACCTTGCGTCCCTCTTGGTATCTCGCCCACATTTTGATACTGCACTTGAGCATCTGTTAACTAGCAGAAGTAACCTTACATCCATAATTAGAGACGTCTTCCAAAGGGTATTTTTTCCTTTTTAACATTTTTTAAGATTATCCGTACAGTTGAGGTGAAATAGGGATCACGGTCAGCCATTACCGATCGGCTGTTTAGTAAGGCTAGTAAGGTAGGTAAATAGGATTTCATACGATTAATGAATAATTAAGTAATTAGCAGAAAAATAATCTATTATTCCGATATACAGAATGAAAAACTTTTTCATTCTGCTCTTTTCTAGAATCTAAAAAAAATTAAATTAGGTGGGTATAAAAAACAGGGCTTATCGCTTGAAGTTCGATTCTACCCCAAATTTTCTCGCCCATACCTACTTATTACGAGATTTTTGGCGGCTATTAATTTCGCGATTTTTTCTCTCACAACATCTAAAACACCTAATTGTTACCTAAAACATCTACAATACTTATATTAGTTAACTAGTATGGCGCGTGGATGCGCGGCCCGCTGAAGCGGACCGCGTAGAAGAGTGAATAATAAGTCCGTTTGGATTTGTAGTTTTGGTGTGTTATAGGTAATACATAGTGGTGCCTTTTATTATATTATTGTACTAAAAATTCTTCATTTTCTTCAAGTTACCCCGGGTAGCCATATCGAAGAAGACTCTTACAAATTCTTACAAAATATGTATTATCTGAAACAGGAAAATAAACATCGGTGACTCAACTGGTCCACTATTACTTATTACGTTTATTTACTTTACATTTTTATGTATCAACTTTCTAGTGTGCTTTACTTTATAATATCAAAAAGTGTAGTGGGCCAGTTTCCAAGCCACCGAAGAGGTATGGCCTCAGCTCGTTTTTTTTTACGTGGTTCTCCCATTCTCAGACAGTTAAAACCAAATAAAATTTTAATTATAAAAAAATTCTGCATGCCTGAGTAATGAGACCTATTGCAATTTAGCAAAAATATTATTAAAATTTAAATATTTTTGCAGCTCTGCTCCACGGTAGATAAATAAATGGAATAAACATTATAACAAATAAGTAGGTACTGTTATGAAGGACATCAAATAAATATGAAATAGAACATAAAACTAAAAAGATAATATCATCTACAAATTACATAATATTTAAAAATAAGTTACATACAGATATACATATTATCTACATATTATTTAAAATTAAATTTCAAAAGATTCCTGCAATTCAGACATTTTAAATGTCTAACTACGATTTTACCGGAGTGACAACATATTATTTACAGTAATGATTTATAAACTATATTTTTTGTCAGAGCGTAATTTCTGGTAACTCTTTCTGACGGGACTAAGACGCACAAATTGTGACTGTGTCGTACTCTGCCCAAAGCAACGTACAGCTGTCCATGTGAAAAAACATCGCTTCTTAGATCTACTCCTACACGATCAAGCGTTTGCCCTTGCGATTTATTAAACGTCATAGCATAAGCCAACTTGACAGGGAACTGCTTGCGGGTCATTTCAATACCGTTTCGCCCTATTTGAAATTTAAAAGTTATGCGAGGTATTACGATAGGCTCATTACTATTTGGGTGATGCGCTTTATAGAGTGAATTTCGAAATTTGATCTATTATTAATTTAGTACCATTAACTAAACGGTGTGTGAAACTGATATTTCGAATAAGTAATACGACTGCGCTTACTTTCAGTTTCAAGTCATGATCTGGCACACCGGGTGCTGTGAAAGAATTTAAAACGCTTCCTTCTAATCGTTCAGGTGAGTTGTCATTTAGGTGGTTGGTGGTGTCGGCGCTGTAACAGATAATAATGGGTCCAGGTATCAGTTCCAGTATTTTTTGATTAATATCTCTTATGTTTTCATTAGTTCCTGATAGAATAGCCCTTTTACACAAATTTTCTACATCACAGACTTCGTGCTGTGGATATATATCATCAATTAATTGTTGTAAACTATTTACATAATTGATATTTTTTAAAATTAATAAATACTCTTCGGTCGTCTCGGCTTCTCCTTCGCCAACACTCAATAAAAAGTTAGCAAAGTTGGGGTCTTCTTTTGCACGCTGTTCAGTTAGTTTGAATTCTTGAATGTAGCGCCAAATGTCAGAACTTTTTATTGAAGCCCGGCATATGTCACGTTCTCCTGCTCCTGTTATAACTGGTGGTATTTGTCTAAAATCACCAGCGAATACTAAAACTTTGCCTCCAAAAGACCTGGTACTGCATTTCATTAGATCTTTAAGGCCGCGGTCAATTGTTTCAAACAGATACCTGTGCGCCATTGGCGCCTCATCGATAATGATAAGTTTTGCGGCTTTGATCAGTGCTGCTCTTTGAGAATTGTTTGAAATCCCCCACACTGCATTACCACCTTCAAAGTCTAACGGAAGCTTAAACATTGAATGTGCTGTGACACCTCCGTCGTGATTTAGTGCAGCTATGCCTGTGGAAGCCGTACATAGCACAATATGTCCGTTACAACGAATTTTTGCAGCAATCACGTTAAGCAAGATTGTTTTTCCGGTTCCAGCGGGACCGTCGATGAACACTGGGGGCGTATCTTCACAATCATCTTCAGTAAGTAATACGATTGCGTTATAGTAAAGTGTGTCTGTCTGTCTATCCGTTTGTCTGTCTGTCTGTCTGCTACGCTTTCACGGCCCATCTGCTCAACCGATTTTGATGAAATTTGGTACAATTTGGTTGTATCCCTGGGAAGGACATAGGCTACTTTTTATCCCGGAAAATTAAAGAGTTCCCGTGGGAATCAAACAATCTTAATCCACGCGGACGGAGTCGCGGGAATCATCTAGTTACTTATTAATTAATGAATACTTGTCAGTTGCTATCGTTCAGCTTTATTTAAATTTTTTTATACTTTCCGAGATAGACACCTATGAAATTTGTATAACCACCATCTTGTATCCGCTATTTAAGAGTTTTTTTTTCAGCTCATTTTCTTTTTTTGTTTGAGCAGCCCCCACCTATCTTTAATACCCTGCTCTCTAGCTAGCTAGTAGCTCTTCACCCATCTTGCAAACCCTCGATCTCCATATTTTCTTTCCGAATCATTTGTCAGAATGACAGTACGAAGATACAAACTTTGAAAAGGTCTTGCATAATTTCCAAATCCCAGTCAACATTCGCCATACATTTTCTATGGAAAAATAAATTCCGCCATCTTGAATTTTTTTCCTGTTCATCAAGTAGACCCTCATGTCCTGATCATCTTTTGCCAAGAAACCACTCTTCCATCTCTGATACTCTCCGAGATAGACACCGACGAAATTTGTATGGCGGCCATCTTAAATCCGCCATTTTGAATTTTTTTTCAGCTAACTGTCAATTGGATGACGTTTCGAGTGACATTTGGTCGAGCACCCCCCACCTATCTTCAATACCCTGGCTGGTGCTCTTCATCCGTCTTCGAAATCCTCAATCATCAGCTCTCTCTGTATTTTTCCTCTTAATGATTTTTTGTCTTCTATACGAAACGATGAGTGAAAAAAAAAATGTTCATACAAAATTTTACAGGAGAGGTGATCAATGAGTCAGTCAGCACGAGCAGTTATATATATATTAATACTTTTGAGGTTTTCTACATACAAAGTCAATATCGTTATTAAGACTCGAACATATAAATATACTACATTCGAAATTAAACTTCACTTAAACCTCAGGTTAAGGTTTATATTTTAATAATTTTAGTTAAAAAAAAATTGTTTTCACTTCTATCGGCAATTTTTTTTAACATCTTTATACTCATAGGCCATGCACACCAACCGTTTAATCCAGATTAGTAGATCTCCAAAAATTTTGACGCTAGAAAAAACGAGAAAATTTTCGAAATCTTATCGAGACAATATTTATTATAATTAAATGATTGCCAATACCAAAATACATTGCTAACATTTCTAAATGTAAGTTTTATTTTAGGGCGACCGCGTATCTTTTGCATCAATCATTGATACAACGCAATCACCTCTGATTGGATAACACTCTTCCACTATTGGACAAAATCCATTGACGCAGCAAGAATATCATAAATTCAGCCAATCACAACAATTGATACTGTAACAATGATTGATCCAGAAGAAACGCGGGTTTCGTTTAATAAGTTTAAATTAATAGGGGATTAAATGGACAGGTAAAGTAGAGTATTGATAGAACATACGAGTACATAGCTATTTTAGTTGGAACTACGAGTACATTCCTCAAATTCTAAGAAAGCCTCGTGAGAATGGTGACAGAGAAATATGCCAAAAACATTTGATTTGATACTTGAATTGTAATACGATTACAAAAAAGCACAATCGGCTAGATATTTGAGATGGGGAGGGGGGTCGTGGTAGGGGGGAGGTGAGAGGGGGGTTGTGGGAGGTGCGAGGGGGTAGTGGGAGGTGCGAGTGGAGTTGTGGGAGAAAATACCTAACTTATGAACTAGACTGTGACAAAATAATTCCAAAAAGGGCATCGGCGGTTTGCGTCGGGGGTTAAAAAAAAGTATCAGGTGCCCTAATGATACAAGACATGACCCCTGGGCACGACGAGGAAAATCAAGCGTCATTGAACCAGTAACAAAGCCACCTTCTTGGGTTTCTACGATAATACGGGTTCTAAAGCCAGAAGTTGATATTCGTATTTGTTTGTTGTGCGTGCTGCTAACAAATCCATTAGAGAAAATCATCCCTTGCCTACCATGAAGCAACTTTGGAGAAGGTTATTATATAAGGCAGGTAGACTCTTAAGAGCTCTTAAACGAAATGTTGTGTATCGTAGTCAAGTCAGTCCAAATTTTGTATTTGGATAGAAGCAGGCGATACTTTGCGGAAGTCCAGAATAATGAAGGAACTAAAAGTTTAATTTGCTGTAGTGGAACCTATCTCTGTACCAGATTTCGTTAAAGTCGGTTGAAAAGAGATTCTTAACTTAGTCGGGTTTACTCTCCTGTAGGCGAGGACCTTTTATCAGCCCTCTTATCTGTACAAGCATGGGTGACCCTCCATGATACATACCTACTGAGAGGTCGTTGTTCATATGCCATTGGTAAGTTTCGTCGGATGTTATCCATGTTTTGTATAAAAGTAATTCACACTCGCCGTCTAGATTCATAGATCGAAGTAAATTACTTGGGAAATACGGTATAAGATTGCGACGGTGTTTAAATATGTAATCCTAATCTTGTAGGTATGTGGGAAATGTTTGTGCCTTGTACGATGGTAAATATTATATAAATCTCTTTATTTTCAAAAATTACTAGATTGTCAACATCGATAGTCGATATCAGTGTTGATGTCGATTGTCGATATGGTAGGTACTTAGTCGATTGTCGGTATCGATGTCGATTGCCGATATCGATTGTTGATTGTCGGTATCGATGTCGATTGCCGATATCGATTGTTGATTGTCGATATCGAAATCTAATGAATCTTGAAATAATCCTCAAAATGTACCTAGTCTAATTTTGATAGTGAAGCTTCGAATGAAGCGACTCATATAATTATGATAAAACTTCACTTTGTAAGTTCGTTTAATCACTAATTATTATCAAGAGCATCTGTAGGACCAACGGCTCTACGTCTCTGAGGCCAGACCAGGATGCACCACAAAACCTCTTTACTCCAACCTATACTTAGAATCTTCTTGACAGATTAACAGTTGAGACTATACTATATTGCCCGACACGAGAATTAAACCCTCCCCTCATCCGCGAACATGGCCATGCCCCTAACAGGTTAGCCCGCTACCATCTTAGACTGCATCATCACTAACCATCAAGTCAGATGGCAGTACAAGGGCTAACTTGTAGTGGATATAACAAATGACATCTCCCCTATTTGTTATCCTCCTCCGCTGAAAGCATAAAGATTGCCCGAAGAAATTATTAATATTATTATTGGAACGAAGTTCCTTATGGGACGATGCGGAGACCATAGCTGGCAAAAACGTCCGTAACGATAATGAGTAAGATTCTTTTTACGAAGACAAAAGGTCTTACTCTTAAATATAAGCCCCTAACAGGCTAGCCCGCTACCATCTTAGACTGCATCATCACTTACCATCAGGTGAGATCGCAGTCAAGGGCTAACTTGCAGTGAATAAAAAAATATATTAGTCCAAGCTAACGCCTACCATAATAAGATTAAGTAGGTACCTAATAGAAGTATTTTTTCAAATATAGTGATTTTTCTCGGAATAAAGGTTCTCGGAATAACGGTCATGTATCCCTAATATTTTATTATTGTTTGTTAATTTACATCTACTTAATTATCCTTCAAGAAAAAAATAACAGTTAAGTATATGAATAAAGAATATATCCTAAGTCCTAACGATGGCGTACGCGTACGTCCTAACCGGACGCGTAAAAATAAAAAATAACAAACACATAGAAAACATTTTTTAGTGCACACCCAATTACTTACTGGAAAGCCGGCATGCATTTATCTGATCTTGTTATGTACTATACTTTTTTTTGGGGTTTTCTAAGTACTATTTCTATTCCTGTGGGTTCGTGCATCTGCTGTAACGTCGCTCAAGTGGGCCGAGCTCCATACAAACACCGAGAATTCTAGTTACATTAAAATATATAAGTAGGTATGTGTATTCTATTCGATAGTACGCTCGTAAAAAGATAGACACGTGTGTATTTATTCCTGTGCTACGCGTAACAGATAATATTGAAAAACGTTCCACATTAGTGTTGAAGGCTGTTTATAGTAACCATAGACTATTTTTAGTACCCATTTGCTACCGATCATAGTAACGACAAAAATAAAAACAAAGTAGGTACTATAATCCCTAGAGGCTAAATGCTAAGTTAAGTCCGCCTATACAGGTATAATGACATCTTTCGTCAGGATCTGAATAATATGTACATATAAAACCCGTGACTGTTAACGGACATAGAAGAAATTTAATGGAAGAAATTCCACCACCTTAAAAGAAAGATAGACACAAAGATTGTCAGGGTTTTGGGTAGTGCTATTAATACAGGTTTTAATCAAAAATTGTGGCTTCAACAAAGAAACATTGTCTTGTTTCAAGTGTGTTTAGGACATCCATACATCCAAACTTTCGCATTTATAATATTAGTAAGAAGTAAGAAAAATGAATTTTGTATGCACAATTTATTTATCTTCTTACACTTTACAAGTAAAAATTGATCAAAAAATGTAACAGATTTTTGTTACAGCGGTACCACAGGATGGCGTCAGCGTTGGTCCCAATGCTTAAGTTTAGACTCGTTCTAAAGTTTGTTTGGAGTAGTTTCATGATGTTGTTAATGATGATGATAATGTTAATATCATATATTTGACGCAACGGAATTAAAATATAGATCAAAACGAATAAATCAGTGTTTTTTTTTATCCATTCATGTGCGACAAGACCAAATGTCGTTCCGCTCCCTAGTGTGTTTGAACCCCAAGTCAATAAGCTTTTCGCAGTTAGCACTGCAGCACGTGTTTTCGTGAAAAGCCGAAGCGAAATCAAACTGAAAAGCGAGTGGTCTATCAATCGAGGCTGTCTGATTTTCCCGAACTGGTTGGAAAACAAAAACAACTTACTTACTACTTTGTTGGAACTACCAACTTCCTAACTCTGGGCTAGTATACTATAGTATCTAGTCATAAAAACCCAATAGGTACTTGTTATGGTCCGATCCGGGACTCGGACCCGGGACCTCGTCGACCGCAGTCAAATATGCTTACCACTAGACCAACGAGAAAGTTACTGCGTATGGATGTTTGTTACTCAATCACGCGCCAATGGCTGAACGGATCTGGCTGAAATTTGGCACAGAGATAGATTATAGTCTGGAATAGCACATAGGCTACTTTTTATCCCAGAAAATCAAGGAGTTCCCGCGGGAACCAAATAACCTCAATCCACGCGGATGCATCATGGTACCGCTGGACTTACCGCCGCCGGTGAGAACGCAGTCCACAAAGTGGAGTCCGAGTCAAAGTTTAAAAATCGTACAGTAGATACTTACCTTATTTGTAAATATCTCATTAATTCTATTTTATAAGACATTTCACTTTTTCCTTTCCATAATGAGATCGCAGTCAAGGGCTAACTTGTAGTGGATTAAAAAAAAGCAAGTTTATAAGTTTTCTATTGTACATAGAGATCTGTATTCAATATCTTGTTCAACATGCAACACACTATTAAAGCCGTTGAGAAGCAAGTTAAGACGCGAACAACACGTATGGAAAATTTGTATGGATGGATGTATGCATGGATGTTTGTTACTCAATCACGCCCGAACGGCTGAACCGATCTGGATGAAATTTGGCACAGAGATAGATTATAGTCTGGAATAACACATAGGCTTTTTATCCCGGAAAACTAAGGAGTTCCCGCGGGAACCAAAAAACAAACCTACTTACCGAGTAATACCTACTTACCTAATAAAGAGTTTTGAGAGTTGATAGTATTTATTAATTATTATTATTTTCCCAGTAATCTCAAAGTCAAAATTATTTTATGGCATATCTATGACTTCATTAAACATTACTTTTGCGCTTGACCAATGTGTCAAAACTTTTAAAGAATCTACAGGTAGGTACGTACCCTCCTCTATTAAATTGTATGACGTAAACTATTTAACATCTATTACTAACAGCTAATACCAGCAAATTCGTTATTTCTTTTTAATTTCAAAGATCTCATAACCTATACCTTCATCAAAATCTGTTAAGATACGGGTAATATTTTGTTTTACAAAGATTCTATTTTTAAAAAGGGGATCATTTTTTTATTTTTTTTTGCTATTTTTCTGTGTTAACCATAAAGAAGAGCGATTACCTTTTAAACTTTAATCTATAGCTATAGTTCATAACGATTTGAACTTATAATACAAAAATCTATATGGAGCTCGACAAACATCAATTGAGTGATGAAGATGGCCCGCAGTTGCAGATGCCGGTTGCAACACGCGCTTTGTAGTGGAGCTCAAAGTCCTTTCTTTTCCAAAGCAACCGATATTATTTCTTTCTAAAGCTCGATATGCAATTTTTGAACGAACATGAATTACGTCTTTATAATATTATCATCTTGCATATTTGTTAAAGTTAATATGTAATAAATCAAACAGTAATTATAAACTCAGTGTGTTATCATCAAGATTATCCTTCTACGTGTAACATTAGCAAGAATCTACAACAGGAGATACTTTTCCGCGACTAGTGCTGCTTGGAACTGGTGCTGGGGGGGCGCAGGGCTGGCGGGACTGGCTGGCGCGGGACTGGAGGGCGAAGGCGCTGCCGACAAGCGGTCGGCTAGGACCGGCGAAGGCGCTCTCTCCTCGGCCTTGCTATGCTCTCCCGAAGGAGGCCCCGATGGGACACAAAATCTGACACGGCCGGAGAAAGATCAGGCGCACCGACAGCTTTACGTGCTCTCCGAGGCACGGGGGTGAAAAACCGCCAACTTCCTAACTCCGGGCTAGTAGCCTAGTAATGAGAATTTCTTGTCAGAAAAACCTATCAATTTATTATAGGTTGACAAGCTTTATTCTCTCTTTATATCAAAAGCACTGCGATTTATTGGCGATAAATTTTAAAAGTCTAATTTTAGAAATGCATGCACTTGGATAAAAGCCGTGGTAGGATTTCATTTTTCAGGAACAATATAGTTGTGGTCAGCATATTCAGTTGCGGCCGACGAGGTCCCGGGTTCGAGTCCCGGGCCATAATTAAGTATTGGGTTTTTCAGACTAGAAATTCTCAGTACTAGACCGGAGTGAAGAAGTTGGCGGTGTTTCTGCGAAAGTGTGTCTGTCTGTCTGTCTGCTACGCTTTCACGGCCCATCGGATTTTGATGAAATTTGGTACACGGAAAGATTGTATCCCGGAAAAGGACATAGGCTACTTTTATCCCGGAAAATTCTAGAGTTCCCCCGGGAATCAAGAAAATATTCTTTTCGGTGAGCTCTTACAGTATGATGGCTAACCTGAAAATAGCGACCTTTTAAAATAATTGAAAATTGATATTGACACATCGTGCTTTATTCGCTTGCGAGCCGGTGGAAGCTTTTGTTTAATGCAAAAGCTATTTCCGGTAAACATATCTAGCTTAGGACTATTTGGGTCTTGATTTTCGCATTTTATCGGCTCTATTTATAAAATTTATACATAGGGATAGACAGCGGGAAGCGACTTTGTTTTATACTAGGTATAAATGTTAGTGATACAAAAGTGTGTTTGTTTATTAGTAGGCTTGTCCTTCAATCACGATGCAATAGAGCAATGGATCGACGAAGCATAATTATTTTCTTTTTACCTCGACTAGAACTTGAAATTAATATTTATGCAATAAGGAACTTTGTTCCTAGCTGGTGTTATAGTTATTAGGTGGTATTACTTAGGTGTTATAGTTCATTTCGATAAGACTAATAGCTAATAGTTTCGGAGATACCTAATACTAATAGGTATGTTAAACTGTGTTGCATGAAAAGATTTTTTGTGATTTCCATAATAACTGATAGAACTACGAAAATGTTGACCGTAGCAAAATGAAAGGTTATACCTAATCATGCTAATTACAATTCATTTGAATTCATTCAGTAGCTTCGGCGTTTTGCGCGGCCAAAATACAGACAGACAGAAATTCAGAATATATTCAATATACTTACAGAATTTGACCTGTTACAGTTGCATTATAAGTTAGTGGTGGGAAAAGTGAATTAACTGTGAGAGGACACCCAGGACTAACCTTAAAAAGTCCTTGCGTTCTTCGATAGCTGGTTAAAGCACTTCACTGATTCACATTAGAACACCCACCATAAGTAATTGTTTTAATTATTAAATAGATTTATGGTTCGCGTGGGTCGACCCGTGGGTTTTTAAATATAAATTAGGAAAACTATGCACGTAATTAACGTGTGCAAATATAATGCGTAAAAAGCGGCGTGAGCGGTCAGCGGAGAACGACAGACGACTGGGTGTTCAAAAAAACACCGGTAGAAAATTGTCCGTTGATGAATTCGCTGTCTCCTTTTGTCCTGGGCAGTGGGAAGGAGACGGGTGAGGGTAATTAGAATTAGGTACATATATTAATGTGTAATTGCGTTCTATGTGTGTGTGTAAACGGCGTGAACATCATCCCCCGGGCTGAAGGGATGCCTTCAGAAAGCGACAAAGTTTGTATAAGCATATAGCGATATTAAAAAAAAGTAATGAAAAGCGGAAAAGTAAAAAATTAAAAAACTAACTTAAACTATTGCGGAGTTGCAAAATACTATGTACTATTGGAGCGGCAGAGGACATAGCCGAACAACAGGCCTAACGTAAGAACCTGTACGTGTTTTTACCCTAGCGGTTCGGACTACTCCGTCCTTACCGGGGTAAACCTCCTGGACTATACCTAAAGGCCAACTCAGAGGTGGCGAGTTGTCATCACGAATTATAACAATACAACCAATTGTGATGGGATGAGATGGAGTATTCCACTTTTGTCTGCTTTGGAGAGAGGACAAGTATTCGTGACTCCATCTCTGCCAATATGATTGAACAAGTTTTGTAAGTAACTGGTAGCGATTGAGTCTATTCTGCGGTACCTCGGTAAAGTCTTCAGCAGGTAAGTATTTAAGTGGCGTTATATTTAAAAAATGAGAAGGTGTAAGCGCGGTGGGCTCGGATGGGTCCGAACTCAACACACACAGCGGACGACTGTTCATTATTCCTTCAATTTGGACCAGAACAGTATTTAGCTCCTCATACGTTAAAGTTTGAGTACCTATTACTTTTGACAGTTGCATTTTTACTGAGCGAATTTGACTCTCCCAAACCCCTCCAAAATGCGCCCCGAAAGGGGGGTTTCTTCGAAATTGAATGCGTAGATCTCCTAAGTGTTGATCTAAAAATTTTTCCTTAGATAAAAGCTCGTGTATTTCGTTTATTTGTCTATTAGCCTTAACAAACGCACCACCCCCGTCACTTACTATCAAAGAAACAGGGCTGCGCCGACTTATAAAACGACGAAATGCGTCCAGAAACAGCTGGGAGCTTAGGTCGGAGACCAGCTCCAAGTGGAGTGCTTTTGTAGTGAGACAAATAAATAGGCACATATAAGCCTTAAGAGACTTAACACCGCGGCGGCGATAAGGAGTAACGTAAAATGGACCTGCGTAGTCCACGCCCGTGTATACGAAACTCTTAACTTCACTAACTCTATAGTGAGGCAGGTCTCCCATTATGGGAAAAGTATTTTTAGGTTTTACTTTAAAACAGCGGTTGCAACTTTGTACGCGTTTGCGAACCATATTACGAGCGGCGATAATCCAATAATTTTGGCGTAACAGTGCGAGTAGTAAAGAAGGACCGGCGTGTGCGTTTTGTCTATGGAAATAGTCCACCATAAGATGTACTATACGATCTTTCGCGGGGAGCACGACTGGATGCATTTGCGAATAGCCTAATTGCGATTGTGACAATCGCCCACCGACGCGTATAATATCATTTGAGTCTGTAAATGCGTTTAGCTTTCGCAGGGCGGGATTGCGTATGTCGAACGAATGTCTCTTTTGTATAAGGCGTAGTATAAACATCTCAGTTGCTTCCAAATCCGAGACAGTAATATCACCGTGTGAATTTAAAATTTTGCTAAAGCGTAGCACATAAACCCACGCGTGTAGGAATTTATTCCAATTTGACATGCGATTAGCGGAATTGTATAAATCGTTATACAAATTTGCGGTATATCACAGACTTTGGTGGTTAAGGTGACAAGTTTTTTATGCTCTGGTAACTCATCAACCGCGTGTGGCGTATAAGCGTTTATGGGCCAATCGCAGAACGGCTGCGAGACCCATGAGGGTCCGTGAAACCAAAGCGTGTTATTTATAAGTTGAGCAGGCATAATAGGTCGCGATATTATATCTGCGGGATTTTCCTTTCCAGAAACATGATGCCAGTTTTCAGCTGGAAGGTTAGCGTTTATAGCGGCGATTCTGTTTGCGACAAAGGTTTGAAATCTATGAGGCGGCGCGCGGATCCACGAGAGCGTAATCGTGGAGTCGGAGAATGCGATTATTTCATTAATTGTGACGCGTTCACTAATCGAATCCCTAACAGCAACGATTAAGTTTGATAACAGGAGGCTAGCGCAAAGTTCAAGTCGCGGCAACGATACATTGCACTTAGGTGAGGCCACCCTTGATTTTGCACACAGCAATGTGACTTGACCTTTATCTGTTTCATTAGGGCTGACTCGTAAGTAAATGACAGCACCATAACATTTCTCGCTGGCGTCAGCGAATCCTATCAGCGAAATATTATGCGATGTTTGTAAAATACCTATATGTCGCGGAATCTGTAACTGTTCTAATAAATGAAGTTCGCGTTGTAACTGCAACCACTGGTCTTCTATACTAGCGGGAACGTCGTCGTCCCAACCTAGGTTTAGTTTCCAGCATTCTTGCACTAATAATTTTAATAAAGCAGTTACAGGGCCTAGTAGTGAAAGCGGATCGAATAATCTCGCGGTTACCGAAAGAATAATGCGTTTCGTACATTTAGTTTCTTTAGGTACGTTTACTTTAAATGTGAAAACATCTTCGTTCGGTTCCCATCGTAAACCTACGATCTTGGTATTCGCGGTAATAGAATTTTCATCAAATTGTACGATATTTGGCGAGCGTAAATCAGAAGGTATCTCTTGCAGTAAATGGGTACTATTCGAAATCCATTTTGTAAGTTTAAAACCACCAGCACTGAAGAGTTCAACGAGTTCGTTATATAAATTCTTAGCCTCTTCTACAGAAGGTAAAGAAGAAACGTAATCATCCATATAAAAATGGCGCTCGGCTGCCCAGGCAGCGGCCGGGAAGCGGGCGCGTTCATCTTCAGCGAGCTGTTTCACTACGCGCATAGCTAGGTACGGCGAACTCGACACGCCGAAAGATACGCAGTTAAATTCATAAGTTTCAACGGGATCGCTTGAGTCGAACCTATATAGAATGCGCTGATAGCGGTGATGATCGCGTGAAAGTTTGACTTGAAAATACATTTTTTCAATGTCGGCGGATAAGGCGATTAAAAATAATCTCAAGATAATTAATAAATCAAATATGTTGGCCTGCAAGTTAGGTCCCGTGTATAAGATATCATTTAGTGAGCGGTTCGAGTTATCGTAGCTGTTAGTCTTACAGCTTGCGTCTAGAACAACCCTAGTTCGCGAGGAAGTTTTGTCCGGGCGATACACAGCGTGATGCGGAATGTAGTAACACGGACCTGGCTCAGGATTTTTGATTAAGTTTAAATAACCTTTAGTTATGTAATCGGAAATGGTTTCGTTGTAATCTTTGCGTAACTCGGGAATATTGTTCAATTTCTTCTCCAAGTTCAATAAACGGCGTTTAGCTATATCGTATGAACGACCGAGTACGGTAGGGTCAGATTTGAACGGAAGTGAGACAGTATAATGCCCAGTACTGTCGCGTGAAATACTGTTTAAGAAAATGCGTTCACAAGCGGCGTCATCAGGACTCAATTGATTTCTACTAGGCACCGAGTCCAACTCCCAAAAGCGCTGAGTAAGTTCCTCCAAAGTCGGTTCAGTAGTTTTGAAGGAAGCATGGAGGGATTTCTCCTTAGGGAGCGGAGGAGCGAGGCAATGTGCCTTCCCCATTATAACATAGCCGAGTGATGTTTGGACACCGACGGCCGACGAATCAGTGGACGTAACTTTATGATTGCCTAAAAGAAATGGGAATAGCTCGTTGCCAATCAAGCCGTGAATTTCCGCGGGTGTATAATATTTATCATCAGCGAGAGGTAATTTTTTAAAATGATTCAAATGATTTAAATCAACTAAATCATTCGGAATTTTGTCTGTTAGTGTATCGACAACGCGTGCATTCACTGCGTATTTGACGCGGTCGTCAAAGCGTGAGTATATTGTAAAGCGGGCTAGACCTTGAACTTGTTGTTCTGAAAGGCCGAGTCCTTGCACAACTGAAGGCGAGGCATTAATTTAATGATTTTGTGATAATGTGACACATAGAACCACTATCTAATAGTACTCTCATGTTAAAACGTTCGCCTAGATTATTATAAACATGAACTACTGCAGTAGGTAATAAGACTGTTTGATTCGTATTGAATTGCATGCGAGACTGCAATACGTGGTCTGTCAAACAAAGTGTCGACGGCGCGGGCGCAGTAGTGTGCGTGGATTGTGCGATAGGTATTGACTGCGTCGAGCTACGAGCGCTCGCATCAGTGACGTCATTCGGAGTAGACGCCTTGCTATGGGTCGCGGGTTCGATTCCCGCGTGTAATTTTGAGTGATGAGACCCTCCACAATAACATCTAACGCGACTTTTACAGTTTGCAAGGCTGTGAAATCCAATACAATTTATACATAGGTTATTTTTACGGACAAATTGTACTCTAAATTTCGGATCTTGTTCCATAAACTTGTGGCACCTAAAAAGCGGATGAATACTGTCGTCTTTACAGTACGGACATTTAGGTAGGTTTTTACCAGTGGACGACACAAGCGTGGATGTCGCCTTTATAGGTTCTGTATAGTTGTTGTTATTTATATGGAAGGAGCGTGCGGGTACATTATTAATGCGATTTGTTTGCGGCGTAATTTTGGATTTCTGTTTAGAAATATTTAAAGACATAGGACTGCGTAGCGTGTATATTTTGCTTTGTTCTTTTACGAACTGAACTAGCGAATCAAAAGACGGCATTTTTTCACTGCGATGAGCTTGTTCGAACAGTGTTACCGTTTCTTTATCTAGTTTAGACAAAGCGAGATGAGTAAAAATGAAATCAGCTAAATCTGTGATTTCGAGGCGTTTTAAAGCGGCTTGCGCGGAACAAAATTGTTCTATAAACAAATCTAAAGAATTTTGCGAGGT
Source organism: Erebia aethiops (assembly GCA_923060345.2). NCBI lineage: Eukaryota > Metazoa > Arthropoda > Insecta > Lepidoptera > Nymphalidae > Erebia > Erebia aethiops. Next base: position 992,922 of record CAKLPR020000011.1, read on the forward strand.
AGTTTGACTGCCTTTGAATGATAGAATCTGTTCAAAATACATCGATGCCAAAGTTCTTTTATCTTCGTATTTTTCTTTCAAAGCGTTCCAAATTATATCATAATTAGCGGCTACTGGTTGTATGCCAGTGCAAATTATTAAAGCCTTACCTGACAGCTTACCTAGGAGGTATTGTATTTTTTCAGCGTTTGATAGCTTCGCATTGTTATGAATAAGCGTACTAAAATTCTCGTAAAAAGCTGTCCATTTACTAGGAGTTCCATCGAAACTTCTCAACTCCAAAGCAGGCAATTTTTTAAGTAGGTCTAAATTATGTGATGTATTTTGCGATAATTTGGCTAAAGCGTCAGTTTCTGCAGATTTGACGTGACAATATAACTCGTCAAACGATGCTAATGTATCAAAATTAATAGTGGCCTTTGGATTAGCTCTTAAATTAGTTAAATTAAGTTGATCCGTTACGGATGTGTAATCATTCCGTAAAGTTTCGATAGATTTAATTCTGATCAAAAAGTTTTTAAGTACCTATAACATCGTTCTCAAGGTTGCGACTTAAATCGTATAAATTTTGCATTTGCTTATAAAAGCTTTGCTGCTTTGCTTCTAGCATGCGAATTTCGATTTCTAAATCCTTTTTGTCCGTCATTTCTAACGAGATATGTGCGTACGTGACTCAAAGATGGCGACCGTGAGGTGTGGTTTGTAAGTGTGAAAATGCGTGAAATATTGCGGATTAAGCGGTTTAGCGGTATAAATACGTATATAGCGGGATAAAGGAAGGTATCCGTGGGAGAAGGACCAAAAATATGGTGGGAAAAGTGAATTAACTGTGAGAGGACACCCAGGACTAACCTTAAAAAGTCCTTGCGTTCTTCGATAGCTGGTTAAAGCACTTCACTGATTCACATTAGAACACCCACCATAAGTAATTGTTTTAATTATTAAATAGATTTATGGTTCGCGTGGGTCGACCCGTGGGTTTTTAAATATAAATTAGGAAAACTATGCACGTAATTAACGTGTGCAAATATAATGCGTAAAAAGCGGCGTGAGCGGTCAGCGGAGAACGACAGACGACTGGGTGTTCAAAAAAACACCGGTAGAAAATTGTCCGTTGATGAATTCGCTGTCTCCTTTTGTCCTGGGCAGTGGGAAGGAGACGGGTGAGGGTAATTAGAATTAGGTACATATATTAATGTGTAATTGCGTTCTATGTGTGTGTGTAAACGGCGTGAACAGTTAGTACCTACTTAAACATTTGTAATTTTAAAATACCTAATGTAGTTTCAAGCTTTCTTGTTAAATTATGATGAGTTTTACACTGGTTTTAAGTAATTAAATAACTACGAGTAATAAATTCATTCTTTTGACTCAAACTATCGCCTAGTACCTACTAGTTATTATTCTGTGACTATCGATATAAAAATAATGTCCTCCCGACCGAATGTCGGCCACGGCGGCCTATCTCCAGGGCATCTGCGGAGGATATATTATAGGTTAGTGCACAAAAGTGTGTGCGCATACACAGGTGCGCTCTCTGTTCCTTTACTCTCATAGACGGAAAATCCGACACAAGCGGAGAGAGATCAGGCGCAGGACTGACGGCTTTACGTGATATCCGAGGCATGGGGGTGAAACACCGCCAACTTCCCTAAACTTCCTAACTCGAGCTACTAGCTAGTAAGTACCTACTAAGAATTTCTTGATAGAAAAATCCAATCTATACCTACTAATAATTATTATACATGCGTAAGTTTGGATGGATGGATGTATGGATGGATGGACGAACGGATCTGGATGAAATTTGGCACAGGGATAGATTATAGTCTGGAACTATAGGCTACATAACATACATACATACATACATACATACATACATGGAAGAATACATCTGGAAGTAAAAGTACCTAGCCTATGTGGCTAGGTACTTTTACTTCCAGAAAATTATACAATTCCCGCGGGAACCAATATACTTCAATCCACGCGGACGAAGTAGGTAGCTAGTATTAAATAATTATGGCCTAACCCGGGATTCGAACCCGGGATCTCGTCAGCCGCAGTCGAATATGCTAACCACTAGACCAAAGAGGCAGTGTTACTATCAAATAGCCAATAATATTATGTAGGTACACAGTAAGTTTGGCAACGTCGCTATTTCGGTTACAGATTAAAACACTTTATTACAGAAACAGGTATAAGGGTTTCGGGTTTCGACGGCTACAGATTCGTTTCTATTACACTTCTGTAATATAATTACAATCTGTAACACTTATATTTCTGTAACCTTTAGGTATGAACCTGTTTTTCAGTCCCTGATTATAGGTATGTATAACTTTAAAATTTAACAACCCCTGATGAACAGATCTCCATAAATTAGGTAGGTAGGTATAGCTGAGAAACATCTCGATCACATTAGCTTTTCATCCCCCGTTTCACCCCCTTTGATGTGGATTTTTTATAAGTACATACTTATATTTATACTTATATAGATAGACATGACTGTCGTGTCCTTCCAAAACACGTCCATCAAGCAAATCTATGGCTGCCGCCTGCCATTTAATTTGCAATTGGCGCGAAAATAGCGGCGATCGAAGCCAGCGCGGAAGCACAAGTATAAACTTGAACCCAGTTGCTTTTGTGAGTACCTAGCTAAAAATAGTAGGTTACTTACAACGTATCCAGCTACTTACTATAGTCAAGCAAGATTGCTTTATTAAGATACCTACTTATGTTAGATACAAATAAAAACATTTATTCTTGTAATAGTTTTTCTAAAACCATTATAGAAGCAATTGCGCTTCGACAAGTATACTATAGGATTTAATAGAATTCTGTAAGTAGATTATAAGATCGTTATAAAAATAAATACTCCTGTAACTGCGCCCAAATTCAGCTCTGCAGCATGCTACAAGTATTTTATAAGTGGAAAAAAAAGGACTCTTGTGATCGTTTTAAGAACATATTTTGCTAGTTGGGTAGCAATTTCTGCAATATAAAAATTGATTGGATATCAGCTGCTATCAGAGTATTATTGTAAGTATTGTAGTAAAAAAGTAATACGCAACAATCAACTTCTGTTTGATAGTTTAAAGTATCATGTATTAGATCAAAACCCATTAAGCGATCATAGATATTTCCTATTTAAAAGCACAACTTTTTAGGCAAATGAATAAAATTCTTTACTAGCAATTTAGCAATATGGTACGATATTCAAGAGCAAATCATAATTTACCTATTTCAAAGCAAAACTAGTAACGAAAAAGAAATGAAACGAAATACAGAATTTACCACTTATATTAGACCTGAAAATAAAACGCATATTAAAATACTTACCTTACCGGAAGCTTTATATTGAGAGTAGCATTTCCGTTTCCGTCGGTTTCATGTCAATTTTCGTACTTTTAATGTCGTCACATCCCGTCCAGTGGCGTCACCTGGCGGTATCGCGCAACAAATTTTATATCCAAATTTAATAACCATTCGGACCGCCTTCTTAAAATTAGCAGCCACTCTGCTCTTTTTATCTTAAAATTCTGTTGTTTAGTTCCAAAATTCACATATTTGCTCCGCTGCTGTCCTATATGGAAACACAGCCATCTGTCGAGTCAACATCTCTTGAGGATGTTCCGGTGTCGGAGTGAAACGTACCTACGGTGAGAATCATTTGGAAGATTTGTGTGGTGTGGTGTTGTGCCGGTGCGAATTGCTGGTTTATTGGGCGATGAATATCGCAACCTACACGTGCTTGCCTACACGCTGATAACAAATCTTCAAACTTTCTTTGGAGAGAAATATACATAGGTACGAGTATGTATAGAGCTCAACCATACTTATCTATTTACTTACTTATTTATTTAGATCTTTCAAGCTGCTGTTTTCATGTTCATATGTCATTAATTATTTTACAAAATATAGAGTAAAAAGTTGTCTGTACATACAAAAAATACACAGTCAAAATGGGTAATTTGACAAATATATTTTATGTGAAATTTTATCCATCTTGCCTTATCAGCAAATGACTCGGAGGAAATGACTCGAAAATAAAAATGTAAAACCCTTCATGTGACTTACGTTGTCGCGTAGATATGACGTCTGTTTTCTATGGCGACGTATCACGTCACGGCGTGTGACGTCGCTTCTGTCGCTCACCTAGGACAACGGGTAAGAGCACCTATACTATGACAGAGTTTAAGAAGAAATAATATTTACTAACCAAAATAATATTTACCAACGTAAAATTCATATATCTCATTTAACAAAACAAATGAGATGTAACACGAAAGCTCCACTCTTGCGTGCTCTGGGGTATCGAGAATGAGATTTCCGAAGAATCAGATTAAGTAATTTCTTACCGCTACACACCTAGAAGAGACATAAATATATATGAATTTTGAAAAAAAGTTCTGATAAATTAAACGTATCATTTCTTAATACATAATTCCCTTTCCTTTTTTTCGGAACTTGGACATAAAATTGAGAGCTGAAAAAAATGTTTATAAGCACCCTGAGTGATAGTTCGTTGAAAAATGAAAAGGTATTTTCAAATCATCATCTAGACAGTTTTAGGAAAAAAAATTGTACATGAATTAAGCATAGCATAATATTAATTAATTAATGACTGTCAAAGAACACCAATTTTAATCACATATTAAATCCTATATTAGTGCAGTTATGAACGCGGTAATCGTAAATCAAAATTTAAATTAAAATTTATTTATCTTAAAGCTTAGCTGACTCATACATAATCGATCTGAGTCATATCAACCTAAAATGCTACATTTACGTATATGGTAACATTTAAACGAATTATTTCCTTTGTGACGTGACATTGTCAGCCTTTTACGGTAATCTTTATTAAGAGTAATCTGTCTTAATGGTCCGGGAGGCAGCGACATTATGGGTGCGATTATTCCTACAAAGCTGATTCTTTGCTATTTTGTTATTTTGAAACCGTACGTAAACAGAATGGCAGTCTGCCGCGCCGATGTTGTTGCAAATATTTACAACAATTTTTGAAACCTGTAAATAAATAATACGTAAATGTATTATACCTACAAGACTGAAACTTCTTACAGTGAACAAGGATACCTAAATATACAGGATAATGATAGTCTGCCGCATCGGAAGCGTTGCCATCTAAGGTCTTCCACTCACGTAATGTGTTGAAAAATAAACTTTTTGGACTTATTTCTACAAGGCTGATTTTTTTTTCTCAAATAGTTAGGTTTATACAAGAACAAAAAAAGACAGTCTGCCGAGAATCCAATGTTGCTAAAGCCTTGGTAGACGCGATGGAATGCACTATCTCCCGAGCGCAGCTATTGCGCCGATCCGCTATAAGTCGCTCTGAATAATTGGACATACCGGCATTAAATTAAAATCTACAAAGCTGGTCTTTCGTCTACAAGCGGTTTACGATAATTATTATTGAATTATCGTCGTCTACTTTCGATAGAAGGTGGCTAAAGCTTCGGTAGACGTGGCATAAGTTGTAGCGCAAGAACTTGATGGAAATGTAATGCCATTGAACAAATTAAATTTCTAATTTAAATCTTAATTTGATTTTTTTGTTTGAATTTATACCGGGATAACTATTTTTAACCGACTTCAAAAAAAGAAGGAGGTTATCAATTCGGCTGTATGTTTTTGTATGTTTGTTACACGATTACTCCGCCAATTATGAATCAATTTTGATGATTCTTTTTTGTTTGATAGATCATACTTCAGAGGTGGTCCATATAAATTTGGTGAAGATCTGATGAATATCTTCAGACATGGAACGGAACATGAACGGAACTCCTCAATGGATAAGAGTAAATTGCTCGCGATCAGTGTAATAGCTTAGTAAACAGTAGGTTTTTAACCAGACATCCATACTAATATAATAAATGCGAAAGTGTGTCTGTCTGCCTGTCTGCAACGCTTTCACGGCCCATCTGTGCAACCGATTTTGATTAAATTTGGTACAAAGATAGGTTGTATCCCGGGGAAAGACATGCTACTTTTTTATCCCTGAAAAATCAAAGGTTCCCGCGGTAATCAAAAAATTTATCTGTTCAACCGATTTTAATGAAATTTAGTAAAGGGATAAGTTGTATCCCGGGGAAGGACTTAGGCCACTTTTCATCCCGGAAAATTTGAGAGTTTCCGCGGGAATCGAAAACGTTATTCCACGCGGACGAAGTTGCGGGCATTATCTAATAGCCGTGACCACTAAAAATTGTAAAATATAAAAAATTATAAAATAAATAAAACTTCAATAACCACAAACACTAAAAAAATCTCGTATCTATATATATAAAAATCAATTGCAGTTCGTTTGTCTCGCTAAAACTCGAGAACAGCTGGGCCGATTTAGCTGATTTTGGTTTTGAAATGTTTGTCGTAGTCCAGGGAAGGTTAAAACGGTGAGAAAATATGGAAAAATTGCGAGAAAGATAGTAAACACAACAATTTCATTTTCCCATATATTGTCGTTAGGATAGGTGATACGAAGTACACCGGTTCATCTAGTATTTTCATACATTACCATTTATTTTGTAAAAACTTTTTATAGTTTGTTTGTAAATTATAAAAGTACACTAATTAAAATAAATTGAGTTCTATTATTCAATGTTATTAATAATTATCGTAGACAAAAAGGTATGTCCAATTATTCAGAGCGACTTATAGCGGATCGGCGCAGTAGCTGCGCTCGGGAGATAGTGCATTCCATCGCGTCTACCAAGGCTTTAGCAACATTGGATTCTTGGCAGACTGTCTTTTTTTGTTCTTGTATAAACCTAACTATTTAAGGAAAAAAAATCAGCCTTGTAGAAATAAGTCCAAAAAGTTAATTTTTCAACATATTACGTGGGTGGAAGACCTTAGATGGCAACGCTTCCGAGGCGGCAGACTATCATTAGCCTGTATATTTAGGTATCCTTGTTCACTGTAAGAAGTTTCAGTCTTGTAGGTATAATACATTTACGTATTATTTATTTACAGGTTTCAAAAATTGTTATTAATGTTTGCAACACTAAAAGCTTGGCAGACTTTCACTTTCATTATTTACACGGTATAAACATTGCTTGACAGAAAAATTAGCTTTGTAGGAATGGGTGCAAAATTTCGGTCGCTGCCTCCCGGACTATAAACTTTTTATAATGGCTGCAATAAGATTTGACCTCCTCCGCAAAAAATTGCATAACAGATTATAGGCTGGTATAAATACTTCCTAGGTCTTAACGACTGGAACTAAACGTACAAGCTGATCAAACGTTGATCTTGATCATTAATCATAAGTCATAAAAATATAAGTATATTTTATGAACAAGGTTGAGACTTGAGATACGTTTGCTCATTGAAATAGAATATAGGTACTAAAAAAATTCTACATCAATGCGTTTGCTTATCAAAAAATATTTTTATTAAGATTAATCCTTTGAGCTCAATTTTTAATCCTACTGTTAAGCTAGTTTTTAATAAAAATTTGTGTTTTCCGAACCGGTGGTAAAGTCAAAACATGACGTAACATAAGAGACACCTATGTTCTACTTGTTATAAATAAATTAAAGACTTTGAGTTAAAGAAATTCGACAGTTTCACATTAATAAATATTTTCTGTTTAAATTAACAAACCGACGTTACTCGGACGTAAAAGTGCCTACAATTTAAATTTTCTAAAAATATAGCTGTTTTTCGGTTATCGTTTCCGGTTATTTGCACTACATTATATTATAGTTTTTAAAATGATTAAATAACGCAGTGGCTGCGTTTGAGTGCAATACACGTTTGTTTCAGCGTTTTATTGTGTATTATAGCACGAACTCTACCAATATAGGTATATTCATGTGTTCTTGACTCCTGTGAGCGCCCCGCGTACAACCCCCTCGGCAGCCGACGATAGCCGAGGCCCCGACTCGCGTCCTGTGACGCGAGCGCTCGGCATTCAGTGCAAAAACGTTATCCCATATCTGCGGACGCGCCTGCGCGCGCGGAGATCTAGACCGCAAGCTAAGACCTAAGTTACCTGAATGTTTTGTAGACGTACTTAGAGCAGTTCAATATACAGTTATATGTGCCACAAGTGTTTAACTTAGCTCTCCCCTATAATTGGCAGCCCAACGTTTCGGCCGGATTAATAACAATAATTTTGTAACTTTCGTGCACCTTTCGTGTGTTCTATGAATGCGCAGTAGTCTGGATTATTCGAGGAACTTATGTTAGTGTTTGCTAGTGCCGTGCTTTTGTGTTCGATACTTTTGTTCGATGACCTAAGACTTTGTTAGACCACCTGGAACTTTTAAAAGACTTTCGAAACTCGAAACGTGAAGTACCAGCTGTGTATTAGTTGTTCTAACATCGAGTGTGTTAAGGGTCAGGTAAAAACGAATGCAGATTCGGTAAGTTTTTATGAACAATTTCTAAGTGAACACGGAACACGGGAGGCATAGATACCTACCTATACCTATTCTCGAACTACAAAGTATGAACCTTGGTGATTGTGTTATACCTAATGTGGGGATGCTAGTGTTGAACGTTTGAACTTTTGGGTCACTAGGGATGTGCCTACTAGGGTTGTGGAACTTTTTTTTTTGAACTTTAACGGAACTTTCGGTATATAGTTACGTACGTTTAGGTACTTAGTGAAGGACTAGTTTAGTCATTCGGCATGCAGTGTAATGCCTTATTGTTGAACTCTTGGGATAAATTGAACTTGTAACGAGGGGTAACGTTCCACGAACTGTTGAGAAGTTATCGAGTGTTGTTCGTGTTTGACATCGTGGTACATAATGCCGCGAACACGTAGTCATGTAGTAGGGATGGATGATGCGAGGACGGGACCTGAAAGGTCGGCTTCCGTCGAATCCGTTGCCAGCGTCGGCGTTGCGCATGACTCGGAGTCTGCGCCACAGCTTCCAGCTGCACCGCCAGATGTCAACGGCTGCGCGTCATCAGTTTCTTCGCCCATTATGATGACTGACCAACAGCTCCAGCTCATTCTCCAGCACGTGGCGCGCGCTCAGAGTGTGAGCGTGCGTTCGCCTACACCTACGACTTCCTCTTCGGGGAATTTTACGAAATGTACGGCGCGCTTCGATGGCGCTAAACAGAGTGACGTGCTTGCGTTCGTAGATGCGGTCGAAACATACAAGGAGTGTGTTCTAGTGGATGAAGCGAATGCTTTGCGGGGGCTATCCATGTTGCTGACGGGGATCGCCGCTACCTGGTGGAAAGGAGTGAAGGAGTCCGTTGCTACATGGGAGGAGGCAGTGGACCTACTCAAACAAACCTTTGGACCCCGACTCCCACCTCACCGTATCTATCGCGAACTATTCAGACAGGAGCAGCGGGAGGAGACGACTGACATGTTCGTCTGCAAAGCGCGTGCCCTTCTGGCACAGTTACCTGCCCGTACCTTAAGTGAAGATGTACAGCTGGATATGGTGTACGGACTATTGCATAGACGCATTCGAGAGAAGGTCGCGCGCAGTGCCTTCGCTAACTTCAATGAACTTATCAAGGAAGCGCGACGTATAGAAGACCTCTTTGATGAAGGGCGTCGTCCGGAACCCAGAGTTGCTGTTAAAGAGTCTGTTCATGAGGCGGCTTCGAAGGCCGTTGCCTCAGCGTCGACTTCAATGCCACCAACCCACTCTAAGAGGATGCGTGAGCGGTGTGAGTACTGCAGACTTTACGGCCATAGTAAGGATTCTTGCCTCAGGTTGAAGAAAAAAGAGGAAACCAAGACGGTTGATGAACCAAGGCCTAGTCTCAGCAAAACTGCAGTGACCTGTTTTGGCTGTGGAGCTCCAGGGGTGATTCGATCCAACTGCGTGGTCTGCAAGGAGGGGCGCGTGGCGTCCTCAACCACGTCTTCCACTTCGGCGTTCCAGTCAGTGTCGGTCGTTAACGAGTGTCGCTTAAAACCGCGAGTGAGACCGGTTTTCGATATAAAAGTGTTTGGTGCTGTAGGTACCGCGATTTTAGATACCGGGGCAAAGCAATCAGTCGCCAGCATGAGCTTAACTAAACATTTACGTAGTAACGGACAAGTGTTTGGATCCGTCGAGGCGGATTTGAAGTTTGCGGACGGTTCCCGCCGGTTAGAGACTGTAGAGACGGCTATAGTAACTGTAAACGTGTGCGGTGTAGAGGTTAAGACACTGTTCATGGTTTTACCTGGCGCGCAGGAGTCGTTGCTGGGGATGAACTTCGTTCAGGATGCTGGCTTGGCTATGGACTTTGCTAGGAATCGGTACACTTTGCGTGCTACAGGTAGTAAAAAAGAATATAATCTTCGGTACGAAAGGGAGAATAGGGAACAGGTTAGCTCTACTGTGGGTCTCCGCGAGTGCGAGGGGGCCCTTTTGTCACAGGCTGACAGGGAAAAGTTGGCCACTCTACTGAAGGCCAACGAGGACATCTTTGAGCCAGGGGGAGACCCCACCCCTTTCGCAGTCCACCGAGTGGATACCGGCGATGCGGCGCCCATTTCTACGCCGCCTTATCGATTAACGCCAGCCAAAAAGGAAGTCATTCAGGCTGAGATAGATAGAATGTTGGAAGAGGATATCATCGAGGAGGCTGAGTCCGCATGGACCTCACCCGTGGTATTAGTACCCAAAAAGAATGGGGAGACCAGATTCTGCGTTGATTACAGAAAATTAAACTCTGTGACGCGGACGGATAAATACCCGTTACCCTTGATCGATGAGATAATCTCTTCCACAAAACCCAATTGCGTTATGTCAACGATAGACCTAAAATCCGGCTATTGGCAAGTGGAGGTTGCTCTCGAAGATAGGCACAAAACGGCTTTTGTGACCCCATTTGGAACATTCCAATTCCGACGTATGCCGTTCGGTCTCAAGAACTCACCCTCGACCTTTCAGAGGCTGATGGACCGTTTTCGAGCTGGCTTAAAAGAGCTTACGGTAGTAGCATACTTGGACGATATTCTGGTCATTTCCGACAATTTCGAGTCCCACCTTCGCGATCTAACTCGGGTGTTCGATCGCCTTCGCCAGTTCAAGCTCAGAGCGAATAGAGCTAAGTGCGTTTTTGCTCGGGAAAGAGTAGTGTACCTTGGGCACGTAATTACTGCCCAGGGCATCGAGCCCGATCCGATGAAGGTTCAGGCCGTGGTGGAGATGGCTCCTCCGACGAAGCTCAAAGAGTTGAGGACCTTTCTGCAAACGTGTGCCTGGTTTCGGAAGTTTATTCCGAAGTTTTCGGAAATAGCGCGTCCCCTCACGGACCTCACAAAGAAAGACCGACCCTGGAAATGGGGGGAGCCGGAAGCTCAAGCGTTCAACGAACTCAAAGGTAGGCTAGCTTCCACTCCTATCCTTCGACAGGCAGATTTCACTCAGCCTTTTGTAGTGCGCACCGACGCGAGTGCCTACGCCCTGGGAGCAGTGCTCTTGCAGGGGTCAGAGCCGAAAGAAGAGAGGCCTATCGAGTATGCCAGTAGGTTGCTGACGTCGGCAGAACGCAACTATCATACCACGGAACGGGAGGCTTTGGCGGTTGTTTGGGCCCTGGATAAATTCCGTGGTTACCTGGAAGGAGCCCAGGTCAGAGTGGCTACCGATCACCAACCCTTAAAGTGGCTACTCTCCCTCAAGACGCCTAGTGGACGTCTGGCTCGTTGGGCTTTGAAGATACAAGCCTTTAACTTAGAGATAGAGTACACTCCCGGAAGGATCAATGTCGTGGCGGACACGCTCAGCCGTCCGGTGAGCCATACTGCAGTAGCTGCGGACCCCGCCTGTGAACTTTGTCCAGTATCCGTGGACCTACCGCACAAGAGCTCGGAAGAGATTCGTGCAGCTCAATTGGAGGACCCGGCAGTACAGGAGATCCACACTGCTTTTGAGGATCCGGATACCGCCATTCGCTGGACGGATCGCGGTTATTATCTGCTTGATGGGGTTCTCTTCCGTTTCGATCCACATGGAGAGTCCGAGGAGCCACAGTTGGTGGTGCCGGAGGCCATGCGAGAGGACATCATGAGGGGAATCCATGATGCGCCTACTGCTGGCCACCTGGGTGTGGAGCGAACGTTGAAGAAAGCTAAGGAAAGATTCTACTTTCCCAACATGCGACAGTATGTCACCAAATATCTTAAATCTTGCGAACTTTGTCAGAAGTTCAAAGCTACTAACCTTAAACCTGCTGGACTGCTGCAAACGCCTGTTCCGAATCAGCGTTTTGAAGTTATCGCAATGGATCTGTTTGGTCCTCTCCCCGAGGGCAGTAAGGGAGAGAAGTGGATCTTCTTGGTAGAAGATACCGCGAGCAGGTGGGTAGAGCTTTTTCCCTTGGTTGAAGCAACCTCGGAAGCTTGTGCCAGGATCCTAATTGAGGAAATATTCCTGCGATATGGTTTCGCGCGCCGTGTGTGGTCGGACCAGGGGGTCCAGTTTGTCGCAGCGGTTATGCAGAAGGCTATGCATGTACTGGGCGTAAAGCAATCTCTGACGCCAGTGTACCATCCCGAGGCCAATCCCGCCGAGCGGAAGAACCGTGACATGAAGCAGATGATCGCCATGCTAATCGATCCAGAGCATCGGCGATGGCCAGAGGTTTTACCTGCTGTACGGTTTGCCTTGAATACTTCTCCCAATCAGGGTACCGGGAGAACCGCCGCGTATCTTACATTTGCGCGAGAATTCCGTTCGCCCGTAGACCTGGCCCACGACTTAAGGACGGTTATAGATGCACAAAACTACGTTCCATCAATAACCCCCTATCTACGGACTTTCGTTGAGAACCTCCAGGAGGTTAAGTGGCGAATTGAGCATCAGCAAGATGTACGTAAGAGAGCCGCTGATAGAACTCGTCGTAGAGAGCCCAGTTACCAGGAGGGTGACCTCGTACTCGTCGAGAGCCATAAACAAAGTCAGGCAAGCAAAGGCTTCACCACCAAATTTGCTCCGAGAAGAGAGGGACCTTTTCGTATCGGAAGGGTTGTGTCTGCCTCCACCTATGAGGTGTTAGACAAGAACAATGTTCTGAAAGGAAAGTACAACGCTAACCTACTCACTCCATATGAGGGACAGGACCCAGTTATAGAGTGTAGGAAACGGGGAAGGCCGAGGAAGAAGGTCAAGGCCAAGCCAGCTCCTCCTGCGAAGGATTCGTAAACTCATCTATTTCTTATGTTCTCTCTGCCCCTTCTTGTTTATTTCCAAGTCACCTCCGGGTCGTAGCGGTGACTTGTAGGGGGAGATTATAGCACGAACTCTACCAATATAGGTATATTCATGTGTTCTTGACTCCTGTGAGCGCCCCGCGTACAACCCCCTCGGCAGCCGACGATAGCCGAGGCCCCGACTCGCGTCCTGTGACGCGAGCGCTCGGCATTCAGTGCAAAAACGTTATCCCATATCTGCGGACGCGCCTGCGCGCGCGGAGATCTAGACCGCAAGCTAAGACCTAAGTTACCTGAATGTTATGTAGACGTACTTAGAGCAGTTCAATATACAGTTATATGTGCCACAAGTGTTTAACTTAGCTCTCCCCTATAGTATTATATTTTATAATAATTATTGCTTAAACTACTCATTAATTTTGCGGAGGATGAAACTCAGATAGTATACTTGGGTGTAAACCAAGGAACATTTACTACGAGGAGGTGTAAACTAATATACATGAGCTAAGCTAAATGAAGATAGCTCGCGGTGTAGCCTGAGCTTTGAATACAGGAACACATAATTTCGACGCCTGAATCATTTGATTCGACAAAACACAAGATAAATAAATATTTATTCTTTCTCTTTCTTTGACAGGCTATAGTTGGTTTATTAAAGGCTGTCTGGTATAGATAGCTTTCACTCCTGTATAACTCAATTAAAGTTCCACAAACTTATCTGACCCGGTGACAGCGTCGCTAGTGAATATGAAAAGTAAAATAAAAGCAAAAACTAAACAGGGACAAAGATTAGATCCAATTTTGGCCACTGGGCCAGATAAATTTGGCGGATAATAACTTCAATGTCACTTCGGTGTACAGGCTTAAGACCTTTGGAACATAAATGATTCAATGGCTGTCGTTGCATATGCAAATCTACACTAATGAAAAGACATTAGTGTAGAGACTCTGCTTAGAAAAGATTCGAAATGAAAACTTTTATTTTCAAGGTCTTTATATTATTTTCGTATAACCTTAGAGCTCAATTTCGTGTATGCATTCATAAACGTTTACGATACTCGTACTTTTCCAAATTTTTATCGGTTATGCTGAATTTGTGACTTTGAATCAATGCTATTAAGTTTCATTTTACTTTGACGCTAACTTGTTCAAAGGTAACTGACCTGTTGCCATAAAAATAACACCACAAGAGAAAAAAATTGCCCTGAATAGTACATGGTGTAGATTGCATTCATTACAAATAAAAAAAAATACATCAGACGACGAGTTATGTCGTCACTCAAGCACGAAGACTTTCGCTTGGATAGTATTATATTTAAATGCTGCAATCTTTGGTTGCAATTCATATATATTTTAGAGAAAGTGGAATTCAATTTCTTTTTGTAAACCTACCCATGGACGAATAAAAATTATTTTTAAATAAAAAAAAAACCGCCTTCAAAAACTAAAAAGCAAAAAATAATTGGATATATTTACATATTATTATTTCTACCCACTATGTAGAAGTCGGGCGAGCCTTGACCTAGTGGGGGGTCGTCCAACGCTACGCTTCCCGGTGCGAGGCCGCCATTCAAGCACTTTGGGACCCCAACGCCTATCGGTTCTACGAACTATGTGCCCTGCCCATTGCCACTTGAGCTTGGCGACTCTTCGAGCTATGTCGGTTACTCTGGTTCGCCTACGGATCTCCTCATTTCTCACACCCGAAACCGCCCGAATTCATCCGATCGCTTTCAGTGTACCTGTGCGGCGCTAAACTTGTCACAACCTGCTACGAGACCACGTGCCGGATATCCGGCCGCCGGATATTCGGCCATCCGGCTTCGTAGCTAGCTGAATATCCGGTATCCGGCAAACAACTATCCGTTGCGAATCAGTCCCACGTTTGTTGGTTGTTTCTCAGGGAGATTTTAGGGGACTTATTTGGGAAGAAGTCGGCTTATGTGAGAATTTCGCCTACTAAAACTTCTCGGCGGCCATAATATGAACGCAATCGGTGTCCCCTAGTAGTTAGTTGGGCTCATTCCGAAGGAAGAAAACAATGAATTATGTTGTTTTATGGTATCTAGGTACCTATATAAATATGAACACAATGAACTATGAGTCTACTTAATAGGTAGTAGGTCTAGGTACCCATTACGTAAGAAGCGAGTAGCGACGTGAAAAGAATAATGATGTACCTAGCTTCATTTATTTGATTTACAAGGGAACTTGTGGAAACAATAAACAACCCGATTTGATTTCATCGTCTTGATCCATTGTGGATTTTTTGGGATTTGTATATAAACTATGAGTAGGTACAGGGTCTTGATCATATTACTGCACTTGGTATAAGCGTAGAATGTTATTAAATTATTTGGCTATTCAAATAGCCCCTTTGAAGAGAAACTAGACGCAATTCTCAAACTTAGACTTCATTTGATGAACGATTAAGTAAACTAGAAAGTAGCAACAACAAAGCTACCAACAAAGCAAGAAAATAATTAATTATGGGATTAAAAATTATGGCTTGGAACTCAAATGGGCTACTTCAACACGCGCGAATAAAGTTTTTCATTCCCGCGGGAACTCTTTAATTTTCCGGGACAAAACCTGTCCCAATACCAAATTTCATCAAAATCGGTTAAACAGGTGAGCTTTGAAAGGGTAGCAGACAGACAGACACACTTTCGCATTTATAATATGGTAAACCCTAGGGTATTTCTGTTTAGTGGGAGCCATTGTAGGACTTATTACAATGTGTTAAGGTTCATAATGCAACGGGTGACAGTGAGACGGATGTGGCATGAGTAATTATCAGATTCCCGCATTTCGAGCAAACAATTTGGAGAATCTCCGTCAATCACGTGAGTGTAGTGCGTCTTGCTCACATTTTACGTTAGAAAAGTTACATACACAAGCAGAAGAGATATTTGATTCATTTTAAATATGTTAAGGTCTGCTATTTCAATAACGTTGTAACACTTTTTGTGTTTATCGCGGTATTTGACTCAATGTTAATACATGAGAAAAACACTAAGCCTTACATGTGTTTCGTTATGGTCGTATTTAAATAATAAGGCCAGGCGTAATATATTTATGTCAGGCAGGCATAGTCGACTGCGGATCACGAGGTCCTGGGTTCGATTCCCGGGCGAGCATAAAAATTGTTAGGTATTGGGTTTTTCAATTAAGAAATTCTCAGTGCCAGCCCGGAGTTGGAAGTTGGCGGTGTTTCACCCCCGTGCCTCGGAGAGCACGTTATATTTTAAGGAAATATATAAGTCTTTAATTCGTTGTTTGGGAAATTGTCTTAGGTTTTCCTCATAGGTACATCCTAATTTAATATTTATTATACCTATCTATATTAAAATTACATTTTAGGAAATTCATAAATGTAATTTACTTATTTATGTAAGAATAGGTATAATACTAAGTTTCGTCAGGGCTATGGAACGGAAATTGTCATGCATTAAGAGGGACATTAACCGTTAATATAATAGGGGCACGTCCCCTCCTTCCAGAAACAGTTACGACGGTAACGCAATGCGGTTTTAGGATTACACAGATATAATTTTACTTGAGGAATCAAGATAATTGGCTTGCTTACAGTTCTTGCGGTTCATTAACAAAGGTAATTATTTATTAATAATGGTACGGAACCCTTCGTGCGCGAGTCCGACTCGCACTTGCCCGGTTTTTTTAATAGCAATCAATGTGACGTGAATAATTGCTAATATTTTTTTATAGTATGTATGTTCATAACGTCTTTGAGAGGTGATATCTAGTGAAAGGCCCGAAAGGCTCTTCGAGGGAGGACTTGTTGCTGGACGGGCTCTTTTGTATGTGTGCGTGAGCTCTCTCACAAGCCTTTTTAAAAAACGTGTTGCAACAATACATAGCGCGACTGCCTTAGTTTGATGATCAGAGAAAACCCGAAAATTTGGTGGTTCCCGAGTTTTGAAGAACTGAAATGCACACAGGCGAAGTTGCGATTGTCAGCTAGCTTTTTGTATTGGTAACAATAGATACTCTACTTGCTCTAGTTATAAAAATGCAGTCACGCCATCTCGTGATCACGTAGGGATTCAGTCAATAAGGATCTTGTAGGCAAACGCGTTTTTACCTACACCTTATCACAGCTTTCCATCAGGCACGAATGATTAGCGCAAGCCCCTCAGTCCATTAGGATACAGTTTTAACTTTCGGCAGGCAGGCACGCACGTAGCACTAGCGGGCTAACCTGTTAATTTCGTCTTGACAGAGCAACATGGTAACAAAAGAGTTCAAATTATACATTTGCTATTGCATAGAGGAATGGTCAGCCCACAAATCAGTGTAATTATTGTTACTTTACGTATGTATCTTGTATTAGCTACATATTGTATTTTTTTTCTTTAAAATAAAGGTCATGCCTTGAAGTTGAAACTTTTTTTTTTAATCTCTTTTTTTTGGGGTTTTGGTTATAATAAATAATCTTTTAGCAGTTCTAGCCACCATATTTCTAAATAGTTGACGCCCGCGTGGATTTAGGATTTTTTAAAATCCCGCGCGAATTTCGTGACGACCAGAGACAAGTTAAGCAGAGGACGACAGTGGACGACAGGTGGACGCAAATTTAACTGGAGTCTGGATCTTCTTTTTCTGGTCGTGGTCGGAGAACTGGATAACATTTGGTACAAACGCAAGCCACACACAAATCTATTCAGGCATTTAGAAGTGATGTTGGAATAAATAAACTTACATACATATATGAACCCTGAAAAAATTATTCTCCTATAATGAGCAGTCGTGTAATAAAACGTTTTTAAATGCAGGAGTACGATTGTGTAAAAAAATCGTATCTTTTCTGATTGAGATGCGGTTTTTTGTATTAGATATATTTAGCTTGTACCTAGATGCTGCCCAGGGTCCCATGATGGAGCCAGGAGGTGGTCATAGGAACTCGACCTTAAGTTCTCATCGTAATCCCGCCGTGTTTAGACTCTTTTGATTTGATTTGATTTCTAGATCCATTAGCACTTATAGAAGACACTTAGCATTATAATCACTCGTCACAATATCATGAATAGGCGTTACAACGTCGTGAGCTATTAGCGCCAGATTAGCCTTAATTTGTAAGCCGCAAAATGCTATAAACCGTACAATAGGTTTTCTTTTCATACAATATAAGCTTATCGTGAACTAAATTCACGAGAAAATTGGCTCACTCTAGTTAGCTCACTTCTTTTTAAATAACACTTACTTTGTCATACTACATAGAACTTATACGTATGAAATAAAATAACAAAATTAGTTCCAATTTTGGCCAACAAGTCCGACATGTTAAATACTGCAGGGACTGAAAAACAGTTTCATAAAGGTTACAGAAATATAAGTGTTACAGATTGAAACTGTAACAGAAACGAATCTGTAACCCTTTTGAAAGTGTTTTTAATTCACATATCCTACAGTATGTTTCTCTAGCCTACAAAATAAATAGATAAAGAAAACATTTTACTTTTTAACCTACGAGTATGACATTCACACAACATTCATAAAAATCGTACCGGAACGCTAAATCGCTTGGCGGCACGTCTTTGCCGGTAGGGTGGTAACTAGCCACGGCCGAAGCCTCCCACCAAGCCAGACCAGGGAAAATTCAGAAATTATAAATTCCCAAATTGACCCTGCCGGGGATCGAGCCCGGGACCTCCGCACGAAAACAGCAGTATCTAGTTTCCTGATTCATTGCTTTGATTTTAGAACATACTTCTTATTTTGTTTTCTTTTATTAGTGCCAATGCACTATGCAAGAGAGTTACATATTTGTTCCGTTTGTCGTGGAGACCCTGGGGCCATGGAGTCTTAGTGCCAAAAAAATTTTACGAAATATTTCACCGCGGTTAATTGCCTCATCTGGTGACAGAAACACCGACAAAGACGTGCCGCCACAATCGTGCATTGTCAAGTCAACGTCTCTGGGGATGCTCCGGTGTGGGAGTGAAACGTGCGTTGGGGGTGGTTTGGGGAATTTCTGTGGTGTGGTGAATATTGCGGGATACACGCTGTGCCACGTGGATTTGCCAATTGTCGCGGATTGTAGCGAATTAAATGTCTAATATACTTAGTGGATTCCACAAGAGCTTTGTACAATAACAACCGGGTTGGGTATGGAATTTTAATTTTTATGATCGAGAATTTTGCCAGCATGGATAGCAACTTATCACACACTTTGTTAATATGATGCGGTCGTCAATAATAAGGCCAAGTCTACTTATACTAGCCCAACTAAATGTATTGTTTCCTAACGAGGTTCATCAATGTTGTGCGGCTTATAAGTCGATATAAATAATATAACATAAAATATATAAATATATTTTTCACCTCACTAGCAAAAACCTCAATATTTGTAAATTTCTACAGAATGTTTGTAACAAAAATTATTGACAATAAGTAATTTATAAAATCAAAATCAATCAGTACTAATGCAATTGTTTCATTTCGACTAATCTTTTTCACGTTTCAGTTATTTCCTAATAGATATTAGTAATTTTTTAACCGGGCATCTGCGGATCTACAGCCTAAAGGCGTCGCGTGTTCGGAGAAAAAGTAGACCCGCAGATGTGGCGGTTTGGAATTATTTTCAAAGCAGTTTATGATTCGATCCCTTTCAAACTTGGCTAAAAACGAATATGATAGACAAGGACGCAGTAGGAATTTATCTTAAAAAGTCCTATTCTAAATAAGTCACATACCTACAGGTATTCTAGTGTATTTTGGCCAATAACTAAAATATAGTGCTAGTTGATCTAGTGAGTTCTACTGTAGCAATTATTATTTTTACTGTAATAATAGGGTCCCTCATTTTCTTTTTTTCACATAGGGTACTATTTATCACGGAAAATTATTGAGTTCCCGTGGGAATCAAAAATTTTAATCATCTAGTATTTATACAGATTTATACTTATTTATACATCTAGTACTAGTTACTACCATCGCTTAAAGCAGCATTAATTATTAGTAGACTAGCTTCTGCCCGCGGCTTCGCCCGCGTGGCCTACAAGAACCAAATGTCATTTTTTTCAGAAACAACCATCATAAGCGTTCTCACTCCCTCTCAATTGTATGTAATATACAAACTGACAATATCTCAAACAAAGCAATAAGCACGAAGTTCTAAGTTCTATAACTAAACTAATCTCTGGAATGAGAGTAGTACGGTTTTAACAGAACTCAAAGCGTGTGTGATGAGATCTAAATAATTTCCTAATTACAAAACAAACCAGAAGTGGATAATAATTAACATTGTTTACAACGAAATACTATCCTAATGACAACATATAACTATGTTATGATAACTATGTTAGTGCAAACCTACTCTTCACAAAAAACACACCCTCCAAATTTCATGTCTATAAGACCAGCGGTTTAGGCTGTGCGTTGATATATAAGTCAGGACTTCATCCGCGTGGTTTAAGCTTTTTTCCCCACAGGCACTCCTTGATTTTCCGGCATAAAAAGTAGCCTTTATCACTCTTCAGGTCCTTAACTATACCCATGCAAAAAATCTCGTTGATCCGTTGCTGCGTGATTGAAGGACAAACTCTCTATTTAACGTCCTTGGGGATCAAATTTTCAAAAATGGTGAAAAATATACTTCTTCATATTTAACCGAATGCTCAAATACCAACTTCCATGGCTTTGACTTGAAAAATGAATGACTTTCATACCAACTTTCAACCCCTATTTTACCTCTTTGGGGGTGGAATTTTAAAAGCTGTGACACACGTACTTATTTTTTTTACCGATAGCCGAAATTCCAAGTTTCGTTGATATAAATTGAAAAAATCTTGAGAAATGGAGGACTTTCATGCAATTTTTCATCCCCTATTTCACGCCTTTGGGGGTCGAATTTTCAAATTGGTGGAACACGTACTTCTTCATATTTAACCAAAAGCCCAAATGCTAAGTTTCATGGCTATAACTTGAGAAATGAAGGACCCTTTGGGGGTGGAATTTTGAAAAACTGTTGGTCTGTTGGTCACATACGTACTTCTTTATTTTTTAACGAAAGCTAAAATACTCAGTTTTGTTGATATTACTTGAGAAATATCTTGAGAAATGATGGGCTTTTACACAAACTTTCATCCCCCAGTTCACCCCTTTGGGGGTCGAATTTTCAAAAATGGTGAAACACGTACCTCACCTATTAATTACCTAAAGCCAAAATACCAAGTTTCATGGATATAACTTGAGAAATGACGGAGTTTCATACAAACTTTCACCCCCTATTTCACCCCCTTAGGGGTGGAATTTTGAAAAATCCTTTCTTAGTGTGCGCGTACGTCATAAAAGTAACCTACTGTCAAAATTTCAAGTTTTTAGGCCCAGTGGTTTAGGCTGTGCGTTGATATATAAGTCAGTCAGTCAGGACTTTGAATTTTATATATATTATAGATTTGTTTGGTTTAGAGGTCAAACAGGTTTTTTTATCTCAGTCAGACTATAATAGGTACACGAAAATAATGACACTTCTTAGACCCATTTGGTCGATACGAGTGAGTCCAGCTGTGAGTGGGGAAGTAAATGCACTCACTTTAGAAAAAATCCCAAATTGACCCTGCCCGGAATCGAACCCGGGACCTCCACACCTTAAGACAACAGCGCTCAACACTGCGCCATGGAGGTCATCAAGGTCCATACTGCATCTTGCTGTACTGTACAACCAAATTGAATAACTAATATAACCAGAGCCGCGCCGGGCCGGCAGCACGCCGCCTCCGGGACGCAGTTCAGCTCGTGTCGTAGTTACCCTCGAGCGTGGAGTAGCGCGCGTGCTCGTCGCAGCAGGCGGGCTGGCGGCAGAGCGCCGCGCCGGGCCGGCAGCACGCCGCCTCCGGGACGCAGTTCAGCTCGTGTCGTAGTTACCCTCGAGCGTGGAGTAGCGCGCGTGCTCGTCGCAGCAGGCGGGCTGGCGGCAGAGCGCCGCGCCGGGCCGGCAGCACGCCGCCTCCGGGACGCAGTTCAGCTCGTGTCGTAGTTACCCTCGAGCGTGGAGTAGCGCGCGTGCTCGTCGCAGCAGGCGGGCTGGCGGCAGAGCGCCGCGCCGGGCCGGCAGCACGCCGCCTCCGGGACGCAGTTCAGCTCGTGTCGTAGTTACCCTCGAGCGTGGAGTAGCGCGCGTGCTCGTCGCAGCAGGCGGGCTGGCGGCAGAGCGCCGCGCCGGGCCGGCAGCACGCCGCCTCCGGGACGCAGTTCAGCTCGTGTCGTAGTTACCCTCGAGCGTGGAGTAGCGCGCGTGCTCGTCGCAGCAGGCGGGCTGGCGGCAGAGCGCCGCGCCGGGCCGGCAGCACGCCGCCTCCGGGACGCAGTTCAGCTCGTGTCGTAGTTACCCTCGAGCGTGGAGAATGAATACAATAGAATAGACAAAATATATTTAACTGTTTATTGAATGAATAAGTACTAATGAACTGTATTGCAAATGAAATGCGTAAAATTGTATGTTGTAACTTGTAACGTATTAGAAATAAAGGCTTTTTTTTATTTATTTATTTTATGTATTAGGACATAAAGCAATTAACATATAGGCTAATTTATATCCCGGAAAATTAAAGAGTTCCCGCGGGAACCGAAAAACCTCCATCAAGTCACGGGTATCAGCTAGCTCAGATTAATTTAGCATCTGCTCCTTCTGGAGCGGTGTCTGGAAGGAATTGTAATAACTTTAGTTTAATTTTAGTTTAGTAATAATAACTTGTTTTGATTTCTTCCATTTGCAATAAGGTTGAGAAAGCAAAAACTACTTATTCCAAATTTTTTAGTCAATAGCACTAGTATTTTTTCGGAGTATTTTATTCGCACGCGTTTTTCAAGCCAAAATTCCCGTACTTCAGTATTATAATGTCTTGGGCTTTGTTCCTGACTTAGTTCTCCTGTAGATCTCTTCATGTATTTTATCTTCCCCCGATTGTGTAAGGGAATCGTAATCGCAATCGTTTAGACCGCGTTAATATTATTTAATACCTTTGATAAAAGTATTATACCTAAGTAATAGTTATGATGATCTAAGATAGATCCTACACCTCAAATACAAACTGGTATTTTTTTCCTTTTTAAGTAATTACGTACGTTTAAGAGAATTACCAAAATACAGTAAAGAAACAATTAATGCTGTTTGACAAACAGCATTAATTGTTAAGTCGAGGTTATTACAATATCGATGATTTTCCGAATGTTGAGAGTTATGGACCGATTAGCATGAACTTTTCTATGACGCATTAAAATAATCTTCTTATAAATTAAATAATATTGGTTGTATGACAGGTTGAATCGATATATCGTTGTTTTAATGAAATAATGTAGATGTCTTTATTTACTCCCTTCCTTTAGGTACATTAATTTGACGTAGCATTAGAAGAAACTATACAGATGACATACGCTTCTATGCGGCATAGGTATGTCAAGTTCGTTCATACAGTGCAATCATCATACTAATATTATAAATGCGAAAGTCAGTTTGTTTGTTGGTTTGTTGGTTTGTTGGTTTGTCCTTCAATCACGCTGCAACGGAGCAACGGATCGACGTGATTTTTGGCATGGGTATAGTTGAGGACCTGGAGAGTGACATAGGCTACTTTTTATCCCGGAAAATTGAGGAGTTCCCGAGGGAATCAATAAAACTTATTCCACGCGGACGAAGTCGCGGGCATCAGCTAGTGAATAATATTTAAGTAAATGTACCTACCTACATCGATTTTCTATTCAAAATATCAAGAGTACAAGCAGCTCAATATATAGATACACAATTGCAATGTAAACAAAATCAACCTCTAGAATCCTTCATCGACCAATTTTGTTCTGCAGAAGCTGCTTTAAAACGCTTAAAAGTCAAAGATTTGGCAGACTTCATGATAACTCATATGAATTCGCATATTGATTTTAATCCTATTAATAAGGGCCGGCGCCCATTGCCGGCACGGCACGGTGTGTCATAGCAAAGGATTTTAACACTAATTAAGTTATTTTGAACCTTATTTCAATGAGTTTAGAATTTATGTTACTTTATTTTGGTACCACGATGCCGCGACGTGCCGCAGGATGCTGCGGCATGACACGACACGCCACAGAATGCGGCGGCATGACGTGTCTTGCTTTTTCATTCCACGGGATGACGCGGCGCGCCATTGCATCCCGCGAGACGTGTGGGTCACTTTGGGGTCGAGGAATTATGATTGCTAGGTAGTTGAAATAAGGTTGAAACTTGTGCAGCATTTCGGTGGGGCTCAGTCCGGTCTGTGCGCGGGGGCAAGGGAGTGAGAAAACACACTGGCGCGCGCCATTTTATGTCTGTCTCTCACAAGTCACAACACTGGCTGCGCGTGAAAAGTGATTAGCACGTGCGTACGCGATATAATAATATTACTTTCACGTAAAATACGGAAAAATGGATGAAGAAAAGCTTATTAATCTGGTTCGTTCGCATGAGTGTATCTACAATGTGTCCTCCCGTTTCTACATGGATCAACATATGAAAAGGAACGCATGGCTGAAAATTGCAGAAGAAATGAACAAAACCCGTAAGTTATTTTTTACTTATTTATTGTCAAAAATAGAAGCTAACATCTATTAACAATTTCATTTTGCCAGTACACGTTACCAACATTAGAAAAATATTCCGTGAAACAATCTCTTACAACCATCCCTTCGAGATTGTTGAACACTGTATCATTGGTTCTATCGATTGCATTATTAGTATTAGAGCTAAGCGCCTCCATAGAATCATGATCATCATCATCAATGATAAAGTTATGCAAACACGTGCTTGCTAGTATGATGTTGTTAATGTACTTTGGTTGAACTTTTATACCTTTTTGAAATAATTCAAATCTTTCTTGTAACATCCCAAAAGCATTTTCTACAATACGCCGTGCTCTACTTAAGCGATAATTGAATATCCTTTTTTTTTCATCATTTAAAAGATGTGAGGGGTATGGTCTCATAATATTTTCTGTTAGTGGAAAGGCTTCATCGGCGACAAATACGTGGGGTAATTTTTGAGTTGAATGTGGTAAAGCCTTTTCCGGTGGTATGCATAAAAACCCATTACGTAGTTTCGAACCAAATTTAGAGCTTTGGAGTATACCGCCATCGCTATTTCGACCATATGCTCCGACATCTACAATCACAAATTTGTATTTTGCATCCACGACAGCTAATAAAACGATGCTAAAAAACTTCTTGTAGTTGATATACATACTTCCACTGTTATTAGGAGCTCTAATCTTGAAATGCTTACCATCTATTGCCCCAATGCAGTTAGGAAAATTCCAAAATTTATCAAAGTCGGTTGCAATTGACTGCCATTGTTGGCTCGTGGGTTTCGGCAATGCAGTCGACCTTAATACAGTAAATATTGCTTTACAGGTTTCGTGGACTATATTACGCACGGTAGTGAATCCTATACGATAGCTAAAAGCTAAAGACTTAAAAGAAGCTCCTGTAATTAAATACCTGTAACAAAACAAAAAAAAAACATTAAGCCGGGTCTAGACATGTATTATTTGTACGATCCGATCACCGTATCCGCGTATCATGATCGCATATGTGGACGGGTAAACGCGTCATTACCGTTCCACATAATTATGCGATCATGATCATGATCATTACATACATACATATGCGATCATGAAACGCGTCGAGGATACGAATACGGTGATCGGATCGTGCAAATGATACATGTCTGGACCCGGCTTTAGTAAACGACTTAAAAGCGTGTGTTATTTGAAATACTTCATTCTTGTTACAGATGAAGAATGCCAGAAGGCGTGGAGCTGCCTTCGTAATAATTATAGAAAAGCCTTAAAAAACAGGGTTTACAAAAGCGGTGACGCTGCCAAAAAGAGACGACCAATTAAATTTGAAAAGGAACTTGAATTTCTGCAAAAGTTTTTTCAAGATAGACCTCAGCTCTCAAATTTAGACTCTTCTTCCGAAGATACACAGCTTTCCGAAGATACGCAGCATATTGAAAATACACAACCTCCCGAAACAGCATCAACTGTTCCTTTTCCTGAAGCACAATCGCCTATATCTCCAATGTCGTTTTCATCACAGGCATCAGATTCTAGACAAGCTAGACATGTTCGTCAGCGATCATACATGTCATCGGAAGCACAGCATACGGAAACAACAGCAGAAGTATTAAAAAAATACATTGAAAATCAAAAAAAGGAACAACATCCTATGGAGATATTTTTTCAGGCAATGGCGGCAACAGCGAAGACTTTGTCACCAAAATTACAAGCTGAAATAAAACGCGATGTTTTACATATTGTTACTGATGCAGAAATAAAGCATTTGGAAAATGTGGAGTTAAATTCAGTTGTGCAGCTAAGTCGTCCTTCAACATCAAGTTCAGGATTCGATATTTCAAATGAATTACATTCATCTCAGCAATACGTACCAACTTCTGTTGCCAGAACCCGTAATACAATAATCGAAAGATCAAATCCTTTACACAATTTCTGTTCATTTAATAAGGCCGAACAACAATATAACACCGAACCAAACTATGGTGCTACACAAATAGAATACATACCTACTGCTATATCCAGACGTCATAATAATAATGATATACATGACAATAACCCCAATAGTGAATTGGCGGACTATGAAAATTCATAAAATTTTATAATACTTTCACTTTTTGTCATAATGTACTGTAGGTACAACTGGATTGACGGTCAAGTGCTACCATGTAGCAGTTGTGGTAGATAGCTGATTATAAAAATAAATAATTACTAAATATATCAAGACTTTTAATTTAATAAGGTCATTGATATAATAGCTAGAACAAGTTAGCTGGGAAGCTGTATGTATTACCTACGCGTTGGTATATGAATCATTGTAATGTAATATATACTTACTTACCTTAAACATACAGACAATCTCTCGGTAACAGGTATAGGCGATCGAAAATTAGTTTTGTTTTTCTTTATATGCGATTTTAGCAAATGACTTAACTTTTCAAATTTTTCATAGTCCATTCTGTAATAATCATAGAATTTTCGCATGTCGTATCTCAAATCATTAAACAAGTTGCTGAATTCACCATTTGTAGATCTTGTTCTCCATAAATTATGCACCCAGAATTGTCTTTTCGTCAAATTAGCACTTCTTATTTGTCTCTCTTCATCTTCAGCTAGAAGTGCTATTAAAACTAAATCCCAGTCAACCATAACGACACAACCAAAATCGAACACGCGCGGAGCAAAACTGATGGATGCCAGAGTGGCTAGGCTTTCAGCAGGATGCCACGGTATGCCACGGAACGCCAAGGGATGCCGCAGCACGCCGCGGGATGCTACAGCACGCCGCGGGTTGCCTCTGCACAACCTGCCGTGCCATGCCGTGCCACGCCGTCAGTGGGCGCCGGCCCTAATAGTATAGTCGATGTTTACCGCTTTAGCTTGTTTGCCTAGGTCTTGTTTGTCTTCCACGCCAAACGTATGGGCCTTAAACTTGTCCAGTTATGGTGAACCACTTTTACGTTTATTATACACAGATATTTTATTATCAAAATAATTATTATATCAACTTTATAAGCAATGTTCAGCTCGAGACCATCGGTCTAAACATGTTATGTTATAATTATAAATTTGGAGTAATGATGTTCACTCATTTAGAAGTTATAAGGCTCTGAAAGACTGATGGACGGGCGATCAAACGAAAAAAAAAATACCGTTCCCCCCCCCCCTTATCTCCGGAGTTTACCAATCGAAAAATTTGAAATAATTATGGTCAATAGGAATTTACGTATATTTTACAGGAAAACTATAGCCAATGCTCTAACTAGCATAGTTTTTTTGATATTAACAATAAACCTCTACAAAGTTAACCCTCTGCTTTCGGCAGTCGGGTAAAAAAAGGACTGGCAATACAGGAAGTGGTCGCGTGTCAGGCATCCTGACGTTATAATGGATGAAGTATATAAATAAACTAGATGATGCAGACAGACAGACGAATGGATTAGATCGGAAATATAGGGAATATAAAAATAGATTCTGTTTGGTGTGCTTTGAACACGAAATGTGTGTAATTCATCAACGATCTGGCGTGACAAGCGATAAAAATATTTTAACAAGTTTGAGTTAAGCCTGATCATGATTATCAATGGACTGACCACCAACTGGTATGGCATTTTAATGCATATTAGGTGAGCGCACACGACCTGTAAGACCACAGAACGTGCAATAGTCGCCAGACACGTTAAAGTCACAAGGCTTCAAAGATAATAAGATTTACATAAATAACAAGTTTTGTTTGTGTGTGTCCACAAAGAAGATTATAGTAGGTATGCGGCGATTTTAATGTAAATATTTTAATGGAAAATGCTTTTACTGGTAGGTTGCTAAACTTATTTAAATGTTTTAACTTGAAACATGCTTTTAGTGAACCTACTCGGATAACAGAAACTCCAGCCACTTGCTTAGACAATATTTTTTACAGTGGCGATATAATTTTGGAAAAAGCTGTTATAAACAAGCTAAGGTCGGATCATTGCGGGCAACAGATAGCTGTTTTAAGTAGTGCCAATAAAAGAAAACAAATCATCAAGTGCAGGGTATAAAAACTCACTCACAAAATTTCTCACTCGAGTAAGATACAGCAATCGGTGTACATTAAATAATAATTAATTTCTCAGTAATTTATTGATGGATTAAAAAAAAACACTGATTTATTAATTTTAACGTAGAAAAATAAAGGCGCATAGGTCGTAAAATAAAAATTCACAAACCATAAGCCGGGGGAGCCATTATCTAAGAAAAATGGTTGCATCTCGAACGAACTTGTACGAAATTTTGATATCAATAAGACGATATTGAGGGTGGAATGGGAAATAAATTTTATGATTGTCGTCAAGCGCAAGCCTATCTCACAATAAAAAATTAAAAATTACGTCTGGCTGTGCCTACGTGCGTTTGTATCAGCCTTTAGACTTTACTTTTTCTAATGCGTGTCTTGGCGCTTTGAGAACTGTGAACGTGATATGAAATTCAATAGATTATTATTTGGATTCCTACACATGGAAATATCGCAACTCGAATTTTTCTCTACAGACACGACCCAAAACTCCAAAACGGTTTTAAAATAACCAAACCACCAACACAGACATGAACGGCGATATAAACTTTAATACTAACAAGAAATTTCGCTTATAATAATAAATCATCTTAATCTACTTGTCTTCAAAGTTGTAACCTTACCCCTGCATAATGCAGCACTTATCAGGAATCAGGATTGAGCAGTAAGAAAGCGAAGTTCAATAACTATATTTTTATTTATTTATTTATTGTTCAAGATAAACATACATTAGGGTTATAAACACACTAGCCATCCTCTAAAACTTTGACGTTTATGCGAGGATAGCAGCGAGCTCTCGTACGCGAACCGCTTCTTGAAGAACTCGCGGGCATCATCTAGTATAGTATATACCTGCATCAACTCGTCCTCAATCCCCTTGGTCCGCCTGTAGCCGGAGCAAGCAAATCGCACTTTGGTTGAGGAGTTGAGCACTACTCAAGTATAACAGGCTAACACGAACCGCGACATGTCCAGCGCGCTCAGCGGGAACGATATGTAGTACGGGACTAATAAACATTGACCCTAAAATAAAAAATGTAAAGCTGATTTTTGGCACAAGTGTTCCTTGGGGTCTGAGAAGTACATCTTAAAAATTCCCCCCCCCCTAGGCCGCGGGCTTAACCCCCCACCCCCCCAAACGTCTCCCCAACCGCAGTTTTTTGTAATTTTCTCAAAAAATATTAGTGCTAGAAAAAAACTTTCTATGGTGAAAATTATCTTCATTAAATTATCTACAAAATAATATTATACTTCATTTCCATAAGACTAATAGTTTCGGAGATATGTTAACCCTTTGTGCATGAAAAGAAAATATTTTGCATGTATGGCTTTTTATAATGTAGTTTCTTGTAATTTCCATAAAAACTGATAGAGCTACAAAAATATTGTCTGAAGCAAAATGAAAGGCTATTAAATTAGCTATAAAATGATATTTAGTTTATTTTGATAAGAGTAATAGTTTTGGAGATATGCCTACCTATTGTGTAAGATAAAGAAAATAATATGCAAATATCGTGTACGTTGTTTTTAATTTTCGAAAAAAAAAATAACAGAGTTAGGAAAAACTGATTGAAGCAGTAAGAAACATAGTTAAATTACCTACAAAATAGTATTTAGTTAATTTTGATAGCACTAATAATTTCGAAAATATACCTGTCATAGTTAACATAAAAGCAATATTTTTCAAAATTTTATGTTTTCTGTAATTTCTATAAAACTATTAGAGCTAGGCAAAAAACTCCCAGAAGTAAAAATAAACACCATTTAACCACTTATTAAAAAAAAATTAGTTCATAAAGATAGGACTAATAATTTCGAATATATATCCATGTATAGTGTACGAAAAAAAATAAGAAAATTGCTAGAATCCTATGTTATTTGCAATTTCCACAAAAACTATTAGAGCTGGAAAAAATCCTCGGAAGAGTAATTAATTTCACTAAATTACCCACAAAAAAGTCTTATGGTGAATTTAGATAGGACCAATAGTTCGAGAAATATGGCAACCTATATTCCAAGTTTTTTTTTTTTTTTTCGACAACCGTTGGTATATTTTTGAATTTTCACAGAAACTACTAGAACTAGGAAAAAAAACATAAGGAGCAAAAATGAACATCATTAAATTATCTTCAAAACAATTTTTAGTTTTTTTTGATAAAACTAATAGTTTCGGAAATATGGCTGCCTAACTGGAATAAAAAACTAAACCTTTGTAAAATCCGTAAAGGTTTATTGTAATTTCAAGAAAAAGTATTAGAGTTAGGAAAAAAGCTGTCAGGACTTAGTACAAAGATTATTAATTTACCTATAAAATAGTGTTTAGTTTATTTTGATAGGACAAATAGTTTTCGAAATATACCTTGCTGTTGTGTAAGAACCGGTGGTAGTCATGTAGACTTAGCATAGTACTATGGAATAAATAGAAATTAACCTCTAAATAAATAACGTATTTTTGATTTTAGGCGCAAATGATGTCCTCTTTTCTCCCCCCTCCCACCTCCCACAACCCCCCTCTCACCTCCCCCCTACCACGACCCCCCTCCCCCTTTCAAATATCTAGCCGATTGTGCTTTTTTGTAATCGTATTACAATTCAAGTATCAAATCAA
This sequence comes from Erebia aethiops, assembly GCA_923060345.2. Lineage (NCBI taxonomy): Eukaryota > Metazoa > Arthropoda > Insecta > Lepidoptera > Nymphalidae > Erebia > Erebia aethiops. Next base: position 1,024,274 of record CAKLPR020000011.1, read on the forward strand.
ATGTTTTTACTCAAGTAAACTTTTGAATCGTCCAGTGAATCTACCATTGGTTCGGAATGACGTTAACAGTTAAAAGTTAATCTGATAAAATTATCTGCAAGATAGCTCTTGCGGATGTTAGTGGTTCATTTACATTGTTTTTAGATAAATGTATATTGCATACCTACATATAGTTGAAAGGACTTCGAGACGTAGGTATTTATTATTATTATATTAGTAGGTATTATTAAAGCAAATCATCATGGTCATCATCATCACCTTCTTCCCCATCAATGGTAACATTTGCACACGAACCATGTCATTCCAACCGCATTTCCTTTGCAATCCAATTCGTTATTCTTCGGCCGACGCGACGCCTTGTCTTTGTTAGAACTTTGAACGAATATAAATAATAATATTTAATATATTATTTACTAAGTGTGGTGTTGTTTTGTAGATAAAGATATCATGATTATTACCTACTATTCATTTATTGTAATATAGCATCGATCATTATCAAATAGAATGTGTAGGTACAAAGTCAAAATTATTGCAAAATATTTTTCTGTCATGCACGTTTTCGATCGTCTTATTTCCGAAAGTATTCGGTCGATTGAAATGAAATAAAAAGCATTTTGTAGAAGATTTTATGAACTTTCATTTTGTTCTTGTCGTTTTTTTCCTAGCTCTTATACATTTTGTGCAAATCACAAGAAACTTACACGATTTAAAAAAAAAAAAACAAATGCGTCAAATAAGCCGGCATATTTGCAAAACTATTTATCCGATCATAATGATTTAAGTGCCATATGGTAGATTATTTAATGTTAATTATTTTTGCCATAGATGGTTTTTTTCTAGCACTAATATTTTTTGAGAAAATTACAAAAAACTGCGTTTGGGGAGACGTTTGGGGGGGTGGGGGGTTAAGCCCGCGGCCTAGAGGGGGGGAATTTTTAAGAAGTACTTCTCAGACCCCAAGGAACGCTTGTGCCAAAAATCAGTTTTACATTTTTTATTTTAGGGTTCCCATACATAGCTTGCACAAGTAGCCTGGGCTAATGTTTGTGTCCACTTTTGTTCCGTGACAAGTATAATACAGAGTATCACATACCCCGAGCCGTGGGTTCACAATGTTTCCTGCTTTGATTGCTGTCATTGCTGTGAGCGAATCTGTCAGAATTATAGGAAAATCAAGAATGAGTTTGTTAAAAGAATTGCATGGCCAGTATATTGAGCTACAAAAAAGTTCTAATTTTAATGGGCTTATCTATGGTTTGTCTAATTTAGGATGACAATTTTGGCGGATGCCTTGTGCATGACTTACACCCGTTTGAGGTATTATAGATCTTAGGGCAAAGACTTAGAGGTGATGTTTCCGTGTCTGTATTAGGTAATAATGGCCGTGACTTCGTCCGCGTGGATCGAGGTTTTTTTGGTTCCCGCGGGAACTCTTCAATTTTCCGGGATAAATTATTTCAGACTATAATCTATCTCTGTGCCAAATTTCATCTAGATCCGTTCAGCCGTTCTATCGGACTTCACACGTACTGACACAACATGACCATGTTTTTCTTAAAATAATTGTAACCAACGGTGCTAGACCTTAGGTTCAAATTTGAATACGCGTCAACAGTAAATTTGGCAACGTCGCTATTTCGGATAGAAGCAGGCGTTACTTTCCGGAAGTCCATGATAATGAAAGAATTAGGACTTTAATTCGCTATAATCCGCCACAGTAAGTAAATTTGTGTGGTACAGTGTGTAATCTTGCACTTGTAGTTTGCGATATTCACCACACCACACAAATCTTCGAAATTATTCTCAACGTAAGTTTCCAGACATACCTAGTCGGTGAGTTTAAATTTTACTAAGCAATTCAGTAGTCACGACTTCACAAGTTACAAAAATTAATACAAAGTGTATTATTTTAACTCTGTGAACATTTATAACAATAGATTGCACAATAAGTCGTTCTTTAAAATCAGAGTTTAAAATAAAATCTCCCTTGTGTATTTTGAGACCTTTTTTCGCATGGAGGTAGGAAAGTAGCCCCTTGTTTTCTTTGTCATTGGTTTTTCCAAAGCTTTTCTCGGATATTATCTATTGACCTACATACAACACCGTTTTTTTTTTGCGGGGAAAAACGCATTATATTTGTTATTATAGCTGTTAATTATGCAATTATGCATAATATTCCTACCTTTTCCATTTTAAATAAACAAATGGAATCATGGACTAATCATCAACTTAATGTACAACAACTCAAAGTAATCCGTAGAAACTGAAGTTAAAAGAATTTTTATTGCTATTTTCTTTTTCCTCGTAAAAGATATTGAAAAAATGTCTAGTATCAAAATTGTAGAGCGTATTCAGACATACAATTTTGTTTTTTTACTTTTTATTTTTGGCAAAAATTACGACCTCTAGCGCGCTTTTTCCGACGTAATAATACAAACATGAGTTATGGGTTTGGAATGCTCTTCCTACGGAGAACAACCGAGTCAAGTCCATACTTTTGTAGATCGATGATTCAATAAATTTGAGTAAACTTGGTAGACTTTTATTTAGTACTTAGTTTTTACCAATGGTTTTGCAAACCTGCGAAAATTGCTGAAAATGATGAACTGGCGAGGAAATTGTGGAATAGAACTGTAGAGTTATTAAAATTGTAAATAACATTTATTTGTATTTATTTTATTATTATATTACATAGTGTTAGATACAAATATTATAAATGTGAAAGTGTGTCTGTCCCAAATAAAGATTTTATTTATTTATTTAACCTGTAAAAACGGGTATTTCCGTATATAAAAATTGATGTAGCTTCTATAATTATTGACCGATCATTATGGTAATGGTGTTAAAAGATGCGGATACAGTCGAGAAATACAACAAATGTACTTGAATTTCAAACAAATACTTTAATGTATTTAATTGGATAAGGATTAATGCTGTATTGCTTAAAATCGCTTCGTAAATAAACCATTATTTCTAGTAAAAAGTAAAGAATAAAAAATGGTTATTGTGGGTTATCCCTAAGAGATAGACATATACTATCGCGGACTTTTTTGTAGATCTTTTTAATGTGTACAATATAGCCTTTTAAGCTTCGCTCTAAGACGTTGAACGCTAGACAGCCTTTGCGACCACACAGGTGCCCCGTAAAGGGCTATCGATCGGATGACCCCAGCATACAGACGACGAACTTACAAATTTTGAGTAGCCATTAAAGCACAAGATAAATTTGCAAATAGATCCTTATGCAGAAGAGATTACATGAGATAATGTAATACCTCTATCCCTTTCAAGTTGATGTATTTCTCGTAGCATTCGTGCATATCAAGGTATTTTCCATAGCCCTCCTCATCCGTAAATTCAACTCTGCGTTAAAGTCTGTCACCGTTTTAATTTTATTATTTGATTTATTTTTGGGTGTTGCTACGGTCAGGCAGAGAAATATCATAAAATGGTCTGTAATTGTTGTATTAAAAACAGCTATTTGTGCAGTTACTATATTTTTGTCAAGTTTGATCATGGCTGAATTTATGGTCAAAACAACACTTTTTGACGATGCTTTTCTGCAGGGCGACCGGCTAAAAATTACTACTGTGGCTACATTGTAACGATCGCAATCACAACTGATTAGTGATTGGTCAACACTTCCACTATTAGACAAATACAGCCAATCGAATATCACTCGTCTATGAAGTTTGAAACCTTGATTAATAGTAATGCATTAATGTTTCGTAGAAATAATAATACGGCAGCCTTAATGACATTACTCAAGCTCTTACAATAATAGCCAATAACATCGATGTTCAAGATACTTTTCGTGTTTTGGTTCTAATAAATAATTAATTCCCTACAATATCGTATTTGTCTAAGTAATTAGGCTATAAAGCTGAATTAGTGAAATGAAGTTTTAGTTTTAGTTTTAGTCATAAGACTAGGGGATCGGATGTCGAGATCGGGCTTTTTTTTGCCTTTTTGTCCACTACAAGTCAGCCCTTGACTGCGATTTAAGTGTCACCATTCCTTTCTTTCCGAGTTTTGGATACGACAACAACAACAGTCGAAATAAAGTATGTAAGTATTTTTATTTTATATTATGTTTATTTTAGTTTTAAGCCTCCCGTGGTTACCGACAACGGATGTAAATTACAAACTTTTACTATCGAGAGAATATTTACACACCTCTTCCCTCACTACCTACTAGTATAAATTTGTAGGCTAATTTATTGAATTTATTCCATCGATATATTATATTATGTAGACTAGAGGGGCCCTTTCATAGAAAAAAATTGGGCGTCCGTCTTGTAGAGCGCGCTCCACACCTGTATAAGCCTGTCTTTGTCTTTTTTGTCCCTTCAACAGCTAAGCATCTGATTTTACCTACCATCCCCAGAGCGTCTAGCCGCTAATTCTAAAGAAAACATTCTAGTTCATGCACTAAAAATCACACAATAAGAAACTTAAAAAGACTCCCAGGAATCGCTCGAATGCTTCCCTTCGCTATCTTGGGAGACTCACTGCGAAAAACCACGTAGGTTTAAATGGCGTACTCTCTCCTCTTCTATCAATAAGAGCCCACAACAAACTCAGCCGATTTTTGTTTTTTTTTTATTATCACCATCTCACAAATATGCTTATTCTAGTATAGTATTATATAATTTAAGTATGCGCTATAGCTATGTAACCAGTATATAAATTTACGCAATTCTATAGACATAAAATGAACGAAATTTCTGTCCCACGGCCTAGCTAATGCACAATTATTAATAGATTTGACCCCAAGCATGGCGTCAATTAGACGAGTCGCTATAAAACGACACATCCCAAATATCGTGTTAATTAACATTTGACCAAAATTCTATTCCTTGTAAAGAGATCTCATCTATGTCAGATTTCATGGCTTCTAATGTAATAGGGAACAGAGCTTGTCCCATATAAGGTTCCATATATTGGTAGTATAAAGATAATATTTTTACCTGAATCAAACATGCTCAATAGCGCTCAATGATGGCTTTCGCTCCATCTTTTGTCCTGATAGGTGTTTCACATTATTATCCCCACACTTCATGGCTTCTGTTTGTCATTCTGTTTGTCATGTCCGTATAGAGTTTAATCATAGAATCCGTATTTCATAGATATGAACCCTGATGTTCTTCACCTAATCATTTCATGGGCAACGTGAAAAAAGTATGGCAGTAGTATATAATATAACGAAGTGCAATAAAACACACGATATTTCTTTATTTTTCAGAAACAACCGTGTATCACCGCAAATAATAGTGAACGGTAATGCGAATTCCGTGGGTACGGAACCCTAAAAAAAAAAAAGATATGCTATTCATGGTTAAAACATACTGTTTACAAAACTATCACACTGATCGCGAGCAATTTACTCTTATCCATTGAGGAGTTCCGTTCTCCATCTCCGGAGATATTCATCAGATCTTCACCAAATTAAAAAATACTTAGTAAAAAAAAGTAAGTATACTATAACAAAAGACTTTAACTAACTCAAGCTCAGACAGTGTACGGGACGGGGCAGTCTTCCCCAAAACTTCGGGACCAGAATGCATTCAATTCGCGCGCGTGCTGTATTTCTATACCTTGAATGCACTAAAAAAAAATATTAAAAAAGAATGCGATCTGCACGATAGGCCAACTAGAGGCCGTAATAAGCTCGTGACTCCATCGCTCCGCCTCAAAAAAGTCAGAAGGTCATTCGTGGGAATGGCCATTATTTTCTGATGCTTTGTTTTTGCGTAATCCATCTGTTATCTGTGGAAAATTTTCTCATTATTATAAATGTGATGGTGTATTAGTTTCTTGGTTTTTTTCTTTCTATACAATCATGCCCGCGTGGTGGCAAAAATGGCTGCATTTCCGCGCTGGACAGCCAGGCTGATCCTTTTGCGCAAAAAATGAGCCAGCCCTTCTGTCACCAGAGGCAATCAACCGCGGTGAAATATCTTGCATAAAATTTTTGACTCCAGTGCTAAATAAAATTAGCTCAATTATTTTAAAGAAATCTCGTGAATATTGTGAGTATCAGAATCTGTTCCGATACAACAAGCTTTCCCAAACCTTATCCTAATTGCTTACATTTTAGGACGACATTTAACGACATTGCATATAATAACGTACTGGGCAATATTGGGAATATTTATTTTATTTCATTTTCTTTAAACTGTAAACGGCTGAACGTAGAGAATACCTATTCTTCGACCACCCGAGAGGGGTACAAGGAAGCAATTTTCGTAATTCCACCCCCAAGGAGGTTAAATAGGCGGTTCAAGTTATATCCATGAAACTTGGTATTTGTGCTTCGATGAAATATGAAGAATAATTTTATTTTCAAAAGTTCTATTAACAAATTAAAATTTTATCTGTACAAAGAAGCGCTCACAGCCTTTGGATTACTTAACTACTTTCACTGTTAACTTTAACTACGTTTTCAAAACCGGTAACGGTAATATCAACCGCTCCCTGATTTGCAAAACAGCATCCGTTACAATCCTGCTCTGAGCGATTTTCAAGACTCTAACTTCAAAATCAAAGGACTTTCATACAAAATTCCAACCCCCATTTCAACCCCTTAGGGGTGAATTTTCCCAAAACCGTTTCTTAGCTGACGTTTACACCATAGAAGGAACCTACCTTCCAAATTTCAAGTCTGTATGTTTTATAGTAGGTACCTGAGATATCACAGAAATCGGAAGGGCATTCCATATCCTAGCTGTTTGAATTAGAAAAGAGGAAGCAAATCGCTTCGTACGAAAAAAAATACTCAAACCTATACAAAAACAAATTCTTAAGCAAATTTCCTGCTAATTTGTTCAGTCAATTTACAATCAAAAAATTCACAGATTTCGCAGTCCCCGCAAGAATCGGAGTATTGAAAATGAATACAAAAATTTACGAAAAAGCAACTCACTAAGCCCAATAATAAAAACAAACAATAACATCAGATTATTGTTTATTTGAATAAAAAAATTACGGTTGTCTGTAAAGTCGGTGTACGGACGATAGTTTTAGGTATAATTATATAGTAATTAGGTTAGGCTAGCTAGCATTAAGATCTATTGTATTATTTTCAATAAAAAAAATTTTTTACGTGATACTTAAAAAGTTATGGCCAGCTTTCAAAAAGTATGTCTGGCTTTATAAAGGTTTAACAACCTTTTAGAGCAAAATATATATTTTTTATAACACGACTATATTAACTCATAACTGCGGGTCTCACAAGGTGGTAAAGCTGGCTTTTGGAGTTTATGATAGAAAATATATATATACCTACCTAGGATGATTGATTTGTATGTTGTCCGATGTTGAATAAAATATACCTAATAGCCATGTTGCTAGCCCATGAATTTGTGAAAAATTGTCACCCTAGATTTATATTCCCCTATCTCAATTCCGAAATACCTATGTCCTATCTGATATCGTTTGACCTGCGTCCCTAGTCAAACTAGTTAAGGTGGAAGACAAGGGTCTGCCCGCGAAATTCAAATTTAATTTGGATTTTCGCAATTTGTAATAAAGAAACGAGTTCCTTTAAAGTTTGTTGTTTTTAACACTAGCTCTGAGATTACATGTAGGTACCTATCTACTTGTAGTTTGGGTTTACTTGAGGTTATTTGAATTCTGAGAGCCCGCACTGCTACGGCTCTCGAGTCTCTTATAAAACGGAATCTGATAAAAGCGGACCCCAGACCAAAAGTTTTATCTATTTAAATTATATCTAACAATAAAATAGGCATTTACGATTTACATACAAAGCAAAACTTTTATTAATTTAATGAAAATATTATAAAGATTAGGTTGAAAAAGCCTATTTTCAAACAAAGCAAAATTAGATACGTGAGAATCTAAGAATAACATTGAAAACTGTCAAATAGCCAATTGCTAAACGGATCGAATGAAATTTGGCACAGAGATAGATTATAGTCTGGAATAGCACATAGGCTACTTTTTATCCCAGAAAATCAAGGAGTTCCCGCGGGAACCAAAAAACCTTAATCCACGCATAATTGCGAAAGTGTGTGTGTGTGTGCGAAAGTGTGTGCGTTTGTTGGTTTATTTTTTTGTCCTTCAATCACACCACAACGTTCCCGCGGGAATCAAAAAACTTAAACCACGCGAACGAAGTCGCGGACATCAGCTAGTTACTTATAAAACATGACATAATATACGCGGCAACGCCACAGTATCAAACAGTAGCTGACCTTTGACGTAGCCTACGTTATCGCGTAGATACATCTGTCATTTTCTATGGCGACGTATTGCGTCGCGTCGCTTGTCGCTCACCATTTTTTTTGCCTTGATGAAATCTTAATGGTACCACCTCGCCTGGGAAGGTTAATCAAAACTGTTTAGAATTGTTTTTAGGACGCGGTAATTTTTCTTGTGAACTCTTCTTGGTAAATTATAATCATGGTTTATGGATTTTATTCTTGGCAGGCAAAATAATTGCCTGTTTATTTATCGGTAGCCAACTTTCCTGTTACGAACACTATAACTTGGCGTCCTTGTCGACTTTCACTGTGGAAATATAGGTCTCGGGTGCGTTTCTCGGGTCGGTACCTAATTAACTATCGATTGGGATTTTCTGACAAGAAATTCTCAGTACATACTAGGCAGGAGTTAGGAATTTGGCGTTGTTATACCCCCCGTGCTAATGATTTATTATTATAAATACGAAAGTGAAGCAAATATTAAGATTTTTTAAAGACTTAAAATCCGGCATGTAAGTTTATAAATAATTATAATAATTATTATTATAACTCTTTATTTTGTAGGTACACCACAACACAAAAATATAAAGGACACAATAATCATAAAACTATTAAATTTTTATCTAAATTTCTCTCAACTTGTTATAAGCAAAGGAAACTTTTGATGATTTATCTCGCGCTTGGCTCGGCGAAATTTCGAAGTTTTGTGAGAAAATTTCTAAAATTCTAAAGTGTCCCGGTTTTCTGTCGCCCGTTTTATAGGCTACTTTTTATTCCGGAAAATTAAAGAGTTCCCGCGGGAACCAAAAAACCTCAATCCACACGGACGAAGTCGCGGGCATCAGCTAGCACAGTCATAAAATAATTATGAATCGTACTACTTAAGTAAGTACCTACTTTATTAATACAAATTCACATAAGTTTATAAATGTCCCTATCCTCCAAAAGGGTAAAACTTAAAATTATTTTCTAAGCAAACCTTTTTTTGGAGAACAGGAAAAATATTTAATGCCGATTGTGTACAGGAACGTGGCTAATTCTGATGTACATCAGAATTTGGAATCGAGCGTTCGATCAGATTAGCGAAACGACCTCAATTTACACAAACGTCCCGGTCAAAAAAAGAATGTGGACTTATTTTATTAACGCCATCTAGTGTAAAAAGTGGGACAGCGCTATGGCAGGGACAAGGACAGGCTTATACAGGCAAGGGGCACGCCCTACAAGTCAGATGCCCATTTTTTTTTCAGAGATATTTGTCGGCTATTAATGGCGTGATTTCTAATATCTATGTTGAATTATCGATACAATTCTATTTCTATGGTAGTCATAACTCTGTGTCACTTCGTATAAGTTTTGACACTCTGTGGTCTATGATTTGGCGGTGCCATCCTCAGATTAAATACCTAGTTGTAACATACAAAGAGTATATAAACCACAGAGTACGTACAGAGGGGAAGCTTCATACAAACGGCTCGCGGCGACTTCACCCATACATAGCGCAACGATGTGTGCGTGAGCTCTCACCGACACATTCACCGACACGCCGTCCGGGTCAGTCCGGGTTCGAACGTAAGGGCTGACGCATAGCTGACGGTCGTGCGTTTAATTAAAACAAATAGATGGACATTGTCGTGATTGAACAAATTTACTAATTTTGTATTAAAAATAAAACTATTTAGACTTTACTTACTTACTATTTAGATTTATTTATGTAAATAGTGTTGTTTCAACAAAAATGCCGAATACTTGCACAGTTTGCTTGAAAAGTTCCAAAGACAATAAGGATGTTTCCTATTTTTCATACCCGAGAGATAAAGAGAAGTAGAATACCCGAAGTACCTAATAAGGCTAAAAATGTGTGACTTTGTGGTACCAAAATTTTTAAAAATCAGCGCCATTTTGAAATTCTTTGTTAATGGACCAATTTCGTTCAAAATCGATATTTAGGACTCCCTGGGGTTACGAAACAGGAAATTGGTACCAAAATTTTTAAAAATCAGCGCCATTTTGAAAGTCTTTGTCAATTGACCGATTTCGTTCAAAATCGATATTTAGGACTCCCTGGGGTTACAAAACAGGAAACTGGTACCAAAATTTTAAAAAATCAGCGCCATTTTGAAATTCCTTGTTAATTGACCGATTTCGTTCAAAATCGATATCTGAGAATCCCTGGTATTATAAAACAGGAAACTGGTACCAAAGTTTTAAAAAATCAGCGCCATTTTGAAATTCTTTGTTAATTGACCGATTTCGTTCAAAATCGATATTTAGGACTCCCTGGGGTTTCAAAACAGGAAACTGGTACCAAAATTTTAAAAAATCAGCGCCATTTTGAAATTCTTTGTTAATTGACCGATTTCGGTCAAAATCGATATCTGAGAATCCCTGGTATTATAAAACAGGAAACTGGTACCAAAGTTTTAAAAAATCAGCGCCATTTTGAAATTCTTTGTTAATTAACCGATTTCGTTCAAAATCAATATCTGAGAATCCCTGGTATTATAAAACAGGAAACTGGTACCAAAGTTTAAAAAATGCTTGGAACGACACAGTTGCGAAAAATTGAAATTATATGTCAATAGACATGAAAATGCCGTAAATTCATAGTAAAGAATCAGTATTTTCTCATTATAAAGATTTTAACGTCGGTAAGGTACAGGCTGGTTTCCTTATAATACCGCCAGATGACTTTGTAAATTTTATTGATTTATTAGTAAGACAATATCAAGAATATTTTAATAATGATCCAAAAATACAAAACATTGGAAATGAAATATTAAAAAAAATTGTAAATTTACGGTTTGAGATGCCATGTAATTGTTTCCCGGTCAAATATTTAAAAAAACTCTGTATAAGATTCAGGCTATACCACACGATTAAGAGAAACAATAAAAATCTTAAAATATACAGCGTAAGGGGTTTAATTGGGATAGTACAACAAATAACTAGTGATTCGCCCCGAACCTCATGGTATCCCATTAACTCCCATGTAATTTCAATTGTAAGTAGGTACCTTATTATTATTTTATGTACATACCTCATATTTTTTATTTTGTATATAATATTTGTCTAATTTAAATATTTGTTGTTCAATTTTAGGATATAACTGAAATTATACATTATTTAACTATATAATATTTTTATTTTTTCCTTAATTTGTTGACATGCATCAGGTGACAACCCTAGCAGAATAGGTATACATTTTCGACGCTCTTAGGAAGCTTCCCCTCTGTACGGATATATACTCGTGTGATATAAACACTACGTTCACTTCATATTCAAAAGGAAAACCTTTTTATTGATAATCTCGTACCTATAAAAACTTTTTCAAATAAATGTATTTTCAAAATTCAAAATTCTAAACAAATTCTATCATGATAAGTTCTAGAAGTTTCATTCATTCATTGAGGCACGTCCACCGCTAGTGTTAAATCCTTTCATGAGACCTAAGCCTACAAAAGGCAAGAGACTCTTTACCGACCCTATGGAGGATTCCGAATGTGAAGAACTCGAGGAACCGGAGTTAGTGCAAGTGTATCTTAGGTTGAAGCCGTGCAATGTTCCCAGCAACCTGTATGAAGTGCATTCTGACCGATCCTTGATAACTTCACTGGATATTACAACTGCTGGTCACGGAAGACGAACTCAACATAATGTGCCCAAAATGTACACATTTTCTCATATATTTGGACCGGATTCCAGTCAAAAAGTAAGTTTTGGATTTAAATATTATACTCGCATTGGAGCAGCGTGGTGGGTCAAAGCTCTTATTCCCTCTCTCCCATGAGAGTGGAGGCCTGTGCCCAGCAGTGGGACGGTAATGGGCTTAATTTTTACTGTATTTTAGTTACTATACCTACCTACATAGTAAGCATTTACCATTGTGTGTGCCTACACGCAGACCCCAATTTTTTACTTGGTAGTCTACCAAAATTTCATTAAAATGGGTTGATTATATAAACCTTGAAAGCATAGCAGTTATACATACACATTGGCATTTCTATTAGTTATACATGGATGTACATCAATGAGATAAACAATGTAAACATGGTAACAAAAATACAAAAAATACCTATAAGTTTTATAATATGTATGGTTCATTTCCAGGAAATTTTTGAACGTGTTGTCAAGGACAATCTTAAAAAATTACCAGAAGGCAACAGTTTCACCCTGTTGACGTATGGTGCGTCCGGCTCTGGAAAGACGTTCACCCTAATGGGTACTGTATCAGCTCCAGGCTTACTGCCAAGATCATTAGAGTATGTGTTTAAAGTTGTTGAGGCAGAACAGAGTCCAGTATATAAACCAGACAAGAGAGGTCCCAATAAACTGGGCAAAGCTGAGCAAGAATTTGAATTAAAGGTAGGGAAATACTTTTGAATTTGATTGTCATTGAATGAGATGCGTCATTTTGTAGACTGTCCACACTCAGCTTTATAAATATACTTTGGCATACTGTTGAAAATATGTAGAACTAGCTGATGCCTGCAACTTCATTCCGCCAATTTAATTTTTTTCTCATATAACCTGTATTAATCAATAGCTAGCATTTATACAAGCAAGAATTATGAGATAAATTCCTCTAAAGTGTCAGGTTTTTGAGATATAAGGTTTTTTAGTCTACTCGATGAAGGTGCCACAGTTTTGATAATTTATATTATCTCGGAAACCTAATGCTTCAGAAGATTTGGTCTCATAAAATACTTGCTGTATTGTATAGATTAATACAGGTTGTATGAGTGGCCATTAAAAATTAATATAGCAGAATGATAGGCAGGTCAGGTGCCATAGAAAATATTCAAATACATACATTTATGATATGATGTGTTTATTTTTTTGTGTGCATTGCCTAGTCCCCTTAGTGCACAAATAGTCTCCTGTGTGGTTTTGGTTTGCAGCTAGTTAGACAACTGATGCAAATATCGGGGCCAATGAGGGATAAGTACCGGCGAATGAGCGCTGCCCTGGGAAATCTCACTGGCAGCAACATAGACCTGACTAATATAAAGAGCCATTATGTGTGGGTAAGTTATTTTTCTCCTAGTTTGGAAATTGCTTCATTATTTTTAAAAAAAACAGCTGTGAACGTGAGAGGCCTGAAAAGTCAGGCCACTCACGTTCAAGTAGGACATCATATCCCATCCAATGCCATCTATCAGCAGTGTAAAAAGCTTCTTCGCAAATAAGTGAAGAGCACTATACAAGTCTAGGCCTAAATAGCTATTCACCGCCTCGTTTACTTATAAAAGCCGCGGCTAGAGTCTCATCCTTTTGAATTCACTTGTGAAATCCTCCAAAAGGAAAGTCCTGAAAGGACCTCTAAAGCAAAGTGGGGCAAAGTGGATAATTTATCGCTTTGGATCGCTATTGATCCAAACCCATTTTCAAAACTGGAATGGCGGACTAATATATTTTTTTAATTTCACACAGTTCTAACTGTATTATGCAGTAAATGCAACCAGTTTTTTTGGTTTTTGTCTAGGTGTCATTTGTTGAGATCTATAATGAAGCCGTCTATGACTTGCTGGCTCCCGGTGACAGAAGGAATGCACCAAAGCTCGCCATACGCGAAGACGCCGGCGGCAATGTTTATGTTAAGGTGAGAGTATGAGAACCAGCCCCCTGATTGTATAAGGAAATCGTAATAGTAATCATTTCAGCCTTCACATCAAAAAGCGTGTATGAACTCCTTCGTCCGCTTGGATGGTGGACATTTTAAAAGTCTTCTGCAAACTGTATAGTATTAATTATCGCGAGCGCATTGTAAAAAATAAATAAGCATAAAATTGTAAAATATACCATTAGATCCTAATCTATCTCGCGAGATTGTAAACATTTGTTATATTGTGAACTGTAACATACTGCTTACAATTTAACGCATTATTTTTCGGTAGATTGTAATCTATTAGGTATATTAACCCGATAGAACCTAAGTGCTAAGAGACAAGAAATACAATAAATATTTCAAAAATTGACACTCAGAACATTGAACAGTTTACAATCTTTCAATAGTTCACAATCTCGCGAGATAGATTATAATCTAACGGTATTTACAATAGGCATGATGACTGATTTTGAAAAATGGTCAGATTATGTTCGTAAGTATCTACTATTTCGTAAAAATATCTTATTTCATCAGAAAATTAAGGTAAAATTATGGTAGATAAAATTGGCATTTGAAATTTGAATTTTATCAAAATATTTTATATAAAATAGCAATCTCACTCGAAATAGAAAAATAAATACGTTTTTTATAATCCATGAATCCTATTTCATTAGATAAATTCATAATTTCATTAATTCTTGGTTACTGTCATCATGCCTATACGCCTATATGGTGACACATTATATCAAGACTACGCCGTCGTCTACACGTCGACACTTCAAATATAGAGTATCTTGGTCCTCCAACGGAAAAATCTTAGTCCTTTTTTCTGTCATTTTTGCATGAACTTAATATATTGAAAGTACCAGGACAACATCCGTCAGCTAGTATGTTTAAATGGTATTTGTATGACGTTTCGGTGCAGGGCGCGGTACAAGCCTTCGTGCGGTCGGGCGCGGAGGCCTATGCCGTACTAGTCGCGGGCAAGGTCAACCTGCAAGTGGCGGCCACCGGTATACACGCGCAGTCTTCTCGTTCGCACTGCATCTTTACCATTACTATGCTCACCGAAACGGGTATGTAGCAAGTAAACTTTAGTGTTTATAGTCTGTCTGTCTGTCTGCTACGCTTTCACGGTCCATCTATTCAACCGATTTTGATGAAATTTGGTAATAAGATAATAAGTCGCGGGTATCATCTAGTTAGTATTACACTATGGGTACCCGCGACTTCGTCTGCGTGGATGAAGAATTTTTATTCCAGCGGGAACTCCTTAATTTTCCGGGATACAACCTATCCCTATACCAAAT
Source organism: Erebia aethiops (assembly GCA_923060345.2). Classification (NCBI taxonomy): domain Eukaryota; kingdom Metazoa; phylum Arthropoda; class Insecta; order Lepidoptera; family Nymphalidae; genus Erebia; species Erebia aethiops. The sequence continues at coordinate 1,039,417 of CAKLPR020000011.1, forward strand.
TTCAAGGTTACACATATGACTTGTCTCGTTACGTCCAAAAGTAGAGATAAAAGTAATAATCTGTGGTATTTTTCTCTACGAACCCTTACATGATTATTTTTCTTCTTGTGATATACCGGATTTTGTGAATGTTAGGGTAAACGGGAAATTAGCCGCCATCGACAACATATCTTTCTCTCCCTCACTTTCTCGTCGCGAGATATTTCGTTGTGCGCATGCTGAGCCTGCTGAATGCATATTGTGCTGTCGCAGAATTCGGCGTGCGCAGCGCATGCGTGCGACTGTGCGACCTGGCGGGCTGCGAGCGCGCGGCGCGCACCGGCAACACGGGCGCGCGTATGACAGAGTCTCGCGCCATCAACGCGTCGCTACACGTGCTGGAGCGATGTCTGCGCGACCTGCGCCGCAAACGCACTGTAGACGTGCTCGTGCCTTATCGGTAAGTCATCTTGGGATCTGAATACTTATCGCCGCTCAAAGACGTGTTATGGTTATCAAAATGCACAATAACAATGATTCTAGTACAGTATTAAAGTATGCGCAGTTCCTATGTGAACCGTATAAACACTGACGCTATTCATCGGGGCGTTCACTAGATATGGCCGCTCAAAGATGTGCTATGTATGGTTACCAAAATGAACAATAACTAAGAAGGCTGATTCTAATATACTATTAAAGTATGCGCAGTACCTATGTGAACAGTATAAAAACTGACGCTATTCATCGGGCCGTTCTAGATATGGCCGCTCAAAGTCAGATCCCCAGCCACATGCGGGCAGACCATCACTATTTTTTTTTTATTTTTTTTTTATCCACTACAAGCTAGCCCTTGACTACGATCTCACCTGATGGTAAGTGATGATGCAGTCTAAGATGGTAGCGGGCCACCAGGAGGTATTTTAACCAGAGCAGAGCCCTACATCCACCAAATACTGAATCAGCTTTCCTGATAGTTGCTCAAAGTTAGTAAAAGTCTCTTAGTTGCACATGTACATTGCATACAGCGGAGAGAAAAATGGGAATAGTCTAAGGTTAGTGTTTTTATTATATCCGCATAATATATTATTTAAGAGGAATGTGCAGCACCCAGACAAGTTGACGAGGCTTAAGGATGTAAGAACCCAAGTAATTGTAAAAAGTGTTCATGTCAATAAAAAGAAAGTGTGTGTGTGCAATTCACACACGGCAGAAAAGTAGCCTACGAGAGAATGAGATAAATATAACTTTTATTCAGGGAATCCAAGCTGACTCGTCTCCTGGGGGCGGGTCTATCAGGAACGCGGGGCGAAGCTGTGAGCATGGTGGTCACTCTCAATCCATCTCCGAAGTACACCAATGAGACCAAACATGTGTTGCAGGTAGCGGCCGTCGCTAAAGACATACGTAAGTTTACTGACCATCGAAGCGAGTTCTCTGATGATATTTAGGTGTATTTGCATTTATTGGACAGAAGCAGGCGTTATTTTGCGTAAGTCCATTATAATGAAGGGATTAGAAATTTAATTCGCTATAATCCGCCACAATAGGTAAATCTTATGTGGTACAGTGTACTTCGAAGTATGCCAATGAGACTAAACATGTGGTGCAGCTAGCGGCCGTCGCTAAAGACATACGTAAGTTTCATCATCATCATCACGAGCCTTCTTCAAAACGAAGTTTGGCGGTCATCATCCGAAAAACTTCTCTATTTAGTCTAGGCAACGGGGCGGTTCGTTGTATGGAGACCCCCGCATTAAATCCTCAGTCGTTGAAACTTGGCAGGGTTGTCGTATCGCAGGAACCGAAACTTAAAAAATATCCTTGCGGAAGTTAGGTATTTATACTTGAAGCTTAATTTTTATGATTGAATATTTCCTCGATTTGTTTTTTAAATAATAGTAGGTAGTAAATTTACACGCAAAACCGAAATATCAAACGAAATAATCATGCAGAACATCGATATTTAAACCGATTTTATTATCAAACCTAAACTGCGTTTACGCGATAATGTACCTTCCTGCTTTGACAATGCATATAGTATACAAACACCTTACTTCCTTTCTGATTTTTTATTGGATATTTATCCAATAAAAAATCTTATCTTAAGGCTTATCTGTTAGGTACCTGACAGTTATATTAAACCATTACCCCTATCTGTTTCTACACTATACAATGCTCCGGGCTCCCTGCGGAAAGGAACAGTGCTAGATCTAGTTCTGACAATTTAGTTTAGAGATGGTGTATAGATTAGCCACAGTAAGAAAATTTAGGTTAGAGTACTTTCAAGAATCCATACTTATATAATATTATAAAATTATAAATGCGAAAGTGTGTCTGTCTGTCTGTCTATCTGTCTGCTACGCTTTCACGGCCCATCTATTCAACCGATTTTGATGAAATTTGATACAGGGATAGGTTGTATCCTGGGGAAGGACATATGTTACTTTTAATCCCGGAAAATTAAAGAGTTCGCGGACGGACGCGGACGAAGTCGCGGGCATCATCTAGTAATATATACGTTTAACTCATGACACTTTATCATAGTCTAACTTATCTCTAAAGTTTCGTCGCCAGAGGAATTATTGTTGGGGTCCACTAGCTTTATTGCCTAGACTAATTCTGAGCCAATTCTCTCTCCCAAGACTAGTTTTGGAAGGAATTATTGCAGGCAAGATGAACTTGCACACAATTTAATTTATTTTAAACTTTTAAATTTGTTTCGACCAGAAATCAGCGACAGCAGTTCCCAAGACACCACAATAGGTTACACAACCAGCTTTGAGATCATGAAGCTCCGAGCCGACAACGAGCGGTTGCTATTCGAGTTGAAGCAGTGAGTGATTATATATTAGTATGGATTTGACTTATTATCTTATTTTCAATATTTACCAGGTGTGGCCAATTCTGTATGACACGTCCTCTGTTCTAATCAATTCTGTATGAGCTAGGGCTAAATTGTAGTGGCTGAAAAAAATTATTGTATATTATTTACAAAGTGTAACATTTTTCTATTTATGTAAAGAGCAACTGCTTAGTTTGTTGCCGGCTCTTCTGAGTAGAATCAAGATTCAAGATTCAAGATTCAAGTCATTTATTAAATATAGGAACACTGTAGGTACACTTATTGTTGTCTAAAAATTACTTACTTAAAAAGCATGATGGTGATAATGGGTAACGGTATCTTAAAACTAAAGCTACGCGGGTTCCAAACGCGCCCTGGTCTGAGAAGAGCCCACAACAAACTCAACCGGGTTATTTTTTTTTTTCAGCTTTCTTGTCCACCCTTAAGGGGGGGATGACGTACTTTATGGATGATCCCTTAGTGGCACAAGTTGTCCTACGTGAAATAAATCGTTTCACTTTCATTAGGGCGCAGGCTCGCAACAGGGAGCTCAGATCGTGTACGGAGGCGAAGCAAGCGGCCCACGAGAAGATCCTGTGGGAGGTGCTGGAAGAGACCAAGGCCACGTACAAAGAGTTCTACGAGGCCGAAATCAAGACTTTGCAGGCCAAGGTACGGTATTTTAGCATTAGATAAATTGTGCAATGAATATAAAAGTGCCCGACTTTCTTGAGGCGGAGCGAAGGAGGCATGGGTCTATGATAGTCATGTGCCGGATATCTGTACAAATAAAAGTAAAATCCGTATCCAAGGATATACATTTTTAACGATCCGGCACATCACTAGTTTCAAGGTCACGCACACCGACACCGATTGAGTAAGAAAGTTAAAATCCGTATCCGTATCCGCGGATCTTGACACCAAATATACGTAATCGGATCCGTATCACATATTTTTACTAGTTGATACCCACATTTGGCAAAATAAAATGTATTTTTTGGGGATTATTAAGTTTATTTACATTAGATTAGAATCCTTACATCCTCCCGAGTGACATTGGCTATAATTTTTTTGTAAAAAAATTCTTAAGAATCTTAACAAACTCGATAGTTTTTTTTAAATATTACCATCTCAAGAATCATCTTAAACTAAAGAACTATCTGAGAACTTCCTTCCTTGTGATAGTATGTGTGTATATTAATTGGCAGATGGAAGAAATGGAGGAGGAATACGAGTGCCGATTGCAAGAGCTGAACCAGGGGATATCTCCCACGAAATACCAAGACCGGGTAGGTATTCAGAAATGAGTGCTATTTTTTATTTTATTGATAGGACATACTCGATAAGACATTACAGTTTCCCAATTTGTCTTTTCAGGCTACAATATTAAATATACATAGCTTAGCGTTCGATCGTGTCCTCTTAGAACGGAGTTTCTCTTTGTCTTACTAATATTATAAATGCGAAAGTTTGGATGGATGTATGGATGTTTGTTACTCAATCACACCCCAACGGCTGAAAGGATCTGGCTGAAATTTGGCTTATGAAGATAGATTAGAGTCTGGAATAACACATAGGCTACTTTTTATCCCGGAAAATTAAAGAGTTCCCGCGGGAACCAAAAAACCTTAATTCACGCAGACGAAGTCGCGGGCATCAGCTAGTTACAAATATTTCCTGCATGTTTGGTTGTTAATTTTTTTAATTTGTAGATGCTGTAACTGCAGCTACAAACTAATAAATTAGGAGCAATTCCAAACGGTGCTTTTAAAAATATAAATCCACGTTGACAATGTCGCAGGCATAAGCTATGTTTCTCACATAAACTTCCTTTTGACACGACTGCCCAAAAACGGAGTGTGATGTTCATGTATGTATGTGAGTTTCTTTATTCCACCATAACTCCTAAATGACTGAACGGATTTGGATGTATGGGGTATCGTTAGAATGTTTACATCCTCCAATGTGACTTCTTTTTGGCAGAGCAGTCGGGTTTTTTAATTTTATTAATTATAGCTTGTTTGTTTCAGATTGAGGAGCTGGTGTCAAAAAACGCAATTCTGGAGGTATAGTATTGTCCCAGTAACTTAGTGACTCGGTGACAGAGTGGCTAGTAAAAAACAAAAACAAAAACTAAATGGGCATAAAAAATTGTTCCAATTTTGGCCACTGGGCCATATAAGTTGGTGGTATTATAATTATAATATTGATGTGCCAAACAATATTACAACAATGATTAAGTTAATTCGGTTATTTCAAATTAATTAAAACCATTGCTGGCTCTAGACTGAGCTTAAGTCTCCTATCTGAATGTGAAGAGCTTGGCTAATTATAGCCAAACTTTTATACGTCACCGTAAGATTGTGAAAACCGTCAGATTGCAATCTAACGCTTTTTATCTCGCTAGATTGTAAACTGTCGACAGATTGTGAACCATTCAATGTTCTGTGTGTCAATTTTTGAAATATTCATTGTATTTACGTTTTCTTGTCTCATTCTTGTAGGTTAGGTTAGAGATAAACAAACAGTTAGTGCTAGGTTCTATAGGGTTAATATACCTAACAGATTACAATCTCGCGAGTTAGATTATAATCTAACGGTTTTTACAATTTTACGGTGACTTTACTACTTCTACTAGTATATTATACTTTAATAGTAAATAATATTACAATAGTAATAGTAAAATAACATAGATGTTTCTTCTCTCCATTAACAACAACTCTTAGTAACACCATTAAATGCGCAGTCCCTTCAGTGCGTAAAATAGAGTTTACATTGTATATGTTAATTATTATAGTCCTTATATATAAATGATTGCTAATTATAGTCAACCATGCTGATCAAGTGCGGATTGGCGATGTCACACCTTTTTTAACATTATGAAGAACTATCGGCATGCAGGCTGTTTTCTTCCACTCCTGTTTTTCTTCACGTTGTTTTCCTGTACCTTGATATACTTGAACTACAAGTGATATTTAATTTCATAAAACGCACATAACTTCGTAAAGTTAGAGGTGTAGACTGTAGAGGTCCCCGGAATACAACCTATCCCTGTACCAAATTTTATCAAAATCGGTTGCATAAATGGGCCGTGAAAGCGTAGCAGACGGACAGACGGACAGACGGCACACTTTCGCATTTATAATATTAGTATGGATTAATATATGTTGCCAGAATAATTTGTTTTTATTTTCAGGACAAAATAACAGCTCTAGAGCTAGGTCGTGAAAGAGACGCGGCAGAAATGGACTACTTAAGGACGTGCATCGAACAAAGAGACGCCGGTAAGGACACAAAATATAATAAACATTCTGATAAAATATAACTTACTAACTGGGGCTAATTCTGTTTTACAAAATCTCTAAACTAAACTAAAGTGACAGCTTTAAATATATTGGTATCCCTTTTATAATACTCCTTGTGGAAAGGGATAGGACTAGGTTTAGAGATGTCATTTTAGTTTAGAGATTTTGTACAACAGAATCAGTCTCATTGGCTGACTCTGTACGCCCACTCAAAATAAAAAAGTAGTGTGAATCAATAGACCTGCACATTTTGTACAAAGGTTTTTTTCTCTATAATGTATGAGGAATAATCATATTATTATTTCAGATAAAGTCGACGAATCTGCCGAAGAAAACGACGATGTCATATCTCTCGACAGTGAATCTAGTGACAACGAAAGCTTAACACCGGTTGTGAAGAAGAAAGATATAAGCCGTATCAAACAGATACGACAAAGTATGATCGAGGAAATAAATAGCTTCAAACGCGCTTCTCGCATGAACGAGTTTAATTCAGAAGACAGTGATGAAGAAAAAACTAATGATACTAAGAACGATCACGATAAGGACATATATCTTTCGACGCGTGAAAATTTAAATAGCACTGATACAACAAATAACAGTGACCAAAGCGATACTGAAACAGGCGTTATTTCAACAGTTAAAAAGGCTTCGCGTTGTACATATTTCGTTGATAAAAATGATGATGAAGATGTGGCAAAAGTAAATAATCAGGAAGAAAAAATCTGTGAACCAAATCGTCAACTTAGTCGTGAAACTTATTTTGTGGCAACATCCGAAGTTGTCGAAGACAAAGTTCAAGATGAAATTCCAAATTCAGTAAAACATACGGTTGATTTACCCATGAATACTGTAGAGACAAAAACTGAGATTCGTGTTACACCCAATATAAAACAATCTATCGAAAGCAATACTGGTGCTGTAAAAAAATTAGCTCTTTTTTCAAAACATCATGCCTCTATTGACATTTTCGAGTCTCCCACAAGTTAATTATTAAAGTAAAATAAATAAATAAATAATAAATAAATAAACTTTTATTTCCCAAACTTACAAATGTGGCTTAGTAACTAAGGGCACAACAAAATTGAGATGCAATGGCTTGTAATAAATATACACACAGATTGATGCGCAGACTCTGTACTAAGATAAAACTTGTATTACAGAAGTCTGCATAACCTTCGGAGGAACAAATTTAGCCAAAGATTTACAGGAATATAAAATAAAATAATTAATATTTATGTATATCTATTATAACATTTGTAATATTCTGAAAGAACTGTGAGGAAGTGTGTGTGTGAGTATGTGTAGGTTAGGTGTGCGTGTTTATGTGTGTGTGAGTTGGTGTGTGTGCGTGTGTGTGTTTGTGAGTTAGTATATACTTTTTAGTAGCTTCTCAGTTTCCTCATAACTCAATGTTTTTAGATAATCCGTAACTGCAACCTTGAATTCTCTGTTTGTAAGCGATTTGAAATTCTTGATGTACTTACTAAGTTTGTTGTAAATAAACGGACGAAGATACTTTGAATGATGTTGAGCTAAGCTAGTTTTTACCATTGGGATGTCAAAACATTTGTTTTGACGTCGCTTGGATACTGGGTTGGATTCAACTAGTTGTAGTTTACCATGTTGAGCCATGATTGAGTTCAGAATATATAGCTGTCGTACAGTTAGTACCCTACATTCTTTATATAGATCAGCAGTTGGATATCTGAAAGGCCTATATGTGGCTACTTTTAGGACTGCACGCTGTGCGCGCTCCAAGGGTAACATATGAGTTATACCTGCGCCTCCCCAACTAGAAATGCAATATGTCAAAATTGATCTACAAAGTGCATTATATACCTTGAGTACAGTTTCATAATTGGTCACATCGCGCAGGTTTTTGGAACTGTTATACTAATATTATAAATACTGTTGGAACTTGTGACGAATGTTTTATTTTACAGTTGTATGACAAGTTATAAAATAATAAAAAACTGTTGCTATGGAGACTGAAGGTACAGTCCTCCTAACATCCACTCCTCTTTTAGGAACTGAGGCCAAGAGCTTTAGTTAGCCTTTCCAGCCTGGGTGCATATAAGGGCTTTGTGAAACAATCAGCCAGTTGGTCCTCAGTAGTAACTTGCTTGACTTCAAGTATGCTAGCTGCCACACACTCTCTGACATAGAGATACCTTCGTTGTATGTGCTTGGTTCGGCTATGTTGCTCGTACGGCGGATTGTATGCTAGCTTTATTGTTGACTCGTTGTCAATGTAAAGAAGTGGTGGCTTTTCAGTTTTAGTGATTTCCTCCAACATCTGCTGTAGCCATATAATTTCCCGGGCTGTCTCCGAAGCTGCCACTAGCTCTGCCTCCGTCGACGATAAAGCTATCGTCTTTTGCTTGTTACTCCGCCAGCTGATTGGTCCATAATACAAACAAAGTATGCCGGACGTTGAGTGCGCTGCTGAGAAATCTGCATCGCTGTAGCAGATTAATTTGTTATGAGCATTATTTGACGAACCGAATACTAGACTTTTATTCATTGTACCTTTTAGGTAGCGTAGTATTCTTTTTACTGCTAGAATGTCTGCTCGTGATGGATTGTGTGTGATTGGATGTGTGCTCGTGATGGTGGAACCAATGATTGACTATTATCAATCTGTGCAGCTAAATTATTATATTTTATGCTATATCAAATTTTTAACTAAATTAAGTAAAACTTTGTGTGATGAACATCTTACCTATTAATATTATAAATGCGAAAGTTTGGATGGACGGATGTATGGATGTATACATCCATCAAGGATGTTTGTTACTCATGCCGGAACGGCTGAACGGATCTGGATGAAATTTGGCACAGAGATAGATTATAGTCTGGAATAACACATAGGCTACTTTTTATCCCGGAAAACTAAGGATATCCCACGGGAACCTAAAAACCTTAATCCATGCGGACATAGTCGCGGGCATCAGCTAGTATTAATATAGAGTCCTGAATAATGTCGTAGATCTGGCGTAGGTCTTGAATGCAGAGTATGTATATGAGTAAATGTATATGTCACCATACATTTACTCTGCATTCAACTTGCGCGCGAACTGTACTTTATTATTAATATGCAGATTTTAATAACTTGAAAGTCTGTAGCTGGTCTAAACTTTACTTATAATTAGGTATATCATTGAGAGTAGTTATTTTGAAATTAAACAATCGTTTTTATCATGTTCTTTAATTTATTAGATACCATACAAAATATGTATTGTTCAATACAATGTTTTTGGTGGGTGGTGGTGGTGGTGGGTGTGCCACACATCTGTAGGTGTAGCAACATACTCGTAGCACATGTCTGGTGGAAACACACCCTTAGACTGTATGCAGCAATGATTGATGCAGGTTTTAGATAACGGAGCTACTACACAGACTCAGACAGACACAGACCTTCAAGCTTAATTCCAAGTCACCAAAATGATTGTACTGAACTATACCTTGTTCCCAATACTATTTCTTGTGAACATCCAAGGATCAGATCACATTCAATATTTAAACAATCGCCTTTATAGGTAAGAAACTTTTTTATTTAATTCTTATTCTATTCTATTCAATGTAACTTAAAACAATTTTAAAAATACTTAAATCTTGGATGACAATAATACAATGCATTATATCATATAATATGTATAAAACAGATTAAGACTGGATAGAAAAATTCAGTACATAATCAATCTAATTAATTTTTGCACTCCATTTCCAGTAGACCAACTAGTTCTAAGTTAACAGTTCTATGATTAATTTGCATAGAAAAATCAGTATGGAATGATACTTGTATAGATATTAGATAATCTAGGAACCTGTAGCTGTGTCTGAGTGCACTGAACATTACTTAACTTTCTCTCTACTGAATCTTGCTGGCTCTTCTCAGTAGGAATGTCATTCCAAACCAGCGGCAGATTAACTCGACGATGCAAAAACAGTTATAAAAGTTTATTTGAATAAAAAACATCATAAAATAGTCTGCAGCGAGCAAATAAAAAAAACATGTTTCGATATTTTTTAAGAGCTACAAAAACACTTTTCACTAATTATTATATAATTAAGTATTGCAACCCTAGAAATTTAACACTCTTGAACCTCCTGTTGCATAGTAGTTCTAGTAAACAGTTCCATAGTGAGTGCACTTAGAAACACGGGTATGGAATGATGATGGTGTAGGTGCAACTCCACTAATTCTCCAAGCGAAGCCGAATAGTCTGTGTGGATCATTTCTATGCCGTCATCGCACAGTGTGAACGTTAGGTATTCGTCTGACGACTCGGCGTACATATTTGATATCCTGCAAGTAATTTTTTTTAAATTATCAAGGAAATACACTAAATAATATATATAGAGCTTTAGAAAGGTACAACCGGCAGTTTCGACCTCGTAGAGCTCTGTCGTACGAACAGACGTCAGCGATAAAGCGTCAAAATTTATGATAACATAGAAGCCGATTATTTCTATTTCTCTTATTATAATATTATATACTAGCACATTCCCGCGACTGTGTTCGCGTGAAATAAGTTTTTTTAATTCCCACGGGAACTCTCTAATTTTACGAGTTAATATATTATAGCCTATGACACTCGCAAATAATTTAGCTTTCTATTGGTACCAGAATTTTCAAAATCGGTTCAGTACATCCAAAGATTACCCCTTACAACGTCACAAACTCACAAACTTTACCACTTTATAATATTAGTATTCCAACAAGATTTTAAATCATATCGACGTTGAGCGTATTCCTCACCCATTTTACTCAAAAACGTTGGCTTTAAATAGACCTTAAAATCCTATTTTACTTTAAAGCCAACGTTTACCTTAAAATTAGTATTAAAGCTCAAGTCCCTTCACACATCATACCCAGGGCTCTAGTGGTCCGGCCGGGGAAATAAATTTTAATTTTAAATCAAGGGTGTTTAGGTCCATTTTACTCTGACAAACTAAATCAGTTTCAATTTCGTCACAATCAGTTACATGGTTGGACTCTGAAAATGTACCAGACAAGCAGACACTATGTAATAATATATCTTTCGTACAGCTTACCTATAGTTTTTGTGTCCAGTCCTATCTATTTTGTAGCCTAGAAGCATGTAGCATACATCCCTATACTCTTGAGCCGAAGATGTGAATTCTTCTTTCATCCTAGAAATAAATATTTATTTTATCTAACAGTGTAAAACAGTCTCAAACGGTAAATTAAAAATCTCATTTTCAAGTTCAGAAAATCACGCCACAGTAGTTTTAGTAAATAATTCATTGTTACTGATTCATTATGCAAAATCTCTAAACTAAAGTGTAAACTTATTGAAAAGGATAGCACTTTTATTATTACTGTTATTATAGTTTAGAGATTGTGTATAAAAAATTAGCCACGATGGACAGCTACCACTACAACCCATTAACGTCCCACTGCTGGGCATAGGCCTCCAATCTCATAGGAGAGAGGGAATTAGAGCTGACCCACCACGCTGCTCCAATGCGGGTTGGCTCTAACGTCTATTATCATATTAGTGGTAATAACCGGGACCGACGGCTTAACGTGCTCTCCGAGGCACGGGGGTGAGAACTGCCGGGCTGGTACTGGGAATTTCTATAGGCCGACCGTTTGACTCGCGTATCGCTTGCGCGGTAAGAAGGGAGCGGGGGCGGGTAGCGCTACACACGGAGTCAATAATCCAAAGATTTATCTCGAGATAGACATTGTTGGTAAAGAATAAAATAATAAGTATCTTTTTTTTAATCCGCTAACATCTCCCCCCGCTCCCTTCCTACCGCGCAGGCGATACGCGAGTTAAACGGTCGGCCTATAGTCAGAAAACCCCAATACTTACATGAAATTTCCTTAAATTGCCATAATTAAATTTCTAGATCCTTCATTATGATAACCACTAGACCAACGAGGCATGAAAAATGAACAAAAACTAAAAATTAAATCTATTAAATACCTCTGCAGTTTAATTCGACTATTCTCTAGCTTGGTACGCAATTGTTGCAGTTCCTCGGGGCACGCCCGGTTACCGCCTTCCCGTAGCGCAGCTTTTAGCTTCTTGATCTGAGAAAAAGTATAAAATAGGTCTTAGATCATTAAACATTTTTAAATGCTTTTAAATTATTGAGTGTGACGTCATTTTATTTTTTGTATTCTTCTCAGCAATCCCTTCTAATAGGGATGATGCCTATGTCAACTGATTATTTAATAGAGGTTCTTCCAAATTCACATCCTCGGTCAGTTTTAAGGTAAATACCCATAACCATTAACCACATACCATTTTAAACTATAGATTAAAGAAAAAATTACTAACTGACGACCTCCGTGGCGCAGTGTGTAGCGCTGTTGCCTTAACGTGCGGAGGTCCCGGGTTCGATCCCCGGCAGGGTCAATTTGGGGATTTATAATTTCTGAATTTTCCCTGGTCTGGCCTGGTGGGAGGCTTCGGCCGTGGCTAGTTACCACGGCAAAGACGTGCCGCCAAGCGATTTAGCGTTCCGGTACGATGCCGTGTAGAAACCGAAGGGGTATGGGTTTAATATAACTGCCATGCCCCTAACAGGTTAGCCCGCTACCATCTTAGACTGCATCATCACTTACCATCAGGTGAGATCGTAGTCAAGGGCTAGCTTGTGGTGGATAAAAAAAAACAACTACCATACTAAAACCGCATTTTTAAGTTTGATTAAGAGTTGCTGATTTTATTGATCTGTAATCATCCCCTATCATTGGGGTTCATAAAGATTACTAGTTCACCTTCTTTGGGAGCCCGCCTTATTGGATTCAGAATGACGTCACTTAGCTAACCATGCATTGCCATTTGCCACAGACAGCAAGACACACTTTCGCATTTACAATAAGTACAGTCCAATGCAAACTTTATGACTTATGAACATCGTGCGTTTCGATGCGCAGAATACAGTATTAGGTATCAGCGGGACGGTTTCAGTTGACTGTACCTGCGCGAACCTACACTCGCGGCTAACTTCCGTGACGTCATAAAGTTTGAATTGGACTGTACGAAGTATGGACTCTTGTATTCTTACTTCTTCTTGGGCAGATTCCAAATCAAGCTGCATTTGTTTTTGTGCTGCAGCGGCTGGGATGTCTGCTAAATGGAGGACCTGGAAATAATCAGCGAAAGATCATGTCGTATTCTTTCATATGTTTCTTTTTACGAGTATTTGGTAACTTGGTTGGTCATGAAACTTAAAGACTTATTTATTTACTAGTTGATCATTGTAGGTACTATTTTGGTATATGCAGGTTTTTTGGAATTAAATCTAGCCTATATCCGTTCATTAGGATGCAATTTCTGGGAAATATCTTTGTATAAAATTTCTTCTTAGTAAAATCGGTTATACGGAAAAGTTAGACATATCACATACAGATAGACAGACAGACATATTTTCACGCTTATTTTATTTATTTTTATTTTAATAAATTCTAACAGTACAATCAACAAAGGACTACATTCTAATTTGGTGTTAACATAAATTCATATAAATTTTACCGAACACTACAGTGCCGCCGACAATAGGTTTTTCTTACAAACTAAAAAAACTACAAATTATTTCATATACCTAGCTACAAATACACACTATATGATTATAATATAAACTATAACATTCTAATACCACAATTAATCTTAATCTAACTGCATTAAAAAAGTTAAACAAGTGGTTAAGTTAATAAAACATGGTGCGTACAAACGCAGAATGACAGTTTATAATATACTAGATGTCTGCGAATTTGCTCTTGTGGAAGTTTTTAAACCCCCCTGAACTCTGATTTTCCTGGATAAAAGTATAGCCTATATCCTTTCCCGGGATGAAACTTAGAGCCAGTGCTTACCTTGGTGGGCGCGGCAAGTTTCTCCAAGTGCGCTTGTAGCTGGTCCCTTTGGGCGCGCAGTTTGGACACCTCGCGCTTGGCCGCTTCGGCCTCTTCGCGGAATTTGCTCGCCTCAGCCCGAGCGCTATCGAGAGCTACAATAATATAAATAATGTATAAATATAAGATAAAAGTGAGAAATTATATTTTATATTAGGTTTAAGATATTAATGTTTAAGATATTGTAAAGGTGCGTGATACACAAACAGCCTCCTGCGGCTGACTGCCTCGTTGGTCTAGTGGTTAGCATGTTTGACTCGGCTGAAGCCTCCCACCTGGCCAGACCAGGGAAAATTCAGAAATAATTCCTAAATTGACCCTGCTGAGGATCTAACCCGGCACCTCCGCACGTTAAGACAACAGTGCTCAACACTGCGCCACGGAGGTCGTCAAAACTTTGTCAAAGTTCACACGTGCTCTCATTCATTAAGTCAATCATTCACACATCGATTTTCTCTCTTCTGTGACTCACTGACCTTTTGCTTGCGCCTCGTGATCCTGATTGGCCAAAACGTCCCGATAGCCTTGCAGGGCTTTTTCCAATTGCTCCACTCGTGCGGAAAGTAACGCCGTACTGCCCCCTCCAGTAGCGCCGCTTAGAGTCACCGTCAACTCTTTTTCGTAACTATCTAGTTGTTGTCTGGAACAACAATCAACTAGGTGTAAAAAAAACTATTTATAGGCATGACAAATCAATCAAATCTTCACTTTATAAAAACTTAAAAACGCGCTTCTAGTATGGAAGTTTGTATGAAATACATAATTGTGACGTCATGTAATTTCAACGCAATTTCTTTTTTCTTTAATAGATAGTTTCAAATGATTATTAAATTTAACACAATGTGAATTTTAGGTCTTTTGGTCTTCCAAAAGACCTAAAATATATCCGTGTATAATAATAACGCAAGTGATTATAGTAAGTAGTGTGTTAATAATAAGTAAGTAATAATTTATTTTTGACATAGGGCATCATCCAATCCATCCCAATATCCCCTCTAGTCATCTCAACCAGTGAACGTCCACTGTTGGACGAAGGTCTCCTGCAAGGATGTTAGATGTCTTGTGCCACTTGCTTCCAACGGCTCCCAGCTACTCGCTTGAAACCACACAGTGGGGGCTCCACAGAGTGGGGGGTCGTCCAAGCTGCCCTTTCCGGAGAGAGGTCACCATTCGAGCACCTTGGACCCCAAGCGGCTATCGGTTCTTCGAATAATTTACCCCATCCATTGCTACTAATTCTTTATTCTTTATTATTATAAAAAACATGCCAGGGAAGACTTTACAGTTGCCCAATTCGTCTCCCCTGGCTACATAATTACCTAAAACTACAACAACAATTACAAATTAAACATAATAATAATATATATAGGAAATTACTTAACTAAATCTTTACAGAAAAAAAAATGTTTACTTACTAAATTTTTACAGATAAAATTACACTAAGATGACCATAAAAATTAACAGCTAAATTATTTCCACTCTAAAAAAGGTTTTATTTGTTTAATGAGTTGGATCGGTTCTTTCTCAAGGCATTAATATCTTGAAAAAATTCTATTTCAGGGTTCCTCAAGAACACGGAAAAAAAATATAATTAGACAGTTTAAAAAATTACTGTAATTTACGAAATAAAGACCGTGAAAGTTTTTAGTATCAAGCATGACTATAGAAATTTAACTCACACATGTTCTGGCATGTACTTAACCAGTTTTACTAAAAAGTGTGTTCTTACCTATAGCTATCTCGCTCCCTCGTCACCAGTAGAAGCCGTTTCTGCAGCCGGTGTATGAGACTTTCCTGATTCTTGCGGACTATCAGTAGATCATTAAGTTTAGCTGTCGCCTTATCCCGCTCGAACTTCAGGGTTGCCACTTCCTATAAATAATAAGTTATTTGTTCGATTACAGACAGATGGATAGCCACGATCTTTTAGAGGTTGTGTTTTTCGTTCTAAGGCACGGTACCTTAAAAAGTTAAAATTATTAAATAAAAAAAACAACGAATATGGTCAAATAAGGTATCTAAGCATCTAAGTCAGTCGAGCTGCAGGTTCCATTTGAGTTAGACCATTACTCTGCTGATACTGCCTGAGTATTTCACGTTGCCAAACCTGCCCACAATTCAATTGGGACTTGAAAATTGAACAAAGTCGACAAACTCATCACCAAATTTGCAGAAGTCCATGATCATCGACTTTACCATCACATAAACGTTGAGGCAATCCAGTTGCTCGACGTTACGCAATTAGTGAGAAGACTAAAAAAAAGTTAGACACCCTTTGAGTGATAGTGTAGTAAAGTGCTGCCTGAACACATGGACAATGTGTCTATTTGCAACAAGAAAGACTAAGATAGGTCATTGGACAATTTCTTAGTACATAAGACAATAATATCAAATATAAACCTTAAAACTAAGGCATTAAAGTTTAATTACGAATGTACTATATTATTGTACTTAAGACCTTTTGTCTTAAGAAGAACGTTGTCGATCACGCGTAATCCACATTTTTACCCCCTACCAAAAAGTGCTCAACGCGCCTAAAGATGTTTTCACTTCAAAAACAAACTTGCCCCAGCACTCAAGATTATTCTGAAAACTATCACAACCAAACTGCGTAAAATCTAAGCTAATACCACAGTAAACAGATGCAACCAGTATGGAAACTACCTAGAAACGTTCGAAACAGGCTCACTCAAACAAACGTGCGCATCGACGAGACCCCAAGCGCTCGTCGCAGTGCCGTCAGTACTGAGTGCCGTGTCATCGCATGTTCGATGCACACGTTTGTGTGAGTGAGCTGTTTCGAACGTTTCTAGGTAGTTTCCATACTGGTTGTATCTGTTTAATGTGCTAATACTCTTCTCTCTCAGTATCTTACCTCGGTCAGTTGCGCGAGTTGCGACTGCGCTTGCGAGCAGCCCGCGACTGCGCTCAGCTGACTGTTGAGTGCAGTGTCCAGGGCCGAGGACAGCGCGCGCGCAGACTCCACGCCGTGCGCGCTCGCTGCGCTCTTCCATTCTTCCAGCGATGACTCTAGTGACGCCAACTTCACCTGCAGACCAGGAAATCAACAAATTAGAGAAAAAAATACCAAGAACCAATAAGTTTTGTAGGGCTAGCATGGCGCACAACGTGTAACATTATGTCTACCCGTTATCTCTATTTGTCTACTGAAGCTGGCATGGTTACACATATGACTTGTCTCTTAAGGGTCAACACAACGTCTTCTCCCGGACAGATTCCCGCTAGATGGCGTTGTTAGGGCTTTTGACAGGTTTTTGATATTTTCGCAAAGTTGCAATGCACTGATTTTAAAAATATTAAAATTGCGGCAGTACATCAATGCCTATTATTTTATCACATAATTAGTTTACTTTAAAACAGAGCCATTTAGTCAAATAGTCAAATTATAAACATCTGTTATATCGATTACTGTATATACGCAATACCCACGCACACACTGACAATGGTTGTTATCCAAGTTCTGTGGTTCTAACATAAACTACGAATTGTTTACTATAAAATTTAACTAGATGGCATTGAAACAAAAACTGCTGCGTTTTGCTTAGTATTGTTTTTTTATTTATTTCATTCGGATACAAGATAAACTTTCAGCTTTGACTGCAATCTCACATGATTGATGGTGCCACCATGTGAGATGGCGGTAAGTGATGATGCAGTCTAAGATAGGAGCGGACTAACCTAGAAGGGGTATGGTAGTTTTTATTAAACCCATACTTTATACCCAATGACCTTCTATACAAGAAGGTCATTGTTTATACCCCTTTGATTTCTACATGGCATCGTACCGGAACGCTAATCGCTTGGCGGCACGGCTTTGCCGGTAGGGTGTCTTTGCTGCGGACGGGTGACAACTTACAATAATGTGGCTAGGGTTGCCAACTTTTTTGGAAACAAGCTACTTCAATTTTCAATATACCTACCTACAGAAAACGAACAATTGGCCAATTCTTGAAAACTATTGAAACGATTTTAATGAAACTTGCACTGTTCCCTAAGTTGATGTAAGCCAGTAAAAAAAGATTAGTCGCATATTTTCGAATAAATGCATGGACAAACATACATGACATACAGACTTACATATACATATTATGTTTGGAAGCCCTAATAGATTGTCATTTATGTGAATACTAGCTGATGCCTGCGACTTCGTCCGCGTGGTTTGAGTTTTAGTTATTCCCGCGGGAACTCCTTAATTTTCCGGGATAAAAAGTAGCCCATGTCACTCTCCAGGTCCTCAACTAACTATACCTATGCCAAAAGTAACATCGATCCGTTGCTCCGTTGCGGCGTGATTGAAGGACAAACCAACAAAAAAAAACACTTTCGCATTAATTATAATATTAGTATGATATGAAGTATGATTTTGCAGTTCCAATAATATAACACACGAAATATATTATGCGTGTCGAATTGTCTTTTGGAAGTCGGTTAAAAATAGTTTTTATTTGTTCAAAAGTTGTGAAAATATACTAGTTCTGGAAAATTATATAATTAAGTAGGTTTTTTACGAATCCCGTGGCAGCCAAATCGGTAATGACGTGATTAAGTAACAAACAAGTGTAAAGTGATACACATACTTCGCTTTAATTCTTTTTTTTCTTCTGTTTGCTTGTTTGCGTGATTTTCCCCCGTTTAAGTACTCATTAATGCAATAACTGTCATTTAGGACAGAGTGCCGGCTTATAATTAAATTTTCGAGAGATGTAATAATAAATTAATAATTAGGTAGTACCGAGTACGGGTGGCAAGTGGCAACCCTACTGATGAGGCGTACTGTTGCAAGCCACGCGCAAGAGCGAAATAAGAAATTATTATCACCGCGATATTATAGACCAAGAGGAAACGAAATGTTTTTTATCTGATTTTATTTATTAGACACACAACAGATTATGACAAATACAAGTAAAAATGATAATGTACTTAATGTTGTGAATGTTATGCCTATACCGAAGTTGAACGATTTATATTAAAATATAAATAGGTAGGTATTTATAATAAAACTGTAACGGGTCCAATTCAGTATATTGAAAAAAAATTTTTTTTTTGAAGAGTAGGTACTCCATAATCTTTTTAATTTTTTTTCATTTATTTAATTATACTCCATAACTCAGCCAAATCTGAACCGCTGATCTGAAATCGCTTCGCTCGGTCAATTAGAGATAGGTACGGTACATATTGCATAGGTACTTATCTCATCACTCATGCAGATACTCAAAAAATAAAAACAGGAGGAAATGAACGGAAATTAGTGCCGCTGCCTCCCGGACTATAGAGGCCGCATCGGCTAGCGATGCGCGATTTTGAATTCAATTCGAATTATCAAAATCAGTAACTAACTTGAATAATGCTCCACTACCTAATTCGAGTCGATTAGTAGGCTACCTGTACCTAGTTAGTAGTTAGTACTAACGAATAAAACTTTAATTTGAAATTGAGCCATAATTGCAAATTTATGTTATACTAGCTGATGCCCGCGACTTCGTCCGCGTGGAATAAGTTTTTAGGATTCCCGCGAAAACTCCTCAATTTTCCGGGATAAAAAGTAGCCTATGTCACTCTCCAGGTCCTCAGCTGTACCCATGCCAAAAATCACGTCGATCCGTTGCTCCGTTGCAGCAGCGTGATTGAAGGACAAACCAACAAACAAACTGACTTTCGCATTTATAATATTAGTATGATGATATTATGAAGTCAAGGACCTTTAGACCAAGGTCCTTGTATGAAGTATGATATGATTTCAATTATACCTCCTAGGTATCAATAAAAAGTTTCAATTTAAACCTAGGTAGGTATAAAGCCGCGGAAAAACGGTAGGTAGGTAAATACCTAAAAACATGAAGGCTATAAACACAGTAGACATTTCATCTATAGGTAAGTAGGTAGGTATACCTACCTATCATACTTTTAATATTATACCTATGGGGGAAAGTAAGTTTGTTTGTTACTCTTTCACGCAAAAACTACTGAACCGATTTGGCTGAAATTTGGAATGGAGATAGCTTATAGCCTGACTTAGAACATACCTAGGCTACATTTTATCCACACGGGCGAAGCCGCTTGCAAAAGCTTGTATGTATAAAAATTATAATCATACTTCATAGGTACTAATATTATAAATGTCAAAGTGTGTTTGTTTGTTGGTTTGTCCTTCAATCAAGCCGCAACAGAGCTACGGATCGAGGTTATTTTTTGCATGGGAATAATAGAGGACCTGGAGTTACATAGGTACCTAGGTAGGCTACTTTTTATCCCAGGAAATCAAAGAATTCCCGAGGGATTTTAAAAACTTAATCCACGTAAACGAAGTCGCGGGCATCAGCTAGGTAGTTACAAAGTTATCTTTTAAACTCTGAACCGATGTTGATTAAACTTACAATGATCTTTTACTCTTTTCCTAGATTTATTCGACGCATTGGAATATTTACGTTTCCTATAGGTTGCCTTGTTTATTTGGTTCATTTTGATCTCAACAAATCCAAGTAGGTAGGTATATCGCAACACACAATCCACAATTGGGGGAAGCCCCGTCGCTAACGTCTGCAGGAACTACTTTCTACCTCCCTGCACGTGTCCCCTGGGTCACAGTATTGGTATATAGATACCAATACTGTGCCTGGGTGGTGCTAAACGAGCGACGAACTTGTAGGCGAAATAAGCGTTCTTTTTATGCCTGGATACGATTAAATAGTTTCGATCCCGATATACCACGACCTTCGCCGATCTGTTTTATAGATGAAACCTACTTTTTATTTAATAATAGATAAACACGCCTAAAATAGGTTAATTTGATAACAAATGCGATGGTATAGCATTGGCTACAATAAACTTGTCAAAAAAAAAATTAAAATTAATTTATTTAAAAATAGCCTGGACCGGATTTTGATAGGCAAACTAATTTAGGCGTATTTATCTATTATTAAATAATAAAAGTTGTTTCCAAAAAACCGACTTCCAAAGCCACTGTAGAAATCAAAATTATTTTATACTTTACAATGGCTTTGGAAGTCGGCTTTTTGGAAAGAATTTTTATTTTTAACTTTTTAGTGTACTCTAAATCCCCACGGCTTAGGAGTGCAGTACCCTGCAGCGTTAGAGTTGAGGAGTTAAGACTTGGTTTTAAGTATGAAGTCGTTGCTTGACACCTTCAATCTGAATTCACCATTAAAAATCCTAAATCACTATGTTTAAGGAGTTCTGTTCCCTGCAGCATCAGGGTTGAGGAGTTGGCACTTGGGTTTAAGTATGAAGGTGTTGCTTGACACCTACAATAAGAATTCATCATTAAAAAATCCTAAATTGCTATTTTTAAGGAGTTCTGTACCCTACAGCATCAGGGTTGAGGAGTTGGGACTCAGAGTTGTATTTTATACACGTGACTTGATACCTAGTACCTACTATATTAATTTACCATCAAAATTTCCTAAATGCCTAGTTTTGAGGATTTCATGTACTACGGTACACCTACAGCATCAGGATTGAGGATTTGGAGTCAGAATTTTTTATGGGACCACATCGGGAGCTTCCACTAACCAGTGAAAAAAAATTTTTCAAATCGGTTTAGAAACAACGGAGATATGCACCGACATACATTTAAAAAAAACATACGCGCCGAATTGAACCTCCTCCTTTTTTGGAAGTCGGTTAAAAATAAAAAGTCGGTTTCATTTATTATACAGATCGGTGAAGGTCGTAGTATAGCGGGATCTAGTACGAAAATAATTTATCCACAATCCGCGTACTTAGATATGAACCTTCCCCTATCCTATAAAAGTTTATAGCATGTAACAGCGAACTAGTTTTACAGTATAATGATAGATGGCGATCAAATATATTTTTTTGACGCATTATTTAGGCGACACGGGCGACATCTATCAAGACGAATGTAAACTTCACAACTCACACATGCGTAAATCTGACACTTTTTGAATGCCGTTTTTATATTATAAATAATGTAAATATTTGTCTGACATGAAAATTGCGACCATAAAAAGCCCTAAAGAAATGATAAAACAAATTAAAAAAACACAAAAATGTATATATTTCAAGAATAATCGAAAAGAAAAATGTATGAAAGTCGACCTATGCACGTGCGCCTTAAGGTCAAAAGTAGAGATAAAAATAATATTTGAACCCTTACAGGTCGACTATTTTTTTTCTCGTAATATACCGGATTTTGTGCATGAATTAGGGTAAACGAAAAATTAGCGGACAACGACATCTCTCACTCTCGTCGCGAGATATCTCGTTGTGCGCATGCTAAGCCTGCTGGGGGCATACTGCCATTGCTTAAAGCTTATTGGTTTAATATTATTGACCCCCCCCCCGCATTTTTTTTGCATTGCATTACATTCTTTATTGCACACACATAATTGTACAGAAGTAGTAAAAACTACAAAGAAAGGTGCCAAGGCAGTTTAAACCCATCTGAGGCCATAGCATACTGCCGATGACTAAAGCCAGTGTTTCATTATTGTTGACTTTCGTGTTTTAGAATTTTAACTTTATTTTAGGAACGTCAAGTATGACCCATGTACATTTTGTGTGAGCGGTCAATAAATTAAGCAAGCAAAAAATTTTGAATAACTATTATTTCTGAATGTATGACTTAGTGTAAGTGAACCAAATAAGTAAGATAAAAACTTACTTTGGCTTTGTGTAACTTTTGCTGCGCAGGTTGAAGCGCCTCAACCTTCGTCGTCAGCAGATGGACTTGCTCCTCTAGAACCAGTCTTACCACCTCCTTTTCTAGTTCCGCCATGTTTGTTAGGCGTTTTTGGGCAGTCTGAAATTCAAATTCGTTTACTTCATCTCTCTCTTTTTTAAGAAAAGAGCACTGAGTTGCTTGCCGGCTGTTCTCAGAAAGCTTACCGAAACGGTGGTAGAGTCTTAACAAGTTGTTCTCCATGAAATAAATAAATCATTTATCATTTATCTACTCATTTGCTCATACAGTTGCGCTCACTCCATCTCTATATATTTATACATAATATTATAAATGCGAAAGTTTGGATGGATGTTTGTTACTTAATCACGCAAGAACGAATGAACATATAGTCTGGAATAACACATAGACCACTTTTTATCCCGGAAAATTAAAGAGTTAATGAACCAAAAAACCTCAATCTACGCGGACAAACTCGCGGGCATCAGCTAGTATTACAATTACAATAGATTTTTTTTATAAAATGCCAGTTATTTGAGTGTCAAGACTTGGATTAGCCACATTTGTCAAAACTCTAAACTACTACTTTCACTATCTGGTCTGGATACCACCCTGGCCCCTTAAAATATGCCTATATTGTGGGTGCATAGATGATGATGACTTTAATGTAATAATACCCAAAATAAAATACCTTGGCTTGTTGCTGCCAATCCTTATAAGAATCTCTTTCATACTCCAGCTCCTTGAGCTTGTTAGTGACTGACGGTAGTTCAAAGGTTTGCTTCTCTACTTGGGTCCGCAGTGTAATGCACTGCTCAGCTCTCGCTGTCTGCTTCGCTGCTTCCTTCTTGAGCATATCCACTTCTTGTTGAGCACCTTCCAATGCCTACAATGTTGGATAGAAGCATATATCATAAATAACTGCGATCTCACCTGATGGTAAGTGATGATGCAGTCTAAGATGGTAGCGGGCTAACCTGTTAGGGGCATGGCAGTTATATTAAACCCATACCCCTTCGGTTTCTACACGGCATCGTACCGGAACGCTAAATCGCTTGGCGGCACGTCTTTGCCGGTAGGGTGGTAACTAGCCACGGCCGAAGCCTCCCACCAGGCCAGACCAGGGAAATTCAGAAATTATAAATTCCCAAATTGACCGGGGATCGAACCCGGGACCTTCCCACGTTAAGACAACAGCGCTACACACTGCGCCACGGAGGTCGTCAAAATTTTGCGGAAGTCTTATGATAATGAAGGACTTAGACGTCTATAATCCGCCATAGTAGACAAATCTATGTGCTACAGTGTGTATCTTGCAGCTTGCGATATTCACCGCCCAGTAAGCCAGCAATTCGCACTGGCACACACCACATAATTCTTCCAAATTATATTATTCTCAACGTACATTTCACTCAGACACTTGAGCATTTTCCAGAGATGTTGACAATGCACGATTGTCCATTGTACATTGTCTACTGTGCATTTGTCTACTGTGGTGGATTATAGCAAATTAAACTTTTAGCTCGCTCATTGCCTACAATGATGTCCAATATCATGGACATTTTTATCGTTAAGTTTTATTAACAACTCCTTAGCGTAGTAGTCTAATAAGTGACAGGTCCCAGATTCAATCCCCAGCAAATCTAAGCTGACTAATATAATAATTGCGAAAGTTTGGATGGATGGATGTTTGTAACTCAATCACGCCAGAACGCCTGAATGGATCCGGATGAAATTTGGCATAGATATGGATTATAGTGTGGAATAATATGTATGCTACATTAACCTGGAAACCAAAAAACCTCAATCCAGACGGCCGAAGCCACAGCAACCAGCTAGTTAATTTGGGTTTGTAGTTTAATACGGACAGATTTTTTCTGGTCTGATGTCAATCGTCATAAAGTAACGTTGTTATCGTCAACCGATATACATCTATAGTTGGAATAGCTCTATTATGGAAAGCACACATCCACCATTGCTACAATCTCATTATTATTTTCGATATTGGTTGAGTTTATGGTAATCTTGCTCCAACAGTGGATTTTGGCCAAAAGTGAGAGTTAGAAATCAGAGACAATTGAAATTGACAGAATTGATACACTGTGTTAGCATTATTAGGTAAAGTTTCATTATATCTAACAGAAAAGGAAGTATAATATCTGTCAATTTGACTCGTTTTATGTCATTCGATTTAATCTGCGTATACGGTCGCCATATTGAAATACGAGTGTTTTAACAATGGTAAGTCAGTCTTCCGGTGGCAGACTCAGCGATTATTGAATACTTTTAGATCGCAATTTGATTTAGAGCTTAACAATAGCAACTGGGGCCGAATCAAATGAATATTGTCTTTAAGTTTAGCCAACTTCATCTAATTACATTAAATCTCTTGTGGAACCTCTACACGTTTATCAATTTACTCATGCAAGTTTCAAATGAGAGAACAAATATATTAAGGCGCTGTCAGCTCTTAAAATCAAAACACAAATCGAGAGGTTGGCTCTCCTCAGTCGTCACCCCTCACGCCAGTTATGCCCGCTTCGGCCGGGTGGCGCTCCCGTCGCGGTTTTCTTTATTTTCGCGCGCTTGTCATAGCATGTCACGGATGCCCTCGGATGACAAAACACGGTAACTCAACATTTGTGAAATTGATAGAATAACGTAAGTGAGTAAATCACGTACCAAAGTCTCTTACATGAGTAGGTAATTGACAAAATACCTATTGTAAATCGCATATCGTGTGCAAATCCATTTTAATACTTAATATTATAAATGCGAAAGTGTGATTGTTAATTGAATTGCCCGTCAATCACGCCGCAACGGAGCAATGGTTCGACGTTATTTTTGGCGTGGGTATAGTTGAGGGAGAGTGACTTTTTATCCCGAAAAATTAAGGAGTTCCCGCGGGAATAAAAAAAACTTCAACCACGCGGACGAAGTCGCGGGCATTAGTTAGCCCAGCATACTAATATCCATACAAAATATAATAAATGCGAAAGTGTGTCTGTCTGTCTGCTACGCTTGCACGGCCCAACTACTCAAACGATTTTGATGAAATTTGGTACAAAGATAGATTACATCCCGGAGAAGGACATAGGCTACCCGGAACCATTATCCTGGAAAATTAAACAGTTACCGCGGGAGTCAAAAAATCTTAATCCATGTGGACGAAGTCGAGGGCATCATCTAGAGTTACATAAGTATCTTATTTACATAAACTACTTACGTGAGTTAATTACAAGTATAATTGTGGCATAAATCAATATCATACGTATATACAATGTACTTACCGACTAAGAGTCTGATATTCATTTTTTGTCAGAAACAAGAAATACAGATGTTATTTCAAAAATTTAAATAGCAAAAAGATGTTGGAAATTGATCATTGAAATCAATTTCTAGTCTTTTGCAGACATATAGTATTATTTACAGTGTTTGAAAAATACTCAAAAATAAAAAACGAAGAAAATCATACAATTTTGGTGTCATGATTTTTTATCTTTACATAGGTACAGAATTATCTATATGGTAGAACTTCGTAAGAGCCAAAACCGAAAATTAGCCAATTTATGTAAAATTTCAAATTTATACGTTGTTTCCGTACTCTAAAATTATAAGTTTGATTGACAATATTATGTCCGAAGCAAAACCTATTATATTAATTAACTGGACTTAGGTTGGGTGAAACTAAACAAATTAACTTTTTAAAAATCCCACTCAATCAAAATTAAAAATAAATCTCGGGAACGGCAAATTTTCAACTCAAGGAAACGGGAATAAAATTGGCCGATTCCCGGGAATTCCCGAGAATCGGGATTTTTAAAAAAATAGTTATTGCTACTTTTATGTACCTTATATCCAGTTTTTTTTTAATTAAATACAAGTTAGCCCTTGACTGCGATCTCACCTGATGGTAAGTGATGATGCAGTCTAAGATGGTAGCGCGCTAACCTGTTTGGGGTATGGCAGTTATATTAAACCCTAGTCCATATCCCTAATCGGTTTCTACACGACATCCTACCGGAACGCTAAATAGCTTGGCTGCACGTCTTTGGCGGTAGGGTGGTAATTGGTAACTAGCCACGGCTGAAGCCTCCTACCAGGCCAGACCAGAGAAAATTCAGAATATTTAAATTCTTGAAATACAATGCAAGAAAATATTGTTGCCGTGAATTCATTACGGTCCTTTAAGTAACTCTTTCGAAATTGTCAGTCAATTGAACAAATTGGTACTCAATGGATTTCTAAAGGTTTGTACACGGTTAAGCTTTTACGGCCCCGAGTTTTGCATTGGAAACGAGTATTGTATATATTAAATTATTCAGGTGTAACAATGGCGCTGACATCTGGTGAAATAACAAGGCGGCATATAGAGAAATTAAAGAGGGACTCTTAAAAGTTCAAACAATAATATTTAACACTTGAAAATAACACTTGGAGCTCGTAAAATCTAGAACAAGAAAAATATCCGAGGTGAGATAAAATATCAGAAAGGGAGAATCGAAGAAGACAAAACGCAAAAAAAAATTGTTACTTATAATCATTCTTACAATGTGATTTAACATACTATACATTGGTTGGAAGTTCTACTTATATTTTATAGACGACATTTTACATAATTTAAGTACAAAATAAAGAATAAAGAGTTTAAAATACTCAAAACTACCTACTACGACTATTATAGTTTTATGGTAAGAAAGTACAATAATTCTTAACATTGTGATCAGTGCCCTTACTTTTCCTTTGAATAATTGTCAAGGTTCCAGTGACAAATTGTCCTCTCAAAAAATCCTCCAAAAAGTTTGGACAGATGGATGTATGGATGTATGAATGGATGTATGGATGTTTGTTACTCAATCACGCCCCAACGGCTGAACGGATCTGGCCAAAATTTGGCACAGATATAGATTGTAGTCTGGAATAGCACATAGGCTACTTTTTATCCCGAAAAATTAAAGAGTTCTCGCGGGAACCACAAAACTTCGATCCACGCGTACGAAGTCGCGGGCATCGGCTAGTATTGCATAAATACTTATAATATTGACAATTTATCATTAATATAAGTTATTGTTATGTTATATTTAAATGTATATTTTTTATCGTAAACTAACTTACTTGCAAAAACAAAAATAAAAAGCATTGTCTATTTCAGAAGTTATATAATAAATTATGACATAAATTTGCCTTTACGTTAGTCAAAAGAACTAAAATTATCAAATTTTGATAGTGTTTCTGTTATTTTATGTTTGCTGTCCTATTTTTGTGATTGGCATGATTGGTAAGACTAGTAAAACACTTCTGTGAATCTTATCTTGAGACTCGAAGTACATACATTTTGTCGATTCTTCTCTAATTAAGTGTGGATATTTCTGCATGTAACAATAATTTAATTCACTATACTGTATTTTATGCTCACAAATTCGAGGTATTAGTTTAAAAACCCCTATTTTTACTTTGGCTATAACGATTATTTTACTGCCACTTCGTACAGTTTCGTATGTTAGTCTTTCTGGTAAGTATTATTTACCAGCAGAGAAGAGCTTTTTTGAA
This sequence comes from Erebia aethiops, assembly GCA_923060345.2. Lineage (NCBI taxonomy): Eukaryota > Metazoa > Arthropoda > Insecta > Lepidoptera > Nymphalidae > Erebia > Erebia aethiops. The sequence goes on from CAKLPR020000011.1 coordinate 1,067,676, forward strand.
GATCAATGAATTGATAGATCTGTCACTGGAATAAAATTTGTTCAGCCATAATAAATTACAGTAGATTATGCTATATTCTGTTAATTGTATCGTTACTTTCATAAATTTCACATGAAGATTGACAGGAAAATATTGATAGACTGTAGTATAAAATATACCTCATAAGCCCGAGGCTACTAAATTTTGATTTTTGACTCCACTGTCAATTATACCAATAGCAGAGGGAAAGAAAATATGGATATCCGTATCCATAATTCCCTAAGATGCTCAGGAGTTCTCCATACAATGTTATGTAAAAACCAAGACTGTGAACAGTCCAATCTTTATGTATGGATGTGAATCCTGGACAGTAACGCAGCAGTAACGAGGCTCTTTATGGCTGATAGGAAACGTCTTTAGAAAATCCTAGGGTCCTCGATCCTAGGATCCTCCATACGTACGGGGAGGACGGTGAATGGATACCAAAAATACTAAGAGGTACCATATCCAATATAATTGTAGAGACCAAATCAGCGTGCGGCAAAACCAAAAAACGGCACAGAATAGGAGAGAGTAACATCTTCACGAGATTCTCTTGGGAATACTGAGTATGGGTTGGAAAATATTGTTGATTTAGATTAACATTTGTAATTCTTTGAGGTGAGGTTACTACGTACGCCTGTCTATAAAAAAAGACCCGTAAAGGATCACTTTGTTGTCCGTGTATCCAAGCCTCAAGGCTTGTTTCTCATAAACTGCTTGATGTAGTAAATTTATATTTGCACTGGCTTCTAATTGCTATAAAAGTAGTTACATATGAGCGTCTCACGATAAAAAAAATTTCAACCTTTCAAAGTGTATTTTCATACAAGACGCAATCTCTGTAAAACCTATGAACTACAATAAAACTTTGAAATTTGTAACGAAGCGAGTTATGGTACAAGTACATGAAAAAATCATGAATTTACAGTCCTGTGTGAAATATTATGCGATAAATTTTTGTATAATGCCTAATGAATAGTAATATTCAGTATATTTCTGTGTGAAATATTATGCGATAAATTTTTGTATAACGGCTAATGAACAGTAATATTTGGTCTATTTCATACTTTCTGTAATGTCTTAGCCGTGTTTTTGTGATAATTTAAGGTAGTATCGAAAGTATCGAAAGTCCCGGGAATTCCCGGTTCCGTGCCAATATCGGTCCAAAATTTCCCGGTACTCAAACACAGCACCGAATGCATGCCCTAGTAGTCAGGGAGAATTATAATAAACAAGTTAAGAGATCAACTTGTTCTCAAATATTTCTCAAGAGATAAGTTAAAAAAATACTCTGTACACAAAAACGGGAAATCACAAAAAAAACCAACGACGTATTTCCCGGAAATTTCTAACTCCCGGGTCCCAGAAACGAAACCCTAAGGGTATCTAATATCCAATCAATTAGTAATAAAACTTGCAATAGGCACTTATTTGAAGTATTTGAGACACTACTAGGTCCTTACTCAGCAAGCTTTCGATATAATAATATTATCTGGTCGGTCTGGTCCAATGAGAGCGGACGAGTAGGCAGTAGCAAGCTGAAGTGGCAATGCTTGATTTTCAGTTTTCCTTTCTGTCTTACCACTGTTTTGTTATTTTCCATTCATATCAAAAATTGCACTGGAGGCATACTACTATCGCTTAAATCCGTATTGTTTTAATATTGTTGACGTTCGTGTTTTTAGAATTATAATCCTTATTTTAGGACCTTCAAGGTACGTGACATAAAACTGACATTTTTAAGTAATACTGCTTTAAGCGATGGCAGTGAACCCTCTGACAGTAATTGGATGTTTGACAACTTACCTACTTCTTGGAAATATTAAAAGACGTCATTGTTACAACCAGCAGGAGTTTTTTTTTTTAAATAGTGAAGCGACGTGCCTTTTTATGCGATATTTCGCAACTCGTATGTCAATCTAGTAATTACTAGTACGATTTTAATTTTGAAAATAGTTTTCAAAATAATTACGAAGCTGCAACACAAGCTCACTTGATTGTCATTTAAGTAGCGTCATCTTTGGCGTTGGATGGTTTCTATGACCTGCCTTATTGATGTTGCCAAATAATAAAATATACATTTACAGCATTGCTTCACCAAAAATATTTATTTTAATACATAAAAAAGACATTTAGACGCCTGGGTATGTTTATAAAACAATACAAAAAGTTGTAATATCAATGTGTCAAATCGATTAAAACTTCTTCGTAAATGAAGTCGATGGTTGTCAAAAATCGAATGGATAGCGCATTACGGCATCATTATTTCGAGCTGTCAAAAGTTTGGTCAGAGAACACATATTCATACTTTATTTGATTATGTATTTTTAGTTATATAAAAGAAGATAGCTCACGAAAGTTGTAATATCCACGTCTTCTGTCAATTCATGTTGAATAAACATTAGTCTTATTCATGTTATGTTTGAAAACCATTTTAAAATATCGATTTAAACGCTGGAGCAAAGGAGCACAGATCCATCGTCTGTGAAGTTCTTTCGAACACTGGCGGAGGTGAAAATGGAGCTAGCGCTTCTCGAAAAACCGGAATACAATGGAAAACAGAAAATATGTGTACATTTTAATAAATATTAATAAATCAATGGATGTCATTTAGAATTTGGAATTTAATGATATATTTTTCAAGTAAATTGAGGTTTTCAATTTGGAGATGTGTTGATTTGAAAACTGAAATAAGAGGTATGTTTGAATTTATTTTTTATGCAGCGAAGTTGTTTAAATCGTGTTTTGGGATAAAACAATATCTGAGTTAAGGTCTTGAAAACATCATATATTTTTTTCAATCTTCCATATGCCACCATTTAATGGATACACTGCTTTGGAGACCCCCCCCCTGACCACACACAGCGCCTTAAAAGAGTTTTATCACCTACACTTCTGGATTGTCCCTTACAACTGTGACTGTATCATTTTTAATTATCATAATATATGTATATACAATATTTTTTACATAATAAGGCCCTAGTTGTGTAAAATAATTATTTTAGAATAATTTTTGGTTTAGAATTATAAAACAAACCTGCAACAGCTCATCCATATCCTTTTTCATTTCAGACAATTGGTCTTTGCTACTGACGTTTGATTCCAACAATTTATCTTTTAGCTCAACTATTTGCTTTTGCAGTTCATTTCTATCCTTTTCCCATTTCAACTTGCTTTCATTGTGTTCTTTGATTATCTAGAAACAAAATGCATAAATATTTATATGACATCTTTTATATATTGGACTCCAATAAAATGGTATAGTTGAAATCTGTTATAACAACATCAAAAGGATCACTATAATTAGGTTGCAAAAGCCATCTTCACCAAAAGTATTATAAATCATCCCTATTTAAGTATTTTCAAGGCAAGAAGCTTCCTAGCGCACTCCAACCTAGCATCATTGCTTTCTATAAGATGTGATTGTTGTATATCCTGAAAAAAATGATTAATAGTGGTGGCTAGTTTCCACTCTATGGGCAGGGATGTTCCGTCAAGCGATTTAACATTCCAGTATGATGCAGTATAGAAAACCACTAGGTGTGTGGGATTAGCATAACTGCCATACCCCTAACAGGTTAGCTCGATACTTTAGACTGCATTGTCATTTACCACAGGTTAGATCACAGTCAAAGGCTAGCTCATAGTGGAATAAAAAAATATGTATAATACCGCTGCATATTCATCCTTCAGCTCCTGCTCCCTTCTTCTGACCAACTGCAACCTTTCCTCAATATCTGAAATGGCTCTCTCATCTCTCTTATGTTGTTCCACTAGAGATGCTTTTTCCTCGTCAAATAATATCTGCATTTCCTTAATAATAGTGTGCTGATGATTCACACGGGCCTCTAGCTTTATTATCTGTGTACAAGAAACAGGAATAGTTAAAATGATAGTCATGAAATCATTCACATTCAACAGGTTGAAGTTGTGGCAGTCAAATACTGTTTGTTCATAAGAAAAAAATGGCAATAATCACAAATTTAAGATACAGTAAATAATTCATTATCACCATGACTTTCACTGCTACCAATTTTTAATAAATGACTTTTGACCGCAAAGTCACTCAATATATATCTAAACTATAACTATGCCTGTGAAGAAAAGCCCCCAAATAAATCAGATTTAAAAAAAACTATACCTGGGCCTTCGCAGCAATCAAATCTATCTTCATCCGTTTAGCTTCCCATGGTGAAGCAGGCACACTTGAGTTTGATTCAGTACGTATACGCTTCCCAGGGGTTCCTGATTCTGTCAAGACTGAATTTGACTTCCGTTTGCCGAGAAACATTAGGGGTGTTCCTCCTGCACAAAATCAGATCAATATATTTTATTTTATTTATTTGGGTTTACAAACAACACTGTATTTTAAAATTAGAAGTTGTTTATAGCATAATAATAATAACCGTGGAGTCAACCATGTAAACCACCAATTATTAAGGTACTACCGGCCTATTCTAAATCAGTTGCTTTGACAACTCTAATAAATCTAATTACATATATGTGAGATGGCCGAGTGGTGTTGTTGTGGGCTTCTTCTCAGACCAGAACACTCTGGCGTATTTGATCCATATTTTCATACTTATTCATTTTTATGAAAGTCTTAAATCTACCTCATTTTGATCACATACTTTGTAGGTACCTTATATACTCTCTTGCATTTTCTATCATTTTCCTAATCAAGTATCCAGGTTGTGCATTGCCTTTTTTTATTTATATATCTATATTTATAAAAGCGAAAGGTCACTGACTGACTGACTGACTCACTGATCATCACGATATCTCAGGAACTATAAAACATACAGACTTGAAATTTGAAAGGTAGGTTTCTTCTATGGTGTAAACGTCAGCTAAGGGCTCTGGTTTAGTATATGTGCCGCGCAGTAGGCAGTTCGTATTTTTTTTACAGAAAGGCCTTGATGTTATAAACCTTGTACTAAAATATTTTCCGTCGAATCTTAATAGTTTTCGAGAAATATTTTTTTGAAAATTCACAAATTTTCACCATTTCAAGACGACATTTGCCATAGATTACAGACTCACTGACCGTCTGACGTTTGGTAAGCGTTCAAAAGCTTCGTTTTACTTGCATGCCATTACAAACATAAAAAGTGTTACAAAAAGTAAAATTTATGTAGTAACCGTCAATGACCTTCGTAACCGTATTAAATCTACAAGAAATACCGGGTTGGCATTTGAATCACGCATTATAGGTAGAGGGGCGGAAGGGTGGCATTTTATAGGGGTTGGTCACCCCTTTCAAATGACACCTGATTTGTGTCTAGGACAGAGACAAGTTAAGACGCGTAGTTTTTTTTTACACAGAGAACACTCACTCTGTCCACTTGTCACAGAGACCTTATGGTCCAAGAGCGAGCGAAGCGAGCTCGGTACTTGAGGGCACTCCGACGCGGATAGGTTAGGTTAGAAGAGGGATGGCGGGGTCTGTAAGACCCCGCCATCCCTCTTCGTGGTTATTTCTTTTTAAACCACCCAGAAAAAGGAGCCCCGCGTAGCGGGGCTCCGTCGACCGGGACTCCCTCGACCGGGCCTCCGTTGTATAGTGGATCCTCCAGCAAGGGGTCTTGTCACAGAGACCTTAGGGTCCAAGAGCGAGCGAAGCGAGCTCGGGACTTGGGGGCACTCCGACTCGGATAGGTTAGGTTAGAAGAGGGATGGCGGGGTCTGTAAGACCCCGCCATCCCTCTTCGTGGTTATTTCTTTTTAAACCACCCAGAAAAAGGAGCCCCGCGTAGCGGGGCTCCGTCGACCCGGACTCCCTCGACCGGGCCTCCGTTGTATAGTGGATTCTCCCTCCCCCCTCCCCCTCCCCCTCTCACTCCCATATGCAAGTACCGGACGTCTATATTTTTACCTCCCCTGGCACCCCCTACTGACTACTAAGCAGAGTTAACAACCCTACCGGTCCCCCTACACCTTCCTCCCCCACCCCCACCCTTACCTCCCTCATCCCCACCCTTTCCTCCCCCCTCCCCCAGCCCATAGAGCCCACTCTCCGCCTTAACAAGCTAATCTTACCCCGACTTTAGTTAAAAGTAACCTCAAAATTTTGAAATTTTAAAAAATTCATATCTCGAAAACTATTAGGAATCGACGAGTTTGACTTGGAGGGGGGGTAGACGCCCTCCCCCCCTTCCCCCTCCCCCCCTCCTCTCCCCCCTCCCCCGCGGCACATATACTAAACCACAACCGAAAGTTCTATGTTTTTGAAGTTAGATACTTGAAAATCGGGATTTCAGTTAGTAGTTTTAAATGATAATAACCTGTATAAACCATTTGCAGCGGGAAAATTTCATAATCTCATAGGAAATCAGAAATTGTACGCGGACGAAGTCGCGGGCGACCGCTAGTATATGATAAATTAATAGTACCTATGTTTGTCTTACTTTAGCTTAGTATTTACAGTCCCTTGTGTTTTTTGGAGTTTTACAATGCAAACAATACCGACTCAGTTAATTGTTTTACAACAATAGGAAACCCTGCACTATTTATAGATAAAAAATAAACTCACCTTCTTTTATTGATTGATTACTATCAGAAAAATTTAAATTAGCAGACGCCGACACCTTATATTTTGGGGGGTCAGTGTTTATAACCCGCCTAAACGGCTCTATTACATCGTTGAACAACGACATATCAATTTCTTTGGCCATTTTTAAATAAAGCACTATAATCCTCCTCAGAATATTTCAGTTTCTACATATAATACATCTTAATGTTCCACATTTGCAATAGGCTTATTCCTGTATTGCAAACAAAAGCACAAAAGCAAACGCATTCACAAATCGCAATTCTTAAGCGAAACGAGCGAAACACCGAGCCAGACCGAGCGACGCAGCACCACCGCAGCACCGACCAGAAAAAAAAGCGACGCAGCCGGCAGCCGATTGACAGCAGAAATTGACAGTTGACTGGGCGATCGGCTAAAAATGACAGCTACAGTGTAACGATCGCAATCACCTCTGATTGGTTAACACTCTTCCACAATTGGACAAAATCCATTGACGCAGCAAGAATACCATAAATTCAGCCAATCATAACAATTGATACTATAACAATGATTGATGCAGGTTTTACACAATCGCTCTACTGGTTAACTTATCTCTGGTGCTTTGCAGCTGACTTCATAGTTCATAGAAAGAAAGCCAGAGACAAGTACTAAGTAGCCTTCTTTTCGGTCAGTGGTCGGTGCAAGACAGGGACTAGTGAGCGTAAGGCTCAGATTAAAAAGGTTTTTAATCTGAGGCGTAAGGCGTCAAACTGTGGTCAAACACGAAACTAGCGACGGCGACAGCGGGGCGATGTGGTACGAGAGCTACCAAACTGTGGTACGAATTTCGGGAAGGCCCTATAGACAAATTGAAATTGTGAAAACATATAATTTCGTCTACTGGCGAATCCAGCGTTTGCGATTTCTTTTCAAAAATATTTTATTAAAATTCCCAAAAAATATACTTTTGGCAATCTGAAATACTAATAACGTATTTATTGAGTAATTTCAATAATACCTGCAAATCGCCACATAAATTTTGCTTTTAAACGTGAATAAAGTTTTCAAAGGAGTACGACAAAATTGCGGCGAAATTCGTTGCCAGCTCTCCGACTAATTGCATCGCCCCGCTATTTATTCGGCAGAGATAGAAAAAGGGTATAATTCAGTAGTACCTAGTTTAGTATTCTAAATATATATAAATCACGTGTCACGTTGTTTGTCCGCGATGGACTCCTAAACTACTTAACCGATTTTTAAATTAAATTTGCACACCGTGTGCAGTTTGATCCAATTTGAAAGATAGGATAGCTTACATCTTAATTTATAGCCGCAATATTATTTTATGTCGGATTTGCAACGTAAGACGGAGAAAAAACGGTCGAACGAAAACGTTTCTTACGAAAAGCTCGACGAAGTCGCGCGGATCAGCTAGTTACATATAAAACATGATGGTGATAATAAGTTACGGTATCTTAAAGCTAAGCTACGAGGGTTCCAAACGCGCCCTAACGGTCTAAGAAGAGCCCATTACAAACTCAGCCGGGGATTTTTTTTACTTATCACCATCTCACAAATCATCTTAAACTAAGGAACTATCAGAGCCATTACAGAAAATTATTGCCAAGCTTCTTGTCATTTAAGTCCTTCCTTGTCATGTCAATTTGACATGAATATATTGGCAACATTCAAGTTGCGCATGGGGTGACGATCTCAAGCATAGCTGGGAACCGCTGATATCAAGCTAAGTATCCCACGGTATAATCAAAAAAATTCCGTCCCCATAATAATATACTTCTTACTACTAATACTTAGTATATACTGTATGTACTGAGCTCTTAAAAAATATCGAATTTGATACTAATTTGATACGTCAAAATAAATATCGATTATCGAAATTTTGAGTTTTAAAATATCGACGATATATCGATTTTTTTTTTTTTTTATATATATTTTTTTTATTTTGGCAAAAACGGTCATTACAAACAATTAGTTATAATGATAGTCGCATACTTATATATTATAGACAAAACATTGCCGAAAAAATACATACATAAAGTTATTAAATCATTGAGCAGAACAGTATTATAGATTATAGATATTTTTTAAAACATGCTGTTTTAATTCCCTTCAAAGAGTTGAAGAATAAATCTATGTCAGAAAAATCATCGTTGTATAGTCTCGTAGCTCGAGAAACGTAACAGTTGCGTGTGTAGTTTTTATTAAAAAAGGCGGAGAAAACAAATTATATTTACGGTTGGGGCGTACAGGGAGTTTAAATCGGCATAAAAACTTAAATTTAGATAGCAGCGCAAGACAATCAATTTGACCGTTTATGATTTTATATAGGAATGCGATGTCGAATTGCTTTCGGCGGTTAAGAAGGCTTAAAATACTATGGTGTTTTAAGGAATTATCTAAGATTCATTATAGCGATTATAACGAAAGTTTAATATTCTGATAAATTTACGCTGAACTTTTTCGATTCTATCAATATGATGTTTGTAGAAAGGGCTCCAAATCACCCAACCAAAGTCTAATATAGAACGAACAAAAGCAAAATATAAAATTTTTAATGTTATAATTTTATTGAATGGTTTAGTAATACGGTTAATAAAATCTAAGTTTCTAAAAGCACGTTGTATAATCTTATCTGTATGCAAGTTAAATGTTAGTTGATCATCTAAGATCATACTCAAATCACGAACCTGGTTTACACGTTTGATGCCCGTTTGCACTAAACTTAGGAATCGCCTAATTTCCTGCCCAACTTGTTTAGGCTTATCCTAGCGAAAAAAAAGCTTGCACTAACCTTAGGCCATTCCTAAATCCACTTAGGAGATGCCTAACTTTATGAGCCCGATTAGTAAGCGCCCAAGCGTAGGCGATACTTAAGTTGTATTTTTTGTAGTCTGTGGACCATTTTGTTGTCATTAATTATTGGTCTCACGGTTGATATATGTACTCTGTGGTTGATAGGTATCACCAGGGTATCACAACCACAGAGTACCTACATTGTTATTGTGATTGTTATTTAGGTAGAACACTACACTGATCACAAGCAAAATGGCACAAGATTTATTACTTACCAAACTGGTTCCAAAATTTTGATGAAATGGACTTTTTCAAAAGATATAGGATGTGTAAAATTGGCAGTTCTTTTTCGTTTATTTATTTGTCTTTCCATTTTAATTGCTGATTTATAAAATCCCCTAAAATATATAACCTTCAACTCCACGTACTTAATGTAACGTATGCAATATATAAACCAATAAAATAAAATACACCAATGTTTTAGCTTTTGTCTCTATTCAACTCATGCCTGAGGTTATGACAAGATAAGGTCAAAAAATATTCTAGAGTTTACATTACTTTGCAAGATATATTTAAAAAAAAAACATAAACAATCATCATGGAACTAATAAGTACTTGTACGTAGTACTTACTAGTTCCATGACTATCATTCATTCCATTCGTTCCTAGAGATGCCTAACTAGGCAATGCTTATGTTACGACACAGCAAGGACAAGACTGTCAGTGCAAACGAATTTTTTTGCTAGGCCGTTCTTAAGCCTAGGTGTATCTTAACTAAGACAAGCCTAACTGGAGTTTAGTGCAAACGGGCATGAGAGTATTATTACAGAGGTTATAGTTAAATATTTAAGGGACTTTTTTATGTTCTAAAAAAATCGATATTTTGATATATCGATATTTTTTACCCAAGCCTAGCTGAAAAGCAATCTGAGATGCTGACTTTACTCTATATAGTAGTAATCTAATCTCTTCTTTTTCTGGTCGGTGGTAGTAATATGTTACTTGTCTCTGGTATGCTTTTTTTTCTGGTCGGTGCTGGTATCTGTTGATGTAGTAGACTGCAGAGTAGTGGCGTAAGTTTAACTGTAGTCAACACACATTTGTAATGTAAAATAGATTTATTTTATATTACATAGAAAATTGAGATTTTCACCATGACAGTAAATACAAAGAAAGAAACACAAAACGATATGACAACTCTGTCACATCAAATTACATCGTGTTCGGCCAGTCGACATTGAATCTCTTTCAATTGCAACCAACCTTCTTTTACAACAGTATCAGGTATGGTATATAAAAAGGACTTCATGATTCATCACTTCACTGAAACATTGTGGGTTGGGCTATAGTATACTACCCGCGAGGGAGGGGGAAGGGGAGCGGGGGAAGGGGGAGGGGGGAGGCTGTCTGCCCCCCCTGTAAGCCAAACTCGTCGAATCCTAATAGTTTTCGAGCTTTTTTCGAGATAATAATTTTTTAAAATTTCAAAATTTTGAGGTTAGTTTTACCGAATTCGGGCTTAAATACAAACTTTAGAGGGGGAGGAAGTGGGGGACGCTAGGAAAACTCCTTAGACTTCACCCTCCCCCTCTCACCCCTCCAAGGCCGGTCGACGGAGCTCCTTATTTCTGGGTGGTATAAAAAGGAAATAACCACGAAGAGGATGGATCACCTAAACTATCCAAGTCGGAGTGCCCCCAGTCCCGAGCTCGCTTCGCTCGCTCTTGCATGGCTCATTAGAGTCTAACACTTGCACCACGTAGTGATTACATTCTCTCTGACTTGCACTGGCAAAGCACTAACACGCGAAGAGGTGAGCGTTCCGTTTTTCCAATAATCGGTACACATAAAACTCGATGTTTTATTCGAATGATTATAAAAAACGTCCATGTACAGAAAATAAATACTAATATGCCTATTAAAAAGCAATGATAGACATTTTTTATGGTTTGAATATGATTATTACTCGATTATTAACATTTTGGTGCATTTTGTAATACTTTTTATGTTTGGAACGGATTATAATACGTAAAACGAAACTTTAGTGCGTCAACAAAACGTCAATGAGTCTGTAATCTATGGCAAATGTCGTACGCATAAATGTTATTATGTTACTTCACTTGTCTCTGGTCGTACGAAATAGTGAAAAGTGGTGCAAAGCAATTTTCAAAAAAATATTTCTCGAAAAGTATTAGAATTCGACGTAAAATATTTTAGTGCAAGGCTTACGACATCAAGGTCTTTCTGTAAAAAAAATATGAACGTCCAACTCCGCGGGGAGTATACTATAGCTGAGCCAATACCTGTAAGAAAAAGACTCCATATGAAATATTTTTTAATAAAAAGCCATCAATAAATAATTTAAGAATGTATGGCAGTAGAGTATATGTTAGAATACCAGAAGAAAAACGTAAATCTAAATGGGATAAAAAAGCTGAACTAGGAATTTTACTGGGTTATACAGAGGTTGGATATAGAGTTTTGATGAATAATAAAGTGATAGTAGTTTGATAAATCAAAATCCAATGTTCGTTTTAAAACTTTATTCCTCACGATAATGTAATATTCTTAGAGTACCTAATTTAACTCTCTCCTGCAATCTTCTAATAATCCGTTTTTCCACACGCGCCTTTTTATCAATTGGCGGGAAGCGCCCTGATTGGCCCTCAGAATCCCCTCTTTTTTAATCATTTTTATTTTGCGGCCCTGGATTCAAGTCTTTCATGGCCTTATATATATTGCGAATGTCGTATCACAGAATATAAAACTAGAAAATCATGACATTCGGCCATCCACTTTTGGGCAACCTCCTGGTGCACAATAATTAAAATGTATGAAAGTATGTCATATATTTACAAATCAATTTTTAGGAACGAAGCTCGACATATAATTATTAATCTATCACACAAAACACTTTCAAATGTATCGCTTTTTACCTAAATAATTAATGAATTCCAACAAATCAGTACAACTAGTTATCGTTTTTGTCTGACGAACTATAAATTTTCAAAGTATATTTTCGAAACTCAAAGTATAATTTAATCAAATTAGGTACACTTTACACTTTTTATATTTAACAACATGATGGTGATAATCAGTTACGGTATCTTAAAACTAAAGCTACGAGGGTTCCAAACGCGCCCTGGTCTGAGAAGAGCCCACAACAAACTCAGCCGGTTTTTTTCTTTTTTTTTATATCACCATCTCACAAATATCGTAAATTACTTAGATTTATAATTTTGACAATTACATAATAAGTCGCTGGCACAAGTTCATACCCATGCCTTCATAATCCTATCATTCAAATATCCCTTTACACTGTAATAGAAATTTTGAATTAGTTTACGTTTTACAAAAACTTTGAACTTAATCACTGAACTTTTAAAAATAAGAAAATAAATTATCGAAATATATTAATTCTATTCTTACGTATTATTAATTATAAACATTATATTCTTAAAAATAAATATAACAGAAAATCATGACATTCGGTTTCTTCCACAAATATATTTTCTGAAATAATTAAATAAATAGTAATAAATAAGTTTTTATTTCAGGCAACTACAAACTGCCAGCCCATAATTACTCTATCAATTTTATTTACGTATCGACCATTGGAAAGCTTCGTTGCAATACAGATAGTGAAATCTTCATTATCGGCACCCAAAGACTCAATTGAATTATTTGATTCGGAAAGCCACTTTATTCACACACGACCTTATACTTAGACTGCAAGTTGCAACGACGGTCTGAAATGGTTATTATTTTATTTTTTTATACAGAAATAGTGCTAATTTGATATTTTTAATTTTCTATAGCTTTAACAGTAATTTTGTAGACCCCTATAAATTTTGATTACAATTTCTTGCTATTGTTATTCTACTTATCTATATAAATACAAATCAATCGCTGAATGTAATGACTTCAGAACGGCTGCACCTATTTGGCTAATTCTTTTTTTATTGTGTTTATAATTGTCAGAAAAATATTTGTATGAAAGAAAATGTTTGACAGAATTGAACAGAAAATGGGTTAAAAAAAATTCCATATACAAAAGTAAATAAAACATACAAGACAGTAGGGAGATTTTCAAATATACTGACAGATTGACGGTCAGTTGTTCGATTTTATATATTAGAGACACTTATCCTGGAAAAATAAGACCAGTTCCCACGGGACTCGAAAAGACCTAAAATCCACGCGGACGAAGTCGTGGGCAACAGCTAGTTTCTTCCTATTATAATAATCAGGTCTCCCTCTTTAAAATCAGCAGCATAAGTTCGTCTCGAATCATGATATTATTTTGTTGCCGACTGTATTTAATATTTGCTAGCTTTATTTCATTTCTAAACAATTTGACATCAGTTGGTTGTAAGTATCTACGTTCTTATGTAACAACTGTCCCAAAGTCTCCATCCAGCTAAGACTTATGCCGTTTTACATTTGGACGCATTTATGGTATTGTTAATATACCCATCGATTTACCAACTAAGTCAATGCTAATACCCCAGTGACTGTATCTGACTCAACTGCATACCTACGTTCATACTTACATTAACTACTAATGGTTAGCCAATGAATTTAAAATTGTTTGATTTAAACTTTCAGTTTAGTCGTTAGATCTAAGACATGCTGCCGTGTAGGTGTAATGTGTCTCAGATACCATGAAGTTCACAAAACTTAGGTACATAATAAATTCATTAATTATTGATAAAATTTATGCACATTGACTAGCATGATCTAACATAGGTATTATTATTAATTGCTTTTTTTTTTTTTATAGCGTAATATTTTACGAAACCAATAACGAGACTTAAATCTTCTCAACTGTCTTCGCCTCACCCGAGTGTCTGATAATAGTTATCAAGCGTATCCAGCCCATTGGGGCGTAAATGCCATTCTTCAGTAGTACAGTTTGTGTGCTTCCTTAGCCAATTACTTTTAACTTGTGCTGTAGTCGCCTTCTGTGAAACTCGTTGCCGGTGCTATTGGTTGCTTGTCCAGGCTGCCGCGATGGTTGTGCGGACATGCCAAGGTATGGGAACCCCTGATGTGAATCTTGGGTCGCTGGACTCGATCTCGACTAACATCTCATATTCACATATTCATACAAATAAATCATTTCTTTCTTTCTTTCTCTTCAGTCGTTCTTAAGACTGAGAGGTGCATCTATGTGCTACACTGATCTGGTGGTGACAGAAATCGCATTCTTGAACACTAGTCTCTATACGCCGTGTGTGTCCACAATTGGCTCGTTCCATGTCCGCGGCAGTAGAACAAAAAAAACAATTTTAGTAAAGTATTCTTTTAATTCATGAATATTTTATAAAAGGAATATATACATTTTTATATAAATTATACCATATAAAAGGAAAATTTGACTGTCTGACTGACGGATCTATCAACGCACAGCTCAGACCACTGGACAAATCGGGCTGAAGTTTAGCGTACCGATAGCTGTTATGACGTAGTCATCCCCTAAGAAATTTTGGCAACTCAATCCCTACTTAATTGGTTTGAAATTTGTATGAAAATTGATCGTAACGGGAGCGAAGCCGCGGGTTTATACTAGTCCTATCCAATAATTGATTTCAACAATATAAATATCTATATATAATAACAAGTAAGTACCTAGCATTTCATTTATTAAATTAACGTTGTGGTTTGTATTTGTATATCTTGCCTTTGGTGCACAAAAAATAATTTTTCATTCAGTTCATCATCATTCATTATTTAATTTGGTTGCTAAATCCAGAATCATTCAATCACGGCACACATAGCCGAAGTTTAACGTATGGCACACATAACCGCTGTTTAACCTATGTACGGCCCACATAACCGTATCCAACCTATGTACGGCCCACATAACCGTATCCAACCTATGTACGGCCCACATAACCGTATCCAACCTATGTACGGCCCACTTAACCGTATCACGGCCCACTTAACCGTATCACGGCCCACATAACCGTATTCAACTCATGTACGGCCCACTTAACCGTATCCAACTCATGTACGGCCCACTTAACCGTATCCAACTCATGTACGGCCCACTTAACCGTATCCAATTTAGGTACGGCCCACTTAACCGTATCCGGCGGTATACAAAACCGCAGTTTAATGTACACATTCACTTACTTTTCTTTTGTTTGAATTATAATAAATATCATTGTTACATAAACTCTTGAGAATTCGGATTCCATTTTGACAACAGACTGAACAAGTTATTTCACACACATACCATAATCAACCAACGAAAAGTAAAATAACGACATCAAAATATTTCTTTGCCTTTTCGCTCTATTTCCAAATTATCAATCTTTTTTTTTTTTTACTCACTTCACTCAAATTCACTCAGCATAAGTAACGTCCATTTTTAAAAATAGCTCTATTGGTGAAGAATCTCAGTGTATGAATAACTCAATTAAATTGATTAATGTTCATTGTCTAAATTAATATCATCCGTATTCAAAAACATTACCATGTCTTACAGAGCGAACGGGCGAACGAGCGCACAAGGTCCAGAAATAAAATCATAAATAACACTTGAGGGACACACATATACCAATGAGACCATTGTGCGACGAATACACTGTAGGCTACTTATCATTATTCATTAAATTTTATAATTATTATTTATTGCATTAATACCACATTACATACGTATATTGATATTTTTCATATTGATTTCAGTTTTCATATTCTTTTATATCAGTAGAATCTTATAATATATTCTTACATAATATGAGCACATAATAATACACCTTATTACACACATAAATCAAATATTATAATTTCAACACACAGACAAATAATAAATCAAGAAGCATACATGGGTAAAAACGATAGTATGGCTTGCATCGGAAGATTCGAGTTACCAAGAATCGATGCGAGTTTCGCATTTCCGCCGCTCGCCAGTGACCTTCCTACGGCGAATTGGCGCTGTAATCACGTCCGCCATTGCTCTTGTCATAACAAATAACAATATCAATACGTTAATTAAACAGTGTCGTAATTGTTGTGTGTTCTAACTGTGTTTTCGCAAAAATAGTTGTTTTATTAACCTCTCACGTCCCGATGACGCGATATCCGGTCGGCTGAAAAGTGTTCTCTGCGTCCCAAAGTCGCGATATCGAGTCCTATGACTTCATGCGAGTTTCTGCTTAATTTTTGTCAGCAGAAGGTATATTTTCGCTTGTATTTTACATGTATGAACAGGTAAGAATACAAGCTTCCCATTGATGTATCACACTCATCCCCTATTGGTGCAAGTTCAAAATTCTGAACAGTTGAAATTAGTCGTTTTATATCATCGAAACAAGTGACGTCGTAGTGCAGTTTTTTCGTGTGTTTTGTGTGAAATATGGATGAATCGGTAAGTAACTTTATTTACTAATGAAATAAGTTATTGTAGTTATTATTTAAAGTCAAAATATGTATAAATAAAGTGTAAATGAGCTATATAATCCATTTTGAAGTTTGAATCTGTTTGCTCGAAAAAACAATGGCCGCCATTTTGTTGTTTACACTAATTGCATACAGGATGTTCTCGACTATGCATTTTTGTTCGAGTCTTCGTTATACGAAGGGAAGAGAAAAATGAACTTTACAGTAATTTCTATTTTTATTACTATCAGTAGGTAAATTATTCTAAACACTTATATTGTGTTAACTTTATTCTATACAAAGTGACAGGAAACACACGTATGGAAGTATTATCTTTACTAATATTATAAAACCGAAAGTTTGTGTGTGCGTGTGTGTGTATGTGTATGTTTGTTACTCCTCCACACAATAACCGCTGAACCAATTGCGATGAAACTCGGTATGTAGATAGCTGGAGACCAGGAATAACATAAAGGGTACCTTTTATTCCGATATTCAAACGGGATCGGGACTTACGGGGGTGAAACCGCGGGACACAGCTAGTGTGGTAATATGCTTTATTGTTTTCTCTAAGATGGAACTAAGAGACGACGAAGAACGCACGGCTCCTGTGAACGCTCCCATCGCGATGTCCGCCCCAGAGCCTACCGACGACGCGCCTCGCCAGCTTTTTCCCATATATAATGTGTGTCAAACACCTGGCGGTCACATAAATATTATCGGGAGCCCATTCTTAGGTGAACGGGTTGAAGACAGAGTGGTGGTAAGTGTCAATATTTACATCTATTAGAGTTAAGTTTTATGGTCAGTTTTCCTAACTATATTCCAATTATTTCATTATTTCCTTAGTCTTGGAATCCTGCGGTGACACCGACCGTTGCCAATACGCCAGCAATGCCGTCTACGCCAGCAATGCCGTCTACGCCGGTAGTGCCGTCTACCCCATCCAATAGAAACCTCCGCCCTCGCAGGCTTACCCGCCGCCCTCAACGTCGTCGTCGGATTTCGATATCGTTTGACTACCTGCAAGATTCTGGCAGCGAAGTAGAAATTGGTACCGACGACGACGACGAGAATGAATTTGAAGATTATGCAGGGATGAGAGCGGTAGTGAGAGAACTCCGCGAACTCGAATCTGCACAAGCAGTGGTGGAGGCCGAGGAAGCTGAGCCCAGCAGAGAAGTTGGTGGGGGTGATATGCCCGTTAGTTTCGATTGGAGCCAAGATTATTCGGCGTTTCATGGGCAAGAGATGGAATATCAGAGAACGCCCGGGCTGTCTGATAGTGCCGGCACACAAGTGCCTTTCGAGCTCTTTATGCTTGTATGGGATTCGACCATTATGGATCACATTGTCGAAGAGACGAATAAGTATGCCTGGCAGACCATCGCGAAGCTTTCTGAAAGCGGTAATATCAGCGCGAACCTGGACACTTGGGTTGAGACGAATGTGCCAGAGATGTACAGATATTTCGCAGTACTCATGTATATGTCACTCAATCCTCGAGGGCATATACCTGAGTACTGGGCAACCAACATCTTGGGTATGCCTGACTTTCGACTCCTTATGTCCAGGAACAGGTTCCAAATGATTACTCGTTTCCTCCATTTTGTGGATAACGATCACATGTCAAACAACACGCGGAGTTACGATAGAAAGGTGGCAAAAATAACCCCAATTCTTGAACACTGTAATGAAAAGTTTTGCACCTTATATACGCCAAATAAGCACCTAAGCATAGACGAGTCGTTGCTTTTGTGGAAGGGCCGCCTTAGCTGGGTACAGTGCATACGCACTAAGGCGGCTCGGTTCGGAATTAAAAGTTTCGAAATTTGCGAAGCAACGACTGGATATATGCTTAGGTGCATCATATATGCCGGGAAGAATTCCTCTATGCACGAGGGACCCATCGATGGGTTTGCAGCCCCTACTGAAAAAGTAGTGCTGAAACTTATGGAGGGGTTCCTGGATGCTGGTCACTGCCTGGTAATGGATAACTGGTATAACCAGTTACCCCTTACCAGGTATTTGAATCAACGCGGCACAGACCTCATTGGAACGTTGAACAGGCGGCGTCGCCATGTCCCCGCTCTCATCAAAAATGTTAGAGAGGATGTGGTGCGTGGTCATGTGGTGAGTTGTCATTGCGGTGACATAAGTCTCACAGTCTGGAAAGACGTTAAACTAGTAGCCACAATTTCAACTTACCATGATGATCAACTTGTAGCCGGCAGGCGTGCAGGAGAGGATATAAACAAGCCAGTCTCCATTTCTGAATACAACAAGTACATGGGCGGTGTCGATCTTAAGGATCAGAAGCTGTCCATGTACTTGTTAGAAAGGAAAAGGGGACTGAAGTGGTACATAAAAGTGTTCAGAAGACTGCTTAACATCAGTATTCTGAACACTTTTATAATGTACCAGAAACATCCAACCACATCCACTTTAACGCACAGGCAGTTCCGCTATGCTTTAGCAGATGGATTGTGCAAGCGGTTCCCCAGGGCCGAGCCAGCACACCCAATACGGCAAATGCCATCGGCTTTAGTCCGGCTGGATAATGCTTCGGACCATTATCCGGTACACACAGAAACGATCCGTGGGAAACCTACACAGCACATACGACGACGTTGCGTGCGATGCACAGCGCGTCAGGTCCGCACCCAAGTGACGGTTATGTGTCAGAAATGCCGTGCTCCGTTATGCATTGGGCAGTGCTGGATAGACTACCATACACTCAATAACCTTTAGATGTAAGTTTATTATGTAGTTTGTTTGTGTATTATGTAAGATTATTTTTTAATTTGAATAAAACTACTAAGTTTAAAAAAGTTGTTTTCGTTGTCCCTATACAGGTAAGACTTAGCAAGCGAGGCCGGGGCAAAAACTAGGGAATTATATCACAGGAATATTTTCTTGGATAAATAGTGTCATGATCTACCTACATACAAAATATCAAAATCCATGCAGTTCATTTATGATTTTACTCTTAACCTACCTACTCGTAGTTATGTATGCATAAAAATATCAACCTGTATATGGCACAGTTTGCTACTATGAACGCCCGTGGACGCGATATCGTGCATATCGGTTGTCGACGGCGCGCGGACCTCGGGATGCAGTGAACTTTGACATTTTGCGTTAGCGGGACGTGAGAGGTTAAAAGTGATTTGTGTACTCCTTCTGAATTTGGCTCGTTCGTAATGCCCGAACGAGTACTCCTACAACTTGCCCAACTAATACCGAATATTAGGTTATGATTGTTTCGTTGATTTTCAGCGATTTTAAATCGAAAACGTGAATGGCTTACAGCAGCGAAGAAGAATTTGATACTTATTACTTGATGAGAGAATAAACCTACAAAGAACAATCAATACAAGAAAAGTGATACGAGACTTCCAAAATCCCTTCGATTAGGTACTTATTACGGTGCTGATGAATTTAAAAGACGATATAGATTTCGTAAAGATATCGTTCTGAAACTTTTGCCCTTAATATATGCAGATCTTTCAAAAGTTACCAGTCGGCCTTAAGATTTTATACATCTAGGAGTTTCCAGGTTAGTTACATCTTATTATTTAGTTAATTTACTGAATGCTATTTTCAATAGTTACAATAAGTAGATATGAATGAAATTATCATAAATAAAAAGTACCTAAAACATGCACCTACTACCTAACATAATTAATTAACAACTATTAAACTCTTATGTATTTATATGTTACTTATGTAATAATAAAGTTATGTTGAATATCTACTTAACATCCCTATATTTTCAGATAGTTACTGGAGATCTCATTAGTAAGCCAACCTACTGTATCAAGGATAGGGAGAAGAGTTTCA
The DNA here is from genome assembly GCA_923060345.2 of Erebia aethiops. NCBI lineage: Eukaryota > Metazoa > Arthropoda > Insecta > Lepidoptera > Nymphalidae > Erebia > Erebia aethiops. Next base: position 1,088,251 of record CAKLPR020000011.1, read on the forward strand.
CTTTTGTTTTGTTCGCAAATGCAATAGTTTTTGAAGTTTCCCAGTAATCTGGAGACAATTGAAGAACAATTCTACAGCATAGGATGCTTTCCTGATGTTGTTCAAAATCCTAGATAATATTTATTTTTAATTTATAGGTATATTTTATGGGTTCAGTTGATATGATAATATGTAGTTATTGTCAATATTCCAAGAATTTTCTTAATTGATAGCCTATTAAACTAATTAATTGATAGCATGTTTTTTTTTTTTTTTTTTACATCTATTATTTTTAAGTATAATCGCCACAGTAATCGTAATACACTTGTCTTTTTATTTTCTGTATCACCTTTGTAATATTGTATATCATGCAATAAATAATTTCTGATTCTGACTACAAGTAATTCTCTTTCTGCAAAAGTAAATGTTAACCACTTCGAACTGATAAAGGGTATATTTTAATTTTAATAATAACAAGATAATTACTACAATCACACTTCGCAGAAACCAAGAAAGCCATTTTAACGTTTGTTGATCTGTCAGTAGATTTCAGTAAAGTTGCTTCACAACATTAACCAATCACAGTTCTCCATTCAATGTGCACAGCAAAGAGTCCGTAAAGTACATAATTTATATAAATCCACTATAGGCGGATCAAATATCATCGGAAGCTTACCAAGCAAGGTTCACGGAGCACACATAGTGCTAAGGCTCCCTTGCCTAAGACAGCAACTAATGACGTAATGCGTTCGATTTGGTTTAAAGATTTACACGTGTGCAACACCCTTTCATCATACAATCAAATACTAAAGATAATACAAATACAAATACAACATACAATCTTATAATTATTATTTTATATTTTACGAAATTATCTTGAAGTTGTTAAGTTACCTACTAATAAAATAAAAAAAACATTACTCCATATAGAGGCTAAATGTAAATGATAACTTTAGTTAAAATAACTTCATGATTAATTTTGTCATTCTATTTCTTTTCTTGTGTACAATAAAGCATATTTTATTTTTCCCATTTTATTTTAACTAACTATTTATTAGGGAGCAATTAGGAGTAGTAGCTATAATCAAATGATACGCGAAATCAAACTTTGTCATATAATAGCTAGACCAAAATATGAAATCATTAATCCACATGCCTAATAAGTTATCCAGTTTCGTCATTTTAATATTATTAGTGAATCATGAGGAATCACAAAATTATATGAATCAATTAGATTTTAGAATACGTACCTCAATAATAGTTTGTGGGTCGACGGATGACGTACCACTTCTGAATTTTGATAAATCAAAATCCAATGTTCGTTTTAAAACTTTATTCCTCACGATAATGTAATATTCTTAGAGTACCTAATTTAACTCTCTCCTGCAATCTTCTAATAATCCGTTTTTCCACACGCGCCTTTTTATCAATTGGCGGGAAGCGCCCTGATTGGCCCTCAGAATCCCCTCTTTTTTAATCATTTTTATTTTGCGGCCCTGGATTCAAGTCTTTCATGGCCTTATATATATTGCGAATGTCGTATCACAGAATATAAAACTAGAAAATCATGACAGTAGCAAGGCATGTTGATATTATAGAAGAAGATATTAAATGTATTGGTTTTGATGATGAATGTGGTAAGAAGCATGAAGAAGAAAAGGGGTCTAAAATGAATTATGAAGAAAATGTTGATGGTGATAATACAATAAATGAGAATGAATCTAAAAATGAAAAGGAAGAGAATGATGAGAATAAAGAAATTCATGAGAAGCAAATATCTAAGAGACAAATAAAACCTCCAGTACGATTTGATGAAGAATTTGGCTATTATTGTGTATGTGTTAATTACTGTGATGCCATGACTCCAGTTACTTTTCAGGAGGCGTTAATGAGTGATGATGCTGAGCAATGGCAATCAGCAATGAAATGTGAAATGGACTGTCTTATTAAAAATAATACATGGACACTTGTGAGTAAACCTAAGGACAAAAAAGTTTTAGATGTGAAGTGGGTGTATAAAAAGAAGTCGGACAATGTGTATAAAGCCAGGTTAGTGGTTAGAGGTTTCCAACAAATTAATTGTGTGGATGACACATATTCTCCTGTTGCTAAAATGCAAACCTTAAAATTACTATTGTCTTATTGTTGTCAAAATTCCATAGAAATTGAACAAATGGATGTCGAAACAGCATTTTTAAATGGTAATGTGTTGTCTGAAGTTTATGTAAAACAACCAAATGGGTTTGAAGATAATTCTGATAGGGTCTATAAATTAAACAAAGCATTATACGGTTTAAAAGAAAGTCCTCGATCTTGGTATGAATGTTTTAATAACTTTATTATAAGTCTTGGTTTTCGTAGAAGTAAATATGATTATTGTCTCTATGTTAATGAGTTTGTAGCGGCCTTCGCAGTCCGCACATAATCCAATAGATGGCATTACTAGTAGCGCACGATCTACACGAAGAGCCTAACTCACGCTAACGAAGCGTTCTCTGAATTACGCCTATATACGACCTCCAACGATGAACGGTCGGACCAGTGGTCCCCGAGCACAACACCCGCTCGGTAGGATGATCATCCTTTGTTACGGTCGAGCCATATCACCTGCTCCCGTACAAGTTAAATAACCAAAAGGTGTACATTTTATTATTTGTTGACGATCTGTTAATTAGCTGCAAAGATAAAAGTGTAATATGTGAAATTCAAAAGAAGTTGTCTAAAAAGTTTGTTATGAAAGATATGGGAAAAGTTAAGAATTATGTTGGTATAGATATTGAATATGATTACAAGAAAAATAATATAATGTCATTAAGTCAAAAAACATATATTGAATCTCTAGCTAAACGATATAAAATTGAAAATTAAATACAGAAATTTAATTGGTGCGCTTTTGTATATTAGCTCTGGCACAAGACCAGACATATCATTCAGTGTCAATTACCTAAGTAGATTTCAAAATTGTTACAATGAAACTTATTTTAAATATGCTTTGCGAGTTTTAAAATATTTGTACTTAACAAAAGATTTGTGTTGTGAATGAGTTGGATCTGAAACCTGTCGAGTTACTCGATTCCAAGTCTCATGCGGTAAGAAATCATGTGTTTGTGATTTTTTTGATTTCCGGAATTTTTCGAATTATACGAACTCAAAAATGTACGCTAAAATCTTTACGTAATTAGCATGGCCAGAAAAATCCTCGGAATGCCGCCATTTCTTCTCTTTTGGATATCAGACTTTCACTAGATGCTTATACATCAGTATGTTAATAATACACTGTGAGTTATTTGCAAACTTGCATATGCTGCCGCACAAATTAAGAAAAATAAAATTTAAAAAAATCAAATAAAAAATATCATCTATGTCTCCGATATCTTAATTTTAGCCCATATTATAAGTTCTTAGTGTGTAGACAAGTTATTTAGAAGGAATGTATTAGACTGTAGATGCCCGGTAAAAAAAATCGACAGTCTAAAGGCGTCGCCCCAGTCGAAGGGATCCTATTATTTGTAGGCGATATGTTAAATGTTAAAATTCCTCCCCTCGTTTGAGAAGCCATAAAAAATATAACGAATTTTTGAAATTTTGTTCGGCGACCGGTTTTGCAGATAAAACGCGGCGCACTGCGCTAGGCTTCCCCATACCATGAAGATATCAATGAAACGATTCGCATGCAATTTTGCAAAGCAAAATGTCCCTGCGGTCACGCTCTATAAAACGTGCATCCACCCCATTATGTCCTACGCATGCGTATTATTCGCACACCTCCCTCATTCCCGATTAAACAGTCTCCAAGTCCTCCAAAACAAATTTATGCGTATGTGCGCGCTATTTTTAAAAGTTTCATTGAGTTTTCATAAATTATGAAATAATATATGTGGTTTGTGTGATGTGGAATAGTAAAATTAAATCAAAAATTATGTATTTTAGATTATTAATATTTTGATTTTCTTACGGGGACATATTAAATAAACACTCAATCAATCGCGCTTCTCGCCTTCTGAACTCTGTTTACAACGAACCTAGTATAGACTTATTTTGTGGCAATATGTGTAGTGTACGTCGAAATCTCACAAAGGTATTGATACAGTCAAGTGCAATACAGCTGGTATAGTTTTTTTTTTTTTTACAAGTTCCATGTGTATCAACAGGTCCGTCTGTTTTTTAATTAGTGTCTATTTGTGAAAGCAGTAGTCGTCGTCATCTACCGATAGACAATCCGCTACTGGAAAGCGGTCTTTTGTAGCGATTTGCACGCGCCATCTGGCTCCAACTGGATCCAGCGGCTTTCTGCGCTTTATTCTAATAGGGGGTCTGCCAAAGTTCAGCCATTCCAGCATCTAGGAATCCCAATATCGCTGTGCCCCATCGCCACTTCAGCTTCGAAACCCGTTGCACTATGTCAGTTACTTAAGCTCCTTTAGGGATGTCCTTATTTATAAATTGATCGCGTAAAGAACTCCGAGCTTAGCTCTCTCCATCACCCGTTGAGTAACTCAAGCAGTGAAATAGCAGTAATTGCTGTATGTTCCCTATGTCAAAAATAAATTATTTTTAAATGATTAGTAAATAGAGAGTGCTCCAAAAGTCATAAAATCAACGTTCTCTGTTATTTTGGTGGCCATTTTTAAATTTTGTAGATTGATGTAAAAAAGTGCGTCGAATCTTGATGACGTCACAAGTATGAAATACTTTTTTCATGTAACCTGCATAGATAATATGAGTTAAGAGTGAATATGAGCCACCTGAAACAAGTCAATTTCAGACCAATACGTCATGCAGAGGTTAGAAAACCATCACATTCTGCTCTAGGGCAAAAAGTAATGGTTTTCTAAATTTCTACCCGCTGAATGACGTAGCAGCCCTCCTTTCCATTCTTTCAAGAGTATCTTTTGTTTATTTCAAACCTTTCTAAATGTCATTTTACTCATTAACTAAACTGACAGATATAAAATAAATAAGAAATACAATTTTAATAAAACTCGCACTTTTAATGCAGATTATATGAAAAATAGTGTGTGCGCCACGGGATTAAACACGATTTCAGTATTCAGAAATCGTCTTGTTTCACCCCTAAGCACACAATATACTATTATACAAACTCCCATACTATGCGGACTTTTTAACGTTTGATAAAGAATTGCTGTTGACTTGTTGTCAAATACCTAATTGACCCAAAAATTCTCTTTTTCAATTTTCGTTTGGCACTATAACATACTTGACTAATTTGATATGTGCAGGTGATGTCTCATATTGTGTGCGCGATCGGCTGCGAGGCGACCCGTGTGCGCGACGACTGGGAGACCACATTGCTATGCGGGGAGGCAGCCGAGCGCGAAGCCGACCAGCCTCCAAGACCACCGATCACTCATCACTCGCAGGACAACTACTGTTTCGAGATGCTATCGCTTGTGAGTTCAACTTGCATATCTTGCCTGCCACCACTGCAGCCCATTAACGTTCCACTGCTGGGCATAGACCTCCACTCTCATGAGAGAGAGGGAATTAGAGCTTACACCCACCACGCTGCTCCAATGCGATTTGGCGGGCTTTAACGACTATTATCATGTTAATGATAACAACCTGGACCGACGGCTTAACGTGCTCTCCGAGGCACGGGGGTGAAACACCGCCAACTTCTGAACTCCGGGCTCGTACTGAGAATTTGTTATTATTAATTAGTCAGAAAAACTCAACTTAATTATGACCCGACCCGGGACACGAACCCGGAATCTCGTCGGCCGCAGTCGAACATGTTAACCACTTGACCAACGAGCAGTTAATCTTGCCTATCTTGTCTCAAATATCTTGCTTTTCCTGTGAAGACCTGGAAAACATTATTTTTTATTTCAGTTTAGTAACTCTTTTCGCTTTATCATCATTAATATTAGTGTGATGATAGTGTGTCTGCCTATTACCCTTGCAGGCCAACCGTTGGGAAAGATTATTGTATCTAGTGGGAGATTTTCTTCCCATTCGATCGCTACAACGTTAACTAAGATTTGTATGGAATTGTCAAGCGTTTAACAACTGGCGCTCTATCAATTCTTTATAAGTGGTAGCTAACGTTGTCGCGAATTCGGAAAAAAACTCCCACTCAACCTGCTGAACGAAATTCAGCACAGATGTGGCTTGCACCCTAGTAACTGACTATTATCACAATACTTTTTGTGGCGGAAAATCAAAGAACTTTTTGTCTTTTCCATAACTATCAATCAATCAATCATTTATTCATTTTATGTAATTGACGTCCATTACTTACATATAAAACATGATGGTGATAATTAGTTACGGTATCTTAAAACTAAAGCTACGAGGGTTCCAAACGCGCCCTGGTCTGAGAAGAGCCCACAACAAACTCAGCCGGGCTTTTTTTTCATTATCACCATCTCTCAAGTCATTTTAACTAAGGAACTATCAGAGCCATTACAGCCAAGCTTCCTTGACATCTAAGTAATCCTTTACATGGTAATAAGATTTTTCAATGAGTTTACGTTTTATTACCTATTCAGAGACATTTTCAACATGTCTTCTACGAGCTTATTGTTGAAGCGCACACCGTTTCCAACAAATGAATTGCTAGTTTTACTAAGCCTAGAAGCAGGCATTATTTTTATTTCTAGTATTGACATTATGACAATCACTTTTCTTCTTGAATTTATCAATGTGTTCATGCACGTATACTAAATTTTCAAATATATATTGGTTGTGCACTACCCGCTGAATGACGTAGCAGCCCTCCTTTCGATTCTTTCAGAGTATCTTTTGTTTATTTCAAACCTTTCTAAATGTCATTTTACTCATTAACTAAACTGACAGATATAAAATAAATAAGAAATACAATTTTAATAAAACTCGCACTTTTAATGCAGATTATATGAAAAATAGTGTGTGCGCCACGGAACAAATGAATTGCTAGTTTTACTAAGCCTAGAAGCAGGCATTATTTTTATTTCTAGTATTGACATTATGACAATCACTTTTCTTCTTGAATTTATCAATGTGTTCATGCACGTATACTAAATTTTCAAATATATATTGGTTGTGCACTGTCATAATATTATTGATTTATTTAAATTCATCTCTTAGTGACTCTCTTGGTCCCATATTATATATGGCTCTAGATACTAGATATGGCCTAAGATTTTACTGGTGCCAAAATGAATATGTAACCAGGTAAAAGCGATATGGTATCGTTCCCACAGTTGTTGGCACTGAGCGGCAGTGCAGTGGGGCGCGCACACCTCGCGCAGCGTACTGAGCTGCTTGGTGATTTGCTTGCGTTGCTGCACACCGGCAGCGAACGTGTACAAAGACAGGTACTAATATTATAAATTGCCAAAGTATCTGTCTGTCTTTTTTGAAGTAAAACTTCTTTACGCACGCTTGACTTGGGGAGTAAGCTGGTGAATGCGTGACGAGAGCGTTACCAAAAGTGCGAACGGAAGTTGAGAGAGGAATATAAGTTAGTGAAGATAGAAAGAGAGAGAGTTACGTTTCATATATTACTGTAGGGGCAAGAGAGAGAGGTGCGAGCACACATTTTCTTTCTCTCTTTCTCTCATAGCTTGTTACGTTTCGTATAGGTATGTTTCAGTAACATATAGATGTAGCTAAAGAAGTTTTACTTCAGTCGTGTGGTTTAGACCACGCACACTCGTTTTATTTTTAATCGCTGGAGAAATGCTTTTACGCATTCCCGCACTAAGCGGGTATGTGGGACTCACTTCAGAATACCCACTAAATACCAGTGGCACAGTCCGCGTCGAGAATGAGGCGTCGCAGGGTCCCAAAATAACATAGACTTCTCTTTATCCCAGAAAATTGGAGTTTCCGTGCGAATCAAATCAAATCAAATCAAATCAAATATTTTTTTATTCAAATAAACTTTTACAAGTACTTTTGAATCGTCAAGTGAATCTACCACTGGTTCGGAATGCCATTCCTACCGAGAAGAACCAGCAAGAAACTCGGTGGTTGCTCTTTTTAAATAATTCATTTACAATTACTATATCAATGTGTACATAAGTAACCGCTGTCCCCAGCATTGTTGGAGCGATCAAATCCATGCTCCTCTATCATTTACATAATCTTCAACAGTATAATAAGCTTTTTTCAGGAGCATACTTTTAATGGATTTCTTAAATTTGTTTATTCAATTCATGTCAAAGACGGGCAGACAGAAAGTAGCCCCATTCCCGCCGGTGGCACCCGTTCACGAGCATGACGCATGATCCAGCCATTGCTTCGCTCGACCATATTTGAGGGAACGTAACAACCCGCACCACACGACACCACCACAGAAATGTTTAAAGAGAGCGTGACATACTCAGTCTACCCGTATCAAAGCATCGAATTGAATACTAATATTCAAACACTAATTTATAATAAGTAACCGCTGTCCCCAGCATTGCTGGAGCGATCAAATCCATGCTCCTCTATCATTTACATAATCTTCAACAGTATAATAAGCTTTTTTCAGGAGCATACTTTTAATGGATTTCTTAAATTTATTTATTGGCAAGTCCAAAATAGGTTGTGGAACTTTGTTATAGAAAATAATGCCCATTCCCACGAATGACCTTCTGACTTTTTTGAGGCGGAGCGATGGAGTCACGAGCTTATTACGGCCTCTAGTTGGCCTATCGTGCAGATCGCATTTTTTTTTATAATTATGGATGTGCTGTTTTACAAAAATTATATTACTGTAAATATATTGCGAGGCTACTGTTAGAATACCAATTTCTTTAAATTTCTCTCTAAGTGAATCACGCGGTTTTAAATTATAAATTGCTCGTATAGCCCTTTTTTGTAGTACAAAAATTTTTTGAATATCTGCCGCTTTACCCCACAGTAAGATTCCGTAAGACATAATGCTATGGAAATAAGCAAAATATACGATCCTGGCAGTTTCGATGTCAGTTAACTGTCGAATCTTTCTGACAGCGTAAGCAGCAGAACTAAGCTTGCCAGCAAGTGTTGATATATGGGTGCCCCATTGAAGCTTTGCGTCCAAGGTCACCCCCAGGAACACAGTAGTATCTTCTATTTTCAACATGTCATTATTTACCATTAGTTTTATATCACTTGTGGATCCGGCATTCGGCAATGCGAACTCGACACATTTAGTTTTTTTTGTGTTTAAAAGTAGATTGTTAACCGTAAACCAGTTCGTGACTTGAGAAATTGCAGTATTTACGTCGTCAAAGTTGTCCTTATGTCTATCGACTTTAAAAATCAAGGACGTATCATCAGCAAATAGTACAATATCGCAAGTGTTACGGACAAAATATGGCAAATCATTGATGTACACTAGGAACATGAAGGGACCCAAAATGGAGCCTTGAGGGACACCCATTTGTGAGGCTGATCCGGATGACTTCACATCGTTGACACATACTGTTTGAATGCGATTACTGAGGTAGGATGCAATGAGGCCAAGCGCAGTGTCTTTGACTCCATAGTAGCTCAACTTAACTAAAAGCGTCTCGTGCTCAACGCAATCAAATGCCTTAGACAAATCACAGAAAATACCAATAGCATTCTGTGATTTCTCCCACGCGTCGAATATATGTTTTAACAGCACGGCGCCCGCATCAATTGTCGATCGACCTTTAGTAAAACCATACTGCTCGGAGTGAAGAAGTTTATTTGAATTAAAGTGCTGAAGCAGTTGGTTGAGCATAATTTTTTCAAATATCTTGCTGAGTGTTGGTAAAATTGAAATTGGTCTGTAATTATTTGGATCGCTTTTGCTACCCGATTTGAAAAGTGGAATCAATTTACCACATTTCATAAGGTTTGGAAAGGATCCTGAATTTACAGACTCATTAAAAACTAGAGCAAGATATGGTGCAATAACATCAATAATATTGCCGATTATTTTTACGGATATACCCCATAGGTCTCCGGTTTTTTTAAGTTGCAAAGATTTAAATACTTTAATAATATCATATGGAGTCACATGTCTAAACTTAAACAGCACACTGCACTCGGTGACACTATCCTTGAGAAGTTTATGGGCTTCTGTTGGCGAGGAGTTAAGGAAACTAGTAGTGGTGACTGGAATATTTCGAAAAAAATTCTCAAATGTGTTTGCGATTTCTGTTTTGCAGTCAATAATACGGTTGTTAATTTTTAGCTCCAGTTTATTGTCGTCCACTTTATGTTTCCCAATTTCATCGGCGATTATTTCCCAAACTGCTTTAATTTTGTCATCTGAATTTATAATTTTTTGTTTTATATGAAGTGACTTTGCTTGTATGCAGACATTTCTAAATAATTTTGAATAATTTCTGACGTATTTAACAAATGTGGGGGTGTAATTATATTGCTTTTCGGCATACAAGCTAAACAACTTGTTTCTACTTTTATAAATGCCAACAGTAGCCCAGTCACTAAATTTTAGGTTCTTAAACAATTTTTTTTCTACTACTTTAAAGATGGAATTAAATTGAGAATTTAGCAAATCAAGTAACGATCCGTGCGGACAAACTAGTGGGCGTCAACTAGTGCTAAATTTGTCTAACCGTCAAAATGATCTAGGAAAAATTGCAAGAAAGGCTGCTAAATTGTATGTTTTGAAAAAGAGATTTTGAAGATCAAAGTGCTCATTTTATTTGGTCTCGATTCAAGTTTTTAAGCTATAATATTATATTTTACATCTCTCATATTCGGTAAGTAGGTCCTTATTACCCCCAAATGGGGCTTGTAGGTGACCAATTAGCGCTCTAGGGTAATAATGTAGCTAGAAAAGCCCTAGGGCGGTAAGTAATTTTAAAAAAACTCTTCACTCTTTCAAAAAGTTCGCGTACATCTGACCATCATACTCGCAATATACATCATGCATTCAGCCCAATGACAAAAGAGGTCGCTTCGCTATTCAGCCTTGTCTTCGTATGAGTATAATAGTCATCAATTTTAAATATCGAACGGCGAAGCTCAATTTCGTTCTTGAAAAAAACAAATTTAAAAAAAAGATGAAAAAAGGCGAAATATCGAACGGCGAAGCTCAATTATTTCGTTGCTGAAAAAAAAAATTTAAAAAAAGATGAAAAAAGGCGGTAATAGAAAACTTTTACTTTAAATATTGTTTGCTTTTGTTCTTGTAAATGTTTTATTCTTGTAATGCTGGTTTTTTTCTACTTACCTCACAATCGAGATGTAAAGCAGAGTAGTTAGCTCGGGTGTAAGCATCAATTGCACCCTCGAACTATAGGCGCCCTCGCTGCACTCGTGCGCCTAAATATCTCGGGCTGCAATTGATGCCTTACAGCCCTTGGCTACTAATCTACTATTAATATGTAACCTTACTTTGCTTACTATAATGTTACTTCCTTGAAGGTCATTTCCTTACTTCGACGAATGATTGCGGAGGTGCCACCCCAGAAAATGCTATCCGCTCTTAACTATGGCGGCGATATGAATTTACGGTGAGAAAACATAACTATTTTTAAATGATGAAATAAGCTCCCGTTTTTAATGTTCTGATAAATATTTTTCTGCAATACTAGTTGTTGAATCTATGTTTTTCAAATGATAAAGTCATAAACACATCACTTTGTCACAATGCGATGCGTTTTGGTGTCCATAAATGACTGAAATAGTAAAATATTTGACATAGTTTCATGCAAAACTAACCCAAAGGAGCGTCAATGTACGTTTAAACAACTTTTCCTATGGGATCAACCATCAAGGGACCAGACTGGGATAGTTCTTCACGCTATTAAACGCCCGCGTCAATAATTTCGAAAAATATCAGTTTTGCTGCAAATTCCAGGTTTTAAGTATTGGAGAAACATGTTTGCAGTAATTTATATTTATCTCAGGGGCTGTAAACAATTGGTTTTATTTGTAGAGTAACGTTGCTGGATCATCTCGTGTGCTACGTGGGCAAAGCGATGACGGTACAAGTGAAGGTGAAGGGCGCGGGTGCCGCAAGCCCTGGCACTGTGACCCTGGGAGGCAGCGTTACACCGGCGCCGCCCGCCGCTTGGTTTATGCGCGGCGAGACCACTAAGAAACATGCTCATCTTGTGGCCCGACTTCTCACTGATATGGCTGAGGTAAAGTCTTTTAGATGCATTTTTGCAAGTGCTTTTGAATGCATTTGGGTCATAGTCATAGTCATTTATTTATTAAACCTCAGGTTTAACGGTGAGAGCCTAGTTCCGTTATCCACTAAAACTACAATTTATTGTTAAGTGTACGAAAGATATCCGGGGCATCACTTTTCAGGCGTACGAGTGAAGTATGCGGGTGAGGTAACGAATTCTTGACCCGAATGCATTCAATTCAAGTTCTGCTGTATAGGTTACCTATAAAGTGCGTAAACTGACCGAGATCGTTTCAGTGCATAAAATGAATTTGTTTTCAGATTAACTTTGTTGCGATTCCCTAGACAATCTAGCGTATAAAAATGGCTTCTTAGCTGAAATAAAATCATTGTTAGAGATTTAAATGTATTAGATTAGGTCGAATTTGATCACTCTGCCTCCACGCAGTTTTCACTCAGTCTATATCCTACACCTCGAGATCTAAAGTGAGGCCTAATTGACGGACCCGCGAAAAAGGATATAGCTTAGCTATACACTTGTTATATCTGTCAATCAAATGTTATGTAGATTAGCACTTTTTTTGTGAATGCAGGATAAAGTATCTGGCTCGTGGGGCTTGGAGACACGAACAGCGTTAGCGCAATACGTGCGGGCGGCGGCGCAGATAGAAGAAGTCGAGCGTCACCCCGTACGCTGCATCGCGTCGCCCACTGTTTGGCTTGCGCTCGCTTCACTTTGTGTCTGCGACCACCATCATATTGAACTGTGAGTTTAATACATTCTACCATTGTATTTGGTACAAAACAAATCTCTTGGATGAGCATCCTGGCGCAGTGATGAGCGTCCTTCAAAAGCAAATTGGGCCTTCGTTTATAATTTCTGAACTGCCTGTTGTCTGATCTGGTCTTCGGCCCGACAAAGACATGGATTCAAATAAATTATTAAACCCCTTCCGAGATAGCTCGCTGCGTCGCTCCCAGTCGGTGAGATAGCGTCATAGCAAAGGGCCAACATGTCTTGTCGTCATGTGAATAATGAAACTCGCACGGATCGTTTCTTCTCAAAGGCGCTTCAGCTGTTCATTCATAAAAATTGACTTTCTGTATCTTTAGTATACTGTGTAGTTCTTCTCAGCAAAATTTTGACTTTTATCTAGTAAAATAATATGACGCACTCATGTATTCTCAGCATGAACCGGTCAATCGAAAGTCGCGAGTCCCGAGGGCGGGATTCAGTAGTGGAGGCGCGGCCATATTGCACCAACCACGACGACGGATCCACACTGGCGGTCATCGAGTGTCGCTCTTGTGGGGCACTCTGCTGTGCGATCGCTTCTTGCATCTTAAGAGAGCGGCTCGCAACCATCAACGACAGGTAAAGGCCATTTATAGGTGCTAGTGATAAAGGGCAAAACACACAGGAAGCGGGCGCGGGTCGGGTCGGGTTGAATTCCTTGTATTTATATGGAAGACATCACACGGAACGCGGGCAAGGGTCGGGCGCGTGGCGGGTGTCGCTGTGTGATGTCGTCTATATAAATACAAGGAATTCAACCAGCGGCGTACCCGACCCGCACCCGCTCCCTGTGTGTTTTGCCCTTAAGGCTTGGTATAGTTCTTGTAATTCACGAGCGCGCGTGAACCTTACTTGTTGTTATGCATATTGCGTATGTGTGCGTGCCTCTCGGAGCTGTCAGTCGTACGCGCACACGCACACATTTACACGTATATAAATGTATATAGATAGGACATTAACACAACCATGAGCTCACAAGAGTGCGCACTTTTGAATTGCAAGACCTATACTAAGCGAAGCGGAGTGGTTCATCAAACCTGTAACAGGTTAGCCCGCTACCGTCTAAGACTGTATGTCACTTGCCATTAGATAAGATAGCACTCAAGGCTAACTTGTATTCAAAATTTTGGTAGATGGCGTGCAAAAATGTTCACGTCATCTGTTTATAATCTCATCAAAATAAATAAACATTAATTTGCAACACCAAATGGATGAAACAAGCGGCACAAGACCGTAATCTGTGGCGATCCATGCAGGATTCAGCACACGAGTATATATCCGTACAGAGGGGAAGCTTCCTAAGAGCGTCGAAAATGTATACCTATTCTGCTAGGGTTGTCACCTGATGCATGTCAACAATTTAAGGAAAAAATAAAAATATTATATAGTTATATAATGTATAATTTCAGTTATATCCTGAAATTGAACAACAAATACTTAAATTAGACAAATATTATATACAAAAAAAAAATATGAGGTATGTACATAAAATATCTTAATAATAAGGTACCTACTTACAATTAAAATTATATGGGAGTTATGGGATACCATGAGGTTCGGGGCGAATCACTAGTTATTTGTTGTACTATCCCAATTAAATCCCTTACGCTGTATTTTTTAAGATTTTTATTGTTTCTCTTAATCGTGTGGTATAGCCTGAATCTTATACAGAGTTTTTTTTAATATTCGACCGGGAAACAATTACATGGCATCTCAAACCGTAAATTTTCAATTTTTTTTAATATTTCATTTCCAATGTTTTGGATCATTATTAAAATATTCTTGATATTGTCTTACTAATAAATCAATAAAATTTACAAAGTCATCTGGCGGTATTATAAGGAAACCAGTCTGTACCTTACCGACGTTAAAATCTTTATAATGAGAAAATATTGATTCTTTAGTCATATTTATGGCATTTTCATGTCTATTGACATATAATTTCAATTTTTCGCAACTGTGTCGTTCCAAGCATTTTTTAAACTTTGGTACCAGTTTCCTGTTTTATAATACCAGGGATTCTCAGATATCGAGATTGGGACGACGACGACGACGACCAAATGTATTGAATAATTTTAATTCCAGATATGCAAAGAGGAAGAGAGCGCGATCCGTATCGATATCCACGAGGGTTGCGGCCGAGCGAAATTATTCTGGCTATTGCTATTGGTGGATCGGCGAACTCTGAAGGCACTGGTGGAGTTTCGCGGGATTGAAGGCGCGGGATCAGCCTTCGCGGGCCCCTCGGGCGGTGCAGGGGGCGCGGTGGGCGGGGAGGGGGCGGGGCTTGCGGGCACGTGTCGCTTCTGCGGCGCGCGCGGCAACTCCGGCCTCCTCGCCATAGGGAATGTGTGCGCCGAACAACAGTGCCAGGTGTGTGATGTGTCTCTCTCATTGATTGGGGAGTCCATAAATATGTATCTACTATTTCGAAAAAATATCTTATTTCAGCAGAAAAATAAGGTTTGGTAGATGAAATTGGCATTTGAAATTTAAATTTTAAAATTCACGCTAAAACGTTCGGCGGTGTCATGGCGTCGTTTGTGACGTCACTATTATTTTTACCAATGTAGGTACTCTGCAGTGTGCAGTAAACAATAGTGTCATTGTCAAAGTTCGAAAATAGTTCGTAAAGTCACCGGTATTATGAGAAAATTGCGAGATGTAGCAGATGCACCTACCTTAAAATTAATATATGTATCCCTCTGTCAATCGCTTCTTAGTTATTGCATACTATCCTGGGGAAGCGCAGCTAAAACCTTTTTACTAGAAGCAGAAAGAGCACAGCGATCAGTCCTAAAAGTAATGCTTAAAAAACCATTTAAATACTCAACTACACTCCTTTACAAGGAAGCTGAAGTGCTTACTGTCCGTCAATTATTTATATTAAAAGCTACTCTACTAAAACATAAGCAAATCCTACAATCGCCGAACGCAGATATAATATTCAAGCGAAGAGTGGTTAAAGTAGATCTGCCAGCTGTAAAAACTGCCTTTGCTGGGCGTTTTGGGCCTTTTATTATTGGCAAGATCTACAACAATGTTTCAAAGTCATGCAACCTCAGGAACTGCACAACAAAGAAGGCCAAAAAAGCTATGACAGACTGGTTAAAATCATTAACTTACAAAGACACTGAAAGCATACTAACAGCATATAAGACATAAACTAAAGATCTTTATATATTTACATTATAATACTATTTTACTCTTACTATACTAATACTCACGCTCACATCATAATTATATATACTTACATTAATTTACCTTTTTAACAATAATAATTCGTGTATACATACTCATAATGCAAACTGATCTCAAACTTTCAGTAGAAAATATGTTTCACCATATAAATCAGGCATGCAAAATTTCATTTGTTTTAGTATATTATTTATTTATTTTTAATTAAAATTTTAAAATTGTGTCCTAGCTAGTCCTCAGCTAAGTCTAAGCTTAGGTAATTCTAATATGGTCCCGCGATACAGGTTCCCTAGTGCGGAGACTAAAGTTAAAATTGACTGTAACTATGTATTTGGCAATAAATATATATATATATATATATTTATATTTTATAATTGTGACGTCATTGTCGCTTCATTGGTGTTTTAACCAATATGGCGGATTGCTGTATTTTATAGTTTTATTTTATCAAAATAAATAGCAATCTTACTCGAAATAGAAAAATAAATACGTTTTTCATAATCCATGAATCCAATTTTATTAGATAAATTTATAATTTCATTGATTCTTTGTTACTGTCATCATGCCTATTCCGTGGGTTCGAGGGAGCGGGCGCGTCAGGGAGTGCGGGGGCGGCGGGGCTTGCGGGCTCGTGTCGCTTATGCGACGCGCGCGGCTACTCTTGGCGATAATTTGCTCCTCTGATAGTTCCTTGGTTTTAGATGATTAATTGTGAGATGTTGATAATTAAAAAAACGGTTGAGTTTGTTGTGGGTACTTCGCAGACGAGAGCGCGTTTGGAACCCTCGTAGCTTTAGTTTTAAGATACCGTAACTGATATCACCTTAATGTTTTATAAGTTAAGTACTAGCTCATACCCGCGACTTCGTCCGCGTGGTTTAACTTTTTGTTCCCGCGGTAACTCTTTAATTTTCCGTTATAAAAAGTAGACTGTCGTTCTCCAGCTCCTCAACTATACCCATGCGAAAATCACGACGATCAGTTGCTCCGTTGCGGCGTGATTGAAGGATAAACCAATTTACCAACAATCACACTTTCGCATTTGTAATATTAGTATTGGACATCAATAAGTTTACAGTGGTACTGATTTGAATAAATAAATATTATGAAGGAACCAGAAGTTTAATTCGCTATAATCCGCGACAAAAGGAAAATCTATGTGGTGCAGTGATTTTATATATACATATATTGATTATATAATATTAAATAGATTATATTACATATATATATATATATATATATATATATATATATATTGTGATTTTATATATATATATTTATATTTATATACCACACCACAGAATTCCCCCAAAAACTACCCTCAACGTACGTTTCACTCCGATACCGGAGCATCTTCAGGAGATGTTGCCTCCACAATGCACGATAATCTATTTATATAAAAATAAATAATTGTTGTTCGTTTGTCTCGCTAAAACTCGAGAACGGCTGGGCCGATTTAGCTGATTTTGGTTTTGAAATGTTTGTCGTAGTCCAGGGAAGGTTTAAACGGTGAGAAATGATGGAAAAATTTGTTAGTTAAGACGCGCGGATGAAGACGCTTGCATCAATAATTATTCATTGATTGATGTGGCTGTCCCCAGGATCACGGCCGGGAAGCGTGCAGCCGCATGCTGGGGTGCGGGCACGCGTGCGGGGGCGTGCGCGGGGAACGCGCATGTCTGCCGTGTTTGTTCGGATGCGCGGGCGCAGAGTCCCTGCGCCAAGACGCTGACGACATGTGTATGATCTGCTTCACTGACCCGCTGCAGGCGGCGCCCGCCATACAGGTACAATATCTCTCTCTTTTTTTTTATCCACTACAAGCTAGCCCTTGACTGCGATCTCACCTGATGGTAAGTGATGATGCAGTCTAAGATGGTAGTGGGCTAACGTGTTAGGGGCATGGCAGTTATATTAAACCCATACCTGTTCGGTTTCTACACGGCATCGTACCGGAACGCTAAATCGCTTGGCGGCACGTCTTTGCCGGTAGGGTGGTAACTAGCCACGGCCGAAGCCTCCCACCAGACTAGACCAGGGAAAATTCAGAAATTATAAATTCTCAAATTGACCCTGCCGGGGATCGAACCCGGGTCCTCCGCACAGCGCTACACACTGCGCCACGGAGGTCGTCTCTACCTCGTATTCCTCTTTACTGAAGGTCGTGACCCCTTTCCATTAATCAAATAATGGTAGCCGTTTTATGGAATAATAAGGCGATAGGTTCCCACGTCCTTCCGTATACGACTCGACTAATTTTTAAACTCTTAGGTTTTTGTAACGATTATTATCAGATATTAGTGATAATAACCGGAACCGACGACTTAACGTGCTCTCCGAGGCACGGAGGAAACTAAAATTCGGTCACCCATCCAGTTACCGACTTGCGTCAACGTTGCTTAACATTGGCAATCGACTGATATGCGTTGTCACAGCTAGGCCACTCGGTCCCTCAGGTACAATATATTCCACGCCATATATTTCTTTAAACATTTTTTTATATATTCTCTTTAGTCCGGCTGCGTATTATCATAATGTTTTATGTCCAAATGCGCGCCGGATCGCACTCTGTTAATACATCTTTACAGCTGTTAACGTCAAGCGCAAGCTTACTTGTGATCAAAAAATGGCCAATGGGGAAATTATGGTTTATGGCCATAAAAATAAACTTTTATGTGCACTTTATATTAAAAAAAATATACCTTTTTTGCAATGACACGAATGTTGAAAACTCGTAAAAATACTATAAACTATAATGTTATGATTTTTATTTTCCACCAATAATGTTTTCGATAAATTGGAAAGTTTCTTATTTTATATTAGTGCTGCAATTTTACTTTACTGATTTGAGACATACCAAGCCAAAAAAAGAAGCCTTGAGAATTATAGGGGGCCGGGAAGCTACCCCAGGCGAGTTCCCTTATGTAATGGAATTCGGAGTGCAAGTAAAAATGGAAAATCAATCAGAATTTTTCTCCCAAATTTGTACATGCACTCTTCTTAAGCCAACGTGGAGTCTGACTGCATCGCATTGTATCGAAACAATGAGAGAAGTTACTTCAGCTTCACCAAAAATTAGTGGTGCGATACGATAATATGATCTATTGAATTCACGTGAAACGGGTACTAGTCTTATATTATCATCAGCTATGTATTCAAGCTACAGTGTCCACCGGCCAACTCTAGTGCAGAATGATATTGGTCTTCTACAATCCGAGAACGTTCCCTTGACAAAATTTGCAAAGATAAGCTCAGTCGATTATTCAACTTTGTTTGGTCACGAAGTGTTGTCTTTAGGCTATGGATTAACTATAGAACCCGAGGGCAGTCCCGATGCCATTGTTAAACATAACCAATCCTTACAAGTTCTTGATGCTATAGTCACGCGGTGTACGTCAAAGTATTCTCAATTGGTAAAACCATCTATTTGTATAATGGGACGGTGTGGCACATGGTCAACCGTATGTCCGGGTGATTCAGGTGGACCGGTCTTGCACCCTTCTGGCATTGTTGGACTAAATACAGCCACAATATTGAAGAACTGTAACGAGAAAACGGCATTGTTGTCCACGCATAAATTAACGACATTTGGGGGATTTATTACACCTGTGAGTCCTTTTATAGATTGGATTGCCAAAACTATCGAGTAATTATATTAAATTTAAAATTCCTTACTTAATTTAGTTTTGAATAATTATTATGCAATAAATTTGAATTCGAGTTTAGTTGTTTTTTTTTTATAAATTGGAACCCTAAATGTCTGCTATAAAGAGGCCGCTTTGTCGAACTAACAAGCGTGCCCGTGCTTCTTCGAGTTGGGACTGAAGCGAATGCCATCCTTTGAGATTCCTAACTCTATACAATCGATGATGTCAAAGTTGCACAAGATGGAAAATATTTCTTTTGTTTGTTCTGTTGTTATTTCTTTTGACGTTGTGTGGCAGTTTGCATTAAAACTGATAGTTTTTATTAGTATGTCCTAAAATAACTAAACAAATTAGAATTTGAGTTGGAAATCTTAAAGTTTGTAGTTTCACACACATATTACCGAATATTTACTTTGCACTGTGTTAGAGCGGGATAAGAAATTTGTGATATTGGAATTGTCGCTCTATTTCAATATGTATTACATGAAAATTTTGTTTTCAGCTAAGTTGCGGGCATGTGTTCCACCTGCACTGCTGTAAGAAAGTCTTGACAAACAAGTGGGTGGGACCACGAATAACATTTTCTTTCGCACAGTGTCCCATTTGTAAGGTCAGTGTCATCTTGAAGATTATTTTAATTTCTATAAATATAAATAAATATATATACAAATAATCTCTCTGAATTTTCTCTGGTCTGGCCTGGTGGGAGGCTTCGGCCGTGGCTAGTTACCACCCTACCGGCAAAGACGTGCCGCCAAGCGATTTAGCGTTCCGGTACGATGCCGTGTAGAAACCGAAGGGGTATGGGTTTAATATAACTGCCATGCCCCTAACAGGTTAGCCCGCTACCATCTTAGACTGCATCATCACTTACCATCAGGTGTGATCGCAGTCAAGGGCTAGCTTGTAGTAGATTAAAAAAAAAAAAAAAAATAATAAATTGCCGACTATACGTAAGCGCATCACTTCAGCACGGCTGGACCAATTCTGATGGAATACTTTGTGTGTGTTTGTATGGTTCTCGGGATGATTTATATTTACAATTGGACCCGGTATTTGGCGCTGTGATCGGATTCTAGATTCATTGCAGGACAATTTCTAGTGGCAAAGTTCTAGTGGCAAAATCTAGGTGAGATCTACAGAGCGTACTTTGACTTGGCTTAGACTTTACTTAGAGTTAAAACGAAATGGACTTATGGGAGTAACATAAACCTGTCTCGTTTTAACCATGTCTTAAGTCTAAGCAAAGTCAAATTCGCTCTATAGATCTCACACTAAGAGACTAATCCATATTATCGATACAACATAGAATATTATAAACATAGAAATTCATTTCAAAGGGATATAGTCAAAAGGCATGAGGACGCTTAACAATTTTAAAAATATCATTAGTGTTCATTTCATATGTATTTATTGACTTATTTTTGAAAACATTACCGTAAAATTTATAAGTAGTTTTTGACATTTACCTAACGAAATGAAATGTTACTACAGGAGGATATGACGCACTGGACCCTAGAGGAGCTATTGACTCCGATTCGGCGTCTATGCGAGGAAGGGCTGGCGGCCGGCGGTACGCGCGGACGATCGCACCCGGACCCCGCCACCTATGCCATGGAGCGATACGCGTATTACGTGTGCCATAAATGTGGAAAGGTACCATTACATATTGAGTAGTCTATGCTTATAATATCTTCTTAATATATAAAACAAAGTCGGGTTTGTTTGAACACTTATAACTCTAGAACGGCTGGACCGATTTTCATGGTTTTTGATTTGTTGTATTTGTCTCCATCGCAAATTGCAGAGTAGCTATTAAAAACATTGGAAAATTGACGTAAAATAAAAGAAAAAGCATTTTCCCTTGATTTTCCCATACAAAATGTTCATGGGTTTCGTAACGTGATTTTTGGCATGGGTATAGTTGAGGATCTGGAGAGTGACATAGGCTACTTTTTATCCCGGAAAATTATGGAGTTCCCGCGGGAATCAAAAAAACTTAAACCATGCGGACGAAGTCGCAGGCATCTATGTAGCTAGTATATATATATATATATATATTATATTAAAAATATTACTATTGCGAAAGTGTCTGTCTGTCTCCTAAGCTTTAACGGTACATCTTACAATTATCTTTGATGAAATTTGCTTCAGAGATGATAGGTTGCATCCCGGGAAGGACAAACTACTTTTCATCCCGGAAATTCCGAGAGCTCCCGTGGAATTTACAAACCTAAATCTATGCAAATGAAGTCGCGGGCATTATAAATAAACTTTTTTTTTCTTTCTTTGCCTTCAATCGAACGTTTGTACTGTAGTGTTTGTATTTTTTTTAATGTGTGACTGCTTTTGTCCTCCGACATGATAATTGGAGGTATTTTATGGCTGACGGGGCTTCATGTTGGTTTAAACCCCTATTACACTGCACTTTTCACAGGGCCCAAATCAAATTAGGGACCCTTTCTCCTTAAATGTTATTACACTACCCTGATTCAGGGTAAAGGGTCCCTGTGGAAAGTGCAGTGTAATAGGGGTTTTAGCACTGACTTATAAGATGTTGTGCAGGCGTACTTCGGCGGTCTTGCGCGCTGTGAAGCGGAGAGCAGCGGCACGTGGGAGCCCGCGGAGCTGGTGTGCGGAGCGTGCAGCGACGTGGCGGGCGCGCGCATATGCCCCAAGCATGCGGCCGACTTCTTGGAGTACAAGTGCCGATACTGCTGCTCTGTGAGTAATTCATAATAAAATTGTATGTTTACGTGTTGCTTAGATTGGATTTGTTGAAAATATTGAATTCAAATATATATTTTTGAAGTGAAAACTTCTTTAGCCGCGTTGAGCACTTTTTGGTAGGGGATAAACTTGTGGATTCGCGTCACCGACACCGTAACCGATGTCCGATAACCATAGACCACAGGTCTTAAATATACTACATTCGTAATTAAACTTTAATGCCTTAGTTTTAAGGTTTATATTTTAAGGGTCAACACAACGTCTTCTCCCGGACAGATTCCCGCTAGATGGCGTTGTTAGGGCTTTTGACAGGTTTTTGATATTTTCGCAAAGTTGCAATGCACTGATTTTAAAAATATTAAAATTGCGGCAGTACATCAATGCCTATTATTTTATCACATAATTAGTTTACTTTAAAACAGAGCCATTTAGTCAAATAGTTAATTAATTATAAACATCTGTTATATCGATTACTGTATATACGCAATACCCACGCACACACTGACAATGGTTGTTATCCAAGTTCTGTGGTTCTAACATAAACTACGAATTGTTTACTATAAAATTTAACTAGATGGCATTGAAACAAAAACTGCTGCGTTTTGCTTAGTATTGTTTTTTTATTTATTTCATTCGGATACAAGATAAACTTTCAGCTTTGACTGCAATCTCACATGGTTGATGGTGCCACCATGTGAGATGGCGGTAAGTGATGATGCAGTCTAAGATAGGAGCGGACTAACCTAGACGGGGTATGGTAGTTTTTATTAAACTCATACTTTATACCCCTTTGATTTCTACATGGCATCGTACCGGAACGCTAATCGCTTGGCGGTACGGCTTTGCCGGTAGGGTGTCTTTGCTGCGGACGGGTGACAACTTACAATAATGTGGCTAGGGTTGCCAACTTTTTTGGAAACAAGCTACTTCAAATTTCAATATATCTACCTACAGAAAACGAACAATTGGCCAATTCTTGAAAACTATTGAAACGATTTTAATGAAACTTGCACTGTTCCCTAAGTTGAAGTAAATGTAAGCCAGTAAAAAAAGATTAGTCGCATATTTTCGAATAAATGCATGGACAAACATACATGACATACAGACTTACATATACATATTATGTTTGGAAGCCCTAATAGATTGTCGTTTATGTGAATACTAGCTGATGCCTGCGACTTCGTCCGCGTGGTTTGAGTTTTAGTTATTCCCGCGGGAAATCCTTAATTTTCCGGGATAAAAAGTAGCCCATGTCACTCTCCAGGTCCTCAACTAACTATACCTATGCCAAAAATAACATCGATCCGTTGCTCCGTTGCGGCGTGATTGAAGGACAAACCAACAAAAAAAAAACACTTTCGCATTAATTATAATATTAGTATGATATGAAGTATGATTTTGCAGTTCCAATAATATAACACACGAAATATATTATGCGTGTCGAATTGTCTTTTGGAAGTCGGTTAAAAATAGTTTTTATTTCAAAAGTTGTGAAAATATACTAGTTCTGGAAAATTATATAATTAAGTAGGTTTTTTACGAATCCCGTGGCAGCCAAATCGGT
This sequence comes from Erebia aethiops, assembly GCA_923060345.2. Taxonomy (NCBI): domain Eukaryota; kingdom Metazoa; phylum Arthropoda; class Insecta; order Lepidoptera; family Nymphalidae; genus Erebia; species Erebia aethiops. The sequence continues at coordinate 1,112,220 of CAKLPR020000011.1, forward strand.
AGTGACGTGATTAAGTAACAAACATCTGTAAGATTCCTGGTCAGGTCCCCCGTTGAAGTGATACACATACTTCGCTTTAATTCTTTTTTTTTCTTCTGTTTGCTTGTTTGCGTGATTTCCCCCCGTTTAAGTACTCATTAATGCAATAACTGTCATTTCGGACAGAGTGCCGGCTTATAATTAAATTTTCGAGAGATGTAATAATAAATTAATAATTGGGTAGTACCGAGTACGGGTGGCAAGTGGCAACCCTACTGCTGAGGCGTACTGTTGCAAGCCACGCGCAAGAGCGAAATAAGAAATTATTATCACCGTGATATTATAGACCAAGAGGAAACGAAATGTTTTTTTATCTGATTTTATTTATTAGGCACACAACAAATTATGACAAATACAAGTAAAAATGATAATGTACTTATTGATGTGAATGTTATGCCTATACCGAAGTTGAACGATTTATATTAAAATATAAATAGGTAGGTACTTATAATAAAACTGTAACGGGTCTAATTCAGTAAATTGAAAAAAAAATTTTTTTTTCTCCATAATCTTTTTAATTTTTTTTCATTTATTTAATTATACTCCATAACTCAGCCAAATCTGAACCGCTGATCTGAAATCGCTTCGCTCGGTCAATTAGAGATAGGTACGGTACATATTGCATAGGTACTTATCTCATCACTCATACAGATACTCAAAAAATAAAAACAGGAGGAAATGAACGGAAATTAGTGCCGCTGCCTCCCGGACTATAGAGGCCGCGATTTTGAATTCAATTCGAATTATCAAAATCAGTAGGTAACTAACTTGAATAATGCTCCACTACCTAATTCGAGTCGATTAGTAGGCTACCTAGTTAGTAGTTAGTACTAACGAATAAAACTTTAATTTGAAATTGAGCCATAATTGCAAATTTATGTTATACTAGCTGATGCCCGCGACTTCGTCCGCGTGGAATAAGTTTTTTGGATTCCCGCGAAAACTCCTCAATTTTCCGGGATAAAAAGTAGCCTATGTCACTCTCCAGGTCCTCAACTGTACCCATGCCAAAAATCACGTCGATCCGTTGCTCCGTTGCAGCAGCGTGATTGAAGGACAAACCAACAAACAAACTGACTTTCGCATTTATAATATTAGTATGATGATATTATGAAGTCAAGGACCTTTAGACCAAGGTCCTTGTATGAAGTATGATATGATTTCAATTATACCTCCTAGGTATCAATAAAAAGTTTCAATTTAAACCTAGGTAGGTAGGTATAAAGCCGCGGAAAAACGGTAGGTAGGTAAATACCTAAAAACATGAAGGCTATAAACACAGTAGACATTTCATCTATAGGTAAGTAGGTAGGTATACCTACCTATCATACTTTTAATATTATACCTATGGGGGAAAGTAAGTTTGTTTGTTACTCTTTCACGCAAAAACTACTGAACCGATTTGGCTGAAATTTGGAATGGAGATAGCTTATAGCCTGACTTAGAACATACCTAGGCTACATTTTATCCACACGGGCGAAGCCGCTTGCAAAAGCTTGTATGTATAAAAATTATAATCATACTTCATAGGTACTAATATTATAAATGCCAAAGTGTGTTTGTTTCTTGGTTTGTCCTTCAATCAAGCCGCAACAGAGCTACGGATCGAGGTTATTTTTTGCATGGGAATAATAGAGGACCTGGAGTTACATAGGTACCTAGGTAGGCTACTTTTTATCCCAGGAAATCAAAGAGTTCCCGAGGGATTTCAAAAACTTAATCCACGTAAACGAAGTCGCGGGCATCAGCTAGGTACCTAGTTACAAAGTTATCTTTTAAACTCTGAACCGATGTTGATTAAACTTACAATGATCTTTTACTCTTTTCCTAGATTTATTCGACGCATTGGAATATTTACGTTTCCTATAGGTTGCCTTGTTTATTTGGTTCATTTTGATCTCAACAAATCCAAGTAGGTAGGTATATCGCAAGTCGCAACACACAATCCACAATTGGGGGAAGCCCCGTCGCTAACGTCCGCAGGAACTACTTTCTACCTCCCTGCACGTGTCCCCTGGGTCACAGTATTGGTATATAGATACCAATACTGTGCCTGGGTGGTGCTAAACGAGCGACGAACTTGTAGGCGAAATAAGCGTTCTTTTTATGCCTGGATACGATGAAATAGTTTCGATCCCGATATACCACGACCTTCGCCGATCTGTTTTATAGATGAAACCTACTTTTTATTTAATAATAGATAAACACGCCTAAAATAGGTTAATTTGATAACAAACGCGATGGTATAGCATTGGCTACAATAAACTTGTCAAAAAAAAAAAAAAAATTAATTTATTTAAAAATAGCCTGGACCGGATTTTGATAGGCAAACTAATTTAGGCGTATTTATCTATTATTAAATAATAAAAGTTGTTTCCAAAAAACCGACTTCCAAAGCCACTGTAGAAATCAAAATTATTTTATACTTTACAATGGCTTTGGAAGTCGGCTTTTTGGAAAGAATTTTTATTTTTAACTTTTTAGTGTACTCTAAATCCCCACGGCTTAGGAGTGCAGTACCCTGCAGCGTTAGAGTTGAGGAGTTAAGACTTGGTTTTAAGTATGAAGTCGTTGCTTGACACCTACAATCTGAATTCACCATTAAAAATCCTAAATCACTATGTTTAAGGAGTTCTGTTCCCTGCAGCATCAGGGTTGAGGAGTTGGCACTTGGGTTTAAGTATGAAGGCGTTGCTTGACACCTAAAATAAGAATTCATCATAAAAAAATCCTAAATTGCTATTTTTAAGGAGTTCTGTACCCTACAACATCAGGGTTGAGGAGTTGGGACTCAGAGTTGTATTTTATACACGTGACTTGATACCTACTATATTAATTTACCATCAAAATTTCCTAAATGCCTAGTTTTGAGGATTTCATGTAGTACGGTACACCTACAGCATCAGGATTGAGGATTTGGAGTCAGAATTTTTTATGGGACCACATCGGGAGCTTCCACTAACCAGTGAAAAAAAATTTTTCAAATCGGTTTAGAAACATCGGAGATATGCACCGACATACCTACATTTAAAAAAACATACGCGCCGAATTGAACCTCCTCCTTTTTTGAAAGTCGGTTAAAAATAAAAAGTAGGTTTCATCTATTATACAGATCGGTGAAGGTCGTGGTATAGCGGGATCTACTACGAAAATAATTTATCCACAATCCGCGTACTTAGATATGAACCTTCCCCTATCCTATAAAAGTTTATAGCATGTAACAGCGAACTAGTTTTACAGTATAATGATAGATGGCGATCAAATATATTTTTTTGACGCATTATTTAGGCGACACGGGCGACATCTATCAAGACGAATGTAAACTTCACAACTCACACATGCGTAAATCTGACACTTTTTGAATGCCGTTTTTATATTATAAATAATGTAAATATTTGTCTGACATGAAAATTGCGACCATAAAAAGCCCTAAAGAAATGATAAAACAAATTAAAAAAACCCAAAAATGTATATATTTCAAGAATAATCGAAAAGAAAAATGTATGAAAGTCGACCTCCACTTGTTTATTTTTTTATATTTTCAAGCATGGCCATTATTGTAATTTATTGCGGAAGTCAGTAGAGTAACACGTTAAAAGAGTAGGCACAGTTAAAGAAGATAAAGTCCGATCTCTTTTAGGCCAAGAAACACAAGACAAAAGAACAAATTTCTTGTAATATGTATCGTCTCATAAAATAATCATTGCGAATGAAATTCTTAAAAGACATTTCTTACAAGTCACAAGAAATTTTCTAATAATGCGCAATAGTAGGCCTTACCAGTCATTCTATACAGACCAAAAATTAGTACACAGTTTGGGGATCTGTATGAGGGTGCAGTAGAGCAGTATGAAATTATGGCATCTGTATGGGCGTCGATCCACTAAAAGGATAATAATTATAAGTAATATCTACCTAGGTACGTTGTGTTCACTATAGCTATAAATGTACCCAGAGATATATTATTTTTACGTATTATTATAGAATCCGGATACCTAGGTAAGATAAAAATTTAAGAAAATATGTAGTCTAAATAAATTTTGCGATCCCATCTCCAAAAGTTTCCATAGGTAGGTAATTATTTAATGAATAATAAATTATTGATATGGAAATTTTAGGAGTTCGATTCGCAGAATCGTTTTGGCCTTTATTCCTGTTCTTATTTTCTTAATAATGAGGTAAGAATTAATACCTATCAATGAAAACGTGGGGGCAGAGACTTCTTGAACAGTTGCGGCGACCGGTTTTTGCGATGTAGGTATATAATCACGCGTGACACGCGAATGTAAAATCGGTCCTTAATTATAGTATCATCGTTGATCGTAGTACATACTTACAATTGGTATTTATAGATATTGTAGCTATTGTATTGTGGGACGCAACATGCATAGACACATTGGCCCCGTGTCATATCAGGGAGACAGCATCAAGGCCGGGAGCCGCAGCAGAAAAGGCTGAAACCGGCAAGCGGCGGAAGTATGCCTCTCTCATCTACTACTAACTACTACAGCCCATTAACGTCCCACTACTGGGCACAGGCCTCCACTCTCATAGGAGAGAGGGAATTAGAGCTTAGACCCACCACGCTGCTCTAATGCGGGTTTTGCGGGCTTTACGACTATTATCATGTTAGTGATAATAACCGGGATCGACGGCTTAACGTGCTTTCCGAGGCACGGGGGTAAAGCACCGCCAACTTCCTAACTCCGGGCTAGTACTGGGAATACCCAAAACTTATTATGGCCCGACCCGGGACTCGAACCCGGGACCTCGTGAGCCGCAGTCAAACATGCTAACCATTAGACCAACGAAGCAGTTAGCCTCTCTCATAGAGAGTTACATTTTTTGTTTGTTCCGTTTGCCGTGGAGACCCTGGGGCCATGGAGTCTTAGTGCCAAAATTCGGAGATAATTCACCGCGGTTAATTGCCACATCTGGTGACAGAAGGGCTGGCTAATTTTTTGCGCAAAGGATCAGCCTGGCTGTCCAGCGCGGAAATGCAGCCAGCATTCTTGCCACCATTCCACGCGGGCATGATTTACCTATATAGTAATTAGGTTAGGCTAGCTAGCATTAAGTTCTATTGTATTATTTTCAATAAATGTGTAAAGTATGGTTAGTGTACACGCCTCTAAATATATTGCTATCCCTACTACTGATTCCCGCGGGAACTCTTTAATTTTCCGGGATAAAAAGTAGCCTATGTCCTTCCCCAGGATACAAACCTATCCCTGTACCTTTCAAACAGATGGGCCGTGAAAGCGTAGCAGACAGACAGACACACTTTCGCATTTATAATATTAGTATGGAAGTATGGATTTCAAAATCGCGCCTGCATTTTTCAATTTTCTAAATAAGTCAAATAAATAATTATCAAGCGAATTATAAATAAATGCTGTTTTGTTACCTTTCATCACAAATTGTAACCGCTGGAGTTAGGAATTAGGCGACTGAAAAAAACTACCAACAGGTGGCGCTGTATTATTTTATCTCGCGCTATAGCATCATGTTTACCTCAGTATATGACGTGTACCAGTACCTACCAAAGTGCATTAATGACTACAAACAGAAACAAATTTTTGGAAAAGATACCCTTTCTGGTATCTTACAATTATTATTAATCTCTAATTTCAATTTACGATTGTTATTTGGCGATTTTTATTTATTTCAGTTATCTATCAATATTCTTTTTCTATCTTTATTACTAGATGGTTCCCGCGACTTCGTCCGCGTCACGCGTGGACTAAGTTTTCTCGATTCCCGCGGGGGTAGGCGGGCCGTGAACGCGTAGCAGGCAGACGGACACACTTTCTATAAAATTATTATATTAATTATAATTTTATAGAAAGATTATATAAAAGCGTAATACCACTCACTCACTCACTGACTGACTGACTAATCACGATATCTCAGGAACTATAAAGCATACAAACTTGAAATTTGAAAGGTAGATTCCTTTTATAGTGTAGACATCAGTAAGTTAAGAAACGGTTTTGAATAGAATAGAATAGAATATGATTTATTTGTTGAACCAACACATGGTAAACATTTAAAAACAAAAGTACTTAAAATCTAACCTAACTTCATTATCGTCTAGAATGTGTCGTGCCAACAAAAGGGTCCTAACTCAGCTTGACGTTGTGGGTACAAAGAGTAACCACAACGCTGTTATTCTGTTTTGGGAAAATCGTTACACTGTAGCTGTCAGTTTTAGCCGGTAGCCCTGCTGGGCGACTAAACTTACAAAACTTGTCATGCAACTAAAGCAAAAAACTGTAATTTTGTACATCAAAGAGAAAGCACGCTATGATAACCTTTTTGACGTTTTTCGAAGGAACAATTACGCATCCATGCAATTACGGAACAATTTCTGCTGTTGTATTGTCAATAGTGACGTGAAGTACAATCGTAAAATCATAATAATTTAACGAATCTATTTTGGGACACAATTATTTTTTTAAATTTCTTCATTCACATACATACCTGTATCATACATGATTTATCATATTTTATAATTAATATTTTGACAACCTCCGTGGCGCAGTGTGTAGCGCTGTTGCCTTAACGTGCGGAGGTCCTGGGTTCGATCCCCGGCAGGGTCTGATTATCCTAGTAAGGATAACGGCTCAAACTGTTTAAAATATTGAATTGTCATCGGTCCCTAATAAGTATGCCAAATTTCGAGTTAATCCGACGTTTTAAAGGGGGTCAAAATCATGTTCAAAGATTCCGTTACATACTAACATACATACGTCTGAAGCGAATAAAAAGCGTGTAAAAGCGTGTAAAAACAGATTTCCATTTTAAAAAAATTCACACCAAAAGAACACTTTTCTGCTTAAATTCAATGAAGAAATGCCATATTTTTACTCGTAGAAATACGTAGTTTAGTCAAAACACAAATTAATTAAAAGTTCAATAGTTATTTTTTAAAAGAAAATAAATAAAATTAAAAAAAAATGCATTGAATAAAAACAGATTTCCGAACGTTTCATGAGTCAATGAAATAGAAATGCCAAGCCACAGGTTTCTAAATCAAACACTAATGTTTCCCTCTGAGTGATCAAAAATGACTTTTCTTCACTGGTTTTAAAAGCAATAAAGATGCTTTTATTGAGCTAATGTGCTTCAGATGTACAAGTTAAACTTAGCCGAATAAAAACAGTGGCATGTACCAAGAAATATAATATGCAATAGACACTGTTTCGTTTATAGTGTCACCAATACCGGGATTTGGTGACACAAGGACTGAAACAGTGACCGAAATAAAGGGTTTAAACACTGTTTTTTGAAACTGTTTTAAAACAGAAACCCTTATAACGGAAACAGAAACGAAACTGTAACAGAATCAATCTGTAACTTTTTTTTTTTTTTTTTTTTTTAGTTTTAATCTATATTTTACTTCCATGAATACAATAAATGCAATTAAATTAAGATAACTAACTAAAACTAAGAATTAAAATAATTATCAAAATTTTGTGCCCTAGGTAAGGTGCCCAACACGCAGGCAGCATTCCCGCGCTGAATAGCTATAGAAATTCGTTGCGCGAGAAAGCTGCCCGCCCGAGGGTCGCCTGTTGCCTCCCTGAGGCGTTTACTAAGCTCCTTGCGGAGATTTTTAGCACCCCTGCCCCACGGGCCCAGTGTCTCGACGCCAAACGGGACAAATTCATATTGTGCGCCAAGACAACTGTACTTATTTATCTTTTGGCGCTCTCGTGCGTCCGCTGCCGCCCCAGCTCGTACGCTGGTAGATTGTAAATAGGACGCCGCCAATGTATCAGCACACGTTGCGTCCCATACCAGCGCACGGCCCATTCTCCATGGGATCAACGACATCCCGTCGGGGCGCTTGCCATCGTTGCGCACGATCAGGGGCTCCAGTGCGGCGGGAACGTTAGCACTGACGAGCGCCCTTCTTAGGATGTCGTTAAGTGTGGCATGGCGTGATAAGCGGCCGGCGCCCGAGGAGCAGGTAAGTCCGTGGTGGCCAAGATGATCTACCTGGGCTCCGCAAGAGGCACAGTTGTGGGCTATGCACAGAGCAGCTCCAAGCCGGAGAGCAGCGGCAATGCGTAAACATTCCGGGTCGATCAGGGTGCCAGTATTGGGTGAGGGGTAGGCATGGAGCCAGTAGCCTGACTCTGGCCTAGAGGATGCAAGGAGCCTCGCCCGGTCCTTGCCTACCGCGGTGTCAATGAGGGAATCTCGTATTGAGACCGATATTATGTTGTCCCAAGCCCTTTGAATTTTGAGTTGGGTCGGAAAATTTTGATTCAGTGCGGCTAGCCAGGCATTCTTGGCCTCATCAAAGCACGCAACCTCGTAGTTTGTGCCCTGAGGGGCTTTAAGGATTTTACCTGCGAGATCGGAGGTGCTATGGGTTGAGGCCAAGAACGCTGGTAACGCAATGGCGGAAATTTTGCGGGTACCTAAGCCACCATACCTTATCGGTAAGGTGGCTTGTGTCCACGCCTGTTCGTTTAATTGGATATTTAGGATTGATTCTAATTGCGATTTTATAAGCTGATCAATAGGCCGAACTAAATGGCTGTGTTTCCATATAGGACAGCAGCGGAGCAAATATGTGAATTTTGGAAATGTTTGTAAAATTTGTAACCTTTTATTTCTGTTAATAAGTGTTTTAATCTGTAACCGATATAAAGTACATGCAATAACCTACTACCGCTTGAATATCGCGCGTGGCAACGCCGCATGCGCGGTCTCTCTCTTTGTGCAACTTCTCACTTAAATCAATTGCAACCATAACTGCTTTCAATTAGGTTCAAATTTGAATACGCGTCAACAGTGTGATATTACGTATAGCAACGTAGACGAGACTTTAGTGTTTTATTTATATTAGCAATTTCGACCCTCGTTGCCTACAACTTAGGTCCAAATTAGAAATAACTAAGTTAAGATCTTTCCTATTTTTCAATATTAGATTTAGTTGCATATGAAACAAGGTTAAAAACATTGATTTTGAATTTTATTATACCTACTTAGGTTTTTGTCAATTCTTTGAATTTTTCAGTTTGAATTTCTTTGAATTCTTTGACGGTGTCTGCACGTGTCTGTACATGATACCTACAATAATAATATTATTATTATAAACTAGCGACTCGCCCCGGCTTCGCACGGGTGCAATGCTGATATTATTAAATAACCCCCGGCCGCCGCCGCAACCGCTATGCATTTTAAATCTGTAATATCTTCGAAAATATTAATTTAAATTATATGCTGTAAAGGGCCATATGGATCTATACTAAATGCACAATGTATTTAATTGGATAAGGATTAATGCTGTATTGCTTAAAATCGCTTCGTAAATTAGCCATTATTTCTAGTAAAAAGTAAAGAATAAAAAATGGTTATTGTGGGTTATCCCTAAGAGATAGACATATACTATCGCGGACTTTTTTGTAGATCTTTTTAATGTGTACAATACTGTAGTACATTATTTTGATCTATCTCATAGGGTTCAGCCAGCGTTTGCAATGTAACGCAAAAAATGTGTTTATTTACGACATCACATTAGAAACCTCTAAAATTATCAGTGTTTCTCTACTAACTATATTATGCATGTATTATAAATATAAAACTTCCTCTTGAAACACTCTATCTATTAAAAAAAACCGCATGCTAATCCATTGCGTAGTTTTAAAGATCTAAGCTTATGTACATAGGGACAGACAGCGGGAAGCGACTTTGTTTTATACTATACATAAAAAATATTTGGTAGGTATAAATGTTAGTGATACAAAAGTGTGTTTGTTTATTTGTAGGCTTGTCCTTCAATCACGATACAATAGAGCAATGGATCGACGAAGCATGTTATACCTAATTTAGTCCAAGCGTGGGTGACAATTCCAACTGTCTAGCTACCTACGTATTACGCTTCACGAGATATAGCCACTATAGCCCACTGACAGACAGACGGGCGGACGGACATACAGCGGAGGCTTAGTAATATTGATACCTTTCTCAGGGATGACGCTTTCAAATTTCAATTATTATAAATAAATACTAGCTCATGCCTGCGACTTCATCCGCGTGGATTTTTTTAATTTCCACTTATTTTGGAAAGAAGTTCCTTATGGGACCATGCGAGTACCCTAGCCTGCAGAAAACGTCCTTAATTAAAATGCGTGGAGTAATATTTTTATGCATAATTTGTTCGAAATTAAACCTCACTGAAGCATTAAAGTTTAATTTCGAATGTAGTATATTAAGATCTAATAATTATTGTCTTCGTAACAACGCGAGCATGTCGGCGATATGCATGTCGTTGACGCCTCGAATCCACATTTTTACTCCCTACCAAAAAGTGCTCAAAGCGGCTAAAGGAGTTTGACTTCAAAAATCATAATAAAAAATGTACCTATACCTGAATAATTATTTTCTTTTTACCTCGACTAGAACATGAAATTAATATTTATGTATTATGGAACTTTGCTCCTAGCTGGTGTTATAGTTATTAGGTGGTATTAGGTGGTAGGTATTATAGTTCATTTCGATAAGACTAATAAATGCTAGTGAGTTTTGGTATAAAAATGGAGTAAAATAACCAAAAAGTGAAAAAGCAATCATTATATTCGAGACATTTCCAGACTCCAGGCGCCATCTGTGGACAAGCAGCCGAACCAATTTACAAGCCTTTACACTCACCGCTGGATGGCAATATTTAATTATTGACATGTTATATTTTATGACCAAGTTTTAGTAATTGACTAACGCCATCTGCTGAGCAGTATCAAATAATAATCTCCGCTACTTATCGCTAGATGGAAATAGATGAATTTTGTTAAGTTTAATAAGTTAATTTTAATTATTACTTTATAATTATTACGAAATATATAATTGGAACAAAATGGAAGATATGATGAGGATATTAAAAGAGATCCAATTAGATATGCAAGGACAAAAACAAGAAATGAGTAAAATTCAAGATAACTTACTAAAAATTAACGAAAATATAAAAGAAAAATTAGAAAACATTGAATTAAAAACTAAAGTATTAGAAGAAAAATTAGAACAACAACAGACACAGTTAGATAGATTGGAAAAACAGTCAAAAAAAAGAAATATATTATTGTTTGGGCTTGAAGAGAAGGAAAGATATTATAGTGAATTGGAAGAGACTATACTAGACATAATAAATAACACAATGAAAATATCCTGTGAAAAAAGAGACATAGAGATGGTGAGACGATTGGGGAAAAAAAATGGAAATATCAGGCCAGTAGTTTTGACTCTATCTACAATGGGCTTAAAAATCCAACTTCTTAGGTATAAAAAATCTTTGAAAGATACGTCTATGTACATAAAAGAAGACTTTCCACCTAAAGTTCTTCAAAAAAGGAAAGAATTACAAGAAGAATTAACGGCAAGAAGAGAACAGGGGGAAAACGTTATTTTAAAATATGACAAAATTGTACCACTAGGCAACAAAAGCCCCCGAATACACAAACAGAAAACTAGTCAGACTAGCCCGAAAAGATGTAACAAAAGAAAACCTCACACGTCTCCAGAAACTCTACCATCACATCCGCATAAGTTTAACATCCATAAAAAGAACAAAACTACTATTGAATCATATTTGAAATCCAATAACACTCTATCAAGCTCTGCAACATCAACTCCACGAACTTAGCAACGAAAGGCCTCTCTCCTACCAGAACCTGAAAATGAAAAACCTCTATCAAAAATTATCTCTCCCAAGCCGGTTGGTCCCCGAGGGAGTAGTAGACCGACACCCTCCATCCAACGCTCCGCTGCGCTTTATATTAATACACTCAACGTCAGATCTCTTGTAGGAATAGGACGTCAGGAAGAATTAGAACACGCTCTACGAAACATTAAATGGGATATTTTAGGTATCTCGGAAGTTAAAAAAGAAGGAACCCACATCATAGAGTATGACGAATACATTCTGCTCTACACAGGAAAGAAAAGTGGAAGAAATGGTGTGGGATTTATGGTTAAACAAAAGTTAAAAAATGATATAATCGACTTTCATACCATTTCAGATAGAGTCGCTAGATTAGACATATGCGTAGAATGTACCTCTCTTACCATCATACAAGTATACTCACCCACAGAAAAATCATCTGAAGAGGAACTAGAATGTTTCTACAATGACATAACATTAGCTCTGGAGAATACTCTTTCAAAAACATTTATAATAGGTGACTTCAATGCGAAGATTGGCCAGGCAACTCCGGAAGATATTACTGTAATGGGCTCCTGGGGATATGGTATCCGTAATAAAAGAGGGTCAAGGCTTATTGACTTCTGCTTTGAAAATCAACTCTACATAATGAATACTCACTATAAAAAAAAATCTAAACAAAAATGGACGTGGCGCTCGCCAGATGGACAAACATTAAATGAGATAGATTTCTTTATTTCCAAAAAGAGTGACGTTCATTTAATTCAGAATGTAGAAATCATTGGCACCTCACACCCTACTGACCATAGAATGGTTAGAGCAACATTTTCCGTTCATGCTAAGATACATAAGTCACGACAGACATTCAGGAAAAAGCAGTCTGGATATCTACCTATTGAATGCGAGCACCTAAAACATACTTTTATAGAGCTGTCGAAAACAACTGAAACCACAAATGATATCCAAAAAACTTATACAAATCTGGTCTCTACTATTCAAAAAAGTGTCAATGAACTACCCAAAGTATCCAACGAAAATAAAGCTCAATATTTTATAACAGAGGACATTAGGAAATTAATATCAGAAAGAACAGAGCTTAAGGAAAAAACAATAAAAACAGATTTGGAAAAGAAAAGACTAAAACTACTCTATAAAAAAATAAGGAAACGAATAAAACTAAATATGCAAAATTATAAAACAAAAATATTCGAAGAAGAGTTAGATAAACGTAGATCGGTCAAAAGAGGGAACAATCGTTTACGTAACTATAAAGAGTGGATACCAACACTCAAAACTAAATCAGGCACAATATCCACGAATAGAGACACCATCTTGAAAACAGCTACCGAATTCTATCAAAATTTATATAGCCTGCCATCATCATATAAAATTATAGACTCTATATGTAGAGAGCCTGATATGGTAGAGATTGCTCCTTTTTTAGAATGTGAAATCCGGTACGCTATCTGCTCTCTTAAGTCGATGAAAAGCCCAGGTGAAGACGGGATAACAAATGACACCATCAAAACTATGATAGAGCCCATAACTCCAATCTTAACCAAACTCTTTAACGATATCATGCTTCAAGAGAAAATACCGGAACAGTGGGAAACTTCAATAATAACATTACTCTATAAAAAAGGCAATCCCCAGGATATTAATAACTACAGACCCATAAGTCTCCTTCAGGCAACATACAAGTTATTTACTAAAGTTATACTGTATAGACTAAGAAGAGAGTTCGAATTACAACAGCCACGAGAACAGGCAGGCTTTCGAAGCAACTACTCTACTTTAGACCATATTTTCACTTTAAAACAAGTGATAGAAAAATATGTAGAGTATGGGAAAACTATGTATGTAGCATTTGTGGATTACACAAAGGCGTTTGACTCAATTTTTTATGAGGCTCTGTGGGCTGCTCTGAGTGACCAAAACATACCTGCCAAATTTACAAACATCCTTAAGGAAATCTACTCAAAAAGTAAGAGTCTTATAAAACTCGAGAAAAAAGGTAGAGCATTTGATATAAAACGAGGAGTACGACAAGGAGACCCGATCTCTCCAAACCTTTACACAGCTCTACTAGAAAACATTTTCAGAAAATTGGATTGGACAGGACTGGGAATAAATGTAGACGGGGAAAATCTAAACCATCTTCGCTTCGCTGATGACATAGTTATAATTGCAGAAAGTCATGAACAACTCCTATATATGCTAAAAACTCTTGATGTCCAAAGCAGAGAGTGTGGTTTGGAAATGAATCCTGAAAAAACATGCATTATGTCTAATGGAGATCAGTATAATGTACAAATACAAGGAAAAAATATAAAATATGTTGAGGAGTATACTTACTTGGGCCAAACCATATCGTTTAAAGGACACTATGCAGAGGAAGTGGAAAGAAGAATTAAGAAAGCGTGGGCAGCATACTGGTCCTTAAAGCACATATTTAAATCGCACATAGATATTAAAATGAAGAAGGTTGCTCTAGACTCAGTTGTTACGCCAACACTGCTATACGGGTGCCAGACGTGGCCAATAACTAAGGAAATAATATATAAAATACAGGTTGCTCAGAGAGCCATGGAAAGGAGCATGCTAGGCCTAAAAATTAAAGACAGAGTCAAAAACAAAGTAATACGAAAGAAGACTAAAATTATTGACGCGGCAAAACTAGCATGCCTCCTTAAATGGCGATGGGCCGGACATATAGCAAGAGCGACTGATGGACGTTGGACTGAAAAAATTCTTCATTGGTACCCTCGGGACACGCGCCGGCCCCGAGGCCGGCCGCGGCGTCGCTGGCGTGACGATATCACTGAGGCAGCGGGAAACACCTGGACCAGGCTGGCGAAGGATAGAAATGAATGGAAAAGGATGGAGGAGGCCTATGCCCAAAAATGGGCATTCCAATGACGAAATGTAACAAACATTAAAAACATACTGACATAAAATCATTTTGACATACAATAACATTTATAACATGCCACAAATATAAAGACTTTTAATTTATAAAAAAAAAAAAAAAAGAAAACTGACATTTTGATTCTTTATCTTTATGAGTACTATTACACTTTTAAAATTAATGTTATTATTTATATAAATTAATGTTTGCTTCTACAAGGACTGTAATTTGTATTCATTTAATTAATTTGGAAATAAAGGCTTTATTTATTTTATTTTATTTATTTAATAGTTTCGGAGATATGTTATGTGTGTTGCATGAAAAGATTTCTTGTGATTTCCATAATAACTGATAGAGCTACGAAAATGTTGACCGTAGCAAAATGAAAGGTTATAATCATGCTAATTACAATTCATTTGAATTCATTCAGTAGCTTCGGCGTGTTGCGCGGCCAAAATACAGACAGACAGAAATTCAGAATATATTCAATATACTTACTTACAGAATTTGACCTGTTACAGTTGCATTATAAGTTAGTACCTACTTAATTTTAAAATAATGTAGTTTCAAGCTTTCTTGTTAAATTATGATGAACTTTTTACACTGGTTTTAAGTAATTAAATAACTACGAGTAATAAATTCATTCTTTTGACTCAAACTATCGATATAAAAATAATGTCGGCCACGACAGCCTATCTCCAGGGCATCTGCGCAGGATATACATATTATAGGTTAGTGCACAAAAGTGTGTGCGCATACACAGGTGCGCTCTCTGTTCCTTTACTCACATAGACGGAAAATCCGACACGAGCGGAGAGAGATCAGGCGGGCGGCTGACGGCTTTATGTGATATCCGAGGCATGGGGGTGAAACACTGCCAACTTCCCTAAACTTCCTAACTCGAGCTACTAGCTAGTACTAAGAATTTCTTGATAGAAAAATCCAATCTATACTATAATATTATTCATGCGTAGGTTTGGATGGATGGATGGATGGATGGACGAACGGATCTGGATGAAATTTGGCACAGAGATAGATTATAGTCTGGAATAACACATAGGCTAGGTACTTTTACTTCCAGAAAATTATACAGTTCCCGCGGGAACCAATAAACCTCAATCCACGCGGACGAAGTAGCTAGTATTTAATAATTATGGCCTAACCCGGGATTCGAACCCGGGATCTCGTCAGCCGCAGTCGAATATGCTAACCACTAGACCAACGAGGCAGTGTTACTATCTAATAGCCAATAATATTATGTACACAGTAAGTTTGGCAACGTCGCTATTTCGGTTACAGATTCATTTCGGTTACAGAAATATAAGTGTTTCGGGTTAACCGAATTAAAAACACTTTCAAAAGGGTTACAGATTCGTTTCTGTTACACTTTCAATCTGTACCACTTATATTTCTGTAACCTTTATGAAACTGTTTTTCAGTCCCTGGTGACACTATACCGGTATTGAAAACGGACGAAAAAAGTCCGGAATCCCGGTATTAGCCATTACTGGGATCCCGGTATTGGAAGCCCTATTGACTTAGTATTTTGTCGACGCGTAGGTTTCTACCTCAAGTTTACGTTTTATTTGACTCTGTTATTTTTCTCAATTAAAAATTAAAAAATAGATCTAATACTTCAAGTTACATAGTAAATGCTCCTAGTGCAACTGGTACAGTGACAGGACAAATAATTATAATTTATGTATTGCGGGACAATTATATTTACCTCAGCCCGTATGTACATACAATACATATTTGAATCACATTAACTACTGATTATCTGGTTGTTACAGTTCAACATTCTCACGCAGATCTCAAGGGAATGGAATATTTATAATATATTTTTCTTCATCTATGTGGGTTGTTCTAAGCTACTGAACACAATAGGGATACCTACTGCCAAAAATAAAATATATTTTCTTACTTACTGATAATAGATATGTTAAATAGAGCGTCTTCCAAAAGACCTTTTAAAAACAGCTAAGCTGTGTGTCCGGGGTCGAACTATCGATAATTCAGGAGCGTTGTGTACAACCTATTGTCACTCTTTAGACTACTTCCAAAGAAGGCGCAGCCCCCAACCATTCCCAGGGAATTTAAGGCGCTGTGTGTGGTCAGGGGGGGGGTCTCCAAAGCAGTGTATCCATTAAATGGTGGCATATGGAAGATTGAAAAAAATATATGATGTTTTCAAGACCTTAACTCAGATATTGTTTTATCCCAAAACACGATTTAAACAACTTCGCTGCATAAAAAATAAATTCAAACATACCTCTTATTTCAGTTTTCAAATCAACACATCTCCAAATTGAAAACCTCAATTTACTTGAAAAATATATCATTAAATTCTAAATTCTAAATGACATCCATTGATTTATTTAATATTTATTAAAATGTACACATATTTTCTGTTTTCCATTGTATTCCGGTTTTTCGAGAAGCGCTAGCTCATTTTCACCTCCGCCAGTGTTCGAAAGAACTTCACAGACGATGGATCTGTGCTCCTTTGCTCCAGCGTTTAAATCGATATTTTAAAATGGTTTTCAAACATAACATGAATAAGACTAATGTTTATTCAACATGAATTGACAGAAGACGTGGATATTACAACTTTCGTGAGCTATCTTCTTTTATATAACTAAAAATACATATCAAATAAAGTATGAATATGTGTTCTCTGACCAAACTTTTGACAGCTCGAAATAATGATGCCGTAATGCGCTATCCATTCGATTTTTGACAACAATCGACTTCATTTACGAAGAAGTTTTAATCGATTTGACACATTGATATTACAACTTTTTGTATTGTTTTATAAACATACCCAGGCGTCTAAATGTCTTTTTTATGTATAAAAATAAATATTTTTGGTGAAGCAATGCTGTAAATGTATATTTTATTATTTGGCAACATCAATAAGGCAGGCCATAGAAACCATCCAACGCCAAAGATGACGCTACTTAAATGACAATCAAGTGAGCTTGTGTTGCAGCTTCGTAATTATTTTGAAAACTATTTTCAAAATTAAAATCGTACTAGTAATTACTAGATTGACATACGAGTTGCGAAATATCGCATAAAAAGGCACGTCGCTTCACTATTTAAAAAAAAAACTCCTGCTGGTTGTAACAATGACGTCTTTTAATATTTCCAAGAAGTTTAGGTAAGTTGTCAAACATCCAATTACTGTCAGAGGGTTCACTGCCATCGCTTAAAGCAGTATTACTTAAAAATGTCAGTTTTATGTCACGTACCTTGAAGGTCCTAAAATAAGGATTATAATTCTAAAAACACGAACGTCAACAATATTAAAACAATACGGATTTAAGCGATAGTAGTATGCCTCCAGTGCAATTTTTGATATGAATGGAAAATAACAAAACAGTGGTAAGACAGAAAGGAAAACTGAAAATCAAGCATTGCCACTTCAGCTTGCTACTGCCTACTCGTCCGCTCTCATTGGACCAGACCGACCAGATAATATTATTATATCGAAAGCTTGCTGAGTAAGGACCTAGTAGTGTCTCAAATACTTCAAATAAGTGCCTATTGCAAGTTTTATTACTAATTGATTGGATATTAGATACCCTTAGGGTTTCGTTTCCTGGACCCGGGAGTCAGAAATTTCCGGGAAATACGTCGTTGGTTTTTTTTTGTGATTTCCCGTTTTTGTGTACAGAGTATTTTTTAACTTATCTCTTGAGAAATATTTGAGAACAAGTTGATCTCTTAACTTGTTTATTATAATTCTCCCTGACTACTAGGGCATGCATTCGGTGCTGTGTCTGAGTACCGGGAAATTTTGGACCGATATTGGCACGGAACCGGGAATTCCCGGGACTTTCGATACTTTCGATACTACCTTAAATTATCACAAAAACACGGCTAATACATTACAGAAAGTATGAAATAGACCAAATATTACTGATCATTAGGCATTATACAAAAAATTATCGCATAATATTTCACACAGGACAGTAAATTCATGATTTTTTCATTTACTTGTACCATAACTCGCTTCGTTACAAATTTCAAAGTTTTATTGTAGTTCATAGGTTTTACAGAGATTGCGTCTTGTATGAAAATACACTTTGAAAAGTTGTAATTTTTTTTATCGTGATACGCTCATATGTAACTACTTTTATAGCAATTAGAAGCCAGTGCAAATATAAATTTACTACCTCAAGCAGTTTATGAGAAACAAGCCTTGAGGCTTGGATAGACGGACAACAAAGTGATCCTTTACGGGTCTTTTTTTATAGACAGGCGTACGTAGTAACCTCACCTCAAAGAATTACAAATGTAAATCTAAATTTTTTCCAACCCATACTCAGTATTCCCAAGAGAATCTCGTGAAGATGTTACTTTCTCCTATTCTGTGCCGATTTTTGGTCTCTCCAATTATTGGATATATGGTACCTCTTAGTATTTTTGGTATCCATCCACCGTCCTCCCCGTACGTATGGAGGATCCTAGGATTGAGGACCAGGAATTATCGGGAGCATGCTCTATTGACTAGGTACCTCACTCGCGCAGTGCTGAGCACTATTGTCTTAACGTGGGATGTACCGGGTTTAATCCCCAGCAGAGTGAATTTGGGAATTGGGCGTATTTTTGTAAAAGTGTACATGAAATAAAATCGATGTTTTTTTTTCATTATGTTTTGTTATTTTATTGATAAATTTGTGTTTCTTAGTTATTTATCTTTATGAGAAGTAGCACTGTTTACAAATATTACCTATATTAAATTATAGTTAAAAACAATCATTTTAAAATTAAGTGACGGAGAATTATTCCATTGAGTAACTAAACTTTATCTCACAAAAGGCACTTTAGATGACTTTAGAGAAAACAACTTTAGATAAGATTCACAGAAGTGTTTTACTAGTCTTACCAATCATGCCAATCAGAAAAATAGGACAGCAAACATAAAATAACAGAAACACTATCAAAATTTGATTATTTTATTTCTTTTGACTAACGTAATGGCAAATTTATGTCATAATTTTCTATATAACTTATGAAATAGACAATGCTTTTTATTTTTGTTTTTGCAAGTTACGATAAAAAATATACATTTAAATATAACATAACAATAACTTATATTAATCATAAATTGTCAATATTATAAGCATATTGTTACGTTCCCTCAAATATGGTCGAGCGAAGCAATGGCTGGATCATGCGTCATGCTCGTGAACGGGTGCCACCGGCGGGAATGGGGCTACTTTCTGTCTGCCCGTCTTTGACATGAATTGAATAAACAAATTTAAGAAATCCATTAAAAGTATGCTCCTGAAAAAAGCTTATTATACTGTTGAAGATTATGTAAATGATAGAGGAGCATGGATTTGATCGCTCCAGCAATGCTGGGGACAGCGGTTACTTGTGTACACATTGATATAGTAATTGTAAATGAATTATTTAAAAAGAGCAACCACCGAGTTTCTTGCTGGTTCTTCTCGGTAGGAATGGCATTCCGAACCAGTGGTAGATTCACTTGACGATTCAAAAGTACTTGTAAAAGTTTATTTGAATAAAAAATATTTGATTTTGATTTTGATTTGATTTTGATATAAGCAATACTAGCCGATGCCTG
Organism: Erebia aethiops; assembly: GCA_923060345.2. Taxonomy (NCBI): domain Eukaryota; kingdom Metazoa; phylum Arthropoda; class Insecta; order Lepidoptera; family Nymphalidae; genus Erebia; species Erebia aethiops. The sequence continues at coordinate 1,132,437 of CAKLPR020000011.1, forward strand.
CGACTTCGTACGCGTGGATCGAGGTTTTGTGGTTCCCGCGAGAACTCTTTAATTTTCCGGGATAAAAAGTAGCCTATGTGCTATTCCAGACTATAATCTATACCTGTGCCAAATTTCGGCCAGATCCGTTCAGCCGTTGGGGCGTGATTGAGTAACAAACATCCATACATCCATTCATACATGCATCTATACAAACATTTTGAGAGGATTTTTTGAGAGGACAATTTGTGAGTGGAACCTTGAAAATTACTCAAAGGAAAAGTAAGGGCACTGATCACAATGTTAAGAATTATTGCACTTTCTTACCATAAAACTATAATAGTCGTAGTAGGTACTTTTGAGTATTTTAAACTCTTGATTCTTTATTTTGTACTTAAATTATGTAAAATGTCGTCTAAAAAATATAAGTAGAACTTCCAACCAATTTATGGTATGTTAAATCACATTGTAAGAATGATTATAAGTAAAATTTTTTTTTTTGCGTTTTGTCTTCTTGGATTCTCCCTTTCTGATATTTTATCTCACATCATTCGGATATTTTTCTTGTTTTAGATTTTACGAGCTCCAAGTGTTATTTTTTTATATATTATTGTATGAACTTTTAAGAGTCGCTCTTTAATTTATCTCTATGCCGCCTTGTTATTTCGGCAGATGTCAGCGCCATTGTTACACCTGAATAATTTAATATATACAATACTCGTTTCCAATGCAAAACTCGGGGCCGAAAAAGCTTAACCGTGTACAAACCTTTAGAAATCCATTGAGTACCAATTTGTTCAATTGACTGGCAATTTCGAAAGAGTTACTTAAAGGACCACAATGAATTCACGGCAACAATATTTTCTTGCATTGTATTTCAAGAATTTACAAGAATGTAGTACATTCTAGTAAAATATGAGGTGAACTATGTTAAAAATTATGTATGAAAGACATTAATTCAGTATTTACCTTCAAAAACCACTGTTACTAAATGGATGGGTTATGACACCGATTGCAGGAAGACTGATTATTTAAATAACATGGTAGCAGTCTTTCAGCATTTATTAATGTTGAAAGCAACCAATAAAATTTTCTGCAGTAATAATAATTTTATAATTTCTGAAAAAAAAAGCGCACGTAAATGGAAATTCCAAATATAGCCGAATTTGAGACTTTTATAAAAAAATAATTGAATTCATCTGGTTAAGTAAATAAATTCATTCAATAAACAAATCAAAAGTACGTAAAATAAGCTATCTAATTATGGGTGAACTAATAATCTATCTATTATGGCTGCTTTGTTATCTCAAGTCGAAAGTTATAGAAACAGGTGAGGACATGGTAAAATGACACATTTATTTGTGTTAATAATACTGTAATTTACTAATTTTATGTTAATAAAATTACAATTGAATTGAATTAAGATATTTATTGTAGACGAAAATATGACTAGATAAATAAGCGACGTAAAAACATAAAATATGTTGGGATCATCATAATCTAAATGTGAGAAAAAAAACCGAAAGTTGGTAGACAGGGCATAAACCCATGTACACTTTTATAAAAATACGCCCAATTAATAATTTCTAAATTTTCTCTGGTCTGGCCTGGTAGGAGGCTTCAGCCGTCGCTAGTTACCAATTACCACCCTACCGCCAAAGACGTGCAGCCAAGCTATTTAGCGTTCCGGTAGGATGTCATGTAGAAACCGATTAGGGATATGGACTAGGGTTTAATATAACTGCCATACCCCAAACAGGTTAGCCCGCTACCATCTTAGACTGCATCATCACTTACCATCAGGTGAGATCGCAGTCGAGGCCTAACTTTTAGTTAATTAAAAAAAAACTGGATATAAGGTACATAAAAGTAGCAATACCTATTTTTTTTTTAAATCCCGATTCTCGGGAATTCCCGGGAATCGGCCAATTTTATTCCCGTTTCCTTAAGTTGAAAATTTGCCGTTCCCGGGATTTATTTTTAATTTTGATTGAGTGGGATTTTTAAAAAGTTAATTTGTTTTAGTTTCACCCAACCTAAGTCCAGTTAATTAATATAATAGGTTTTGCTTAGGACATAATATTGTCAATCAAACTTATAATTTTAGAGTACGTAAACAACGTACAAATTTGAAATTTTACATAAATTGGCTAATTTGCGGTTTTGGCGCTTATGAAGTTCTACCATAAAGATAATTCTGTATGTAAAGACAAAAAATTGTGATCATGACACCAAAATTCTATGTTTTTCATCGTTTTTTATTTTTGAGTATTTTTCAAACACTGTAAATAAGACTGTGTCTGCAAAAGACTAGAAATTGATATCAATGATCCATTTCCAACATCTTCTATTTTTATCTATTATATATAACTATTTCATCTCTGCTATTTAAATTTTTGAAATAACATCTGTATTTCTTGTTACTGACAAAAACTGAATATCAGACTCTTAGTCGGTAAGTACATTGTAGATACGTATGATATTGATTTATGCCACAATTGTACATGTAATTAACTCACGTAAGTAGTTTATGTAAATAAGATACTTATGTAACTCTAGATGATGCCCGCGACTTCGTCCACACTCCACATGGATTAAGATTTTTTGACTCCCGTGGTAACTGTTTAATTTTCCAGGATAATGGTTCCGGGTAGCGTATGTCCTTCTCCGGGATGTAACCTATCTTTGTACCAAATTTTATCAAAATCGGTTGAGTAGTTGGGCCGTGCAAGCGTAGCAGACAGACAGACAGACACACTTTCGTATTCATGATATTAAGTATGGATATTAGTATGCTGGGCTAGCTGATGCCCGCGACTTCGTCCGCGTGGTTGAAGTTTTTTTATTCCCGCGGGAACTCCTTAATTTTTCGGGATAAAGAGTCACTCTCCCTCAACTATACCTACCCACGCCAAAAATAACGTCGAACCATTGCTCCGTTGCGGCGTGATTGACGGGCAATTAAATTAACAAACACACTTTCGCATTTATAATATTAAGTTTTAAAATGGATTTGCACACGATATGCGATTTACAATAGGTATTTTTTCAATTACCTACTCATGTAAGAGACTTTGGTACGTGATTTACTCACTTACGTCATTCTACCAATTTCACAAATTTTGGGTTACCGTGTTTTGTCATCCGAGGGCATCCGTGACATGCTATGACAAGCGCGCGAAAATAAAGAAAACCGCGACGGGAGCGCCACCCGGCCGAAGTGGGCATAACTGGCGTGAGGGGTGAGGACTGAGGAGAGCCAACCTCTCGATTTGTCTTTTGATTTTTAGAGCTGACAGCGCCTTAAATCTAGAGCCATTTAAATCTATAATGTGACGACCTCGGTGGCGCAGTGTTGAGCGCTGTTGTCTTAACTTGCGGAGGTCCCGGGTTCGATCCCCGGAAGGGTCAATTTGGGTATTTATAATTTCTGAATTTTCCCTGGTCTGGTCTGGTGGGAGGCTTCGGCCGTGGCTAGTTACCACCCTAGCGGCAAAGACGTGCCGCCAAGCGATTAAGCGTTCCGGTACGATGTCGTGTAAATACCGAGTAGGAGTATGGGTTTAATGTATCTGCCATGCCCCTAACAGGTTAGCCCGCTACCATCTGACTACCATAGACTGCTACATAATTTACAGTTTACCACCAAGTGAGATCGCAGGTCAAGGGCTAACTTGTATTGGAACAGAAATTTAAAGAAACAACATAGTCTAAGCCAAATAATTAGGTGCGGCATATTTCACGGGCGCACTTTCACCCAATTGGGCTTAGGCTAGGTGATCCTTTTTAGGTATTTTCGATAAATACGGCGTAGGTTTTCGATTTCATTAGATAAATAAGCCGAAAGATGTAGAGATTAACTGAAATTCTATAGATGCAGGATTTCTTTAAATCACTGTTAGATGTTATATGTACCTGTACACGAATGTCTTACTTTACGATTAACTGCAAAAAAGTTGCAATGAGGGATACATGACTAAATCAAGATTAAATAATGCTGGGATTTTCAATAGAATCTGTTTTCCGAAGAGTCGATAAAAGTTGTCCACACACATTCCATTCCAGTTGTCCACATACGTCCAATTTATATTTTATATTTACCATACTCTAAAATACTAGGTAACCATAAAATTTGTAGGTATCTAGGTATATCAATTTACAATATTATAACGGCTTCCAGTATTCGCAGTCGTACCTATCGACTTGAAATTCAAATTTATTTTATAGTTATTTTGTTTATCATACAGTAGCAGGAGATTTTTCAGAAACTCAAGAACCTTTTTAATATATCGAGTATTTCAGTGCAACGATACAGCGTTGTTTACAGTGCCCCCCTTTGGGTGGGTTGGGGCCCGGGTGGGCAAGATGGCGGCGTTGCTCAGCAACGGTGCACTCTTCCTTAATCGACCGACTCGACCCTTCGCGTTTATGTAAGTATTGTATTGCACTCCCGGATGGATGTTCCGTTTGTTTAGTAAATGAAATGGGGTACCTATACAACTGGTACTTGGTAGGGAACTACCTAGGTATAGTCAAACTAAGAATAGGGCGGACGGCATAGACAGCCACCTTCATCTGTCAACTGTCCTTTTACGGTTTACAAGAAAAATACTTTCAAGTTATCATTACGTAACTAGTAACTACTAGACAGATCATTTCAACCGACTCCCAATTTTGCGGGCTTCAACTCGCTTGGAGGGACTGTCATTTATTAATTTTTCCGGGGGCCCTATTACCTACCTTAATATTATGGTAATATTATATATATGCGATTGCAATATATGTTATATCGATCAGGTTTTACCAATAAGTTTAACCGTCGCTATCAGAGGCTATGACGGTCTAAAAAAGACTGTATCTTTTCATATTTCGAATAAAATTATATATAAGTCGTACCTAAGGTTAATACTCGTATTGCAATGTTTTAAATGAGATACTAATTATAAACTTAGGATTCCACTTTATTCAAAGTTATCCTTTTTGACAATCCTTTTTTTTCCCGTGTAGTCTTCACATTTACTCTGCATTCAACTTGCGCGCGAACTATAGTGTACAATGATTGATGCAGCCTTGTCGTATTCGACCTACTGAGTACTAACCCGTTCTAAGAAGTTCTAGATAGTTGTACAATTAATTCAATTTTGTCAGCAATATCAACAATGGCAGATTCCAACTCTCAAATTGGTAAGTCAATATTTTCAGTCCTTTTATAGCCTACACAAGACAGCTAACGCACATGAAAATTCTCAAAGACAATGCCAAGCCAGGTGTCTATTAATTCACGTTATAGTAACTGAAAAGAAAATTCGAAGTCGATTCTAACCCAGATAGTTTACGGAGCGATCAGTTAGGCCAGTGGTAATCCAGCGGGCAGCGGTGCAACGGGAAGGCAATAAAAAAGAGTTATAGTTGAGAAGAAAAGGAAAGTCCCGCGTCTGGAGCCGCTCGCTAGTTAGGGATCAAGGGCTCAGCTCGGCGGGTGATAATCATAATTTTTACTTACAGGAAGAGTATAGCATTAGTTGGCGGGAGAGCGACAAATCTTCCCTAACTGCGGGCCAACTTCGCGACTCCTGGACTGCTATATTTCCAAGCACTCAGGTTAAAGGCTGCTGTTCAAATACACATATTTTATAATGCACTTGAGGTAGAGTTCATTTGTGTTTATGTGTGTTTTATCATAACTATGATAATATAGTGTTCAGCCTCATCCGAGCTGCTTTGAGGGGTTTTTTAAAAATCACGTATTAATTAGATACGTATCTAATAATTAAACTCTTTAATTTATAACGATAGCTAACGTCTATTTAAGATGCGAGTTTTAAATTAAAATAAAACATACCTACTTAAGTATTGAATGAAAAATCATAACTATAAGATCTCAAAAACTTTCAGGGTAAAATACAATTTCAGTGGATTAAGGCTCTATCATGCAGCTCTGTGTGATTTTCATTTCGTTTCATTCTGTTTCAGTATCAAACTACCTATGTCTAGTCAACGCTTTTATAGCATGGTTCCAAAAAAGTTCTCAGATTTGCCATTGTATATTTTTAAAACTGTTAAAACCTGCATTTGTTATCTCGTCGAGGATTTAAATACAATTATGAATTTCATAAAGTGAAAAAGTTGTATGGAGTATGAAAGCAATCGACTTCGCAATAGTCAGTGTAATAACTTTGTTGACTTGTTTGTTACACTTACACATTATGGACATTGTACATAATATATTAATTATTAATCTACATATTGTACTCTACTGATTTATTTATTTTACTGCGTCCCAAATAGGTGGTAGAGTCCCGACTTATCATTACTCATTAGGAACACAAGTTGTCCTATCTACATGAAATAAAACATAATGTTTTAATTTCAGTGCTTTTACACTTGCCCTGATGTTCACTTGATTCGGAAAATAACACGATTAGTCTACTGAAGTGACTTTTATATGAGCTAAAAATAAATGTGCCTAGGTAAGAAAATATTAGTAAGTTTGTATAAAAAGGTCTTACATGGACACGGGTGGTGGACAGTAGTCGAGTCACGTGGGTGTATAGTATGAGGACAAACAAGAATGTGAGTGCGTTAGGACGCGCGCCATTCAAGTGTTATTCAGAATATGGACATCGCATACGTGACCGGCTGTGGAGACTTCATTCGTTGTAAAACTTTTAATGTATTTTATGCAATGGACGGTTTTGATTTGAATATAGAATTGCAAGTTTTTTTTTTACGTTTAACCAGAAATACATATACGTATCTGCAAACCTCACTGCCTGCACCTCAACCCACATTCGGCTATTTAGCAGATATCGTTGTCATTTGCCGTTGCCGTGTATGTGTTAAGTAATTAATTGTTTACATACCTGTAGTTCTCGAAACTCACAGTTATTTTAGTATTTAACCTCATGATATGGTTACCTTCAGCCTTATACGCCATGCATGTATCGATCATTTCTGCAAAAATCGACTCGTTCATTCACACGCTAGCTTGTATCAAAAGTAACATCTGGGTCATAAGCAAGTTAAACAGTAACAAGCACATAAGAACGATTATTTATCTATTCATTCGTCGTCGGAAAGATACCTAATAAAAATTAAATAAAAATTTTAGTTGATCAAGGCGTCTCCATTGTAGACGAGGGAACTGGGCGGATTTGTTTTACGGTGGGTAAAGGCATCGAGTTACCAGGACCGCGCTCGGGGCGTCTTCTTAATTTTATTACTGACCCGGCTCGGACCTCTGGGAACACCTCTAATTGTGTCCCGGAAAAACTCTGGAGATTGCAATTTCACTACCTACACTATACGTACATACCTTGTTACGGTCATGTAAGTTTGTAAGTTGGTACGATTGGAAGAAAATTTTCTGAGTAGGTTCTTGTGCCTTTACATATTATTAATAAGTACAATTAATAAGGTGGCCGCGCCGATGGGTACCTAATGAGGTAGGTTATTAGATACTTAATAGGCATAATATACCCACATCTTTATCTATTCCGTGTATACCCATAGGTACAATTATTAATTAAGTATTATTAGGTACTTTCAGTAGGCTCAGAAGGACTAGAATCCAGAGCCGTTAAACCCACGGTTAAACCAGTCAAAAAAAAATGGGTATAATACTACTCATCTAATAATTTTTCTCATGAACAGTGAGAGTAAATCATGGAACTAATAAGTACTACGTACAACTGGAATGCGTACTACAAACTTATTTAACTTATTTTTAATCAAATTTAATCCTTATGTCACGGACATAAGGACCACTACGCACGCAGTATAAAAATGAATCCGAGTGAGACATCCACAACATACCGCGGTGTCCCTTTCTAACAGTGGTCTTTGTGTTGCTATTTCACATTTAACATTATACTTCAAATTTGGTACGTTTATAAAAGAAATCTGAAAAATGGTTATACTATCGAATTAGTCACCTCCTATCCTCCGATTAAAATTTCAAGCATTTAGAAAATTAGTACGTCAATAATTCACTTGTTTTCGTGTTGAAGGGGGCAATCGTAGTAGTAATAAAAATAAAAACGTTGCAACCATGGAATTATTATTTACTATGATGGTTGCAACACAAACGGCCATTTTGATGAATCTTACGATAGACGAAATTTCGGGTGACATAAATTTAGGTACCAAGTATACGGGACAAGTATGGTAAACTATGAAACACGAATTATAACAGGATAGATATTTTTTTCATATTTCAGATTACCAAAAAATGATACATTGCGTGAAAAGTGGTTAAGCATTATACCTGGTGGTAACAGAAAAGTGACCCAAAATTCTGTAATATGCAGCAAACATTTCATGCCAGAGGATTATATTCCAAATTTATCACGGCCCGTTTTAAAAGAAAATGCTCTTCCCTCACGATTCCTCGTGGTAAGCAAGATCAATTTTATTTTTATCTTGAATAGGTACGTTTACAGATAATGATAAAAATCCAGCCCGTAACTGTTCCACTACTGGGCAAGGGCCTCTTCTCACTAGGAGAATGCATGAGCATTAATCACCACGCTTGCTCACTGCAGGTTGGTGATGTCAGACTGTCAAGTCCAGGTTTCCTTACGATGTTTTCTTCACCGTATGTGCTGTATCACCGTACTTCAACAGAATGAAATTAAAAACATTTTCAAACATGGAGACTGGCATAGTGATGAGATGAGTTCAGGAGCGACAAAGAGTTAAAAATATTTTTTGTATGAAAAATTTGAGCATGTTGATAATTTTATATACCCAGTATGTTCGAAAAGTCAAATATGTATGGCTCGAAAAGCCAAATATGTATGGTTCGAGAAGTCAATTTATGTTTCGCTTTACAGCAATACCAGTTTTATTGAATTTTTAACCGACTTAAAAAAAATTTTTTTTGTTAAACCATCACCGATAATTATCTATTTTTACCTAAATGCTTCGTAATTATCGATCCTAAATGGATCGCTGGATCCAGACCCTACAGGAGACCTATGTCCAGCAGTGGACGTCCATCGGTTGACGACGACCTAAATGCTTACTTGTGTAAGAGACTTACTAAGAGGCAATAGGCACTACATATAAAATATCAACATCATTATAAATATAAATATTTTAAAATTATTTGCTGATTTTTATTTCTTCATAGAGGTATATTTATATCCCGTATATTGAAGTATCCCAAAATTCAAAAATCGTGTGGTCACTCTTGTGGAAAAGGGACACAAGGGTCAGTATGGTATCTCTCACTCGGCACACTTTATTAACAAGAGCTCATTCCGGTTGTACGTAGTACTTATTAGTTCCATGGAGTAAATATTAAAAATAACGTTTTCACTTTTCAAATTACTCCTAGTGTTGCCAGTATCTAGAAAGACAATACATTACAAAACGATCATGTGCTGACAAGGTACTAGTAGGTATTGTGTGTTAACTCTAAGGTTTACTCAGTGGTTTATTCCTGGGTGCAGACCTGTGGTGCAGACTACAGACCTGGATGCCAAAAATAGAGGTAGGAAATTAGTACCTAATTCTCTATGCCGAACCATTTTTTTTAAAATTAATAATAGGTACCAGAGTTAAGTACCTACCTAATCTCTTGCTTGAAAAGATTTTTATAAGTTTCTAAGATCCTATTTTATTACTCAAATAAAACAAGGTAAAAAACCTAATGAGTAAAATAATAATGCTATGGAATATTTTGAAAATGACCTTGCTTTTATTCTGTGACGAACACAGTAACGCCATCTATTGTCGAATAGCTTAGTAGTTTCGCTCCCCCCATCTATTATCAAATAGAGGCATAACTAATAGCGCCATCTGTTGTCAATCCAATGGTATTGGTAATGTAATAGTATACCGGCCATAAAGAATTATAGATATTCACTAGATTCAGATTGTTGCTAGTAGGTTGAGAAACTCCCTGTTAAATAAACTATAGTTATTTATCTTTGAATAAAGCGACTCATATAATTAAGATAGAACTTCACTTTGTAAGTTCGTTTAATCACTAATAGTTACCATATAATATTTAATTATTTACATAGTACATACCTACTACAGAAATATGGAACTATATATGGATACTCAAAAATAATTTGGCCAGTATGACATTAGTGAGCCTTCTGCCTATGGATGTAGGAGCTTCCGCCTGTACCTAGGTCCTACTTTGGTCCTACCTCATATTTCCATGCTCGCAATATACTCCACGGTAGTTGAAAATGACTTGCACAGTATATTGCGCAATTTTTATCGTTTTGGGCCCATATAATCATCATGATAAATTGAATAAGTGTATTCAAGTTTATAATCCGCTCAAAATATCTCCTGCACCAGCTTAAAGATTGAACAAGAAATAAAAACTACCTTTTAAAAAAACAAAAATTTATTTTTCCAATACGTACCTAATTAACTTGATAAAATTAGCATTCAATTAAAATAAATCTTATTCAATTATTATTCTTCACCCGGCGATATCAATTCAGGGGCCATACTGCCAACGTTTAAAGCGATACTTAAGCAATAGTACTCAATATGACCTTGACGTTCCTAAAATAAGGATTATAATTGTAAAACACGAAACTCAACAATAATGAAACAATATGGCTTTTATCGTTGGCAGTATGGGCCCCTGGTAGCGGATCGGACGACACACAACTAAATATCAAATATCGACTCCAAATTGTACTTCCCAAAAAAAATATTCATCACTTATGGCAATACCAATAATTTCTGAAAGTACATAAGAAATGGATGAGGTAGCTGAGTGGTCCACAAGAATACTTTGTTCAACTTAGGATGATAATTAAATTATTGTGACAGCTCAAAATAGAGATGAGGTAGTGTACCTATTCGATTTTATCGATTATTATTCTCATAGAACTTGGAATCAATAGTTGCATAGTAATGCATAGTAATTATCAGATTATAATACAAAACAAATATTTTCTATAAAATGTAGTATATTTTATTTTACTGTTCAACCAATTTGATAAGGTACAGGGATAGGTTGCATCCTCGGGAAGGACATAGGCTACTTTTGATCCCCGAAAATTAAAAAGTTCCAGCGGGAATCAAATAACTAAATCCATGACGAAGTCACAGGCATTATCTAGTATTATACATATCACAAGTTGATTATATCATACATGTTCACAAAATTGGCATCATTAATAAAAAATAATAATTATCAGTCATGAAAGAACTTGAAGTTTCATTTGCTATAATCCGTGCACACGTGTGCAAAATACACACTGTACCACATAGATTTACCTACTGTGGCGGATTATAGAAAATTAAACTTCAAGTTCTTGCATTATCGTGGACTTTTCGACTAATTATCAGTCATCAATGTCAGTAGCAATGACTGACGGCAGTAGACTGGCCAGACACAGCAACAGGTCGAATATCGGCTTCAGTGTATGCCCAAACAGTTGCGGACCCATTCATCGTTCATCGGTACGATTTAAAATAATAATTAATCATCAGTCATCACACGGCGTTATCAATTCAGGCGGCCAGCTAGCAATGATTGACGGCAGTAGAGTGGCCGGACACAGCAACAGGTTGAATATCGTCTTCAATGTGTACGTGCCCAAACAGTTGTGGACCCATATGTAGTTCATCGGTACGATTTTACAAAATAATCATCAGTCATCACACGGCGTTATCAATTCAGGCGGCCAGCTAGCAATGACTGACGGCAGTAGAGTGGCCGGACACAGCAACAGGTCGAATATCGGCTTTAAGGTGTACGTGCCCAAACAGTTGAGGACCCATTCATAGTTCAGCGGTACGATTTAAAATAATAATTATCAGTCATCACACGGCGTTATCAATTCAGGCGGCCAGCTAGCAATGATTGACGGCAGTAGAGTGGCCGGACACAGCAACAGGTTGAATATCGGCTTCAGGGTGTATGTGCCCAAAGAGTTGAGGACCCATTAATAGTTCATCGGTACGATTTAAAATAATAATTAATCATCAGTCATCACACGGTGTTATCAATTCAGGCGGCCAGCTAGCAATGATTGACGGCAGTAGAGTGGCCGGACACAGCAACAGGTTGAATATCGGCTTCAGGGTGTATGTGCCCAAAGAGTTGAGGACCCATTCATAGTTCATCGGTACGATTTTACAAAATAATTATCAGTCATCACACGGCGTTATCAATTCAGGCGGCCAGCTAGCAATGACTGGCGGCAGTAGAGTGGCCGGACACAGCAACAGGTCGAATATCGGCTTTAGTGTGTATGTGCCCAAACAGTTGAGGACCCATTCATAGTTCAGCGGTACGATTTAAAATAATAATTATCAGTCATCACACGGCGTTATCAATTCAGGCGGCCAGCTAGCAATGACTGACGGCAGTAGAGTGGCCGGACACAGCAACAGGTCGAATATCGGCTTCAGGGTGTATGTGCCCAAACAATTGAGGACCCATTCATCGTTCATCGGTACGATTTAAAATAATAATTAATCATCAGTCATCACACGGCGTTATCAATTCAGGCGGCCAGCTAGCAATGACTGACGGCAGTAGAGTGGCCGGACACAGTAACAGGTCGAATATCGGCTTTAAGGTGTACGTGCCCAAACAGGTGAGGACCCATTCGTAGTTCATCGGTACGATTTTTAATTCCATTGCGAGATCTGAAAACAAAGAGAATCATATACTAATATTTTAAATGCAAAAGTGTTTGTGGGTTGGTGTGTCCTTCAATCACGCCGCAACGGAGCAACGGATCGACATGATGGCATGGGAATAGTTGAGGACCTGGAGAGTTACTTTTTATTCCAGAAAATTAAGGAGTTTCCGCTGGAATCAAAAACCACGCGGACGAAGTTGCGGCATCAGCTAGTACCTAATAATTAAATAGTACATTACTGTCCAGGCCAGAAATAAAGCTATTCACGGCTGAGTAATATTAAAAAGACGCGACGCGACGTGGCGAAGCCGAGGACTTCCCAACTCAAGTTATTATAAAAAGACAAGGCAGCCGTGGCCTTTTTAAGTAAACGAGGCTGTGAATTGCTATTTCGGCCGAGACTTGTACAGTACTTTTCTATTATTTGCGAGGGAACAATGAACAGAATTTGTTAAGAAAGCTTTTCTACATTGCCGATAGATGGCGTTGACTCTCCTCAACTCACGTAAAACTTTGCGCTGTATGGAAATGTGATTTCCTATTTGAGTGTTCCCAGCTAGAAAGGAGCGAAATGCGAATGTACATATTGTTTTTTTAGTAATAAAATAATTTCCGAGCAAATGGTAAAATGACACTGTTGTTTGATTTTCCGTTCCATCCATGGACGGGCGAACAACTCGCCTGCACGCCGCGCGCCCCGAAGGGATTATAATAACAGGGATGATGACAACACATTCAAATCAGCAACTCTTTATCAAACTCTTTATCAAAATAAAAAAAACTTAAAAACGCACTTCTAATATGGAAGTTGTATGAAATCCACAGTTGTGACGTCATCAAATTTCAACGCATTTTTTTTCTATAATCTATATTTTAAAATGGTTATCAAACTTAAAACTAACCGAGGATGTGAATTTTAGGTCTTTTGGAAGACCCTCTATTATTAATAATAATATATATATAAAAATCAATTGCTGTTCGTGTTTCTCGCTAAAACTCGAGAACGGCTGGGCCGATTTAGCTGATTTTGGTTTTGAAATGTATGTCGTAGTCCAGGGAAGGTTTAATTAAACGGGGGAAAAATATGGAAAAATCAGCTTACTTACGACGCGCAGACGAAGTCGCGGGCATCAGGTAGTATATAAATAATATTATTTATCCACAACCACCACTACAGCCTATTAACGTCCCACTGCTGGGCACAGGCCTCCACTCTCAAAGGAGAGAGGGAATTAGAGCTTAGACCCACCACGCTGCTCCAATGCAGGTTGGCGGGCTTTAACGGCTATCATGTTAGTGATAATAACCGGGACCGACGGCTTAACGTGCTCTCCGAGGCACGGGGGTGAAACACCGCCAACTTCCAACTCCGGGCTAGCACTGAGAATTTCTTAATTGAAAAAACCCAATACCTAACAATTTTTATGCCCGACCGGGAATCGAACCCAGGACCTCGTGATACGCAGTCGACTATGCTAACCGCTAGACCAACAAGGCAGTTATTATCATATTATTAATAATCAGTTAGAAATAATTTATTATTTATATATAGGCATCATCCCTATTATTAATAGAGGATCATATAAAGAAGTCGTCGTACATATGAACCGGTTCTCCTGCGTGCTCTCGGGCTCGGCCAGCAACATAGCGGGCGCGCCGCTCGCCTGCACGCCGCGAGCCTCGCTCGCCACGCGCCCGCCCGCCGCTACAAGGATATCCTGCAAGACATAGGGCCGGTTGATTCACACCGGTGACGATAACATTGACGACTTCCTTGGGGCAGTGTGTAGAGCTGTTGCCTTGTGCTAACGTGCGGAGGTCCCGGGTTCGATCCCCGGCAGGGTCAATTTGGGAATTTATAATTTCTGAATTTTCCCTGGCCTGGTGGGAGGCTTCGGCCGTGGCTAGTTACCACCCTACCGGCAAAAGACGTGCCGCCAAGCGATTTAGCGTTCCGGTACGATGCCGTGTAGAAACCGAATAATGGGTTTAATATAACTGCCATGCCCCTTACAGGTTAGCCCGCTACCATCTTAGACTGCATCATCACTCACCATCAGGTGAGATCGCAGTCAAGGGCTAACTTGTAGTGGATAAAAAAACGATATTACTATTTTAGAAGTGAAAACTTCTTTAGACGCGTTTAGCACTATTTGGTAGAGGGTAAAAATGTGGATTACGCGTAATCGACACCGTTCTTCTTATGACAAAAGGTCTTAAGTATAATAATATAGTAGGGTAAGGTGTCCAACAGTGAACCATAAAAAAGTTAAACACTCATAACTCTAAAGTTTATTAATATAACATTGGGTTTTTTGGTTCAGCTGTTGCGTAATATATTTGACTGTTACTCTTTATATCTATTTATGAAAAAAGATTGACAGGAAAAGTCTAACAAAGAGTATTTTAAAAAATGGGAATTGGCTCACTGTGTCCACTTGTTGGGACACACTGAACCAGGGTGTTGGTGAACATTGAACCGGGGAGTACACAGTGAACCCGACCAATGAACTCACTAATATGAATCTTTGATTTAGGTATTTATTAGCGTAGCTAGGTAAGATAAATAAAAATACAATATTTTTATATAAGTATGTTAATATTATCTTTTATCAAAGTTATCATTTGTGGTAACATATATTAATTAATAGAGATCAGACGTCAAATCAACATTACCTACTTTATAATAAAATTTTAAAATTATGTTAAAATAAAATAAGAGACAGCACTTCGTTTATAACTAATTATTGAGATCTGTTTTAAACCTCTACACATTACCTTACAGGATATTAGGCAAATATTCAGTCTTAATCACTGTAACATTTAATAGAATTAAGTAACGACGAACCTCTTTAGCAGACAGACCGTAAAACAAGTTGGCACATTCTAAAATATATTGTTTGAACACATTTTCCTGATTCGGGGTAAAAACTGCATTAACTTCATATTTAGGGGTCAAGTTTGTAATTTTTTTTTTTTAATATTTCTCTATATAACGACGAAGAGTTGGATAGGGT
This sequence comes from Erebia aethiops, assembly GCA_923060345.2. Lineage (NCBI taxonomy): Eukaryota > Metazoa > Arthropoda > Insecta > Lepidoptera > Nymphalidae > Erebia > Erebia aethiops. The sequence continues at coordinate 1,148,065 of CAKLPR020000011.1, forward strand.
ATGTTCGTTAGCTTCGCTGTCCTACGAATTGTCTCTCCATCGAGGACAAGTTTAACAGCTTTTAACATATCGTCTTCGGTATGACGTCCAATTGATCTTATAGATTTTTTGGTTCGACCCATTCTGGAAAAAATAATACAATTCTGATTTTAAGTGCGAATATAAAATAAACCTTAGGCACCGGTTCAGTGCGTACATACGTCTTTTAGAGGTCGGACACAGTGAATCAGTGGCTCACTGTGCATGCCGAGTTGGTGGATCACTGTGTACCACACGCACTTCAAATGATTTTAGGTTTTGTAAAATAAAACCTAACAAAGTTACAGTTGTGAGTGTTAATCTAAACGATGCAAAGATATCAGTATAGGATTAAAACAAAATATGACGCTGAAATGTTCTAATAGTATAATTTAAACAAAAATTTACTACTTACATTTTTTCTGTATTTTTTCATTAAAATTCACAAACAGTCTCGTGCCGCGTGCGACTTACTATAGAGTTCGCTGGTAAATGGGGAGCGGGAGGCGCGGTTCAAAATAAGCACGATCAAGCTTGTGGCACAAATTGGCAACGTCAGATTTTGTAGCTATGAACCATGGTTAAGTGTGTACCGCCGGCTCACTGTTGGACACCTTACCCTACATTCGTAATTAAACTTTAATGTCTTAGTATTAAGGTTTATATTAGTTTTTTTTTTATTAGAAAAAAAATTATAGTAGTAAGTGTTACACTTTCCAATATGCATATCATTATCAATTACTTGTGTACATAACATTCACAATCTATTGTACCGTGGGCACTGGGCCAACAGGATACATCAGGATTTACAAATTAGCAATGTAGGAGTGTGCATACTGTGTCGGAAGCGTTCGCACTACCGTCCGCGTTCCGCCCTCTCCCCGCCTGCCACTGCCGCTCGTGGTCGCGCCTATTTCTGTTGCGCGTTACTGTATTCCTATGATATCTTCTAAGATATTCGTCAAAATTAAATGGTGTAGAGAGCGATTTTGGTCAATATTAAATATTTGAGATGACTAAAATATTTATTTCTATAAGGATTAATAACAACCCATATATATTAATTAAAATTATGTTATAAAACAACCACAAAATGATATATCCAATATCAAGTCAAAGTAGAAGTCATCTTTCTAGATTTCTAGAATTCGGTTTGGACAAGTTTACCAAAACATGTTTTGGTTGAACATCGAATGTATGAATTATGATATTTTACACAAACTAGATGTTTCTTAACGAACTACTACATAATTCTACTTCGCAACGCCATCTACTAGTATTTTTCACAATCACTCAGCCAAGCCCTGATACGACTTGTCTGTCAAAACAAGATTGCTAAGAAGGACCCAGCCGATATCACAGCACCATCTAGCGTCAATGATCGACATCGCTACAAATAGCGAAAGCCCGGCTACACGAGTGAGCGCCGACACCTGACCGAGAACATTCCAAATACAACCCACAGAGGTCGCTTTTACATCCTAATACAGTATGGAAGAAATAAAAAATATGTTATTAAACATGCAACAGGATCTAAAACAACAAAAACAAGACATGTTAGAGATGAAAGAAGATATAAAAAATACAATAAACAACAATATTAACGAGAAGTTTAATAGTTTGGAATTAAAAAACGAAATTTTAGAGAAAAAAATCCATGAACAAAGCACAAAAATAAACTACCTAGAAAGGCATATTAGACGAAAGAACCTAGTCTTGTTTGGAGTGGAAGAGCGAGAAAAATCTTACCATGACTTAGAAGAAACAATAATTAATTTAATAAAAACTTACTTCAAAATTTCATGTGATAGTAGCAGCATCGAAACTGTTAGGAGACTGGGAAAGAAAGGTGAGAAAGTCAGACCGGTTGTGATATCGTTCTCTACATTGGGATTTAAAATCCAAATTCAGAAAAACAAGCAATGTCTTCAGAACACCTCGTACTACATAAAAGAAGACTACCCAATCGAAGTTCTTAACAAGCGCAAAGAGCTGCAAAGTCAATTGCAGAAAGAAAAAGAGGCAGGTAATACTGCTTTCATTAAATACGACAAACTTATTGTATTGAATAAGAACAAACACGCTCATCGCAATCAATTGAATAAGAGGAACCTGTCCGAATCCCCGGAGACTTCTCATTCTAGCAGTCAAACAGCCCAAACAGCTCTATATAGTAACAAACAACCAACTAAGAAAAATAAAGCAACCAATATGAAAGATTATATACTACATAAACCAAAACTAAACTACGCTCAAACAGCTCCCTCTCAAAGCCAAACGAAGACAACACAGCTCAACGCAGTATAGCAACCACAAACGGACCCTCTACCTCCCTTTAATCTCCCAGTACGGCTGGTCACCGCGGGAGAGTTCGACCAAAACCCTCCAAGAAAAACACATTCGATAAAGAAAAGCAATTTGAATATTTGTACTTTCAATGTCAAATCACTATCGTCAGCAACAAAACTTATCGAACTAAAGGCAGCTCTACAAAACATTAACCATGACATATTAGGTATGAGCGAAGTCCGCCGACTAGGTGAGAATATTATCGAAGATGAAGATTACATCATGTATTACCTTGGCAATACAAAAGATCTTTATGGAGTGGGCTTCCTAGTCAAGAAAAAATATAAAGAAAATATCAAAAAATTCACCGGAATTTCGGAGAGAGTATGTGTTCTGGAAATTGAACTGGAAAATTTACTTTTTGCAATAATACAGGCATATGCACCCACTGAAGGCTCACCCCAAGAAGACATAGACAATTTTTATGAAGACTTGGCGAAAGCTCATGACTCTATCTCTACAAAATACATAATCTCTATGGGGGATTTTAATGCACAGATCGGGTTACCCAAAAAGCATGAGCATTTAGTTACTGGCAAATACGGCTATGGGAAACGGAGCATTCGTGGAGAGAGACTCATCCAATACGCATTCGAATACAATTTGAAAATTATTAATACAATGTTCCAGTTAAAAAACAAAAACAGATGGACGTGGATTTCCCCAGACAAAAATACAAAAAATGAGATTGATTATATAATGACTACAAAGCCCCAATTATTTTCTAAGTATGAAGTACTGTCGTCATTCCCGTTTGGATCAGACCATAGATTGCTGAGAGCTACAATAAATCTGAAATCAAGGAAAAAGAGCAGGCGGAATTTTTCTAATACATCAACGTCGTTAAAAACGCCGAAAGAACAGGAAATATACATCGAAAACCTAAAAAATTATATACCAGAACTTATATCGACTCACGAAAAATATAAAGCTGATGAATATTGTCAAAAAATCATGCACTCTATATTTGAAAGTTTAAAAAGTATTAAAAGGAGAGAAAGACGAAAAATTTTGTCAGAAGGGGCACTAGAGCTTATGAAAAAAAGAAGCAGCCTACAAAATAAGCCAAAACTAAACAAGACTGATAAAGAAAAGCTAACAGAACTCTACAAAATCACAAATAAAGAAATAAGAAGATGCTACGATGCCTACAGAATAAACACCATACAAAGACACCTAGAAAAGTCTAGATCAGCTAAAAAAGCAAATAAAGAGTTAAATAGACAAAAGAATTGGATTCTATCACTTCAACGCGGCTCTACCAAATGTAAATCCCGAACGGAAATCATGAATATAGCTACGGACTTTTATACAAAACTATATAGCCAAACCAACTCATTACAGCAAACAAGTAGCCACCATTACAGCAAACACCAAAGCCAGGATACCTTCCCAATTCAGGAGTTCACAGAACCCGAAATCCTGAAACAAATTATGAAACTTAAGTCGGAAAAAAGCCCGGGCCCAGACGGAATCACAAACGAATGCATAAAATTTGCAAGGACTCTACTACTGACACCTATCACGCTTCTATCGAACAAAATATTGCATGAAGAGGTCGTGCCACACATATGGACGGAATCTGAAATTATCTTACTCTACAAAAAAGGGGACCCAGCGGACATAGGGAACTATCGCCCAATAAGCCTCATGCCGTGTCTCTACAAACTATTTGCTTCCTGTCTGCTTGAAAGAATATCCTCAGACATTGACGCGCACCAACCGATCGAGCAAGCTGGATTCAGAAGCTGCTTCAGCACAGTGGATCATATTCAAGTAGTAGACCAGGTAATAGAAAAATATTTGGAATTCCGCAGACCATTATATTTAGCTTTCATTGACTACAAAAAAGCCTTTGATTCAATATCACACGAGAGCATCTGGGAAGCATTAAAAGCACAAAATATAAAAGAAAAATACATAAATATTTTGAGAAACATCTATGCCAACAGTACGAGTAGAGTCAAGTTAGACAGAACAGGCACAAAAATTTGCATAAATAGAGGCGTGAGGCAAGGTGACCCGATCTCTCCAAAATTGTTTATAGCCGTATTACAACATATAATGGAAACCTTACCGTGGTCTAAGCAAGGCATCAACATAAATGGGAATTTTCTAAGCCACCTCAGGTTTGCCGACGACATCATCCTGTTCTCGGAAAATCCACAACAATTAAATAGCATGATAGAAAACCTATATCAGGTCAGTATTAAGGTGGGACTAGAAATGAATCTCGATAAAACGAAAGTTATGACAAATCACCATAAATCACCCATATTGGTAAATAACATCCCTCTCGAGTTTGTAGAAAAGTACATCTACCTGGGCAAACAGATCTCTTTGAACAAAAAAAGAAATATTGAAGAAGTAGACCGCAGAATAGCAATCACCTGGAATAAGTACTGGGCCCATAAAGAAATATTCAAATCGCAGCTCCCGCTGCCGGCTAAGAAAATAGTTATGGATTCAGAAATACTACCATGCCTAACATACGGTTGCCAAACTTGGACATTCGATCTCAACCTCAGAAACAAAATCCAGACTACCCAGAGAAGAATGGAAAGAAGTTACCTAGGCATAAAATTAAAAGACAGGGTGAAAAATGTGGACATCCGCAAGAAAACCAAAGTCACCGACGCCTTAACCTACTCGTTACAAAGTAAATGGAAGTGGTCAGGTCACGTGGCTAGATATATCGACGATAGATGGACCATAAGGACAGTTAAATGGCCAGGACCAAGAGGCACTAGAGCGAGAGGCAGGCCATATGCTAGATGGTCAGATGAAATAATGGCGATAGCGGGTCGAAGATGGCTAGATTCGGCTAGGGATAGAGCTAAGTGGAAATCTTTGGAGGAGGCTTTTACCCGAAGGGGGTCCATACAAAAAATATAAACACTAATTATTATTATTATAAGTCATGTAATATTAATTTATTTTTTATTGTCTTTTTTAACTTAACAACAATAATTATTTTTAAAAATTCTAATTTTATTATTAATCATGTGTAATTAATTAATACTCAACTTTGCATGGAATTCAATAAAGCTTTATTCATTCATTCATTCATTCATTCATTCATTCAGATGTTTCTTTAGAATGTCCGAAAAAAGTTGGACCCATCCCCCTCCCCCCCGCATCTCTTTAGGCCGTGTGAAATGCGCATGGATTTGATAGAAGCAGGCGTTACCTTGCGGAATTCCATAAAAATGAAAGAACTGGGAGTTCAATTCGCTGTAATCCGCCACAATAGGAAAATCTATGTGGTACAGTGTTTATCTTGCGATATTCACCACACCACACAAATCTTCAACATATCCTTAAGATGCTCCGGTGTCGGAGTGAAACGTACGTTGAGAGTAGTTTGGAAGATTTGTGTGGTGTGGTGAATATTACAAGATACACACTGTACCACATAGATTTATTTTTTATTTTATTTTATTATTTTTGTACAAAATATCGTCTTAAAACTAATAGAAAAAAGTGGACAAAGGTAAAGCTTATCTCTAAAAAGATTTACCTATTGTAGAGGATTATAGAAAATTAAACTTCCAGCTCTTTCATTAAAATGCGCATGTGTCGCATAACTAAGCATAATATATCATAACTAGTAATAGGCATGATGACAGTAACCAAGAATCAATGAAATTATGAATTTATCTAATGAAATAGTATTAAGGAATTATAAAAAATTTATTTATTTTTCTATATCGAGTGAGATTGCTATTTATTTCGATAAAATAAAACTACAATACAGCAATCCGCCATAATGGATCAAACACCAAGGAGCGAATGACGTCACAATTGTTTGTTTTCCAGCCTTGACAATCACACTATTGTTTACTGCACACTGCACAGAGTACATTGGTAAAAACAATAGTGACGTCACAAACGACGCCATGACACCGGGGAGCGTTTGGGCGTGAATTTTAAAATCTAAATTTCAAATGCCAACTTTAGCAACCCTTATTTTTCTGCTGAAATAAGATTTTTTTTCGAAATAGTAGATAATACCGAACATAACCTTGACGACCTCCGTGGCGCAGTGTGGTCCCGGGTACGATCCCCGGCAAGGTGAATTTAGGAATTTATAATTTCTGAATTTTCTCTGGTCTGGTCTGGTGGGAGGCTTCGGCCGTGGCTAGTTACCACCCTACCGGCAAAGACGTGCCGCCAAGCGATTTAGCGTTCCGGTACGATGCCGTGTAGAAACCGAAAGGGTGTGGGTTTAATATAACTGTCATGCCCCTAACAGGTTAGCCCGCTACCATCTTAGACTGCATCATCACTTACCATCAGGTGTGATCGCAGTCAAGGGCTAGCTTGTAGTGGATAAAAAAAAAAAACATAATCTGTCATTTTTTCAAAATCAGTCATAATACCTTCAGGGTGTCGGTAGCGATGATGGAGAAAGGCTCCATACAGTAGAAAGTGATGCCTTGAAGCAGTTTGGTCTTGGCGAGGCGTGAACGTCGCGGGCCCGGCTCGCCCGTCGCGTCCAGCGCTTCGAAAGGCTCCTACGATATTATATTAATTCTTTATTGCATAAATAAATGGACATATACAATAGTAGATTATACACCAAGGGGATAAAGCACTGTTTTATGTCATGGGCGCTACATTGAATCCTGAACGTAACGAAGGACTCCAAATGTAACTCCCGAGCGCAGCGAGGGTGTTATAAATTAAGATTGAGTCCTGAGTGCAGTGAGGGATTCAAGCGCCCAAGAAAAAAACAGTTTTATCCCGGTGGTGTATACTCTACTTTTCTCACTTTATGCGAGACAATAAAAAACCAGGCTTAACCAGTAGATAGTGTTTATTACAGCAAATTAAAAGTGCAAATTGATATTAGAGACATTAGTCCAATTATGGAAAGAACGTTATATTTAATAGCTTCTGGAGTCAAAATACTTTCATCACTCGATATTTTAGATTTTTTTTTTGAAATATTTATAGAATCTTCTAAAGGTACTACTAGCTACGGCTATAGCAACTTCTTTCAGCTGGCGTGGCCTACTCGATTTTTCAAACAAATGAAGTTCGTCTCAGTGCGAATCTAGTGGGCCACGGCTTCAGTTTTCTAAAATCGAGTTGGCCGCGCCCGCTGAGAACACATTCTGTTTAGCGAAATTAGACTTTATGCACATAGCAATAAGAATTATGAAAGTGAAAATCACATTATTGACCAGCGGGATATAATGAAATTCAATAGAACATTATAACCCGGCTAAAGCCAAGAGATATAATGTCTTGCTTTCGGTAAGGTTTACACGACATATAATTCGGCATTGTCGAGCATGTGGTGTGAAAAGAACATTATACATAATTACAAACAAAAGGCCACCTTATCACTAAAGTGATCTCTGCCAGGCAACCTACATGAATGGACCGTACTTGCTGTGAGACGGAAAATTGCTTGGAATTTAAAAAAAAACATAATTACATAGACATACATTCTAATAGGTACATACTATAAACAGATAAAAATTATACATTTATAATAAATATATATTTAAATATAATACATATTATATACATAAATATTAAATTACATATAACTAATTTAAAATACCTAAACACAAATAATAGTAAATAAGTTTATATTATGTTACTTTTGACGACCTCCGAGGCGCAGTGTTGATCGCTATTGTCTTAACGTGCGGAGGTCCCGGGTTCGATCCTCGACAGGATCAATTTGGGAATTTGTAATTTTTGAATTTTTCCTGGTCTCGCCTGGTGGGCTGCTTCGGCCCTGGCTAGTTACCGGCAAACACATGCCGCCAAGCGATTTATTGTTCCGGTACGATGCCGTGTAGAAACAAACAAACGTCTTTGACGACCTCCGTGGCGCAGTGTGTAGCGCTGTTGCCTTAACGTGCGGAGGTCCCGGGTTCGATCCCCGGCAGGGTCAATTTAGAAATTTATAATTTCTGAATTTTCCCTGGTCTGGCCTGGTGGGAGGCTTCGGCTGTGGCTAGTTACCACCCTACTGGCAAAGACGTGCCGCCAAGCGATTTAGCGTTCCGGTACGATGCCGTGTAGAAACCGAAGGGGTGGTGTGGGTTTAATATAACTGCCATGCCCCTAACAGGTTAGCCCGCTACCATCTTAGACTGCATCATCACTTACCATCAGGTGTGATCGCAGTCAAGGGCTAGCTTGTAGTGGATAAAAAAAAAAAAACCGAATAGGGGTATCTAGTTAGCTCTTGACTGCGAACTCACTTGATGGTAAGTGATGATGCAGTCTAAGTTGTCAGCGGGCTAACCTGTTAAGGGGCATGGGAGTAATATTAAACACATACCCCTACCGGAACGCTAAATCGCTTGGCGGCACGTCTGCCGGTAGGGTGGTAACTAGCCACAACCGAAGCCTCCCACCAGGCCAGACCAGGGAAAATTCAGAAATTATAAATTCCCAAATCCCTGATCGAACCCGGGACCTCCGCACGTTAAGACAACAGCTCTCAACACTGCGCCAAAAACCACATTTCAAAGTCACGTCAAGGTGTTACGAGTACCGGTTGAAATTTTTTAAACTTACCTCATCTACATAGCCTTTGACCAGAAGGCACTTTTCCACCCATGCGAATGTAACGATCCAGTTTGAATTTGCCAAGGCGCAAATGTACTTCACCGATCTGAAAAATCCAAAATGTCGTAATTATTCAAATGTTATATTTTACATCATCACAGGCATCATTGGAAAATGTTCAATATAATTTTGTTGTCTATTAAAATAATTAATTGATTGTAGGATTTTGATGTAAAGAAAATCAGCATAAAGGGCTTTGAATATTTTAAAAAGTTATAATTTACTCGATGATGGCGCCACTTGTTGTATGAAAAAAATCGTTATTACGAAAAAAAAAAATGGCGGGACTGTATACCAGGCTCCTTACTAAAGTATTCCAACAATATAGTTCTTAAATAAATGATGTTCAAGTACCTCTGCGATTTATTCTCTTCATCCACACCAACTACCAGATGAGTTAATTCCTTCGTATACTTGTCAACATAAATCCAGTTCCTTTGTACGCAGAGCTCTTTGAGCATGGCTTTTTCACTGGCCATGAGACATGAGCCAGCTATACACAACTTCGCTCTCCCACGCTGCTTTCCCAAACTCGGTGTTGGTGATTCCAAAGTCTGCTCAAATGCTTTGCTCATAAACTCCCTTTCCTGCGTAGTTTTAGCTGCCACCACTGAGCTTGGACACATAGTCTCTTCTGGATCATTGTCAACATTTCGACTAAAGCTTAGTGATTTCCTAGCCAAAGGCGTTGATTTGTATGTGATTTTATCGACAAACTTGTTTATTGTTAAAGGTGTCTCTAAGGTTGATTTCCGTATTTCTGTTATATCACCTGCAGAATCTGATTGATGGATGCTGGACTCCTTTGTGGATTTATCCTTGTTGGTTGATGAGCATTGAGCGACAACTGCATTGTCAGTTATTGTTGGTCCTTTATTCTTATTTTTATTTTTTACAAAAGAGTTATTCCTAGAAGAATATAAAAATATATTTTTCCTGTGATGTTTTCCTTCCCAGTTGAAGCAATAGATAATTACTTAAAACATATTATAGCTTTTAAAAAATGTGTTAAATGTGTACCAATAGGATAGGAGGTCTAGGATATTGTATTCAATACAATATCCTAGACCTCCTATCATTCATTAAACCTCCTATCTATTAGACCTCAATAAATTGGCACTCAGAACATTGAGTGGTTCACAATCTTTCGACAGTTAAGGGTCAACACAACGTCTTCTCCCGGACAAATTCCCGCTAGATGGCGTTGTTAGGGCTTTTGACAGGTTTTTGATATTTTCGCAAAGTTGCAATGCACTGATTTTAAAAATATTGAAATTGCGGCAGTACATCAATGCCTATTATTTTATCACATCATTAGTTTACTTTAAAACGGAGCCATTTAGTCAAATAGTCAAATAATAAACATCTGTCATAAAGATTACTGTATATACGCAACACCCACGCACACACTGACATCTGGTTGTTATCCAAGTTCTGTGGTTCTAACATAAACTACGAATTGTTTACTATAAAATTGAACTAGATGGCATTGAAACAAAAGTATTTTTTTTATTTAATTCGGATACAAGTTAACCTTTCAGCTTTGACTGCAATCTCAGATGGTTGATGGTGCCACCATGTGAGATGGTGGTAAGTGATGATGCAGTCTAAGATAGGAGCGGACCGACCTAGAACGGTATGGCAGTTTTTATTAAACCCATACTATATACCTACCCCTTTGGTTTCTACTTGGTATCGTACCGGAACGCTAATCGCTTGGCGACACGGCTTTGCCGATAGGGTGTCTTTGCTGCCGGCTGGTGACAATAATGCGGCTAGGGTTGCCAATTTTTTTTGGAAAACAAGCTACTTCAAATTTAAATACAGATACCCACTGAAAACGAACAATTGTCCAAATCTTGAAAACTATTAAAACGATTTTAATGAAACTTGCACTGTTCCCTAAGTTGAAGTAAATGTAAGCCAGTAAAAAAAGATTGGTTGCATATTTTCGGAGAAATACATAACAAACAAACATACATAATATACTATACATATTATGTTTGGAAGCCCTAATAGATTGTCTTTTATGTGAATATTTTGCAGTTCCAATAATATAACACACGAAATATTATATATGCGTGTCGAATTGATAAACTCTTTTGTAGTCGGTTTAAAATAGTTTTTTTTTCTTCAAAAGCTGTGAAAATTTAGTAGTTCTGGAAAATTATATAATTAGGTATTTTACGAATCCCGTGGGTACCTACCATGGTGTTTTCCGGGATAAAAAGTGACCCCCATGACCCCCCCCCCTGGATCCGCCGTTGGGCGTGATTAGGTAACAAAAATCTGTAAGATTCCTTGTCAGGTCTCCCGTTGAAATGATACACATACTTCGCTTTAATTCGTTTATTTCGTCTGTTTGCTTGTTTGCGTGATTTTCCCCCGTTAAGTACTCATTAATGCGAGTTAACTCGTAACTGTCATTTCGGACAGAGTGCCGGCTTATAATTAAACTTTCGAGAGATGTAATAAATTAATAAAAGGGTAGTCCGTAGTACCGAGTACGGGTGGCAAGTGGTAACCCTACTGATGCGGCGTGATTTACAAGCCACGCGGCAAGAGCGAAATAAGAAATTATTACCGCGATATTATAGACCAAGAGGAAGCGAAATGTTTTTTAATTTAATTTTATTTATTAGACACAACAGATTATGACAAATACAAGTAAAAATGATAATGTATTGATATTGTATATCCACGCGGGCATGATTTATATGGTGATTAGGTTAGGCTAGCTAGCATTAAGTTCTATTGTATTATTTTCAATAAAGGTATTAAAAAAAAAAATGTATTGATGTGAATGTTATGCCGAAGTTGAAGAACGATTTATATTAAAATATAAATAAGTACTTATAATAAAACTGTAACGGGTCCAATTTTTTATTTATTTATTTATTTTTTATATTTATACTCCATAACTCAGCCAAATCTGAACCAATTTTCACAATTCGTTCTTTATTAGAAAGGTTGTACTACTATTAACTAAATTTGATGAAGACCTGATGAATATTTCAGAGATAAAGACCGGACGAATAACAGAAAATCAATTGCGGTCAGTGTAACAGCTTTATAAAAATTAGGCACAAGTATGAATCTGGGGTGGGTCACCTATATTGTTATAAAATAAAATATGTGAGTATGGAAAAGTAACAAATTGCACATTTGTTATTTGTATTTCAATCGCGTCGCAACGAAGCAACGGATCAACGTGATTATTTGCTCGGCACGTATTATATTAAAAATATGAAGAATGAGTTTTATCCCAGTAAATCAATGAGTTCCAACGGCATGTTTAAAAAATTAAATCCACGCGGACGAAGTCGCTGGTATCAGGTAGTCTGTAATACAAGAATAGGTACATTTTATACTTGAATTAGAATTTTTATTTTGCAAGAATGTTGATTCAATTTGACAAAGAAATAAAAGTTTCTGGTAAAAATATTGACTAACCAGTAAAATCATTCTGCAATCATATTTTAATGGGTACTCAAATTAACATTTCACGACTCATACCGAAGTTGAAGGATGATTTGATTCTGTAATACAAGAATATGCTTTACACTTGATTCAGTTTGCCAATGAAACAGATAATACTAGTGGTTCGCCCCGAACTGAGACCTCGCGGCGCCATCTATTGACATCAATGTGAAGTTCTGTTAAAAATACCGAAGCTCATTAAAAATTAAATAATTTCGTTTCCTTACAATATTTATCTAATTTTAGTATTTGTTGTTCAAGTACAGGATATAATTCAAATAATTGATCAAGTTTCAGGCTCAGCCTTTCAGAAAATTTAGAGTTCTTTGGTTAAAGTTCAACTTTGGACGTTAGAAAATCTCCACTTTGAAAGCCCCCCATTTCGTCAATTTTAGGGGAAAAATTAAAAAAAATATATTTTTGGAATTCATGTAACGCCAAAAAAAATATTTTACTTCGCATTCGCTTCTATGAGAGCCCCCCTGAAATAAAGATTTTTATAACTTTTTAAGCCATATTCGGCTGGAGGCCATTAGTTTACATATTATATTTAAAGCTGAAGTAATTACGTTCAGTAATTCAGAAGTTATAATGCTCTGACAGACGGACGGACGGACAGACAAGTGCAAATTCACTCAAGTAGACTCAGAGACCTTCGCTTCGCTCGGTCAATAATCAGCTTACCACTCATTTCACTCAAATCTATACATTTTTCATTCTTCTGTACACGTCTCAAAATTATTTCTGGGAGGCAACAATTTTTAAAAAAGGTTACTAGATTTGGTAACATATTGGCAATAAATTCCTCATCACGAGGAACTTCGATAATAGTTAGGGGGTGTGAGACAGAAATAAAACAAATGAAATAACATTTTTCCATGTCACATACTCTTAATTGGCCCTGTACCTGAAATAATAATAATAAAATAGTAAGTATTAATTGATATGTAAAAAGATCGATAAAAATGTGTATATCTCTGTGCATGTGTGTTGTGTATTATCAAGGTACACAAAGGTAAATCAATGACTGTTATTTACTTGATAATAGTAATGATGCTTTTTATTCATCATATGCTTGTTTCCTTCAAACGTCACAGGAAAACCTTTCTTTTCCTTTGCTGCTTGATCTATCGTTTGAGATGTTCTTGTGAGTGATGGAAAGCACTTTATTTCAATTATGGCCTTTTCATTTTCGATTACACCTGTAAATAATTGAGTTAAAATTAATAGGTTTCACAGCATAAGAGCTGGCTACTCAAAATATAACCGTCCGCGTCGATAGAAAGAATCGTTGTTCATTTGCTAATTAATCGGATTCCAGCTCCTAATTCAGTTTTATTTAAAACTGAAATAGAAGTAGTCATGCTAACAAGATTCAGAATAACTTACCATCTGGACTTGCAGCCAAAAAACCAAACTCCTTATCAATGAAAAGACCTGACGGCCTAACATTTTTTTGGCTTTGTTGCATAAATATGCACTTTGCCACATTTTCATTTTGCAGACCGTACAGCATATCTTTCGTGCAAAAGTTATTTTTATAAAGGATTTCCTTGACATGGTTGTTGCAAGGAGTCGATTTACGGCGTTTGCAAACCTGTAAAATATAAAGAACTAGTATAACCAAATTTTCTTGGAAACGACGTTTTAATTTTTTTTAATTTATACGTTAATATGTAACGCTCACCATTCCAAACTTGCTAGCAGTCAGACGGTCACACCTGTAAGTATTATAAAGGTCATTATCGTGTTGCCCTACAGTAGCTAACTCAATAGATGTAATCTCTTGCGGAGATTTCTGGAATTCCTCTAATCGATGTAAACATTGTTTTTTTAATTCCTGTTCATCAATGTCGAGAGGGTCAGAAGCTGCAGGGCCATAATGCTTATCTGGTTTATTCGTCGTTGATGGAGCAAATATTCGTTTTCGAACTGACGATTTCTGGCGTAACCTGCTTTTTTCTTGTTTAAGTATGAATTTTTTAAAATACTGCCCTGGGCTCTTCAAGGTTTGCTTTTTCCAAGCATCTCCATGCCATTTAGCTCCAACAACTTGCGATAAACCTGAAATCATTAAGTAAGAACCCTTCAATATAAATGTGTGATCTTGTGCTACATCGAATGACACCTCCTACTAAGAGCCTTTGGAAATTGACAAAGTGTGTAACATAATTATAATATACGAGTAAATGTATGTTCTAAAACTGGTTAAATTTACCTGCTACATGAACTCGTCTTTGATAAGATCCTCCTCTTCCAAAATTTATCCTTTTCCCACAGTTATACTTATTGATAACACTCATTAAGTTTTCAGCCACGTTTGTGGTCTCATTCGAGAGGCGACCAGCTTTCAAAGCAACTCTTTCATTAGCCGCATAAATCAATGCCCAAACCTCAGGTGCAGTTGTTTTTAATTTTTCCATCAGGTTTTCTTCTTTTTCTTTTAGCTGTATAGGGTTTATTGGTTATTGTATTATTTATAAATAAATTACATGTTATAAAGTAGAATTTAGTAATACACAACTATTTTATAATTATGTATGGTATTGGTAAGATTCCGGCGAGCAGGTATTTTTGGATGTAACGGCCCTGTCTGCGAGTGGTGACGCGAGATCGTCTTCCATGTTGCTCGGCCACGCTGGCTGAGATACGATAGCTTGTCCAGAGGCGGCTTATGACGCTCTGCCAGGCGTGGGTGGCCGTTCCTCAAAGTGATTTTGATGAAATGATTTTAACCATACCAAATCACTGTGATTCGGTGGAAACACAGATTATGATTTTTTTTATCTTTACAATAAAAATTTAATTGACGACATTAATTTAGGTTAATTTTCCAAAATTTGCAAAAATTGCAATTTTTGCAAATTTTTACAAAATATAGGGATAAGTTGTTAACTTAGATATAGGAATAAAGTAAGAAGCCAGTCTAGAAGACTAGATTTGGTAAATATTAATTGGATAATTTTATATGTAGTTAAAAATGTACTTGATCCCTAGAAACTCATATTTTTTTGTAATTTAGAGTATAAAATCACACTATTATTAATGAATTATTAATTGTATTATTAATGAACACGAGTCAGCACTCACATTACTGCAATAGTAATCCTTGCATTTTACATGATTTCCAAATACATGTAGTGGACCATTTCTTAAATCTTCTGCCATGGAAGCAGGCTGACTGCAGTTATTCATAATCATTTTACGTGCAACCGCTGTCAGCCTCCCCAGCTTCGCCTTCAAAATATTCCTCCCATAAAGAGGAAGTTTGGTGTTGGCTATAATCTAAAACATTGTAATTTAATTTTAGACTCAATAATAATCAAATATGGTTCTTGGATATTCTAAATTCAAATATTTTATTTACCTTGTAAAGAGCACTAGTATAGTTTTTGATTACATGATTTTTGCATTCAATTTTTTTTATTTGAGTTCCATATGAGACCTTTTCTTTTAAATTTGCATACACTGAAGAATCTCCATCACCAATGAAACTTAAATAACGAAGATGATGTATCTCTTCGCTTTTTTGAAACCCTTCTACAACAATTCGTGCCTCCATTGCCGTAGATGGTCCAGTATAATTTTTGCAACAACCATGCTCTTTTTTGTCCAAGTTCTTGCGCTCATAATACTGACAGCTATAACAATATTTATTTTTCACACCCAGAAATAAACATTTCTTTGTTTCCTTTCCTATAATACAAGCCTGAAATTAAATAAAAATTAAACTAACAATAAAGATTTTCAAAATTGAAAGTAAAATAATTTTGTTTTCCATTTCATACCATTCCCGATGATGAGTCGAAGTTGTGTCCATATGACCTTTTCAACCATCCTCCATCTACATAGACAGTAGTGAAAGGAACACCGTCAGGAGACACATTACCTTTTTCAATTGCAATCGCTCTTTCTTGTTCACCTGCTTTTGCAATTTCATCGGTCAAATGTTCCGACCAAACTTCTCCCAACTGTTTTTCAATTCTTTTGAATTTTTGGGGTGACATTATAGGTATATCCATAATACTCATTATTTGTGCAGCTTGTGTGTAAAAGCTGCCTGAAGTTACAGTTGCCCATACAAATGAGGTATTAATTTGGTTACTGACACTCGTCTTATATTTCCAAGTTTTATTGCACATACTGCATTTAAATTCCAATTGACTTAATAATCCGTCTTTTTTTTCATGTACAAATTCAATTTTTGACGAATCGCACTTGTTGCGATGTCTTTCCAAATCAAATGCCCACTGTATCACATGCCTTAGGTCTACAATGCGACAGCCATTTATCCCAGATAAACCATCGTTTGTATCGACTTCCAACTTCAGTTCGTGGATCTCGATTTCATGAGCAGGTTGTGGCCAAAGGATGTCTAAAGGTTCTGCTACAGGTTCTGGACCATCTGTGACCGTACTTGAAGTAGGTGCATTATAATTGGCCTCCAAACGGATTTGTGGTTTAACACGTGAATACGTTTTGACCTGAGCCCTAGAACGCAGAAAAATCTCAAAATAATCGATTGCGAATGGAGCCAAATGCGAGTATTATGCGTATATTAATTTGCTTATTCATATTTTTTTTGTTTTTATTATTCGTTAACTTCGTTTGTAGAGGTTTATTGTTAATGTTAAAAAAAACTATGCTAGTTAGAGCTTTAGTTTTATTTTTCCTGTAAAATATAAGTACATAAACCTCTATTGACCATAATTATTTCTGATTTTTCGAATGGTCAACTTCAGAGATAAGCAAGTTCGACCGATTCGCACTTGGCCGTACACACAGATTTCGTAATAAAAAAAAATAGATGGATGGAATACGTAGTTGAATTCAGCTGGAAGACGATATTTTTTACACATTTTAAGTTCAAATTAATGTGTTGAGCAAGTATCATGCCAGAAGGTAGGAGATTTTTTATGAATTTTCTGCGGGAATCGCAACCCTATTACGATCATATTAGAGATAGAAACGGTATATTGCATACATAACTCATGCAGATACTCAAAAAATAAAAACAGGAGGAAATGACCGGAAATTTGTGCCGCTGCCTCCCGGACTATAGATCTTCGGCTTCTACCGCTTCGGCTAGCGATGCGTGATTTTGAATTCCATTCGAATTATCAAAATGAGTAACTAACTTGCTCCACTACCTAATTCGAGTCGATACCTAGTTAGTAGTTAGTACTAACGAATAAAACTTAATTTTGAAATTGAGACTTATTTGCATATTTATAAGGTGATATTTCAATAATACCTACGTACCAATACCTAACTATATTCGCAGTCGCGGCACAGAGTACGTACTACGGATATATACTCGTGTGGTCGCGGATCGTATGTACTAGGTAGCTTCCGTCGGCAGCGCGGGCGACAGCGGACCTAGGTAGGTAGGTAGTAGGTACCTACGCAAATTATTATCGAAGGCGCGGTCGCGCGGCGTTGTTCCTTCTGATCTTGTCTAACTTCACTTGGGTAGGTAGTAGGTAGGTAGGTAGGTAGGTACTTACCC
Organism: Erebia aethiops; assembly: GCA_923060345.2. Lineage (NCBI taxonomy): Eukaryota > Metazoa > Arthropoda > Insecta > Lepidoptera > Nymphalidae > Erebia > Erebia aethiops. Next base: position 1,166,018 of record CAKLPR020000011.1, read on the forward strand.
TATAACATGACTGCTACTTTCTTCAACCGGCTTTATCTTTTTAGCTCGCCAACCGGCTGCGAGGCGACTGTTTTTATCACACAATGCACAAAAAGTATTGGTAAATAAGTAAATAATTAGGTATACATAAACTTAGATGAAAATATCAAATTTTAGAAATGGTTGTTTGGATATTTTTTTTTTTTTTTTTTTCACGACACATTAATTAGGTACTTAGATACTACCTACTTATCTACTGAACCGATTTGGCTGGAATTTGAAATAGAGACAGCTTTAACCCTGGAATCTGGATTAACATAATTATAGACCATTTTTATTTTTATAGGTATATAAATTATAATCATACCTACTTCATACTTACTAATATTATAAATGCGAAAGTGTGTTTGTTTGTTGGTTTGTCCTTCAATACAGCCGCAACAGAGCTACGGATCGAGGTTATTTTTTGCATGGGAATGTTGAGGACCTGAAGTTACATAGGTACCTAGGTAGGCTACTTTTTATCCCGGGAAAACAAAGAGTTCCCGAGGGATTTCAAAAACTAAATCCACGCAGACGAAGTCGCGGGCATCAGTACTCCGTACCCCGTACTCCGTACTCACCTAGTTTCACCATTAGTTCTTTCCAGGGCAGATCGTACTCTTTTCCTAGATTTATTCGACGCATTGGAATATATACGTTTCCTATAAGTTGCCTTGTTTATTTGGTTCATTTTGAATTCAACAAATCCTAAGTAGGTACCTAGGTATATATCGCAACACACAATCCACAATTGGGGGAAGCCCCGTCGCTCACGTTCGCAGGAACTATTCTACCTCCCTGCACGTGTCCACTGGGTAATGCTAAACGAGCAACGAATTTGCAGGCGAATTATGCGTTATTTTTATAAAAACGCCTATAAATGTAAACGCCATACGATTAAATAAATCCACAATGTTCGTGCTTAGAGCTAGGTGAATCCACGAGCGTGTGCGCCAACCTAATAATCGCTAATAATTAATATTCGTGCGTGAATCCACAATTCTCGTGTTTAGATATGAACCTTCATGCAACTTCCCCTATAAAACTTTATAGCATGTAACAGCGAAGTACTTTTACAGTAAAATGATAGATGGCGCTCAAATATTTTTTTTTGACGCATTATTTAGGCGATACGGGCGACATCTATCAAGACGAATGTAAACTTCACACCTCACACATGCGTAAATCTGACACTTTTTGAATGCCGTTTTTATATTATAAATAATGTAAATATTTGCCTGACATGAAAATTGCGGGTATAAAAAGCCCTAAAGAAATAATAAAACAAACTAAAAAAACAAAAAAATGTATATATTTCAAGAATAATCAAAAAGAAAAATGTATGAAAGTCGACCTATGCACATCCACCTTAACAATCTCGCGGGATAAAAACCGTTAGATTATAATATAATACATGATAAAATAATAATGATGACAAGTGAAAATAATGATAATATTTTATAATGTAGGTAATAATTTTATTTGTAATTTAATAATACTCATTGACATACTTAATTAATATAATATTGTATATGGATCATGTTATCTGAAATAAATAAATAAATTAAATTAAATTAAATTAAATAATCTAACGGTTTTTACAATTTTACGGTGACATGTAAAACAGAATTAGCACCATTGTGATTGCAACTACTTTAATCCCACAAAATTATCTGACCCAGTGACAGCGTCTCTAGTATATATTATATTATGAAAAAAAAAACTAAAACAGGCGTTAAAATCTCATATAGAGATAAGTGCTTCCTTGTCCAATATGCATCTGTTTTTCTTCTTTTTCTTTTATAACTTTTTGGTACTAAATAAATTTAAAAAAAAAATTTTGCCCACCAAGCCAGATAAGTTTGTGTGATTTGCTAATAAACATTTGGCGTTTTGATTCTGTATTTTGGTTTTTACAGCTACAAAAGTTCTTTTGATTATAAAAATATGTACAAAATAATTCTTACTTCTGGGGAGTTTCCTCAACAATGCTTTTATCATCATCAAACTGTATTGGTGTTCCTAGGTCAACAATGTCTATGTTATTGGGTGACGTCATTTCAACAATAGGCTCCCTTTCTGAGGGTAATTCCTGGATGTGCTGAGTTAGACTAAGTGGCTAAAATATTAAAGTAATTAGTACACTAATAAATTCTGAGTAGATTTCATATATTAGTATGATAAAATATAATAAAAATACCTTATGAGAAATAGTTTTAAATATTTCAGAATGACTATCTTCTTTGTCTAACAAGGAAGACACATTCTCACTGCATTTCTGGTTTGCTTCTTCACAATGTTTTTGATTATTCGTTTTACTTGTATTATGTTTACTATTTGGTTTTGTTGTTTGTGCAAAAGTGTTGTTATTACTTTTTTGAGTGTTGCTTATTTGAGTGCGCAGGTGGGTACTGGTGCCAGTTTTCGGTAAGTTTTCCATGTCAGCCTTAATGTTGGCAAACACTTGACTCATGATTGCATCATAATTAATATTTTCACTCTCTGCATCCATAACATTATTTTCTTCTAAAACTTTTTCTGGTGTATTTTTGATGTCTGCAACATTTTCTTGTGAAATTTTCATTTTCTTATTATTTGAAAGATCTGTATCACACAAGTCTCGGCTCCTTTTATTCGTTTTCATTTGCGATGTTGACTTACTTTTTACTGTAGGCATTATTATAGCAGAAGGGGTGCTTTTAGCAGATTCTAATGGTTGAATATTACCTTTTTTTATAGTTTCACCTTCAAAGATATCTACTTCATCTAAAAATTCTAGATCTTCTGGAATAGCTCCAAATTTATCTGAAAGTTTGCTTTTTAAAGAACATTCAGATTTTGATATTGATTTTTTAGATTGAGTGTTACTTTTTTTGCTTACAATTGGGACATTTTCCATGTGATCTGCAAATTCTTTTTCTTCACTCTCAGTTATTTCGAAGCGAGCTGTAGTATCAATGTCTATGTTATTGGGTGACGTCATTTCAACAATAGGCTCCCTTTCTGAGGGTAATTCCTGGATGTGCTGAGTTAGACTAAGTGGCTAAAATATTAAAGTAATTAGTACACTAATAAATTCTGAGTAGATTTCATATATTAGTATGATAAAATATAATAAAAATACCTTATGAGAAATAGTTTTAAATATTTCAGAATGACTATCTTCTTTGTCTAACAAGGAAAACACATTCTCACTGCATTTCTGGTTTGCTTCTTCACAATGTTTTTGATTATTCGTTTTACTTGTATTATGTTTACTATTTGGTTTTGTTGTTTGTGCAAAAGTGTTGTTATTACTTTTTTGAGTGTTGCTTATTTGAGTGCGCAGGTGGGTACTGGTGCCAGTTTTCGGTAAGTTTTCCATGTCAGCCTTAATGTTGGCAAACACTTGACTCATGATTGCATCATAATTAATATTTTCACTCTCTGCATCCATAACATTATTTTCTTCTAAAACTTTTTCTGGTGTATTTTTGATGTCTGCAACATTTTCTTGTGAAATTTTCATTTTCTTATTATTTGAAAGATCTGTATCACACAAGTCTCGGCTCCTTTTATTCGTTTTCATTTGCGATGTTGACTTACTTTTTACTGTAGGCATTATTATAGCAGAAGGGGTGCTTTTAGCAGATTCTAATGGTTGAATATTACCTTTTTTTATAGTTTCACCTTCAAAGATATCTACTTCATCTAAAAATTCTAGATCTTCTGGAATAGCTCCAAATTTATCTGAAAGTTTGCTTTTTAAAGAACATTCAGATTTTGATATTGATTTTTTAGATTGAGTGTTACTTTTTTTGCTTACAATTGGGACATTTTCCATGTGATCTGCAAATTCTTTTTCTTCACTCTCAGTTATTTCGAAGCGAGCTGTAGATGTGTCTGCAGATGTTGTATTTTTCTTAGTAGTTATTGATTTATCTATTTGTGCTTTCGTTGTACTGTTTTGAGAACATACAGGAACATCTTTATTCACAATATTGTCATTGGAACCAGTTCCTGCATGCTGTGATTTAGTATCTCCTCGTAAACTTTGCATAATGTGTTCATCCTCTACTACAGGATCCCCCATGGAAGTCTGAACTTCACGATCAGTATTAATTTTAAACTGGACTGCATCTTCTTTCTTCTGTATACAAATATTTGTCAAAATCTTCCCTATTTTAATTGTAATTTTAATGTCATCTGTATCAACTTTATCAGAAACTTGATTTTCAACAGTGGGATTATCAATATTAATAACATGTGTGTTATTTGTATCTATAAATGTGGTCTGAAGAGGGCCTCTTTTAAAAAAACATACTTTAGAAGCTGTAATATCCTGATTGGTTTGTTCAATATTTTCTTTACTCTTATTCTGTAAATGTACATCTTTTGGATGTTTCATATGTGGTACTGCACCATTATCTGAAATATTTTTTGTGTCTGAAGCACTAATTGGCAAAGAGTCAACATTATATGTACTTATTTGATGGTCATTATTAAAATCTGTATTTTTAGTTTCAACTTCATCAGTAGCAGGAACTTCAGGGGTATTTTCATCAATATTATAAGACATTTGCTGTATTTTAGATTGACCTTCTAAATTAACAGCAGGCTTTGCTTTTTTACACATTTCAATGGAAATATTTAGTTTGTTTTTATTTTTCTTATTCAATTTACTAAACTGTTTTTTCATTTTTTTAACATTTTTCCAGTTTTGACCAGTTTTGTTAGAAATTTTATTTGAATCCATATTAAAGCTTTTCCCACTTTCTTTATCTGAGGAAACATCGTTTGTGATATGTGGTTTGCTATTTTTCAACTCTTTATTTCTTGAACTCCTACGAGGATTATTTGCACTATAGTCTTTATCAACAATTAAAACATCGTATGTTTCTATATCCATAGGGCCTACAGCATTTTCAAGACTTTTATTCATTTCTATTTCTGGCATTTCTTCAATTTTGTCCCAATCTTCTTGTTGAATAGTCTTTTTTATAGTTTCTCTTTCAGGTTCTTTTACCTTTTTATTCATAGTATGTATTTGAATTTCACTTGTAACCTGGTGTGTAGGCTTGACTAATTCTTCAGTAAATTCTTCAGAATTTGTAACTGGGGCTGAAAATTGGTTTTGAGAGCTTGCTAACCAGTCTTTAACATGTTGTTGTTCATCAGTAGCCAGGGTAAAATCATCTACTGAAATACAGAACATATTGTGCTCTTATTAAAATTGACAGTGGTTTACACACTAATTCAAAAAATGTATAATAACATGAAACTCTCGACCTATGAAACAGTTCATAACCAATCAAAACTATGTTATCAAAAAAAATATAAAAATTAATGTCTCTCAAATAAAATTAACAAAAAATTTGTAAATTTATATTATTGAACTAACATTTGCTGAATAAATTTAGATTCAGATTCAATCTAAATTACATGTGTCCCTCCAATTGTATCCTCCTTATATCCATCAAATTGAGTTGAAACTTTGTACCTACTGTTGTTGTTGGCACTTTCATAAAGTTTCTGGCATAATACCATCAAAATATAATACATGGCACACAGCTCATTGAAACAAATTACAAATGAAAGTAAAGATAAGTATGCCAAGCATAAGCTACTTATCTGAGTTAGATATTAAGGCGCTGTGAGCTCACGAGATGAAACACAGGCGCGCAGGAGTGAAATCGAGCAAGCGCATGTCGCAAAAAAGGAATGAAATAATTTGTAAAAAAATTAATATTTACTTTTCAATACAAATGGAACCGACAATGTTTTTGATTTAGAAATTATGAATTTTATCTTATATTTCTAGAGCTAATTATTGGTTTCAATAAGGAGAAAAATTGCTTTAAAGGTAAATTAAGAGGTATGTTTAAAATAAATTTCAATGCAAAGATTTTTTTTAAATTGTGTTTTGAGATGCATCAATGGCTGCTCAAAGGTCTTGAAAACAGCACATTATTTTTACAAGTATACATTATGTCACCGTTTGATGGATACACTGCTTTTAAAAACCCCCTTTTACACTACACAGAGCCTTAAACAAAACTTGTAAACTCACACTGTATGTCAAATAGAGATTCAAAGGTATGTCTCAGCATTACAGCATGCTCGGTCTGACTCTGTAATCCTGAATTTAATCTCAATGCTTTCTTATCAACTTGTGATGCACATGATGGGCAGGTTTGTCGACCTCGCCAACAAGTATGACATAAGGAATGGCCACATATTGCTGTAGTTGGCACTACATAGTACTTGCAACTGGAAACAGAATAGTACTTCTTTACTAACAGTCAGTTAATACAATTATATCAATTCATTGTCATCATCAACCTTTAACCTTACCTAACCATAACATTTTAATTTCATTAAAAAATCAATTAGATAACTGATGAGGGTATATTAATAAGACCAGTTTACCAGTTTGTATCTGGCAACTTCATAGTTGTACTAAAGGGAAAATAGGCAACCTATTTTTCCTGTTCCTCGTGTAATAGTCTCTCGACAAATGCATAATTTTCATCAACAAAAAATAAGGGAAATTGATCAAAATAAGGTTAATATTATTTAACAGTATTGTAACTGTGATTAGCCGGGCAACCTATTTGTGATTTATCAACGTTATCTAACATATAATCTCATTCATCATCAAAATATAACAGACTAGATGATGCCCGCGACTTCTTCCGCGTGGAATAAGTTTTTTTGGATTCCCGCGGGAATTCCTCAATTTCCCGAGATAAAAAGTAGCCTATGTCACTCTCCAGGTCCTCAACTATACCCATGCTAAAAATCACGTCGATCCGTTGCTCCGTTGCAGCGTGATTGAAGGACAAACTAACAAACAAACTGACTTTCGCATTTATAATATTAGCATGATGAGGGAGGGTATATATTTTTTATACCGTATCTTGCACTATAATATAACCGCTGGTGATGTAAGTAGGTAAACAGCTGTGCTGGTGAATTTTATCATCGCAGCATTAACCTGGTTTTTTACATTTGAACTATCGTGAGTGATATTCATTATAACTATAAATATATCACCCTGGCTTTACTGTTTTATAGCCTGTTGATGTTTGTGTAATCATATTTAGTTTTATTAACTTACCAATTAAAACAAGTTACATCGTCCAATTGCTCTGTAATATATTTTTTTAGCTGCAGTATATCCAAATTTTTAAAATTCATAGCTGCAAGTTCCACTAAGGAATTAGGTTACAGATCTAAAAATATTAGGTATCCTGCCTTTCAAACATGGCCAAATGTAACTAAAATATCCAGTTTAATATTTGTTTTGATATTACGAACACATAAACTAGACAACATATAACAACAAAGCACTGTAGTAATTCTAATTTCCAATTACCCACAGTCTCGTTAACCAAAATAAGATACGCAATATTCCAGACTTGCTTCCAGATTTCCATCACTTCTATTTCGCGGTTAAATCTAATTTTGAATTGTCAAGAAGAATCATTATTTGTCAAGTTTGACTTTGACATATTTTGACATTGGCTAATTTCACTGACTATGGACCTCAGTTATAAACTAGATAAAACCTAGCAATGATATGCTCGGTCGTGAGACAGCCATATTCAAGTATATTATATACTGCCTTTGAGAGGTATATAATAAGATGTTGCCATATTCATAATTTACTCCCAAAGTGGTGGCTCTTGTCAGAGAGGTTAGGATATAAATATTATAATTAAATAATTAATAGTATCACGCGAATGTTTAAATAAATCCCGATTTATGTAGTTTCATTTATTATTTTATCTGAACTCATAATATGTTAAAATCGAAACCTTAAAAATGTTAGTAAATACCTACATAATAATTCACCCTAAACTTTTCTTGATATTATTTCGTACCTTTCATTGCTATTTGTATACTGCCAGATGACATAAAACATTTCATAGTATTACACATAATATTACAAAGGTGGTAAAAGATAAAAATACAAGTGTATTACCATCGTCATGGCGTGCAATACTTAAACACAATCGATGTAGCAACTCACGGCATTAATTAGATAAATTAAGAAAATTCTTGATATATCGACAATACCTACATATTATTATATCAACTGAACCTGAAATTGAAAATGTCATACATTTAGATTAAGTATTATCGATAAATTAATATAAAGCACTTGTTATGAGTCAGAGAAATAGTCCATTGTAATTACAGTTAACCATGTCAATGTATTTGCTTAAACCCAGCATATAATTTAGCTAGCCGTCATTGAAAAAATCATCTAGGCTGTAAGTAGGCTTTGCTTATTAAACAATTCTTTATCACTCTCTTGAATTTAGGTAAAGGAAGTACGTTGATGCTCATCGGTAAAATAGTATAAACTCGTATATACCATAATGTATGCACTTTTACGGAAAATATCAAATCAAACAAAAGAAATCTTTATCTTTCATTACTGTTAATTTTAAAAATAACCTGTTGCTCAAACTGCACACGTGACGTTCCGTAAACTTAATTTTGTCACTTTAATATTTGTTGCACGTTGCTGCAAATCTCCCTTCTTGCTCCTATAGTCTGGCTACGCTTAGTCTGCAGCAGTAAGAAAATGGTAGAATTTTAGAATCTGTTGATGGAAACACAGACTGTAATGCGAAAAAACGCATTTGATACTTGTGCTTTTTATTTTAAATCTGCTTTCCTACATTTCTAAGGGTAAATGTAAATATAGCGCACAGTTTTAACAGTTTTAACGATCCCCGTATTTATATTTTATATTTTTATAAATTTTATATATTATACTCACCGTGAATTCGTCTTTAAACTCACGCAGAAATCATATGTATTTGATTAGGGGATGAGTCAAAAAAAGGTAACAGACCAACAGTTACTCCAATTTTTTTTTAAATATAAGTGTGAATCTACTGACGTGAAAGATTAACAACAAATTATTACTTGATCAGGGGAGATCTTTTAAACTACTTAAGGGCAGTGTAAATTAATTGAAACATAGTCAATAGTCAAAGCTGTTTTATTCAAAATAGGTACCAACACTGTTCACTTTTTGAACTTCAGTGAAATATGAGACGTGATAATTAACTACAGTAAAGATTTGTGAAAAGTCCACAGTAAACTCAAGTCAGGTTTATTTATATTATCAATTTATCACCATCTCATATTTTAATTCATCAAAATCTGAATCTAAATATTCTCTCTTCAAATCGAAATTGACAATATTGACTTTCGTTTCCCGTGCTGCACGCTTTTTGCCGAAAGTCCTCTAGATTCCTTGATTAGATTGGTCCTCATTTTAAATAGCTCCTAAGGTTCGTCCGCTTACACCTGGAAATAAATGAAAATATTTTTTTTTCGCATTTTCGGCAAAAAAGAATAATCTTGAGGGTTACGTCTAAACTCTCTAGACCCCTCCTTAGACACGACCGCTCTTGATCAAGGCAGCCCGTTTCAAAAACCCCACCCTAAAAAAACAAAATGTCAGTTTGAGATAGATAGATTGACTTGTTCCAAATCCTTAAGTTTCTGAAGGACAGCCCGGAGATGAGGCTTTATCTCTTCGCTTATTCCACCTTGAATTTATACAATAATTAAAAATAAGTATTAAAACTTGATAGGATTTCCATAGGATAGGATAGGATCATAATTATACGATAGGAACCGGTGAATATAAAGCGATTAAACGATTTATATAAATAATCTAAGTATTTTATGCAAAGATCGAAAGGCAAAATATCAAAACCGTTTGGTCAACTTACTTGTCAACTCTTCGATTTCTTGTAAACTTTTTTTGGCTAAGGACAGCATCGTATCGTGTTCTTCCTTTACTTCTGGAATTTAAAAATCATGCTAAATGATTACTCGCACACATTACTTTTTATAGGTTTAACAATTATTTCACTATTTCACTTTTATTTTCGAAATATTTAAACGAACATAGTTAACTTGATAGCTGAATTGACAAATCAGTGACAAATGTAAGAAAACAGATTAGACGAATGTTTTTTTTTAAGTGTTGCACTTTTATTCCATGGCAGAGTTAGCGTGGCCAGACTATATCACTCTAAAAGTGACAAACTATATCCATTACATCTTAGAATTTCACGAATAATAAAATAATTCCCCTAAAATACGGCAAACCAGACTGTGACATACGGCAGCTCAGATGTTTACGATAGCAACACTGATTCGTGGTGATTCGTGACCAGTGTTTCCACAATGAGGGGAAATTCCCCATTTGAGGGGAAATTAGGGTCCATAGGGAAAGAAAAAGGGGAAGACATTAAAAGGGGAAATTGCGGGAAATCATGGGTAAAACCTAGCCTAATATTGCGGTAAATTTCGGAACAAATTTTTTTATGGACTACCGTGGACTAGCGTGTTGCCGTATAAAAGAAACAGTGACAACACGTGCAGGTGGCGTATAATTACCCTTATTACCATTCTGTTTAAGGCCTAAAATATTATTCTGTGCTAAAATGTATGTGCTGATTGCGTAAACTGACTTGGAATAAGAGGTGAGTATACAGCCCCAAGTTTTATAGATTTCTGGTGAGGCTATAAATAAAATACGAATCGTTTAATTAAACTTTATTCATGTTTAGTCTATTTTTTTTAGATTCGCTTGCAGTTGCATTGGACTGTACAAACTTTAGGTTTGGTATTTCTAGCTGATTTTTCATTAGTTGTACAGAAGTTGTTCCCGTTCTTTTTAAGCCAGATTTTACACACAGGATTGATGCATATTCTGATAAGACAGTAATTTATATTATTTATTTTAGTTAGTTTAGTTTAGTAAAATATAAGTAGTTAGGTACGTGTGAAAGGCAATATTATCACTTCTTTTTTGTTTTCCCGATGAGTTAATACACTTCTTTACTACGCAAGCGGTCATTTTTAATTACTTTTCGCGCGCTGTGTTTGACAAAACAACTGTCACAATAAATATTTCTAGTTTTGTTTAATTACTGGAGCTCTCAACCACTAAAACCAACCACAAATTAGAAAGAATATTTGTTACCAACATTACAACGTAAAGAAATTGACAGCTAGTGATGTGTATGTGTGATTTTGTTGACGCATTTAGTGTAAATAATATTATCATAGTATATTCCTTCCTTCCCCCCGGACCTCGATTGCGAGCAGACGTGTACCAAAGTCCCAGCCAAATTTATTTTAAATTTTTAAATAAGTTATAAACAATTTAAATAACACAAAATAATAGGACTACAGAAAGTGAGAAGAGTTTCCTGCTTGAACACTGTACAGTTTGGCGCCATCTTACCAGTATAATCCTCCGGACACTCGCCAGTCGTGACACTACGCATCTTTGTCGGTAAGAAGCACCGCCCATCCTCCGTCTCGCTTACTCGTGTCAGCCGCCGTGTACCGCTAAAAATTGAGACCGCGCATACGCCGTCCGCAACCTACCTCTGCTTTGTACGGCGCAGTTCTATCGCTACGTGTGCTACGACACAGCTACTTCCGCTACGGCTTATCTACGATCAGCTTACGCTAATCTTTTACATGTTCCTGTGCGCCTAGTACCCTGCGGAGACTATTTGTTGTTTTATAGTGGAAATACATACCAGCCAGACGATAATACAAAAAGCGCTTTTAACAACAGTAAGCAAGAGACGAACTACCTATACGGATATGATCGCCTGGTACATTTGACTCATTGAGCGTCGATTACGGAGCTAGGAATCAAATCAAGTTCACAAAACACTGTTTAAAATACATAAATTTTGAGTTAGTAATAAAATGTACCGCACACCTAAGCAAAAAGAATCCGAGGGATCAGCACGTCAGCACGATCCCGCTCAATCTCCTGCTTCGCTACCTCGCCCCAAACGACAGCGCACTGTCAGTTCTCCTCCGTCAAGTTCAAAAAAGGAAAAAGAGCATGATGAAATGATGTCCATAATGACCAAAGTACTGGAAGAAATATCTGAAATACGTAAAACGAATGTTGAAATGCAGAAAAGCCTAGAGTTTTACATAAAAAAAAGCGAAGAATTGAACGAGCGGGTTGAAAAACTAGAAGAAGAGAATATGAGACGTGAGTTGAAAATAAAAAATTTAGAAAACAGGGTTGAAGAATATGAGAGGCAGACCAGAAGCACTTGCTTGGAGATAAGAGGAATACCTAGCAAAGTAAATGAAACAAAACAAGACCTTTGTGCTCTGGTAGAACGGCTGCAATCGAAGCTAAAGGTTGAAGTACGGCCACATGCAATCAAGGACGTTTTTCGGTTAAAGGGTAAGCCAAATGGCGATAGACCTATTGTGGTAGACTTCTCCACAACTACTTTGAAAGCGAACACATTGCTTGCTGTCAAACAGTATAATCGCAGTAATACTACTCAAAAACTGAATACCAGCACTCTAGATATAAATGACCAGAAATCTCCGGTTTTCGTCTCTGAATTTCTATCAGCTAAAGCCAAAAGGTTATATTTCCTATCCCGCGACATTCAAAAAACTTATGGTTACGACTTTTGCTGGACGGTAAACGGTAGAGTATTTCTGCGAAAAGCCGAAGGTCTCCCTCCTATTACCATCACCAGTGAAGCTCAACTGGAGGGCCTTAAGCAAAAAAACTTATGAAGTTCGGTGCCCTTAGAAGAAAATGTTCAATGATTCGAGTAGTTTTAGTAGTTTTAATGTTGTATAGATTTATATTTATTCTGAGGTGTTCATCATATCTGAGGAGATACACATTTATGTTACACTTCTACATTCATCTCTTACTATTGATACACTCTCACAACTTTCATGAAACACACATTTACGAGTATTATACACTCATACTTATTAGCTTCACCGAATTGCACACTATTATGCCACATAAACCATACAATTTAACATTCTATAAAGTTATAACTTGTCTACTGTTTTTGTGTTTATCTCCAAGCCAATTCCATTCAGTAAATACTTTGAGAATCCTTAAACTACTTATATACTACAATTATGGATAAATTTCAACAAAATAACTTATGCCATTTCATAGATGATCTTACGGTCGCCCCAGCACAAATATGTGATCCAGAAACATGCCAGTCACATATCACTTGTAACAATTATACGGTTAATATACTTACTATGAATATCAGGAGTGTGAACAGTAATATTGCGCCCTTTGAACTGTTGCTGCAAAGAATTGGCTTCCAATGTGACATTTTAATATTGACTGAATGCTGGATAGATAATGACAAGCCATTTCCTGTTTTAAGTAACTACAACTCAGCCTATACTAGAAATTGTATCAACAAAAATGGTGGAATTATTGTATACAGTAAAAGTCACCTTACTATTGGAATAGAGGAACCCGAATTTCAAGATGCTAACTGCCTCTTAATTAAACTGGGTAATAATATAGTTATAATTGCTATTTATCGCTCTCCTTCCTTCTATAACACTGATCAGTTCACACACTCACTAGATAATATCTTAAGCTCTTGCAAAGAATACAAAAATATAATGCTACTTGGTGACTTAAATATCGACATACACCCTAACAATACAGACAAAAATTCTGCTAATTATTTAGAATTAACAGCGAGTCATGGTCTCCTACCTAGTCACTACTTCGGGACTAGAGGAGATAGATGTTTGGATCATATTATGTTAAAAAGTAATCTTAAATGTAAAACATTGGTCCTAAATACATATATTACAGACCACCGACCCATTCTCATAAATATTGAAACTAAAACCAAAGCTTTTAGTAATATAAAAATAGTAAATAAATTAGATTACCCCAAAATAGCCCACCAAATTAAATCCCTAAATTTTGAAGACATACTGAAAACAAACGATGCTAATCTTGCAGCTACAATTTTAACCAATAAATTAGTTGAAGTCATAAAATCTAACACTAGAATTTTTAAAGTTCCAAACAGACAGCGTTTTATTAAACCGTGGATCACACTAGGCATTCTGCGATGTATGAAAAATAGAGACAGAATGCATATGCGCTTAAAAGCAACACCCGATAATAAGATCTTAGAGATTACTTATAAAAGGTATCGAAATTTTTGCACCAGGTTGCTAAAAAACTTGAAATTAGAATATTACAAATCAGAGCTTAACAGAAACAAAAATAATATAAAGAAATCTTGGCAGACTCTAAGGCAGATCACGAATACTGAAAAATCTAAATCTAATAATGAAAATATATTAATAAACCTAAAACAAACTCCTAATGATTCTGTCAATTACATTAATAAATATTTTGCAGGTGTGGGTAAAACAATATGTGAAGGTATAAAAGATCAATTACCAACAACTAATCCTGGTGGGTTCGAGAACGAATCCGTACCAGGTCAAGTTAACACTATCGGCCTTCTGGACACAAATGTCTATGAGGTTCTTGACCTAATACGAGGTTTAAAAAATGATTGCGCAGCTGGTCTTGATGGAATTACATCAAAAGTCCTCAAACAGTCGGAAGTTATTCTAGCCCCAATTATAACCCATGTCTGTAACATTAGCCTCATGTCTGGAATGTTTCCAACTATATTTAAAACATCCTATATCATACCAGTTCATAAAGGTGGCCCCAAAAACTGTGTCGAAAATTATAGACCAATTTCCATTCTTCTTTTTTTTTTTTTTTTTATCCACTACAAGCTAGCCCTTGACTGCGATCACACCTGATGATAAGTGATGATGCAGAAAAGAAAATCGATAAAGACCTTTTTTTTAGTTACTACACTAGGGCCAAAAGTAAAAACTACAGCAGAAAAATTTTTGAGGGGAAAAAAGCCCTGAGGAGGGGAAATTTGAATTGAGGCGCGGGGAAATCAAATCATTAAAGTGGAAACACTGTTCGTGACTCGTGAGTAACTTGACATTTGTTTATCAAATCAATACTACGTTATTACTATTATATTATTCTGTGTCAATACGCATTAAATTCATCAACAAAGTGTAAAATTAATGGGTATTTTGTTAGTCTTAAAAGTGCGAAGATCGAACGAGGACTTTAAAAACTAAATTGCGAGTGTTAACAATGACAAACACAATTGCTGTTTGTCTCCTCTCACTAACATTTTTGTGTTCGGCAGGTGGGTTACTGTATTTTTATTTATAAAGAAGTAATTACAACATTGCTAATTTCATTGTATTTGTCCTTGTAACAACGCGTTTTCATTTCGTGTGGTAATGTGCGAATTTATAGTCTACCTACTTGAACCCATATTAAAATTTTGTTAGTTTTACTACCTTTGGCTGTTTTTTGTTAAATCTTGCAATAACTACTAAAGTATAGGTACGTGTTTTTGTCAAACTATGATCAATGCAATTAAATTTTGCAAAGATACCTAGGTAGTTTGAACATGAGATAGGAAAATATAGTTTAACAAAGACTATTTAGAATGAATAAGTAAAGAGATACAACAAGTATCTTGAATTATCAATTTAGCTTTTTTCTAGTCAAATCCAATGATATTTTATATGGAATTAAATTTAGCTTTGTCAACATACATAAGTAATTTTTCGTTCAGTTTTACGAATAAAAGCTTGTTCTTTCCTTTGTAGCTCTTTGTTCTAAGGTTATTGGTCCACAATAATTCCACCAATGCCAATATTATTTTTAATATTTTTTTTTTTTTTTTAATATTTTTTTTTTTTTATTCAAATAAACTTTTACAAGTACTTTTGAATCGTCAAGTGAATCTACAATGTTGTGGAGAAAACAGCATGATAATAGTTTAGTTCTTGAAAAGTAATTCAAGAACCTTATGTGCATGTCTGTCTGTTATATAGGTATACACGGCCCATCTTTTCAACTGATTGTGTTTTTTTTTATCCACTACAAGTTAGCCCTTGACTGAGATCTCACCTGATGGTAATGAAATTGGTAAAGACATAGTTTGCATAGAAAACCCCTAGGCTACTTTTTATCCCCGAAAACAAAAAGTTACCACAGGATTTTCAAGACAATGTAGTTGGGAACATCATCTAGTAGTAATTATTAATAAAATGAAAAGAAAGGTAAAATATGATGTGTATAATATAAGTTTCAACAAATTAAGTATTGTACTTTGAAACAGATGTATATAAATTTTTACAAGCAGAAGTGAATTGCGAGTCATATAAGTACATTTATTATTAATATCATATTTCCTGCGATAAGCGCAAAGTCCAAACAGGAGGGGATCATGTTATTGTAAATGATACCTTCCTCTCTTACTGTTTCAATTTGATTTGTAATTCTTCATACTATTTTTTGTTGTATTGATATGATTGTAAGTCAATACAGTCACAAAAATACTTTGTTGAGTAATGAATTCAAATTGACACTGATGATAATGTTTGATGAAATGATCAATGTTACCAGTTATTTTCTAGGCAAGCGCGTTCCAACCTAGACCTCATCATTGCTTTGCACTAAGCATGATTGTCGTCAAGCGCAAGCCTATCTCACAATAAAAAAAAAATTATATAAGTAATATATACTTAGTAACTAGTTATCCACATTAGCTGCTCTTCTAAAATGAAGTAATACTTATTTTTATCTTAATCTCATCAGGTCAGGTCAAAAAGTCTTTGTAAATTGGTCCCATTTATTTATTTATTGTACCTTTCTTACTGTCAATAACCCAGCCAAACCAAATGTATAAAACAAATGGGATCTAAAAACATTATTTCAATAATAACTAGTTTAATATTATTTGTAGCATTAGTGTTAGGCTTATCAGTATACTAACTAGGTTCTTAACAAAAATAGGTATGTATATATATATTCATAACTAAATATTTTAAAGTTCAAAAAGTAGGTAATTCACTATCAACCTTAGCACAGCCCTAGACTGAACAATATGTAACAGTATGTAATTTTTTTTAATGAAGATTATTATGTTTGCAAAGTCTGATTGTTCATAAACTGTACTTTAGACGTAAATAACATCTGGCATGTTCTTAAATACTGTTTACAAGGTTATTGGCTTGTCATACGATAGCTGATAAAAGATCCTAATGAGCAACAGACTATGATACTTGTATAATGATATTTACTTAGCTGTGTACTATTTATCTTGTTGTCTTGTTGTTCTAGAATTATTCTAAAATTTGTATGGTACTGTTGCAAATATTATTTTAACTATAGCACTGAGTGACTTATACCTACTACCCACTTGATTTTTCGTGATAATGAATGAACTTTGACTTGTACTTTGACTTTGACAAAGTACTTTAGTGGATTGTAGCAAATTAAATATCACTTTCTTCCACTTTTATGGACTTTCGTAAAATTCCGTAGAAGCAAATGTTGCTTCTAGATGATAGAAGAAACTTGTTATTTTATTTTTCCTTACATAAGTAAACTAGCAAATTTTTATACTTATTGTGATTAAAAATGTGCCTATTGTTAAAATATGTTATATTATATGGGTTACAAAAGCCAATTTTAATAACCAGAGTTAATTCTAAAAGGCTCTACAACAAATTCGGCACATTATTTTGGTAATTATGACCAATATAAATGAGTTTTTTTCAATAACTTTTAGAGGTTTTGACTGGATAAGATATGGCGGGTTTAAGTCACATGAGCCATACAATAATATTATATAGTACTTATCACTTGAGTTCATAAGTCTAATATTGAACTTATATGACATTTGATGTAAACATTTTTAAAACTAATTATAAGGGAGAACTTTCCTACAACTTAGTAATATTGTATGAATAATACTTAATAAGCAATTTATTTTGTTCTCAGGTTTGTCTACAGCGAGACAAGCGCCACAAGAATGTGCGAAAGGACCTACATTTTGGTGCCAAAGCTTAAAGTATGTAAAATATTTCTTTATAATGTTCATTCATTAATGCATAATAATCTGATAGAGACAAATCTTAAATCTATTCTAACTATAACCCTATAAATAGGCCTATAATAAATAACCTCAGAAAGTTATAAAAATGATTAACATACCTTACCTTCAGTAAGAAAATAAGGATGTATATTGTTTACAAATAATTTAATAAATATGGGTCATTAAATGGTTTACTTAATATATTTATTTTAATTTTTGTCGATGATTTATGGTCTAGCTTCACCCCCTTTCGGGGTTGCACTTTACCGAGGTACACACTGTATTATGTGCAAAATGAGCTGATAACTACTAGATATTAATTCTATCACCAAAAACATATCTTCTCTCTATCACATGTATGCAGACGATATCCAAATATATCGCCCTACTCCTATCGACAGCCTTAGTTCTGCTGTCTCTGCTATCAATGAAGATTTAGCTACAATTTCCGAGTGGAGCAGGCGGTATGGACTCAAGGTTAACCCGACTAAGTCTCAGGCTATCATTATTGGCAGTCCTAGGATGATTGTTCGAGTTGATTGGCAAAATCTCCCTTCTATTATATACAATGGCGTTACTATACCTTACTGTGCTTGTACTAAAGACCTTGGCATATATTTGGATCGTGATTTATCGTGGTCTACACAAATTAAAGAGCTAAGTAGAAAAACATTTTTTGCAATGAGCTCATTGCGTCGTCTTCGTTCTATTTTGCCAATTCCAACCAAAGTTATGTTAGCACATTCCCTCCTACTTTCTATTCTCGATTATGCAGACGCAAGTTATCTTAATTTGACTGAGGACCAACTTAATAAGCTTGAGCGACTCCAAAATCTTGCTATTCGGTTCATATTCGGCCTTCGTAAATATGACCACGTATCTGAATTTCGTCAAAAGCTCAAGTGGCTCCCTATTCGCCGTCGCCGGGATCTTCATGTTCTTTCACTTCTGTACCGTGTGCTATTTGACCCAAAAACTCCCTCTTACCTGAAGGAGAAGTTTAAATTTGTGGGAGATCAGTCCGAAATACGAACAACCAGAAAATTAACTTTGTGCATACCATCGCATAAGACGAAATTTTATGCGCAGTCTTTCACGGTGCAAGCTGTTTTATTATGGAATGGTCTCCCATTAAACATACGACAATCAAGGTCACTGGAAATATTTAAAAAATCTGTTAGGAATTTCTATTTATCTTAATACAGACAATTAGTTTTCATTGTTATTTATAATAGTATAATAATACTAAGTACATAATATATATTAGTTTATTTTCATATATTATTTATTATGAGTATTATGTTATTTGTGTAAATGGTTTATGTAATAGTATGTAGGTATTTGTTTGTATGTTTATTTATATGAATACACCACCCGCAATTTAATCTCCTTAACTTCTCCTAATCCTAAGGTTGCCTGGCAGAGATCGCTGCTAAGCGATAAGGCCGCCTTTTTGTATTCTACTTCCTTCTGTGTATTTGTGTTCCTTAGTTATTATTTTTCCTTTTTGTGTTGTGGTGTACAAATAAAGTGTAAAATAAATAAATAAATAAATATTCAATACTAGCTTATGCCCGCGACTTCGTCCGTGTGATTTAGTTTTTTTAATTCCCGCGAGATCTCCTTAATTTTCCGGGATAAAAAGTAGTCTATGTCACTGGTCCAGGTCCTCAACTACACCCATGCCAAAAATCACCTCGATCCGTAACTGCGTTGCGGCGTTATTGAACGACAAACCAACAAACAAACACACTTTCGCATTTATGATATTACTTAGTATGATTTTACAACCAGTTGGTTGACTCAACAGAACATAATGGCTTCCAAGTAAAACAGTTGAACCGATCGAATTGAATAACGTATCTACCATATTTAAATACCTATAATGATTCAGAACATGTTAGTTATATGAATCACGATTCGCCAATGAATCAACGCGGAGCAGTCTGTGGCAACGGTGTACTTAAAATAATAAAGTAACACTATACTGAAGCGGTGATAGCCTAGTGCTTTAGCCACCCGACCTCCTATTCGGGATCGTAGGTTCGCACCCCGGGCGAGCTCC
Source organism: Erebia aethiops (assembly GCA_923060345.2). Classification (NCBI taxonomy): domain Eukaryota; kingdom Metazoa; phylum Arthropoda; class Insecta; order Lepidoptera; family Nymphalidae; genus Erebia; species Erebia aethiops. The sequence continues at coordinate 1,185,905 of CAKLPR020000011.1, forward strand.
TCTGAGTTTTCGTATAATAGGCATGATGCCTGATTTTGAAAAATAGTCAGATTATGTTCGGAAGTATCTACTATTTGGAAAAAATATCTTATTTCAGCAGAAAAATAAGGTTTAGTAGATAAAATAGGCATTTGAAATTTAAATTTTAAAATTCACACCGCAACGCTCGCCGGTGTCATGGCGTCGTATGTGACGTCACTATTATTCTTGCCAATGGACTCTGTGCAGTGTGCATTAAACAATAGTGTGATTGTCAAAGCTCGAAAACAAACAATTGTGACGTCATTCACTTCTTGTTTAATCCATTATGGTGGATTGCTGTATTTTATAATTTTATTTTATCAAAATAAATAGCAATCTCACTCGATATAGAAAAATAAATACGTTTTTTATAATCCATGAATCCTATTTCATTAGATAAATTCATAATTTCATTGATTCTTGGTTACTGTCATCATGCCTATTATGTGCGTTTTAAAAAATTATATATCACTAGCTGACCCGGCGAACTTCGTACCGCCTTAGTATGCATGTATATTTTTCAATATTTCTGAGAGATTTTCTTAATATTTTTTTCCGTAAGAACCTTCTCCTAATAATAAAAAATACAACAAAAAAAGAATTAGTGAAATCGGTCCAGCCATTCACGCGTGATGCCGTGACCAAGGAAAACGGGTTTCATTTTTATATATATAGACTAGCTGACCCGGCGAACTTCGTACCGCCTTAGTATGCATGTATATTTTTCAATATTTCTGAGAGATTTTCTTAATATTTTTTTCCGTAAGAACCTTCTCCTAATAATAAAAAATACAACAAAAAAAGAATTAGTGAAATCGGTCCAGCCATTCACGCGTGATGCCGTGACCAAGGAAAACGGGTTTCATTTTTATATATATAGATTAGCTTCAAACGGTGAAGGAAAAAATCGTAACGAAGCTTACATGCGTGGGCGTTCTTCATAATGTCATCGAAGGTGTGACCGTGTGAAGTTTGCCAATTCGCTTTTGGCCAAACTATTCTCATTTCGGGAAGATACTCGCGTTCAGTATGTAGTTACTCTAATGATTGATCTCTAGCTGCTAATGATTGCAACTGTCTGATGCGGCAGACCGACATGAATGGTTGCGTTGCCACTTAAAGATCGTTTTATAATCATCATGAAAAATCCTACTAAACGTCTGCCCTACATATTGGGCCCCTCCTGAAAATCAGCGTTGCAGTATGTTGGGTAGGTATATATACCCATCTCTCATGCTGCGGCACGAGCTGAGGAGGTGGCCTATTCACCACAATACAAATATAATAGTTATACTAAGTATAATGAATTGTTATAGTGTTGGTCATTAAACTTTTTTATTTATTTATATATTGGAAGTACTTTATTCACTTTCTAATCACAACAGGAGCGCGGCAGCGTGCGGCGCTGTGGGGCATTGCATCGGTACGGTGTGGGAGCAGCAGACCGATGACGTGACGCACAACGATGTCTCCGACAAGTTTGTACAGCTGTTCAGGGAGCTCAAGGATGTGAAGGACTTGATCAATGATGTAAATATTGTTTTAAACCATCGATATATATGTAGGTACTAGATGGGCCCTTTCATAGTAAAAAGTTGGGCGTCCTGTATAAGCCTGTCCTTGTCCCCGCCATAGCGCTGTCCCGCTTTTCAGACTAGATGGAGTTAGTATAATAAGTCCATATTCTTTGTTTGAATGGTAAAGCCCCTCTATGTAAATTGAGGTCGTTGTTTTAAACCCATTGTCCTAGGTGAGCAACAGAATCTACGCGATATGACACCATAGAAAATGTCACAATTGTCTACGCGACAACATAGGCCACGTGAAGCTGACCCTTCACTAGACCCTACCGTCTGTGCGTGTGTGTGTGGTATTGATACTGTCGCTTCGCGTCGTATCGTTTGTCGCTTACATAGGACAACGGTAACTTAAGTGACTTATGTGGTTTGCACTTGGTCAGTATGTGCCTAACCCTTCTCCTTCTGTAAGGAAACGCGTGCTCAGTAGTAGGCCATTAAAGTTTGAAGTGATGATTGAGGTAGCATTCCGATGTCCATTTGGTTATGTTTGTGGTAGTGCATATCTCTACGTACATATGATTGATCTAATGTTAGCTCAGGAACGCATCAGTCTCGACCGAGCACACAACTAGCCACAATATGGACTGTGTAAAAAATTCTCAGCAAATTAATATCGTAGTTTGGCTACTACACACTACACCTTTATAAATAACTAGCTGATGCCCGCAACTTCGTAACGCATGGGTTGAGGTTTATTGGTTCCCGCTTGAACTCTTTACTTTTCCAAAGTAGCCTATTTGTTAATCGAGCATCTCCATTCCAAATTTCAGCCTAATCTGTCCAGTAGTTTTTGCGTGAAAGAGTAACAAACATACACACGCATACAAGATTTTAGTTCCCGCGGGAACTCTAATTTTCCGGGTTAAAAAGTATCCTATGTGATTTTCCAGACTATAATCTATCTCTGTGCCAAATTTCGTCCAGATCCGTTCAGCCGTTCTGGCGTGATTGAGTAATAAACTTCCATCCATCTATCTATACATCCATCCATACTTTGAAATTCATAATATTAGTATAGATAGTGTGATTGTAGCATGGCTAAACCTTCTCATAAAGTCCGTGTATCCATTTTTCACCTCTAGGAATACATGGAATCGAGGATCATCTCTCGGTGCCACGACATACCGTCGAACGCCATCTATCGGATGTGCAAGGACAACACGGCGGATCTCGGGCAGTACTTCATCCATGTGCTGAAGTCCGACACGACACCAGAGACTATGTGCCGCATCATGGGCATGTGTAATAACGAAAAGTTGGAGAGCTTGCTCAGTGTAAGTACTAAGTATTTTTAAAAAAAAACAACGCGTTAACAATGAATTTACATACACTTTTTCTGCCCGCTTAGCACGTTAACAATGAAATTTCATTTTTTTTTTCCGCCCGCATATTTGGTTGGTAGCAATGACGTACTTTCTTCCTCGTTTTGAAAAAAGTAAGAAGGTGCTTTCCGAGCGGGTGTAGTTCAAAGGATTTTATCACATAAGGATGTGTAACACCACAGAAGTAGCCTTTGGGACTCAGGGCCTCTCATACGCGAAACCATAAGGTCGCGCATCTGAGTAACCAGGTGCCCCAACAAATATATCAAGCCTAAAAGGTCTATAACCATTGGATTAAATGTCGGAAACTACTATAATAATATATTATATACTATAATTTATATTATCCATGAAGCTATCAAATTCAGGGCCTCCCACGTCAGACTTTTTGTAGGTCCCATAATCGGGCCGATAATTTCGCCGAGCTACCAACTTTCATTATCCACCGACAAACGGATCGGCCGGAATGCACCGATTTTGTGTTTGACCGTATTTTTGTTGGACGTGTGCGTTTTAATGTTGCAATCTGTGTGTTTCAATATAGGTATATCGACAAAAAATCGGTCGCCGATGGTCTGACGTGGTCGGAGCGCCTTAATGACGCTAAACATCAGTGGTAGGCACAAAATGGTGGCATGCAACAAAAAAAATTATACTTTTCTTTTGTTAACAGAAAAAGAAGGCTGAAGGACCCGCCAAGCATAAACGTAAGACATATTTAAGTAATTTTTAAAAAATCAAATGTTTTTATTCAAAAAAATTTACAAGTTATTTTAAATCGTCGAGTGAATCTACCACTGGTTCGGAATTTAAGTTGAAAAATTCGCTTTGCCAATTTTGTTGAAATGGGGAGATCTAATATGTTTATTTTGTTTTAGCCATGATGTTGGGCGCCAGTAAATGTACCTGGGGACCTTCGTACTGGTGCAGTAACTTCAGGTATATATACCGGGTGTCTTGGTTGAATAATCATACCTACTAGTATTATAAATGCGAAAGTGTGTCTGTTTGTTGGTTTGTAATTCAATCACGCCGCAACATAGCAACGGATCGACGTGATTTTTTGCATGGCTATAGTTGAGAACCTGAACAGTGACATAATATGCTGGGGTTTTTATCCCGGAAAATTAAGGAGTTTCCTTGTGATTTAAGAAGAAATTAATCATAAAACTATGATTTATGATTAAACTTTTTTTTAATGATAGATAGCTATAGTTTTGATTTGACCGAGTCGCAATTTAAATCACTAGGAAGTTTCCATAAACTATTGCATTAGATAATATGTAACAATGTTTACAATATTATTCGCTTGCGATGGGTCTGTGGCGAAACATCCTCTTACTTTAACCGCAACTGCGTCAAATGCCATTGGTCCGAGTTTCTTGCTGGTTCTTCTCGGTAGGAATGGCATTCCGAACCAGTGGTAGATTCACTTGACGATTCAAAAGTACTTGTAAAAGTTTATTTGAATAAAAAAGATTTGATTTGATTTGATTTGATTTGGTCATGGTCTAATGTCTAATCAATCGTATCTACTTCTATAAATTACCCACTGACTAGCTGATTCCTACGACTTCGTTTGCGTGGATTTAGCTCTAAGGAATTTCTCTAAATCTTTTCTAAATGCGGACTTACGTTTAAAATACCTAAAATCTTTTTCTATTCTCTTCTCTGGTTTCTAGATCCAGCATTGTAGCTGTTTGTTGTCTCTCAGTTTCGGTACTGATTCATTATGTATACCTAACAATCGCCCAAGACTTCGCTCACGTGCAAATATCGAATAATCCGGCCTCATTGCCGGATTGGATCCGTAATTGGCTGCATTATAAATGAAAATTCTTTACAAAATTTGAGGTTTTTAGGCCTTTTGCTTAGCCTGAGCTTTAGAAAGTTATCCAATGAGACAGGAGCATTATGTTTACTGTATGACATAGAAGATTTATTGAAATAAAACTTCTTTAAACGCGTCTTGAAAGTAACCCAGATATTTTGTGCCTTTTATGAAAGAAAGATAAAGTGTTTTTATTGGAACCATAGATTTAATAATGGATAGAGATATAAGACAAAATATTATGAGGTGTGACCCGTATGGGGTCCCAAAATAAACTGCACTCAACATTTGCTATGTCTGTGGTAGCACGGGCACAGCGCTGGTCTTTAGAACTTTCTGACGAAGAAGCCGTGTTATAATCATAAGTGTATTTTCAGTACCAGTCGAGAGTGCAAAGCAACACACCACTGCGTGCAAGTAGCGTGGCCCAATATGAAGGTGCCTAAAGATGACGACGGCATTTGCAAAATCTGCAAGGATATGGTGACACAGGCCCGCGACCAGCTTCAGAGCAACGAGACGCAGGTAATGGCGGCACTGCACAGGGGCCTTATTATCTAAAAATAAAAGGGGCCTTATTATATAAAAATAAAAGAAGCTTTACTACGTAAAAATAAAAAGGGGCCTTATTTCGTAAAATTAATAGGGGCCTTTTTACGTAAAATTAATACGGCCTTATTACGTAAAAATAAAAGGGGCTTTATTATTACCTAAAAATACAAGGGGCCTTATTTACGTTTGTCTGGTGGGGGGCTTCCGCCGTGGCTAGTTACCATAGGTAATCGCTTGGCGGTACGTCTTTAGGGTGGTGGTATCCTATCGGCAAAGACGTGCCGCCAAGCGATTTAGCGTTCCGGTACGATGCCGTGTAGAAACCGAAGGGGTATGGGTTTAATATAACTGCCATGCCCCTAACAGGTTAGCCCGCTACCATCTTAGACTGCATCATCACTTACCATCAATTACTTTCTCTATTTCCACTGGAAATTTTCCTTCTTCCTGGAAAGAGGCTCAAGTTACTCCTATACCTAAAAAAGCTAACCCTTCTAGTTTATCTGACTTCCGTCCCATTTCCATACTTCCATTCCTATCAAAAGTATTTGAGCGTATTGTTCATCAACAATTGAGCCTCTTCCTATCTAGATGGAGTCTCTTTAATCCATTTCAATCCGGTTTCCGGACTGGTCATAGTACGACTACAGCTTTAGTCAAGATCACTGAGGATATTCGTCTCGGTATGGATAATCAACGTGTAACAGTGTTGACCTTACTTGATTTTAGCAATGCTTTCAACAATGTTGATTTTGATCTCTTGTTAGCTATTTTAGCTTCTCTTAACATATCTCCTGAAGTGGTTGATTGGTTTCATAGTTACTTGTTTGGGCGCCGGCAGCGGACACGAGTTGATGATTCGTCATCTAACTGGTGCTCGATCAATGCCGGTGTTCCACAAGGTGGCGTGTTGTCTCCTCTCCTGTTTTCAATTTTCATTAGTTCTATTACTCTCCAGTTATCTTCTCACTACCACCTGTATGCTGACGATCTCCAATTGTATGTTCAGGCTAAATTAGTGGATTTACCTAATGCAATATGTGAGTTAAATAATGATTTAGATGCAATTGTGGAATGGAGTAAGTCTTATGGACTTAAAGTGAATCCAGCAAAAACTCAGTCTATCATAATAGGCAGTCAAAAGTTGATCACGCAAATAGATTTTCATGCCTTGCCTAGCATCATATTTGACGGAACGTGTGTACCATACAGTGACACGGTTAGAAATCTTGGTGTCACTTTTGACAAATTCTTATCTTGGGCTCCACAAGTAAGTGAGGTGAGCAGGAAGGTGTTTGCATCTGTTGGTTCTCTCCGTCGATTGACTAATTTCTTACCCATACCAACTAAAATTACGCTTGCACAGTCTCTCCTCTTACCGATTCTCGATTATGCTGATTCTTGCTACCCCAATCTTAATGAAGAGTTGCTTAATAAGCTTGAGCGCGTTCAAAATCTTTGCATACGGTTCATATTTGGACTTAGGAAATATGACCACATTTCTGAATTTCGCGAAAAACTCAAGTGGCTTCCGATCCGCCTTCGCAGGGATACTCATATTCTTTCTCTTCTATTCTGTATTCTATTCAATCCTACCACTCCCCTTTACCTCAAAGAGCGATTTGAGTTCCTTAGTGACACTCACGGTCGCTCTCTTCGCTCTGTTGACAACCTTATCCTAAGAATTCCTTCCCATAGCACTTCTTTTTATTCTAAATCCTTTTCCGTTGAAGCGGTTAGGCTATGGAACTCCTTACCGCTTCAAATTAGACGTGCGCAATCTCTTGCAGAATTTAAAAATCTCATTAAAGCGCACTTTCTTCCTCCTTGAATCCTTTATTTATTCTTCATTCCTACTTTGCGTCTTGTTGGCTTTTATTTTTACTGTTTTTTATATATTATATTGTATATAAGTATATATATTTATTTATATGTATATGTATTGCTATCTATTTATATAATTATTTTATGTGTATAATATTTATGTATATATATGTTGTGTAGGTATACTGGTATTATTGTATATTGATTGTATATGATATTTTATATTGGCTAGGATTAGTTTATTAGTTTAGAACTAATTATTAGTTTTCCTTTTCAATAACGTGTACCCTGAAGCTTTCTCACTGGGTTAATCCGTTGTGTGCATGGTTGCCTGGTAGAGATCGCTTTAAAGCGATAAGGCCGCCATTTGTACCATAGCATAGTTTTATTGTAATTGTTTATAAGTATGTGTTTCGTGGTGTACAATAAAGTATTTTTCATTCATTCATTCATTTCATCAGGTGAGATCGTAGTCAAGGGCTAGCTTGTGGTGGATAAAAAAAAAACAACTACCATACTAAAACCGCATTTTTAAGTTTGATTAAGAGTTGCTGATTTTATTGATCTGTAATCATCCCCTATCATTGGGGTTCATAAAGATTACTAGTTCACCTTCTTTGGGAGCCCGCCTTATTGGATTCAGAATGACGTCACTTAGCTAACCATGCATTGCCATTTGCCACAGACAGCAAGACACACTTTCGCATTTACAATAAGTACAGTCCAATGCAAACTTTATGACTTATGAACATCGTGCGTTTCGATGCGCAGAATACAGTATTAGGTATCAGCGGGACGGTTTCAGTTGACTGTACCTGCGCGAACCTACACTCGCGGCTAACTTCCGTGACGTCATAAAGTTTGAATTGGACTGTACGAAGTATGGACTCTTGTATTCTTACTTCTTCTTGGGCAGATTCCAAATCAAGCTGCATTTGTTTTTGTGCTGCAGCGGCTGGGTTGTCTGCTAAATGGAGGACCTGGAAATAATCAGCGAAAGATCATGTCGTATTCTTTCATATGTTTCTTTTTACGAGTATTTGGTAACTTGGTTGGTCATGAAACTTAAAGACTTATTTATTTACTAGTTGATCATTGTAGGTACTATTTTGGTATATGCAGGTTTTTTGGAATTAAATCTAGCCTATATCCGTTCATTAGGATGCAATTTCTGGGAAATATCTTTGTATAAAATTTCTTCTTAGTAAAATCGGTTATACGGAAAAGTTAATAGACATATCACATACAGATAGACAGACAGACATATTTTCACGCTTATTTTATTTATTTTTATTTTAATAAATTCTAACAGTACAATCAACAAAGGACTACATTCTAATTTGGTGTTAACATAAATTCATATAAATTTTACCGAACACTACAGTGCCGCCGACAATAGGTTTTTCTTACAAACTAAAAAAACTACAAATTATTTCATATACCTAGCTACAAATACACACTATATGATTATAATATAAACTATAACATTCTAATACCACAATTAATCTTAATCTAACTGCATTAAAAAAGTTAAACAAGTGGTTAAGTTAATAAAACATGGTGCGTACAAACGCAGAATGACAGTTTATAATATACTAGATGTCTGCGAATTTGCTCTTGTGGAAGTTTTTAAACCCCCCTGAACTCTGATTTTCCTGGATAAAAGTATAGCCTATATCCTTTCCCGGGATGAAACTTAGAGCCAGTGCTTACCTTGGTGGGCGCGGCAAGTTTCTCCAAGTGCGCTTGTAGCTGGTCCCTTTGGGCGCGCAGTTTGGACACCTCGCGCTTGGCCGCTTCGGCCTCTTCGCGGAATTTGCTCGCCTCAGCCCGAGCGCTATCGAGAGCTACAATAATATAAATAATGTATAAATATAAGATAAAAGTGAGAAATTATATTTTATATTAGGTTTAAGATATTAATGTTTAAGATATTGTAAAGGTGCGTGATACACAAACAGCCTCCTGCGGCTGACTGCCTCGTTGGTCTAGTGGTTAGCATGTTTGACTCGGCTGAAGCCTCCCACCTGGCCAGACCAGGGAAAATTCAGAAATAATTCCTAAATTGACCCTGCTGAGGATCTAACCCGGCACCTCCGCACGTTAAGACAACAGTGCTCAACACTGCGCCACGGAGGTCGCACGCCACGCCACGCAGCGTAGTCATTCAATATATATTATCCAGATCTAATTCAGTCTTAACAAGAATGACCGGGGCACCCTCTTTTTTTCGTAAATACACTTCGAAATTCGAGAACATTTCCACCAAAATGAGAGTTTATTTGGATTCAAATTGTATTTATCTAGTCCCCTGGATTTATATGTTTTCAAAATACTTTCCTAAAATGAAATGTAAATGAATTGCGTTTTGCATATTTTTACGACAAGATGGACATGTTTCCCTCTTATTTGTTTCATATTAAAACCAACGATATCTTACGTATTAATTGGTCAGCAGCATAGCCTATATTGTCAAGTTACAGAATAACAATACGAAGTAAAAAGCACGATAAGTTTTCATTCATCATTTTTGGTATTCACAGAACAAGACTAAATGTATAACAAATTCTGTAAGCTCATATTGCTATCTCGCTTGAACGCGATCATGTGTCATCAGTGAAATAGAGATAGCAATATACCGGCAAATTTATATTTGCGGTTCGAATAGAAGTTGCGAGCGGCGCGAACCGGCCTCTTAATGTAGTAGTAATAGATCGTAAAATCGATGTTGTGAGATCGGTCCCTGTCATTTATTATAGTTTAATATTTGTTTTATTAATACAGCATACAGTTATGATTTATATTATAAGTCGTTTTTATTATACTGTGTCTACCTTAATTAGTTAATTATTTATTCTATGGTTAACAGTATTAATGCTATTTTAGTTTTTATTGTTCCTTGTGCGAATTTCCATTTCTAGTCGAAAAGTATTATGAGTTTAGAATACGTAATTATATTTAAGTGTACCTAGCGTACTTGACTGAAAATACGGTTTAAAGACTGTTTTACGCCAGAGCAACAACGTAGTGCGTCATTTAGGAATACCACTGGCCTAAATGCTACCAAAAATTAAAATGTTGCAAGAATATACGGCGTCGTCCCGTAATACTAATCTAAAGCAGCGATTGTATCTCGGCATGAAATAAACTAAAAGCATTATCTGCTTTTATTTAAGGCATGCCGCACTTGACGCATTTTGTTCCTCTGAAGTAAAACAACCTTTAGGAGTTTAACGTGTCTAGTCGTGAAGTTCTCATTTTGTAAAAGTATTATATTTTGTTATAAGGTACGTTTACTATGTTATTGATTAATTATTATTATTTATTATTATTTAAACTTGGACGAATTAACCACGGGACGCGTGATATCAGCCATATTCGCCTTACACCTCTAGCCGCGAACTGGGCAGTTTCGCCATCAATTATTATGATATTGTGTTGTCATAGTGATTGACTTTTTCATGCACTAGTGTCAATAATTGGGCAGAAATATGACAAGGCACTCCCCCTAGCCCCGCAAAAGGTAGCCGAACGTGATTTCATACTATTTCTTACGTTTCCTATCCCGTGTTTAGTTCATCCAAGTGTTTAAACCGTCATGAATCCTTTCAATAGCTAACTTGGTGTCGTGTCATAATATGTCTACTTCATATACATATAATATGATGTCGTACCACTTAACTGCATGTAATTACAAATAACATCAATAATATCTCCACGGAAAATATGGCACTACGAAAATTTAGGTTGCATATTACGCAAAAAAGGATTGAATTTAACAACGCACACACATTGTAACAACTTTTGAAATGGAATGGTCTGGAGAAATTATTGAAACGGTAATTATTACTTACCCGTTTTATTGGAATATCGATGTTGTATTCAATAAAAAATTGTAACTGTTGAGAAATTTCTCCTTGTTCTCTTCTCGATTGATTAAACTCACTCTCAAACTAACCAAATCAAACAAATTGTTATCAGCAATTAATTGAATCGAAAAGTGTACAATTTTTTTTGACCCACGCTATTGGCATAATTTCTTGTTGTACATCTGTCGATATGTAACGGATACTTTGGGGTACATCCTGAAATAAATATATTTTAATGTATTCACACGAAATTATAATTATGTCCTGCTACTATCGGGTATATTGGGTGCACTTTAGTCTTCTATACTATAAAACAAATTGTAGGTTACGAACTAGGTAAGAATTTTTTCAATAAAGCTTTACAAAAAATACGTTTTATTTATTTATTAATATTTTACAAAATATTTATAGTCCGCGCACGAGCTCTGAGGAATCCTATGGAATGTAAAAGTAATGAGCTTGAGTTGTTTAAAGTACAAAATAATACTGCTATCCCAAAATTACTCGCGTCTATCTCGAAACTAGTGCTGGGAGCGAGCTGGATATGAAGCGACGATCGGGGGTGGCGTACAGACGTTGCTTCTTCAGACCCCGATTCCTCGGAGCTCGTGCGCGGACTATACATTTTGAAGCAATACCCGACTTTTGAACACTTAAAAGGGATTTTTAATATTGGTTGTCAAAAAGTAGAGTAAGGACTCGTCCACTAAAGCAAAAAATTTGTGCTCAGCAATAAATTAGATTATCTTGATCGATGCCTTCATGAACATGACCTCTTAAGGGCAACTTCGCTACATAATACTGATAAAACTTTTTAAAAACTTGATAAATATTTAAACTTTTCATTGTGCACTCTGACTAGTGACGAGAGGGCCGAGTGGCCTAGTTGCGACAACGCTTATCAATCGATTGCGATTTGTAAGCAACGTTGACCCAAGTCGGTAACCGGATGGTTGACCGAATTTGGAAGTACGAATTGCCCTTTTCGTTTCCTCCATGTCTCGGAGAGCACGTTAAACCCATCTGATAATATCGTTAGTGTTGAAATAGCACTCTTAGTCAAGTCGTATACGGAAGGACCTGGGAACTCACCGTATTGTTATGCCAATTAAACCCCTGCCATTATGTGATTGATGGAAAGGGGTGACCTTCAGCAATGAGGAACACGACGCAGAGAGACAGTGCACTGTAGACGCTCTTCAACTCCGTGTTCTCAGTAGACTGGTCGACTAGCCGAGAAATACCGGTCTACGTGTGGCGTAGAGTACCTAATGCTGTCTTAGAGCAGCCAATTTAAATATTTTGACTTGTGTTTAAAAAATTTGACTATTTCTCAGAATTTAAAAAAGTCGAAGAACAAAAGTGGTTCAGTATTATCTACAGAAGCTACCCTTATCAGGTAATTAGTATTTTTAAATTAAACCTGTATATCAACAATCTGATACAAAAACCGTAAAATTTCATTTTAGAAGTTATTCGCCGTTGTTAGGGCATATCTACCTACAGGTATTGTTAGTAAACAATTCTCGTTATATTTTCAACAGGTCAATTAATGGTATTGTTTATTTACTATGCACACGCTATTGTTTGTCGACAAAACGTGAGCCTATTGTGATTCGTGAGTGACGGCGACCGTTTCGCGGCAGATAGCTCGGCGGAACCAACTTTTTACTTACAAATCTGATAAGTACATCTGAGAGATCGATTCGTCGTTACATCCGATATCTTGTTATCGCGGTATCTGGGACGGCCACGGAGTTTGGATCATTCGCCCCATGCACTTCTCTATCAATCTAAGCGTGTTATGTGATTTGGTGCTATGTGAATTCATGTGTGCCTGGTTATTGAGGAAGGATGCACACTTTTTACAGTTTTAAGGTATGGTTTTCGAAATTTTATATCGCTTGACTGTTGAATTTTACTTTGAACCAAACAGAATTCGGATTCCTAACTTTATCTTCGTAATGTATTTTGGAGTAGTGTGGACAATCTAATTCAAGGAGATTTAAGCTTTAAAAGTAGTGGTCGATGTAAAGATTTCTGAGAGTTTTATTTAATATGCTCATACCTAGTTCGTGGTTACGATAATTTCGAGGCTTCTATTGACAAGTTAATTTAATCTCTGGAGTTATTTCTACCTCTCTTCTATTTTACCAGCCTCATTGGCTTAGTGGCCATATTGTTTGGGTGTGGATCTTTAGGTCTCGGGTTCGGGTCAAGGGTCGGGCAACATTATCAAGAAATTATCTGAGAGGAAATTTGGAAGTGTCACCCCTGTGCCTCATGAGTACTCTATGCCCCCTAGAAGTCGATTAGAGATATGGTTATATTATTAATGCTGCCAGCGCCATACCCCTTCCAAGTACCTAACCTCGCTTCTACCTAAGATGAGTATCATCATCATCATTCATAGCTCTTACTACGGTGAAATCGCAGACAGTGGCTTGACATCGAATTAAAAGAAAAGTTTAAAATAACTGTTTACAGAATGGGTTAAGCTGGCGATCGATTCAGCCTCACCTATGCACGTTAGCGGTAGCTCTCAGTTTCGGCAGCAGCTGGCGTGCGCCGCGTGATGCGTTTCTCTACGGCGGTCTGACCAGCGCTTTGATGTGTGCGGTTGCTGCGGTCCTAATAGCCCTCCCTGCTGCCTTACTCCAGCTCGCTGTAGGCCAGCTCAGCCAACAAGACGCTGTGGGGATATGGAGGGCTGTGCCGTTTTTCAAAGGTACAAGGCTTTGTTTGAATCGCATAATAGCTAATTTTCATAAATCGGTATGGCAGCGCGGGATAAGTGCGGTTGCCGCGTTACTACGAGTATAATAGCGCTTTCTGCTGCCTTATTGGAGCTCGCTGTAGGCCAGCTCAGCCAACAAGGCACTGTGGACTTATGGAGAGCCATGCCATTTTTCAAAGGTACAAGATTTTGTTGAAATCCTTAATCCCATGATAGCTAATTTTCATAAATCGGTATGTGGATCACCAGTAAACACTGCGCCAGGGAGGCAGTATTTTTAGATGCACCGAAAACTGAAAAGTACAGTGTTAAAGGGTGTTTGTAACCTGAACCTTTATAGATATCTTAGGGCTGCCTCTACTTTAGATATACCTACCTACATATCGATGAGTTACATCACTTTCTTTCAGGTGTTGGATTCATCAGACTGCTGATATCATTCATAGCCGCTATGTACACTGTCGTCTATGTAACTATCACTGTCACATACATTTTTCACACGCTGAGCAATCCCATCACTATGTCTGAATGCTCAGCGCTTTTAGAGACACCGGTAAGTTGATATCTCATTTGGTATTTAATAAGTTTCCCAATTTCACTAAAAGTTATATATTTTTTTTTTTTTTTTTTTTTGATTAAATTCAACTCCTATACAATTTTATTTTTAATTGATGTACCTAAAGTAGGCTATTCTATTGCAGGAAGGTGTCATAGAGATTATGTATAACTCAACGACCTGTATAAAGTAAGTTGGACCAAAGAACATGCGTGCACTCTCCACCTTTCCGAAAGTTGAAAAGTTTTAAGTGGTGCACGATCAGGCCATGCAGGATGAATTCTACGCCTAAACTATGCACTTGAAGTTCGCGTGTATAGTTATCCCTTCACGTAAAAAGAACGCTGCCCGTTTACCTGCGCACTGAGCGATTTATCGATCAAATTGGTTGTATGAAGGGCCGGCGGTATCCTCTGCGCGTACGCTACTGGTTGGTCACTTGAATCATGCTGCCCGCGCCAAGTTTACGCTAAATCAATGATCAGGCACATCCCCTCCACTGTCCCTCAGCGTTATTTTTACGTCACGGGGACTAACCTCAACTAATGATCATTATTCAAAGTCAAAGTCAAAGTATATTTATTCAACTTAGGTACCTACACTGTACACTTATTGACGTCCAGTTAAGTAGTACGGGACTAATAAACATTGACCCTAAAATAAAAAATGTAAAGCTGATTTTTGGCACAAGTGTTCCTTGGGGTCTGAAAAGTACCTCTTAAAAATTCCCCCCCCCCTAGGCCGCGGGCTTAACCCCCCACCCCCCCAAACGTCTCCCCAACCGCAGTTTTTTGTAATTTTCTCAAAAAATATTAGTGCTAGAAAAAAAATTTCTATGGTGAAAATTATCTTCATTAAATTATCTACAAAATAATATTCTAGTTCATTTCCATAAGACTAATAGTTTCGGAGATATGTTAACCCTTTGTGCATGAAAAGAAAATATTTTGCATGTATGGCTTTTTGCAATGTAGTTTCTTGTAATTTACATAAAAACTGATAGAGCTACAAAAATATTGTCTGAAGCAAAATGAAAGGCTATTAAATTAGCTATAAAATGATATTTAGTTTATTTTGATAAGAGTAATAGTTTTGGAGATATGCCTACCTATTGTGTAAGATAAAGAAAATAATATGCAAATATCGTGTACGTTGTTTTTAATTTTCGAAAAAAAAATAACAGAGTTAGGAAAAACTGATTGAAGCAGTAAGAAACATAGTTAAATTACCTACAAAATAGTATTTAGTTAATTTTGATAGCACTAATAATTTCGAAAATATACCTGTCATAGTTAACATAAAAGCAATATTTTTCAAAATTTTATATGTTTTCTGTAATTTCTAGAAAACTATTAGAGCTAGGCAAAAAACTCCCAGAAGTAAAAATAAACACCATTTAACCACTTATTAAAAAAAATTAGCTCATAAAGATAGGACTTATCATTTCGAATATATATCCATGTATAGTGTACGAAAAAAAATAAAAAAATTGCTAGAATCCTATGTTATTTGCAATTTCCACAAAAACTATTAGAGCTGGAAAAAATCCTCGGAAGAGTAATTAATTTCACTAAATTACCCACAAAAAAGTCTAATGGTGAATTTAGATAGGACCAATAGTTCGAGAAATATGGCAACCTATATTCCAAGAATTTTTTTTTTTTCGACAACCGTTGGTATATTTTTGAATTTTCAGAGAAACTACTAGAACTAGGAAAAAAAACATAAGAAGCAAAAATGAACTTCATTAAATTATCTTAAAAAATTTTTTTAGTTTATTTTGATAGAACTAATAGTTTCGGAAATATGGCTGCCTAACTGGAATAAAAAACTAAACCTTTGTAAAATCCGTAAATGTTTATTGTAATTTCAAGAAAAAGTATTAGAGTTAGGAAAAATGCTGTCAGGACTTAGTACAAAGATTATTAATTTACCTATAAAATTGTGTTTAGTTTATTTTGATAGGACAAATAGTTTTCGAAATATACCTTGCTGTTGTGTAAGAACCGGTGGTAGTCATGTAGACTTAGCATAGTACTATGGAATAAATAGAAATTAACCTCAAAATAAATAACGTATTTTTGATTTTAGGCGCAAATGATGTCCTTTTTTCTCCCCACTCCCACAACCCCCCTCCCACCTCCCATCTCCCCCCTCCCACAACCCCACTCGCACCTCCCACAACCCTATATATTTATATTTAGTATATATTCTTCCACCTCTCCCAAAAAAGTCGTCCTCAGGTTCCTTTACGCGTAACCAAAAAAGTTTTATGTAACTGCCATTTCTAAATAAACTTTACATCTTTTTCAGCCTTTATAATCCAGTGAAACTTATGAAAAGGATATTTTATGCCTTCGGTTTTCTGGTTCTCTTGTTAGGAGTAATAATATTGTCGGTCGTGGGGAAGACACGCGATTTACCATCGCTGGTTAATGCCAGTGATTTGCTTAACTTCGTGAGACCCAATATTTGGCACAGTGCGGTGGTGCAGGCTCTACTGTCTAATCAGATAGCTGGGGGCTATCTCATTTCAGCTGGCGATTCTATATACGCCAATACTAACGTGCAGTGGTGAGTATAATGGTTATATTATGAGAATATTATCTTTCTCGTATACGTGTGTCCATAAATTAACTGTTGGTGGGCCCAAATTAGAAAAAAAATATTTTTATAAAGATACGTGAGCATTTGAACAAGGCAAGTAGGCGTCAATCTTTTGAAGAGACTTTGAGCCCCGCTGGGCTGGGCCGCAAAATCGACGATCCGACTTGTGCATTGTATGCAGGCGCTAAATGAATTGCAATAATATCTGATTACGATTGCACCACTGTTCACATACGCCCGAGCCTGGAACCAGCCGGAACCTATTATTTAAATTGAAACTAGACTATGACCGCGACTTCGTCCACGTTTTTGAAAAATCCCGTGGGAACTCTTTGATTTTCTGAGACGGAAATTCAAAAAAATTCCAAATTAAAATGTTTTTTATTCAAATAAACTTTTACAAGTGCTTTTGAATTGTCGAGTGAATCTAATACTGGTTCGGAATGTCTGTCCTTCCCCGGGACGTACTCGTAACTTATCTATCTGAACTAAATTATCTTTCTTAACTATCTGCTGTCTGCTATACTCTCAACTGCCTCGTTGGTCTAGCGGTTAGCATAGTCGACTGCGGATCACGAGGTCCTGGGTTCGATTCCCGGTCGGGCAAAAAAATTGGTATTGGGTTTTTCAATTCAGAAATTCTCAGTGCCAGCCCGGCGTTGGAAGTTGGCGGTGTTTCACCCCCTTGCCTCGGAGAGCACGTTAAGCTGTCGGTCCCGGTTAGTAGCACTAACATGATAATAGTCGTTAAAGCCCGCCTCTCTCCTATGAGAGTGGGAGGCCTGTGCCCAGCAGTGGGACGTTAAAAGCGTACCCTTCCTATTCTAACTTTCATTTTCAACTTACCTGCTGAAAGAAGAAGACTGCTACCACTGCTTCTGGTTATTATAAGCAGTGTTTGCTGCCACCATTGCGATCAGATTGTCATTAGTGGTCTTTTGGTAAATTCTAGGACTACATTGACATTTGTCGGTGCAAATGTTATGGCTGGGTGGTTTGGAGTTCTGTTCTGGTTCGCGGTGGCAGGCTCCGGCGACAAGGAGACTAATAACCTTGCAGTGGTTGTTCAGATATATAAAGCATCTGCTGAAAGGAGCTTAGACACTGTCTGGTCGATCCTAATGTTCGTTATGCTGTCGACCTCAGGAATGATTACCATGGTAAGAATCCTTCTATAGCATAATGCTAGATTCCCTCAATACCAGATTCTCATGAAACCTAATATTTGTTTGACACTGAGGAACTAAATCACAAATTGCTTATCCCATTAGCATTGTAAGGAAATCTTTGATTTTCCGGGGTGAAAAGTAGCCTTTTCTCTAGCCAGTAATCTTTCTACATCCGCATGCAAAACATCACATTGATCAGTTGCTGCGTGATTGCAATACAAACAAACAACACTTTTGCATATTTTATACAAGCTTTTGCCCCCGGCTTCGCTCACGTTAGGTTCGATTTTCATGCAAATTTCAAACCCCTTTAAGAGTTGAATTTTCAAAATTCCTTTCTTAGCGGATGCTGCGTCATAATTCTTTCAGCACGATTTGTCCAGTGGTTTAAGCTGTGCGTTGATAGATCACTCAGTCACCTTTTTCTTTGATATAATATTTTTTAGAAGGTATGATTTGTTTAGTGACTTGTTTTGTCTCCTTGCAGCTAACTCTGCTCTACCCGCTGTACGATCGTTTCCGCCGTGTCGGGGGGCACAAGTGGCGCCATCTATCTGTGGGCAGCTCCGCGGTTGGTGCAGCTGGGACTCTCGCTATGTGCATTATTGGGCGTTCCGCTCTCGCACTGATGGAAGATGTCGTGGTGCCTTGCCTCGTTAGCTTCACCACCGTGCTTGAAATATGTGCCTTCGTTTTTATATACGGTAAATACTTAGGTAGTTTTTAACCTAAAGTTACAATACTAAATCTAGTGATGTCCCTTTCCGCGGGGAGTTTTATGGAATGAATACTAATATATTATTTATTAACGCTGTTATCTTAGATTACTTTAGCGCCGCCACCAACACCTAAAGACAGATGACAGTTTTCACTTACAATCTATACTAATATTATAAATGCGAAAGTGTGTTTGTCTGTCTGTCTGTCTGCTACGTTTTCACAGCCCATCTGTTCAACCCATTTTGATGAAATTTGGTACAGGGATAGGTTGTATCCCGGGGAAGGACATAGGCTACTTTTTATCCCGGAAAATTCAAGAGTTCACGCGGGAATCAAAAAAAAATCTCTGGGGACGGACAAAGATACTTTTTATCCCGAAAAATTTAAGTGTTTCCGCGAGAATCAAAAAACCCTAAACCACGCGGACGAAGTCGCGGGCATCATCTAGTAATATACCTATATAATTGTCACGTAACAGACTTAGGTGTAGCCTAAATTCAGGCATTGTTTGTGAAAATGGGCATTATCCTCCTATATTTCGAATTTTTTGGTGGCTAAGAAGTTATCAAGAATACGGGTACAGGTGAGATCGCAGGCCTAACTTGTAGTGGAATTTTTAAAAACGTATTTTTCTCCAGGTTGGAAACTGTTAGCGGAAGATGTAGAGTTCCTGCTAGGGAAGGACCTCCCTAAGTACTGGGTTTGGGGCTGGTGTGCAGTCCCCGGCGTCATATTGCCATTTACTCTATGGTGGATCATCGCCTCGCTGGTTCGAAGCACCGTGGCTGTTGGCGGGAATCGTTGCCAGCATGAGCGCAGCCTTAGTCCTGTTTATAATTTTTGCTGCAATATCAGTGGCAAAACAAGTGCAGTACGATCTTTTAGGGGTAAGATTTGCTGCAATAGGGATGATGCCTATATGAAAAAATAAATTATTTCTTACTGTTTTTATTGAATAGAGGGTCTTTCAAAATACCTAAATTTCTGATCTCCTCATATCAGATCATAAGTGGCACAAGTTGTCCTACATGAAATAAATAAATCATTTATCATTTAAAGCAATCCCTTCCAGACGACCAGTTACCTATGCTTTATAATTACTTATAAACTTCAAAAAAATGCGTTTTTTATTTTATATGCAGATCTAATGGAAAACAAAATAAACAAATTGTCTTACACAAGGCTTATAGATTATCTACTTTAAAGTTATTTGGGCAATGCGAATATTTTATGCATGCGAACTGTACTACTTTTCCGCAAGTGTCCTAACTCAAGGGACCTCGCTAAGTAGGTAATCGTAATTTGCCTCCATCGCCATTTCCTTGTATTATGTCGAGTATTTACTAAATACTTGCGGAAGTATCACGTGCGGCCTTATTGCAGAAGCTGAGGTCATCGTTTAAGCCTTCGCGGCACTGGGGGCCCCGGGACCCGATCACTCATCACTACTGGCTGGCGAGGCGCGAGGAGGTCGATAGAAACATGCCTCGAGAGCGGTTCCAGCGACAACAGTTAGGACAGCTCTCCGGAATCGTCAGTTCCAGCATACGACCACATAAAAGGATCGAACAAAAATCTGTTAAAAATATT
Source organism: Erebia aethiops (assembly GCA_923060345.2). Lineage (NCBI taxonomy): Eukaryota > Metazoa > Arthropoda > Insecta > Lepidoptera > Nymphalidae > Erebia > Erebia aethiops. The sequence goes on from CAKLPR020000011.1 coordinate 1,206,283, forward strand.
CGTTCAAATTCAGATGATTTAATGACTGTATCAAGAAAGAATTTTGTTGCGGAGCTTAATTTAAAGATCCGAAAGCGTTCCAAGTCTCTGGACTGGGATGGTAGACGAAATAACAACATTTGGATTGAGAAACGGACTGCCAGAGATTCTTTAGAGCAAGAGAAGAATAATAATGTTATAGTTAAGGATGACCTTGAGTGATTGGTGGCGTATATAAATGCATACGGTGTTTGATTTGTGTTTATTGTCTCTAGTCACGTTTTGGAACAAGATGTTCCTACATGGGTACTAATAATACTGGGAATACCCTTATTTATTGTTGAATAATTGAATTTAATTAAAAAATGTACGATGTAATGCACTCTGTATCCTAGCGGTTAATACGTGTCCGCTGTATTTCGACTACGTATTGGTGCAAACCTTGACGATGCCTTGCGACACTGTATTTGAAACTCTCAAACGAACTGTCTCGTACGCTGGACAAATTTGGCTGTCAATACGCAATAAATATTGAATATACTTTAATTAAGTATTGAATACAGTTTTGTTATTAACAATGTGTATAAAAATAGGACTGGTCTATACAGAGGTGGTAGTAGGTGACGGACTTAATTGGTCTCTTTCATACATTTCAAAGAAAAGAAGCGCTAAAGTAACAAGTCTATGAATCATTCAATGGTTGTATTTAACCAAGCTTGAGTGGCCAATCATCGACATAGTCTCAGCCCATAGCCAGACCACTAGTAAGCGCGGGTCTTCTCTTGGAACGACACGGTGTTATGCCATATTCCATCATGTCGGTCAAGTGCGGATTGACAGACTTCGCACACCTTTGAAAACACTTAGACACGTTTTATTCTCAATCAATCTCCTCGAAAGCTAATCCATGAAGTTAATTAGTTAATATTTACTTGTTAAAATGTATAAACCCTCAAAGTTTATAGATGCCTGGGATTTGAACCCTGAACTGCGCGGATAGGATGCTGTATTTTCAACGTTTAGGCTATCACCCGACTATCACCAGCACAGAAATAGGATCCTGCTTAGCCTAGAAGTTTGATCGAAACATCTTCAAAGGAATAACTCTGAATTTTCTGCTGTCTTTAGATATATTTTCTAACATATTCTAAGTAATAAAAACATGACATTTTCAATAAAAAATTTATTAATGTATTAAATAATAAACCAAGGAGTAATTCTAAACAGGCCCAGAAAAAACAAGAACATCATTAATAACTAATGGTGTAATGTTAAACTGACAAACGGTAAACAAATAAAAGAACCATCATTATCACCAAAGTTGGGTAAAAGTAAACATTTTTTTTCGTAAATGAGATAAGCTAACATTTATTCTCTTTGTACCACTGACTTTAAATATACCTAACTTGCTACTTTCTATTGGTTCTTTATAAAAATTCGTTTTATTTAAAAAACAATTACATTTCAAATTATAAGTGTTAAGTTCTGAACAGCTTTCTATTGATTTGACCACAACAATATCACCACTAAAAGTAACAAAGCATGAGTCACTTGGAGTTGTGTTCAACGTACAATTATCATTGAATAGGATTTTTTTAATAATATCCTTTTTGTAATAAACCATATTCGTATTTCGGTTAACAATATTCATACAAAGGGTTGATTTTTCACCCAGCCTTTTGGCAACTTGTTCCAAAGGCATGTTGTGGGATCGAACTAGATGCTTAAGTTTTGACATAAAATTTTCAAAAGGAAATGCTGAAAATGAATCTAAGGATCCAAAATTATAAACATCGTCAGCCAGATGCAGAAGATTGTGTACATTATACACCAGAAATTCTTCACTGTAGAAAATTGGAACATTTTGCACAAAACAGTGCAACAAGTTATTGGCATATGATCGCCAGACGTCATCTTGTAATATATCATTGCACAAAATGTAAATTGCACAATGCAACATTAAAAAATGCTTGTATAAGCTACTGTTTGGCCAAATATTCTGTAACACGACGGGCCCTAAATAAAGAACAAAGGCTCTAAACTCAGTAGCCTTCCAATATTTGAATAACTTTAGTGGTCTAGGACGCCTGGAAAATTCAACTGGGTAATGATGACGACATGCTTCTAAACGACTAGAAATCTCATCAATTTTACGAACATTTAATTTGCATTTTTTTGGTCCACTTTCTACCCAACACCGAATTAACTTTTTTACAACACCTAGACAAACTAAATGCATAAAATCAAGTGGGACTTGAGTGACAAGCCCTACTTTAAGTTCTGTAAGTATACTTTTGGATATTTGATGGTCTTCATATACTTGTTCAACAAATCCAGAATCAGTTCTAAGAGTTAACACAGATTTATAAGGCCATATAGTTCTACCCATGTATGTACCTTCTTGCTGACATTTTTCACATGCATGTAATGCATTGTGGGATTTAATACTTTTTATAAATGATCTAGCTGGTGCATCGGCAATGATACAACTTATTAGAAAGTCAAACTTCACCCCATTGATGTATAAGCCATGCTGCTCTAAATGTAAACATTCGTCAACAAAAGGACGCAAAAAAATATCAGCATTATTTGGTTTAGATTCTCCATAATACAGTGCTACAATAAACGATTGTCTATCGGTAGACTGATCCAAAATACATAAAATAGGCCAAAATGCATTTGATGAGCTGGAATATATTGGCAAACCATCTATATTGACTGACACTGATAAAAAAGGATTTGACTCATTTTGTGACATCTTTCTTTGCATTAATGGGTAGTTGTTTTCAGTTATTATTCCATTGGAGGCTCTTTGCATTAAATGTGTCTCAAGGCCAAAATATACATAGGAACCCCCAGCACTACCTTTTTTGTTAACATACTGCGGCGTTTCCAATAATGTTCGTGCGTCCTTTGGTAAAGTAGGGTGGAAAGATTTTAATGTTTTCAATAATTCATTGAGAGCGTAATGGCTTATGTTATGTTTTTTGGACCATGTTACAAGAAAATAATTAATATCTATCAGGGGAGAGTTAACATTAACAAAACTAGAGGGATACTCTAGTGGATCAGAACTTACACAACAATAATTTGAAGGTTCATTGGTAGAACTATCACTTATCAGGCAATATATTATTATCTGTACATAGCAGTGATTCATTAGGTAAGTTATCATCTAAACTAGTTTTAGCTATACCCTGAGATTCATGATGAAGTCCTCGCATCTTTAACTCATTCTTTATGTGAGCTGTCCTTCTTGCTAGAATGCGTTTTATGGATCGTTTTGATAAAACTCGGTTATTGCTTAACTCTGCGGGCTTCCCGTCCTCCATTGCGGTCCTTAGCGAATCTGAACCAATTAGATATCACTTCATGAATTTCGGCATCTGTTACTTTTTCTGCAATTTTGTTTTTACGCACTGCTTCTGCAAAAGTTTAAAAAGGGTCAATTTCCATAAAAAATATGTAAAGTACCTTTTGAGATGGAAGAGATCGATAGAAGATAAATCTATTTGAGTAAAAATCAATTGATGCATGTATGAAAATACTGAAATTCCATAGACATCGTCATTCTTAAAACTTAATTTCAGGATTAATTTTGAAATACCTTTTTCAACACATTTTACCAATTTAAGTATAATTCGAAATTCAAAAAATAACCTCTTACATGGCAACCCGGTTGTTAGTTAGGCCGAAAATTAAAAGCAAATTAAATGAAAAGCATAAAATTGTTAATATGATGGCAATAATGTACCTCTTATTATTGTTATAAGTTTTCTTAAGTCATTTATTGGTATTTTATTGTTTTTCCCGGTCCAATTGCAAAGCAAAGCAAATTTACTAGTGAAAACTTTTTCGAGGACTCTTCTTATAATTGCAGGTATTTTGCTGCCTCCCACAAGGCTAGCTAAGATAATTTACCTGTCAAATTAAATAAATGCATATTAATGATTATAATGATAATAAAACTGATACATATCACTGACAAACTGATATGATATCTTATAACATGCTATTCTTGAGCCAAATTGGGAAAAGAATGTTTAATAACAAAGTGTTGCCTAGCAACCGACGACAGGCATGTATCAGTAACCTTTTTCATCTGGCAACATAATAGATTTATTTTAAAATTTTTGCGGGAGTGATTCTGATGTGTGATATAAGTTTAATACTATTAAATTATATTGTTATGTGTAGAAATGAAGTCAATAATACCAAATTTAACAAAGACCCTAATTTGGTTTGTTTACATAAATTCTTTTCGGAACTTGGCCAGACTATGTGTATTAAATTTTGTCAGTAGTATGTACCTATGTTATGAGTACATGATGAAACATGATAGTGGCTTACATTTGTCAGAATATGGCATGGTTTTGTACAAACTAGAATATGTATCATGGACATAGAAAAATATAATGTAATGCTAAATACTTTACCAAATGTTTACTGTTTTCTTCAAGCGAAATCCAGTTTTCTAATTTATTAATGGTTTCATTATCATCACATGGTAGTGTTATCTCATCGGGAATTAAAATTCCAATAGGTGTAGAAGAACCTCTGATTCTTAGCAATATTTCTTGTTGTGATGTTTGCAGCTCTTATAAGGCATTTTCAATGTGAGCCAAGTGTTTTGCAATACTATCTAAATTTTAAATAAAAGATAAAAAATTATATTAGCCTTTATAAATCTTCCGATTCCATCTTCGGACCCTCATCATGTGTGATGTGATGAAAACTATGTATGACAATAAAATAAATTAGCCCAAACTAGACTGTCTTAGCAATGTCCATCAGGAGTTCTAGTGGTGATCTGCCAGCTCTGTCGTCATCATGTGTAATGGAAAATACTTATGGCAGCAGAACGGCCTAGCCCAAATTCGAGTGTCCTACCATTTGTTATCAAATAGCTTCAGTTCCTGGCCCATATACATATATTATGAACATGGCAAGTTAGTTAAAAGTTTATAATAAAAACAAACATTCATATATCTATCTATCAGCCTATGACTAACACATATTATGCTTACACATAACGAATAAACATTAAGAATAATAAACTTACCTAAAGCATGTTCATGTGAGTTAAGGCTCCATTCCTTTAATAATGGTGTTAGTGTTAAATCCAGTGTACCTAAAACAAGTACATTATTATTTGAGTACGTACTCTGTAACGATTTACTATTCAACTTCAAATTTAGTATTTCTTACTTATGTCTGGCATTGATGCTTCAGAATATGTAACTTGGTTTCTGCATTCATTAGAGTGACATGCTTCATCAGTAGAAGTACTAGGATTAGAATTGATTTCAGGCAATACTACTTGCTTCTGTAGTATGCAATGGTCTTTATCTGACAATGTTCCTTTATATTGTACTTGAGATTCTATTTGGGTTGCAGGACGAGTTGGGCATTCATCAGAGTGGCATGACCCATCAGTAGAAGTACTAGGATTAGAAAGGATTTCAGAAAATACTACTTGCTTCTGTAGTAGACCAAGGTCTTTATCTGTCAATGTTATAGATTGTACTTGAGATTCTGTTCGGGTTGCAGGCGGTGTTGGGAATATAATAGTACTATCAAAATCATCTGTATTGCTTTCACTGGTATCATCACTTTCATATATTTTTCTTTTCTTTTTGCGTTTTCGGATTTTACCATCATCACTATTAATTTCAGAGTCAATTTCAGCTTGTTTTGCTTTCTCTCTGGCCTTAGGTAAGCTATCTGATGAAATTAAAATATCTACTAAGTACATGAAATGATTTTATATAAAAACTTATACACATATATTATCTCAATTTAAACCAAAATAAATTTAGAGATCCCATACACCCCTAACAAAAAAAAATATAGTGAACACCTAAAAATAAATAGGTTTCTAACAATAAGACTAAAATTGCAATAGCTGTTTTCATGTCTGTCATTTTTTATTGTATCAACAGTCCAGGAAATAACCACCAAACAATAAATCTTGGAGAGCAAAATGTAGTTAGGTTGAGTTATTGTACAAATGTTTAAGAACACACATTTTCATTTAAAACAAAACCAACTAATTAAATTGACTACCTACTTTATTTTTTAAGGCTCTAGGCTCAAGCTAACTAGCTCTTTGACTTTAATTAATTAATAACAAAAAATATTATAATGAAATACATTACAATTATTTTCATGTGTTATTTCAATATTATTTTATGCTATGCATGTAAAGAACATCTTCACCATATAAAACATCTTGCTTGAAAGTATATTTTAATGTAAAAACTTCACCGCTTTTGGTTGGCAATAATATTGGCATGCAAACATACACTTACCAGTTTCATAAAATATACGCTTAACTTTGTATGTTTTCCATGTCTCATCAGGCTCAATAGAACCATTTATGCACTTATTAACGGCCCATTATCCCGGTTTTTAGCGACTACGCCACTTTTCAAACCAATTCAAAGTCATGAAAAAATAGTTTTTTTTCACTGTTAAAAATACATATTAAAGATACATGCCTTATCTCTTTAATGTACTCATGAAAACACGATAAGTTAAACTTGCCTCGATCATAAAAATTTTTGAAAACAGGTTGTTTTTGTTCATTTTTCTAATGGCATTTCCAAAGCTTTAGACTAAATTTCATAAAAATTATACGTAAATTAAGCTCATTGTATTACCTATTCACTGTACAGACAGATTTTAAATAAAAAAATTGCTGCAAATTTTCGCCTAACATAAGTCATAAAATGATCTAACGCATCGAATAAGCGATGTACTCAGTGGCTCACGAGCCTCTATACGAGAAGGACCTGCGCAAGTTTTCACGAATCACGCTCCTTCCGCGCTAAAATTATTTATTTTTTAATTATTTGTAAATAAATTCTTTTGCTACATTTAGTGATAAAATTAAAATAGTTTTAGTTAGCCTGTAAATATAGTGTTTCTTTGCTTGTGATTTTTATTTAAAATGGGAAATAAAAGTGCCGGAAAAAAAAAATCTGACAGGAAGCGAAGGAGAAATAAAAAAAATATATGGTAAGTGTTTCTTGAGTTTATCAAAATACCTAGTCCTCAAAAGCTCCGAAGAAAATCTGATACGAACTAAGAAAATTATGATAGGTAGAGTAAATTCCGCCACGTGCAAATACCATCACGCGTAACCACAGTTTATACCTATATACAGTCGGTAAGGGAGACGAGGTTTTTTTTGTTTGGCTATACTGAGTTTCTCATGAATACATGATATATAATATCCTATCCTAAATCTCGACTTTATTTTGGCCATGGCGGTCAATAGAAATTTACCAACTGCGCGGGAGATATTTCTGAACTTCCAACCCCTAGTTTGGTTCATACTAAATAGAAATACCTCACCTACCTACTAATTAGTTTTTAGAAAAATACAAATAATATTAAGGAGCCTAAACCCGGGGATAAACCCGAGACCTGCAGTCGAAGATAGTAGTTACCATAAAACCAACGAGACTCTGTTAGCGATTTTGTACTATCAAAATAATAATTCTTTAAATTTTTATTTCAGTTCAAATATCCCTCGTAAAGGAAATCGTTTTGCATCAAAAAAGAGAGACGACACACCGCTTGAAAAAGATGACATGTGAGTAGTTTCCATACAGATTATATTTTGTTTGATACGTGAGAAAGTGAGACAGTAGCGGACTAAGGGCGATAGGGCACACCGGTGGCCGGACCCTTGGTGTAGAGTTCCCCAAGAACCTTATATACCTAATCTATACCTAATATATCGAACCTATAATAATTATATTTTCAAGGCTTATAAAATTTACATTATATTGTGCTCGTAATTTAATTATTCACTAAAAAATAAAATATTTGTGCTAGCTTCACTCGCATTTCTTTGAAATACTAAATTCAATTTGCTTAATTTTTTTTAAAGTGGGGCCTCCAGTAACTCACCCTGTAATCAAATTATATTCAAGTTCACCACCTCACCGTAATATTATTTCACCTTTATATAATTTCAAACAGTGAATCTGTAGATGCAGTTAGAGTTTAAGGTGGTGAGCTTTTGTCAATATTTTTTTTCATTCGGTAACAAATACCTACTCTGTGAATTTTATCAAACCTAGAAACGTACCTAAAAATATTTTTGTTGTTACAGGAAAAGTGTGTCTGCTTGGAATCTGGGCAGGCGAAAATGAGCCTTTATATACAGAGTACATCGATAAAGATGATACTTTCTGGTTTAAGAACATGGAGCCAAAGATATTACAATTTTATTTAAAATACCTACTGCCTGAAATTATAGATAGTTGATATGAACGTGGCATGCCTATACGATACCAGGAAGATATAGAAAACGTGCAGCCTAAAAAACATTCATCTAGTACACCCTCTGATTTGCAACCAGATTTGCAGCAACCAGGTCCAAGCTCACGCGTGATTTTTTACGATGAATTTTGATTGTTTTTGTAATAATAATTTTATAAGTATGTAGGCGCTTTTCAGTGGTTTAAGTTTGTTCATTTAAAAACCAAATAAAAATGTGTGTATTTTATTTTAATAAACTTAATTAAAATTTTCTTAGCACAAATTAAAAAAACGAAGTCTATATTAGTATAGTTAGTTAGTTTAGTTATAGTATTGTTGCATACCAAAAAAGTGTCGGGTAAAAGTAAATTAGTGAATCAGTAACAAAAGAGATTTTCACCAATGTATTTAAAATACAGCAACCCCCACTGAGATTGCCGCCCCGGGCTCCCAATGGACTTAGTCCGTCCCTGACCACTGTATACACGATATTGACAGCTAATAAATTTAAAAATGCTTGATGCAAAAAAATCTGTCAGTAGGTCTATCGGCTTTAAATTATAAAGAGATTATAAAGAGCTATAGAAATTGTGTTGGAAAATCCCCTTTTAGTAATTATTTATTTTTATTCCCTTTTAGTATTTATTTAATAAAATTGGGGATGACAATTAAAATGGGAAAGTTTTAATATTTTTACTCTTATTTTGAAATTTGGAATGTAAGTTGGCTGAAATTTGCAATATAGATACGAGTAGATTATACCCTGAATTTCATTTTATATAGTCTAAACCAAAATATAGGTAAAAACGCAACTTCCAACATGTATTTCGTGAAGCGAATTATAATGTAAATAGTCCAACTGTAACAGTTCATACTGTGACGCAAATATTTATGATAGGGTCACGGAGTTCATTTGAACTGCGCGACTCACGGCAATGATCGGTAGGTATCGTAGCGCGGGTCTGAGCGAGCGACAAATGCCTAAAGTGCTGGGATATAGTAGCCTCTATTTATTTTGTGTGGAGGCCACATGCTGTGCTGTTTCCGCGGCGTAAGCCATTCATGCCTTATAAGTTATAACACTAATGCCACCACCTTCCTCTTCAGAAAATTCAATTACATTGAACATAATATTATCTATAGAGAAAATATAAACTTAGTTTTACTTGTTACAACCTTAGATTATTTACACGAAGTGTAAATAATCTAAGGTTAAGTATAAGAATTCATTGGTTACAACCATATCCCGCGTCCCGTCAACATTTCACCATAAAACAGAAACAGGCTCAGCTATAGTATACTACCCGCTGAGTTGGACGTTCATATTTTTTTTACAGAAAGACCTTGATGTGGTAAGCCTTGCACTAAAATATTTTACGTCGAATTCTAATACTTTTCGAGAAATAATTTTTTGAAATTCGCAAATTTTGACCACTTTTCACTATTTCTTACGACATTTGCCATAGATTACAGACTCATTGACGTTTAGTTGACGTACTAAAGTTTCGTTTTACGTATTTTAATCCGTTCCAAACATAAAAAGTATTACAAAATCTTAATAATCGAGTAATAATCCATAATAATCATATTCAAACAAAAACATTATTGGAAAAACGGAACGCGTGCGATGGCGCCAAAGTGTCCAAATGATTTGAATTCAAATCATGAGTCATCGTTTTACGCGCTTTTCATATGAAAGGTTATAAGGTTAAAAAAAAACGTTTATAGGTTATAGGTATAATTAACTATAAAGGTTTAAAGGTAGGTTATTACATGTATAATTAGGTTATGATATGATTCACAAAACCGAATCAGCACACCCCGACTCCACGCAGTCTTGTCTGCCCTACCCCTAGAGTGTTTTTTTTAAGCGCGAAGCCAGAAGCTCGCGTAGGAGGTCCTGAATGAAACGAGCCTACGAGGCCGAGTGGAGCGAAGGGGGGAGGTGGCGAGCGAAGCGAGCCGGCGACCTCCGCAGCGAAACGATATAGGTATATTATATATTATAGGTATTATATTATAGGTATTGTATTATAGGTATATTATATATTATAGGTAGGTTATTTTGTAAATAAAATAAACATTGGTTATTTTAATGAAGATAGGCCAACGTTAGACCTTCAATGCCCCATTCTTTGTTATTCACCCAGCTTTATTGGTAGTTGGCCCACTGTAACAAGATTGTAGGCAATATTTCCTGACGTAACGTAACATTTTATGTGGTTGGCCCTACGATGGGACTAAGTCGGCAAACCCACTACCGTCTCCCTACGTACTACCAACTGTTGGCTACCGTTGGCTACAACACCCCAACGGAAATTGCTACTAGGGTAGGCACCTTCCTGTTAAGTTCCCGCAAGTCGTGGGTGCAAAAGGTAGGTAATAATTAATCATAATATTAGTATTTATTTAAGGCTGATACAAACAGAACGCGCGGCGGTAGCGTTACAAGATTACTCCAAGAATTTAAAATCCAATACTATTCGACATCAGTTTGCAGGCACCCACTACTGGACATAGGCTTTTTCGAGAAAACGTCGCTAAACACGGTTCTACAACTTCTTCCTCCTAGATTTTTCGCAATCTTCTTTATCGGTAGGCACGGCAGCCTAACACTGCGTACTTACCGGTATGCAGTGTCCAGTCTAAAATTATTCGTAATATAATCCTCTGAGCTAAGTATGCTGGTTTTTGTTCTTTTACCAATTTCCTAGTTCTGGATTTTATCCCTGAGAGAAATGCCATACACAGCTCGCTTCACACCGTGCTGAGTGACTTTTTTATTTGTGTATGATACTAAATGAAGTCGGTCATATTGCAAAGCGCATTTTGGAAATGTGTCTCATTTTCACTAATTGTTTGCAACATCGTATAGATGGGTGACAGCGTGATCTCCTGCCGTACAGTTTCCACCACGCTTTGTATGTTTCAAGCTTTAGTGGCAGCTTAAGTCTAGTTCGCACTATGCTAGTATTTTAGTCTAGTAGCGAGTAATTTAGTGGCTAAACGTTTCCGAACACCAAAAATTTAGTCGAGTAGTTTAGTAAGGACTTTAGTCGAGCCGATCCATTTTATTCTATTTTTATCGGGCGAGTAGCACCTCCCACCACGCGTACGTGCTCACTGGCCGACCAACTAAACAAGTCTGAACCTGTCGAATTAGTCGAGTTCATTAGTTACCGCGAACTATCGAAGTATTCTTTGGGATCTTCCAATACTAATTCCTTCAGAAGACAATTAGTAGCTCCTAGTTTATCCCTTCTATCGATCCATTTTCGTTTACATACCTTCTTTTATTAATCAACCTCATCGTTATGATTAACTTAATCAGTTTATGTATAGGCTGTTCATCTTACAAAACACCACTCACTTGTAAACTGTACTCGAACGAAGTGCGAACTATTTTGGTGCAGAAGCGAGTATTTTAGCTACTAAATAACTCGCTACTAGACTAAAATACTAGCACGAACTAGGCTTTTTATGGTCAATGGCGTGTAGCGCGAATGATAATATTACTAGTGATCCGTCGAGTGCGCAATGCGCATTCGAGTTCCAAACAGCGCGCGAAGCAGATCGCTTTGCGGTTACAGTCGTGTGCGTGCAGAGAATCTTTAGACATATCGTTAGTGAGGTTGATAGTGATGTCAAAGGACAGCTCTAGGCTGAGTCGGCTGGGGGTCCTGGCGCCCGCTGCGCTATCCGTGTGCATGGATGCATCGGTGCTGGCAGTGCCGGCCGCAGGCGCTATCGTTTCCACCGTCCTGAAGGAGCTTAGCAAGGCGTTCATGCTTAAAAAGTGAGTGATGTTATTTTTTATGTTATAAATCTCCCGTGACCGCGATGTGGTAATAAGGGTATGGTATTGTTTAATTAAACCCTTATCTATCAGTTCTTTTACAACGTCGCTTGATAGCATTGCAGCAGAGTTGTGACTACCAATGGCCATAGTCGAACTATGCCAGGCCTGTCGTAAACATATAAAAGATGTGCATGTTTCCCCTTCTTTACAATTAGTTAGTCCCAATCAGCACGTAATGTTTTTCTAATAACACAGAACTTTTGCATTTAGAAAAATTGTACCTATTTTCGCATTCACTTTCCACAAATATTGCAAAAATGCATCGCAACCAGTAACAATTTGATCATGCATCAAATTTTGCCCTTTCTCTGTTAAAATAAACACTTTGAAAAAGGCTTTATCTTTAGTGCTCTTGCTTTTGCGCTTTGTAAGTTTGTATGTAGGTACGTATTACGTTTTAAGCAGATCAAATATTATTAAAAAATATCGGAAACTTTATATCTATCGAAACCATATATAATATACGCTTAGTAATATAATTAAGAAAGACTCATCGCTTTGGCACATTATAATCATTCAATCAAAAGAAAAATCGATCGAAAGCTTTTCCTGCGTTTGCGCATGAAAAAGTACGTTAACGGCGCGTTGGTTTGTTTGTAAACAAAGTAAGACATTATAAGAACATTATGCTAATGGACTTTATATTATACTATTAGCTACCTACGCATTATTTTTTTTAACTGCTGCCAATGCTCTATCTTACATATTTTAATGTGATTGTAGAGTCATTTAACGAAATCTTTCCAATACATAATCTCTTTATTTTTTAACTACCTGATGTCCTCGACTTCCTCCGCGTGGAATAAGCTTTTTACTTACCACGGTAGGTATCTCCTTAATTTTCCGGGAAGAAAGTAGCCTATGTCACGCTCCAGGTCCTCAACCGAAGAACCGGAGGTTGTTCCGTTGCCCTGTTGCGGCATGATGGATGGGATGGATGGACAAACCAAAACACTTTCGCATTTATAAAATTAAGTATCTACCTATGATTGATAAAAGAAAGCCCTTGAAACTTGTGTGCGATTTCACTGACGATACAGTCTATATTATATAGAAGCGAGCTATAATGCCTCGTTGGTCTAGTGGTTAACATGTTTGACTGCGGCTGACGAGGTCCCGGGTTCGAGTCCCGGGTCGGGCCATATTAAGTATTGGGTTTTTCTGACTAGAAATTCTCAGTACTAGCCCTGAGTTGAAGGAAGTTGGCGGCGTTTCACCCCAGTGCCTCGGAGAGCACGTTAAGCCGTCGGTCCCGGTTATTATCACTAACATGTTAATAGTCGTTAAAGCCCGCCAAACCGCATTGGAGCAGCGTGGTGGGTCTAAGCTCTAATTTCCGCTCTCCTATGAGAGTGGAGGCCTGTGCCCAGCAGTGGGACGTTAATGGGCTGTAGTGGTGGTGGTGGTGGAGCTATAATGTTTAAATGATTGCTACAGTTGGTTTAACGATCGTCATTGCCTCTGATGATGATGGCCAATTTTAACTCTTTCGCTTGGCCAAAATCCATGGTTGCCATAGCATTAACGTTTTAAGCTAATCACAAACATAACCAAACAATAGAGACTGTAATGATTGGTGCTGTTTTTTAGGAAAAGCACTGCACCCGTAACCATGGAACTAGGAATCTGAGAAGGGGTTAAACTGTCGCCAATATCACTAAAAAGTACCCGTGATGGTACCGGAATCACGACTACGTAACGGTAGAGTTAACTAGGAAAGATTTAATAGGAGCTTCTGTCATTTTTGGTGTTAACATAGTAGGTTTGTTTATTATACGGTACATTATAATAAGTAGGCATTAATGAGTAGGTAGAGACAACGGTAGAAAATTCAGTATTTTAAGCTCTCATTGAGTTATTGCCAATATTATTAGATAGTTATTAAAATTGAGACTGAGACATCAGCTGCTATTTTTTTTCTTTTTTGTTTTCTTTCATGAAACCCTCTGATATTCATATTTTGAGACTCCTTGTACTTATTAGTATAATCAGTTCTATTGGAAATTACTCAACACTAAGAATAATTCATTTGCAATCCTTCTATCAATTTCTTTAACAACAAAAGAAATTGATAGAAGAATTGCAAATGGATGGAGGAAATATTGGACTTTAAAAGAGATAATGAATAGTAGAGAACTAGGATTGCGTTTAAAAAGTAGAGTATTCAACGCTTGTGTCTTACCATGCTTAACCTATGGTCGTGAAACCTGGGCTCTCAATGCGAACCACAGAATAAAATTGATAAAATGCCAGAGAGCTATGGAAAGAAGACCGACACAGCAGCCAAGTATAAGAAACCTCACAAAAGTTACCGACATTCTAAGCAAAATAGACACACAAAAATGGAGATGGGCGGGACACTCGCAAAGGGACAAACAAGACAAGTGGAGTAAAATTATAACAAACTGGTATCCACGAGATGGAAAACAAAATAGAGGCAAACCGCACCGTAGATGGGAAGATGAAATTAAACAGACCGCAGGACCGAACTGGCGAAGAGTAGCGCACGACCGAAAACAGTGGCGGGAGCTAGAGGAGGCCTTTGCCAACAGGCAATCCGAAATACGTGACATTTTGTAAAAATTTAAGTTATAATAGGTACTTGAAATTTATAATTTTCATTAATTTTTAATTCAATTTTCCAAAATAATAATATTATAATAACTACAAGATTGACATCATAAATATCTAAACTATAGGTATTCTGCAAAATATTATGTATTAAAATATGACAACACTTCTAAAACTATTCTGTATGACGTAAAAATGTATTTATTTATTTATTAATGTACCTAATGTGTATTTAAAATAAATAAATAAATAAGTTTTTATTTCAGGCAACTGTCCGCCCATAATTTGTTAGTAACAATGACTTCTTAACCTATGTTAGTAAAAAACAAAACAAAAAAAAAACCTAACCTACGCTTATACCTAACGCACACATCTACAAGGCTCGTTGGGGCCTCCTCACGCGAATGTGTGCACCATTCCAGCATCTCCAGAGAGGGCTGTCCAGCTTAGTAGCCAATGTGCTGAGGAGGGTGTTAGTGCTGCTCACTAGCCTGCACATCATAGACGCGGCACGCTTGCGTACGATCGCGTGGAAATCATCCACACGAGCGTCCGCGAACATTGCCGACGCACTGCAGTGGCGAGGCCTCCTCAGCACCGCCCTCAGCACATTGTTATATTGAACACGCAGGGCACTGTAGGTCCGCTGCGTATAGTCTGTCCACAGACTGCACGTGTAGAAATATTGGCAGTACGCTCTAAATAAGGCCAACTTAACCTGCGCAGTACATCGTGCAAATCTGCGGGCTAACATATTGCCCCGGACCGACAACGCCCGGCGCTCCCGTTCAATATCACTGTCGTCTCTCAGGCTGTCAGTCACTATATGCCCGAGGTACTTGAACTCAGACACCTGTTTCAGGGGATTTCCACATAGATGTAAAATAGGTTTAAATGTGTCTAGTTTGTTTTTTCCCCTAAAAACAAGAAACTCACTCTTCCTAGTGTTGTAACTGAGTCCATTCACCTCGGCATACTCTTCGCATATTTGTAACAACCGCCTGAGACCCCCTACTGAGGGGCTCAACAAAACCATGTCGTCCGCATAGCTGAGATTGTTCATGCTTACGCCATCAATCGAGCAGCCGACACCAGCTCCGCTGAGCCTCTCAATCAACTGGTTTACATACAGATATATATAATCCCATGCTTTCGGAAATAAAGGCTATTTTTATTTTATTTTATTTATTAAGAATAATTAATTAAAATAAAGTAGGTTCTATTAAGAAGGTATCCTTCCTTAATCTTATCTTACTAATATTATAAATGCAAAAGTTTGGATGGATGTATGGATGTTTGTTACTCAATCACGCCCCAACGGCTGAACGGATCAGGATGAAATTTGGCACAGAGATAGATTATAGTCTGGAATACCATACAGGCTCCTTTTTATCCCGGAAAATTAAAGAGCTCTCGCGGGAACCAAAAAAACCTCAAACCATGCAGACGAAGTCGCGGACATCCGCTAGTTTCATATAAGTCGACAAAAATTCCGCTGGGTAAGAATTATCATAATCTCTATATGAGATGAATCATTGAAATTGTGATTCAAACGCACGTAAATATACTTATATTATATTAGTACGTATAGCTGACCCGCTCCAGCGGAACCTATTTAACCTACAGTTCTAAATCTACCTATTTACTTATCTGCAATCTACATAAGTACTGTTATCATGAAAATTCAATTAAGTATTTTATAAGGAGATGTTAACGTGATTGCTGAGTATAATTTATGAACAAGCCACTCATTAAGTAGCTGCATGGTCGTATTATTTATATCAGCTTAGTACTAATATATACATACATAATGACATGCTTTACATACGTTACAATAAAGCTTCCAGCAAGATCCTATAATGACCTATTTGTGAAGAAATCTTCGATATATAGATGGCAGTCAACATGTTAGCGTTGACTCAACATACTGTTTATTTAGATTGTATATATAATGATTTTCTGGTCTGTGGATTTAAGACTTTTTTTGGCGCCGCCAAAGTCCAAACTGACAGCCGCTTTCATACTAAGCTTCTGTTGATGTCGCACAGTTATGACTCGTTGTAGACTCTACAGGTTAGTTCGTTCGACTTCGGATGACGACATCGTGAGTCGTTTCCCGGGTAAAATCAAGTAGGTACGGTTAGGTATTCTGTACTTCTAACACGTAGTTTAGAAGTTGGCAGTGAATTACCCACGGGGGTAAGCCACCGCCAACACAAATAATTATGCAGACTCCGCTTCAATCCACAGTTTCAGAAACTTCAATTCGCTTCCTTGTTTGTGATTCGCATCGCTAATATTAAATGGAATGCACTTCCGGCTTCCGTTTTCCCCAAATATTTGCGTCATCTTAATAAATTCACTTTCAAACCAAGCACGGCTCAGTCAGACAAACAGAAGGATAGACACGGGATTACATATTAATTTTTATAGCGTTTAAATGTTCCTTAAAAAATGTTTCGTAAAAAACTACATACTTAGCTTTTTTGCATAGCTGTGTCTTAAATATATTCAACAATGCAGTGTGCATTCGTAATTGCAATCAATTCAGACCTCACTATTTACAATACAAGCCTCTACGCGTGTATCAAGAAAAACAACAGTTTTGCAACAAATAACTATTCAACGGTCGACGTGCTTAATTTGATGCAATACTAGGCTTTTTATACCAATAAACATTTAAGGGTACGCTTAGCGAACAACATTTTGTATCGAAAGCCTTAGTCTAATTTTGGCATAGCAGCATATTTTGCTATTTTTGGCATTCAATTTTCAATTTATTTCAATTGTAATATTTCGTTGACCAAAAGATTACCTAGCATAAGATGGATTACATTCCTTAAAACATGAACATTTTGTTCCGGCAAATCAAAAAGTTTTTTACGGGTTTTAATGTGAAGTCTCGGGCAACGGTTATTAAAATAAAAGCTAATAAAAAACTGTTTGCAGATTACGTGACGTGAAAATTTTCTAGCGCACTCAATGTCCGCGTAACTACGTCATACTATACCGCGCATACTAGCACGACAGGATAATAAGTCGGTGCCCTCTGACGCTGAAGTTTTCTTACATAATATTATTTACCTATTTACGCCTATGTTTACCCTGTCCGGTGCTTAGGTAGTTTGATTTAGCTTTTTTAAGAAGAAAATCGCGCTACCGGCTGCATACGCTAAGAATTGCTCTAGGTATCGCCTTAAGTAAGAGAGTGTAACCAAATGTGACGAAACGGCGTGACAAAATAGATACGGACGACTATCTGACTTCCTAATGCGGTGCCGGTGGGCAAAATGTGTTGCGTGACGAAACTCGGCCGGAGGTCGCTGCGGAGGTGGCACCAAGGCCGCTCGGCCTCTTGCATCCACCACTTGAAGATACTGGCTCAAGCGATACGGCTGGTGGAGTGGTGTGTTGTGGGTCTTATGCCCGTTTGCACTAAACTCCAGTTAGGCTTGTCTTAGTTAAGATACACCTAGGCTTAAGAACGGCCTAGCAAAAAAATTCGTTTGCACTGACAGTCTTGTCCTTGCTGTGTCGTAACATAAGCATTGCCTAGTTAGGCATCTCTAGGAACGAATGGAATGAATGATAGTCATGGAACTAGTAAGTACTACGTACAAGTACTTATTAGTTCCATGATGATTGTTTATGTTTTTTTTTTAAATATATCTTGCAAAGTAATGTAAACTCTAGAATATTTTTTGACCTTATCTTGTCATAACCTCAGGCATGAGTTGAATAGAGA
Organism: Erebia aethiops; assembly: GCA_923060345.2. NCBI lineage: Eukaryota > Metazoa > Arthropoda > Insecta > Lepidoptera > Nymphalidae > Erebia > Erebia aethiops. Next base: position 1,224,711 of record CAKLPR020000011.1, read on the forward strand.
CAAAAGCTAAAACATTGGTGTATTTTATTTTATTGGTTTATATATTGCATACGTTACATTAAGTACGTGGAGTTGAAGGTTATATATTTTAGGGGATTTTATAAATCAGCAATTAAAATGGAAAGACAAATAAATAAACGAAAAAGAACTGCCAATTTTACACATCCTATATCTTTTGAAAAAGTCCATTTCATCAAAATTTTGGAACCAGTTTGGTAAGTAATAAATCTTGTGCCATTTTGCTTGTGATCAGTGTAGTGTTCTACCTAAATAACAATCACAATAACAATGTAGGTACTCTGTGGTTGTGATACCCTGGTGATACCTATCAACCACAGAGTACATATATCAACCGTGAGACCAATAATTAATGACAACAAAATGGTCCACAGACTACAAAAAATACAACTTAAGTATCGCCTACGCTTGGGCGCTTACTAATCGGGCTCATAAAGTTAGGCATCTCCTAAGTGGATTTAGGAATGGCCTAAGGTTAGTGCAAGCTTTTTTTTCGCTAGGATAAGCCTAAACAAGTTGGGCAGGAAATTAGGCGATTCCTAAGTTTAGTGCAAACGGGCATTAGGCTCTTATTAATAGACCGATATCAGCTAAGAACAGGTTCTCAAGTATCGGTCCCAATACCGGTCATATGCAAAGATTGACCTTTACTTGAGATTTCTTTTTAAATTTAAAGACTAGCGCTTGGCTGCAAACAGACTTGCTGGAAGTAAGTAGTGATGCAGCCTAAAGTAGAGCGCGCTTGCCTAGAAGCTAAAATTAATAAGAAGAAATCAAGAAAGATTGAAATTAACACAAACACACTACGGACAAGAAAATTCGCCTGGCGTTAAGTATGACTCCCGCTTATATGAAGCCGCACACAGTAGCGCGATGGGACAAAACGTCGTTCGACTCCGACGCCGATGTTTCGTGTCTGGTCCCTTGTCATTCTGCGCTTTAAGTCGCAGGGAACAGGGGTTTGAATGAATTAATTTTTGTAAATTAATTAATTAATTAATTTCTTATATTATTGCTCTGGCAATGGTCTCGAGGAAGGTTTCGGCCGTAGATATAGTTTTCATTTTACCGACAAACGTTGCTAAGCTAGAAGGTAACAAGAAGACAGACACGCTTTCGCTTTTATTTGGATCTAATAACTTTATATTACGTGGTAGATATAGGTCCAAAAGGGTCAGAGGGCCTTATTAATTTTACAGGTTAGCCCGCTACCATCTTAGACTGCATCATCACTTACCATCAAGTGAGATCGCCGTCAAGGGCTAACTTGTAGTGGAAAAAAAAGGTAAAAGTTAAGTAGGTGGAGCAGCTACTTTGAATACTGTTAGGTCAATAATTATTAATTAATGTACTTGACACATTTTATATTGATTAGTCTTACAAGGTTTGAAATAATTAACATTTGGATCTTTTTAATAGGCTTTTTGTTGACAACATGGTCCAGTTCATTTTTTTTTTTTTTTTTTTTTTTATTCACTACAAGCTAGCCCTTGACTACGATCTCACCTGATGGTAAGTGATGATGCAGTCTAAGATGGTAGCGGGCTAACCTGTTAGGGGCATGGCAGTTATATTAAACCCATACCCTTTCGGTTTCTACACGACATCGTACCGGAACGCTAAATCGCTTGGCGGCACGTCTTTGCCGGTTATAATAATCAGATTTTTATTTAGTTAAGAAAGTTGCGTATAATACGAATTTTTCTCACATAATTATTCTGTCAGTTGTAAACATTTAATGCCTTTAAGCGAATTCTTATTGTATATGTAGGCCACAGAAGAAAAATGAATGCTTAGCAGGTATTAAGAAGATTTCCTTTACGAGATACGTTCTTTGTCTTTTCTATTCCAGTCATCCGACGGAGACTTTTGTGTGCCCAGTGGGAGATTTTCTTCCCATTCGATCACGACAACGTTAACTACGATTTGAATAACTCCCACTCGGCCTCAGAGCTGGACGAATTTTTCACGATCATTCTAGACGTAGGCACAGAATAATAACTAGTACTAGGTAACGTACGTCGTGCAGGCTAGTTGCCACCCTATACCGGCAAAAACGTAGGTACTGCCAAGCCATTTAAGGTTTCCATTCGATGCCGTATAGATTAGGGGCATGGGTTTAATGTAACTGCCTTACCCCTAACAGGTTAGTCCACTACCATCTTAGACTGCATCATCAGGTGAGATCGCAGTTAAGGGCTAACCTGTAGTGCAGGTACGAAGGTGTAGTTAAAGAGTCTGAAATTTGTATGGACGTCGCGGTCCACTGGAAGGACCGAGTTTAATCGATTTACAGTCAGTAAGAATCGCGGGTTGTTACGTTCCCTCAAATATGGTCGAGCGAAGCAATGGCTGGATCATGCGTCATGCTCGTGAACGGGTGCCACCGGCGGGAATGGGGCTACTTTCTGTCTGCCCGTCTTTGACATGAATTGAATAAACAAATTTAAGAAATCCATTAAAAGTATGCTCCTGAAAAAAGCTTATTATACTGTTGAAGATTATGTAAATGATAGAGGAGCATGGATTTGATCGCTCCAGCAATGCTAGGGACAGCGGTTACTTATGTACACATTGATATAGTAATTGTAAATGAATTATTTAAAAAGAGCAACCACCGAGTTTCTTGCTGGTTCTTCTCGGTAGGAATGGAATTCCGAACCAGTGGTAGATTCACTTGACGATTCAAAAGTACTTGTAAAAGTTTATTTGAATAAAAAATATTTGATTTGATTTGATAAAGTAACTCGACTAAAGACTCGTATATAAGTATAATGAATTAGAAAAGTGTTGTTTGTGATGACATGTAACTATTGTTACAAGTCATTGCCCCGAACTGCTGGCGAAAGAAAATTGCATCAATATGAGCAAAACGTAGTACTTATTCACATCTTTGTATCATCATATTCAAAGCTTATATTATACCTATTCCTAAAGTTTCTAACCCTACGACTCCTTCTCATTTTCGACCTATTTCTATTCTTCCTTTCTTGTCCAAAGTGCTTGAGCGTATTGTGCATCAGCAATTAAGTATTTATCTATCTAGACATAATATTTTAACAGATTTACAATCGGGTTTTCGCCGGGGACATAGTACAGCAACAGCCCTTGTCAAGGTCTGCGATGATATCCGTTATGCTGTTGATAATAAACTTCTTACTGTAATTGCACTTTTAGACTTCAGTAACGCCTTTAACACCGTAGACTTTGATTTACTTTTGGCTATCTTAAAAGCAATTAGTATTTCTCCTATTGCTACTAACTGGTTTCGATCATATCTGTGTCATCGTCAGCAGTGTGTTCGTTCAGATGACAAGTTATCGTCGCTCATTCCTCTCAAATCTGGTGTGCCGCAGGGTGGTGTTCTCTCTCCTCTTCTCTTCTCTATTTATATAAACTCTATTTCTTCAGTAATTTCTTCTTCTTATCATTTATATGCTGACGATTTGCAGGTTTATGTATCAGCAGCCATTAATGACCTTGCTGTAGCTATTGATTCCCTTAATGCTGATCTGAATAAGATTAGCGCTTGGTGTCGATCTTATGGTCTCTTGATAAATCCAAATAAGTCACAGGTGACTATTATAGGTAGCAAATATTACCTTTCCTTACTTTCTTATAATAGTATACCACCTGTAGTCTTAGATGGAACAGCTATACCTTACACTAGTACAGTCAAGGATCTTGGCCTTATTCTTGATAATTCTTTATCTTGGGTTCCACAAGTTACGGAGCTAAGTCGTAAGATCTTTGCTGCTATTGGGTGCTTACGACGGTGGAAACATTTTTTACCGATTAAAACTAAAATCCTCTTAGCTAATACTCTGCTCTTACCCATGTTGGATTACGCAGATGTTTGTTATTTGGATTTATCTGAGACCATGCTCAATAAACTTGACAGACTGCAAAATGTATGTATACGATTTATCTTTGGTTTACGCAAGTACGATCATGTATCTGAATTTCGTGCTCAGTTAAAGTGGCTGCCAATTCGTTCCCGTAGAAACTTACATGCTCTTTCTCTCTTGTACTCCATATTATATTATCCTCAAACGCCACCTTACTTGAAAGAGCGGTTCAATTTTCTTGGCAGCAACGACTTGTCTATTTATTTGCGGTCTAAAGATGACAACAGGTTGAGAATACCATTTAGTCATACGGAGGTGTATGGGAATTCCTTCACAGTAAAGACGGTCAAGCTTTGGAATGTCCTACCGAATGACATTAGACAATCCAAATCTTTACATATGTTCAAGAATCGTTTAAAGGATTATTACCTAACTAATGCTAGTATGCTATAGAATATTTAAGTATTGTATATGTAGGTTTATAGGTATATATATTTATGTTTATATGTATTTATAAAATTATTTATGTATTATTAGTATGTAAGGTTTATGTAGTATATTGTATGGCTGTCTATATTGTTGCACTATCCCGCTCCTATCATAAAGGTTTTTAATTAATGGGTTGTCTGGAGGAGATCACTTTTAGTGATAAGACCGCCCTTGCGCACTTTGTTTTGTTATGTTTTCTTTTCTTTGTATTTTTATGTCCTGTGTAGCAATAAAGAGTTTATCTATCTATCTATCTTTGTTTGCAATTCCCTGTTTTCGTTAAACGTTGAATATTTAAGAGGTTTATTTGCTCATTAATAATTAATTGATTATTCGGGTAACATCCTGAAAGAAGATTATTTGAGGACACACCTAAAACCATTTTAAGATCAAAGTCAGTAAAACTACAGTCCGTTTCTAATAGGGCGGGTGAAAATTCGTTCATTACCACGTACCTACCATGTTACATAATATATAATAAGCAAAATATAGATTTCCCGGTATTTACTGTTGTAGATAGTGAAATTTACAACTTAATTTAAATGCTTAATGCCGCACTCAGAGTCGTGAGTCTCGAGTCATAGTAATCATTATTTCGGTAAATAAAATATCTTATTATTTCTCAAAAAAAAAACTTACAAAGGAACGTATAGATTACAATACAATAAGCGACTCGGATTGCGACAGTTGGACAGTATGTTGGAAAAGTTTAATTAACCGAGTGTTTATGTAATGTGAGTAAACGAGTGTTAAGAGAAATGGACAATTGTCCGTTTCTCTACCTAAAAACGGACTTTGTAAGGATAGTAAATAGGTATAAATAAAAATAAATTTATATTAATAATTTTTAATAGCCAGGACTGAATTTCGGCCACGGCGGCCTATCTCGATATTATAGTGCACAAGTGTGTTAATACACAAGTGCACTCTCTGTTCCTTTGCTCTCATAGCCCGATGGGACGGAAAATCCGACACGACCGGAGAGAGATCAGGCGCAGGACCGACGGCTTTACGTGCTCTCCGAGGCACGGGGGTGTAACACCGCCAATTTCCTGACTCCGGGCTAGTACTGAGAATTTCTTATTAGAAAAACCCGGGACTCGAATGTTCTACTATACGGCCCCTGGTAGGCCGTACTAGAACATGCTAACCACAAGACCAACGAGGCAGTTTACGATAAGGTACAGTCAAAAGAACATTACTAATATCTTTGACTTTTTAACTTTAATGAACCTTGGTATTACGGCTAGATCGTAAGCGCAAAACTCAAACAAACAGGGAGGGGCGCGGGCCGGGTCGGGTGCGCGGTGGGTTGAATTCCTTGTATTTATATGGACGACATCACATAGCGTCACTCGCCACGCGCCTGACCCGTGCCCGTTCCCTGTGTGTTTTGCTTTTGCCCACTCTCGCCTATGTACCTACTTATTTAGCTATATAGCGGTAACAAAGTTTCTGTAATCGTGCTTCAGCTTTAGGTACCCACAGGTTTATTAAAAAATTTGGTTCGTTGCCAACTAATTTTATGTTTGCCAATTTATATGTTAATTTATTAGCTATTCTTCATCAAACACCTTAACGCGTGTATAGATGGGTGCTTGTATGTAATTCTTGGTTAGTTTAAAATGTAATCATTCATCAATCTTATTTTTATCCACTACTAGATAGCCCTTGACTGCGATCTCACCTGATGGTAAGTCACCTGATGCAGTCTAAGATGGTAGCGGGCTAACCTGTTAGGGGTATGGCAGTTATATTAACCATAGCCCTAATCGGTTTCTACTCGGCATCGTACCGGAATGCTTAAAATATGTCGACTGGAAGCCCCCTATTTGATATAATCATTAAAAAATTATTATAGTCTGTATTCATATTAGACTGTGCAGACGGGCTGTTACACAAAAAAAGTAACAATACAATACAATGTTGAAAAGCAGTGGACAGGCAGTCCTTTAGCTCAAACTTGTTTCGTGACAGGTTTAATGTCAAACATGAAACAAACAGGTTTCTGGACGATGGAACCCCGGATGCGTGGAGACCCTATAATCATTGTGCACCCAATATATTTCAATACGGTGCGACAGAGACGGCACATTGCCCATATTGATGTTAGCTGATGACCCTGGAGTTGCTTCTGTTTTGTCAATATTGAACATGAACAAACGTAAAATTCGTATATTGACTTGAATCTTGATCATAATATCCGTGTAGGTCTTTTGGATACAAAAGTGCACAATACTGAAGGGCATCGAAATTATATTTCGCAGGCGCAATTACTATCTAGAGTAATTGAACACGTAAAAGTGAAGTTAGCTCGAAATCTAAAAACATCTATTATTATTATACAATAATATGCGTTTTAGAATACCAATAGGTATATAAATGCAAAATCAGTTTATCTGTCAGGATTTATGTTTTCCCCAAATGTATATATCTACAAGGAACACACACATACACCTACCTAAACATGCCTCAATACAATATATGTAAAGCTTCATGTATGTATACTGTATAGGTGAAAAGTGAAAACGCGGCAAATAGCCTTTTTCACCCCTATCGTAAATAACGCTTTTTAAAACAAAGCTAAAAAAGGGAGACCCTTAGGTACTTGTGTTCTGCGAATGTTTCAAAATGAAAAGACGTGAAAATGAGCTAAAAAGTTATCGAAACACTTGTGCAATAATAATACCTACTTGCAATTTTGTTGGATTACTAAGTATCTAGAAACTGAAAAAGAAAATTTATTTAACCACGACCGATAGTGAAAACAAAAAAGGTAACATGTAACCTATTTAAAATGTAGTACATGCCATAACTGTGACAGATAACTTTGTAAAAGTGATAAGTATTTCACAATCAGTCAATACTCCACATAATCACCCATCACCGGCTTAGAAAGTGTACTGCTCTTTTGAACCGTGTCGCGGCGCCTTTGATCTTTAGGTTTTATATTCCATCATTGTTTTCCACTCATAATACGATGTCCTAAGTTTTCAACATAATAATTATTAGTATCAAATCAAGACGTTTGCTCGTCCAAACCTTACATATTACTTCCATGTATATACTAATAGGTATTATGAAAGTGTCTGTTACGAAAGTGTGTCTGTCTCTCTGCTAAGTACGCTGTCACGGTCCATGTTTTCAACCGATTTTGATGAAATTGCAAAATTGTGTCGTGCAAAGTGCAAACGTTTGCCTGGTGGGAGGCTTCGGCCGTGGCTAGTTACCACCCTACCGGCAAAGACGTGCCGCCAAGCGATTTAGCGTTCCGGTACGATGCCGTGTAGAAACCGAAGGGGTATGGGTTTAATATAACTGTCATGCCCTAACAAATCAAATCAAATCAAATCAAATATTTTTTATTCAAATAAACTTTTACAAGTACTTTTGAATCGTCAAGTGAATCTACCACTGGTTCGGAATGCCATTCCTACCGAGAAGAACCAGCAAGAAACTCGGTGGTTGCTCTTTTTAAATAATTCATTTACAATTACTAAATCAATGTGTACATAAGTAACCGCTGTCCCCAGCATTGCTGGAGCGATCAAATCCATGCTCCTCTATAATTTACATAATCTTCAACAGTATAATAAGCTTTTTTCAGGAGCATACTTTTAATGGATTTCTTAAATTTGTTTATTCAATTCATGTCAAAGACGGTTAGCCCGCTACCATCTTCGACTGCATCATCACTTACCATCAGGTGAGATCGTAGTCAAGGGCTAGCTTGTAGTGGATTAAAAAAAAAAAAAACGTCGCGGGTTGCTGCGACGCACTTAGCCAGTTGCCGCTCTATGTGTGAACATAGATACCTCAGTAATGTTATGCGTTTTAAAACGCGCATAGCTAGGAAAAGTTGCGACAAAACCCGGAAAAGTTAAAGGCAAGCTAACGTTTCCGAGGATAGAAGTAATGTCAAACGTCACTTCCGCCGAAATAGCCTGCATGATAAAAACCTTATGTCATGTCCACTCATTTCCAAGAATGGATTCCCGCGTAGGTACTCGTACGTTATAAGTTTTACTCCAACCGTGCGTAAAGGCACCAATTAAATAATAGTTAGGTACTGCGGTTAAAATAACTGTGCGTACCTTGCACAGTTATTTTTTGTTAGCAGACAGGTAAAATGGACCATTAAAACAACATCAGTTTTAATTGGATTTACAAAATAAGTACTATGTTTATGGAAACTACCGCATACGTTCAAAGATTCCTGATGTCAACACAACGTCTTCTCCCGGACAGATTCCCGCTAGATGGCGTTGTTAGGGCTTTTGACAGGTTTTTGATATTTTCGCAAAGTTGCAATGCACTGATTTTAAAAATATTAAAATTGCGGCAGTACATCAATGCCTATTATTTTATCACATAATTAGTTTACTTTAAAACAGAGCCATTTAGTCAAATAGTTAAATTATAAACATCTGTTATATCGATTACTGTATATACGCAATACCCACGCACACACTGACAATGGTTGTTATCCAAGTTCTGTGGTTCTAACATAAACTACGAATTGTTTACTATAAAATTTAACTAGATGGCATTGAAACAAAAACTGCTGCGTTTTGCTTAGTATTGTTTTTTTATTTATTTCGGACTAGCTGATGCCCGCGACTTCGTCCGCGTGGAATAAGTTTTTTTTGATTCCCTCGGGAACTCCTCAATTTTCCGGGATAAAAAGTAGCCTATGTCACTCTCCAGGTCCTCAACTATACCCATGCCAAAAATCACGTCGATCCGTTGCTCCGTTGCAGCGTGATTGAAGGACAAACCAACAAACCAACAAACCAACAAACCAACAAACCAACAAACCAACAAACAAACTGACTTTCGCATTTATAATATTAGTATGAAGTATGATACAAGATAAACTTTCAGCTTTGACTGCAATCTCACATGGTTGATGGTGCCACCATGTGAGATGGCGGTAAGTGATGATGCAGTCTAAGATAGGAGCGGACTAACCTAGACGGGGTATGGTAGTTTTTATTAAACTCATACTTTATACCCCTTTGATTTCTACATGGCATCGTACCGGAACGCTAATCGCTTGGCGGTACGGGCCGGTAGGGTGTCTTTGCTGCGGACGGGTGACAACTTACAATAATGTGGCTAGGGTTGCCAACTTTTTTGGAAACAAGCTACTTCAAATTTCAATATACCTACCTACAGAAAACGAACAATTGGCCAATTCTTGAAAACTATTGGAACGATTTTAATGAAACTTGCACTGTTCCCTAAGTTGAAGTAAATGTAAGCCAGTAAAAAAAGATTAGTCGCATATTTTCGAATAAATGCATGGACAAACATACATGACATACAGACTTACATATACATATTATGTTTGGAAGCCCTAATAGATTGTCGTTTATGTGAATACTAGCTGATGCCTGCGACTTCGTCCGCGTGGTTTGAGTTTTAGTTATTCCCGCGGGAACTCCTTAATTTTCCGGGATAAAAAGTAGCCCATGTCACTCTCCAGGTCCTCAACTAACTATACCTATGCCAAAAATAACATCGATCCGTTGCTCCGTTGCGGCGTGATTGAAGGACAAACCAACAAAAAAAAAACACTTTCGCATTAATTATAATATTAGTATGATATGAAGTATGATTTTGCAGTTCCAATAATATAACACACGAAATATATTATGCGTGTCGAATTGTCTTTTGGAAGTCGGTTAAAAATAGTTTTTATTTCAAAAGTTGTGAAAATATACTAGTTCTGGAAAATTATATAATTAAGTAGGTTTTTTACGAATCCCGTGGCAGCCAAATCGGTAGTGACGTGATTAAGTAACAAACATCTGTAAGATTCCTGGTCAGGTCCCCCGTTGAAGTGATACACATACTTCGCTTTAATTCTTTTTTTTTCTTCTGTTTGCTTGTTTGCGTGATTTCCCCCCGTTTAAGTACTCATTAATGCAATAACTGTCTTTTCGGACAGAGTGCCGGCTTATAATTAAATTTTCGAGAGATGTAATAATAAATTAATAATTGGGTAGTACCGAGTACGGGTGGCAAGTGGCAACCCTACTGATGAGGCGTACTGTTGCAAGCCACGCGCAAGAGCGAAATAAGAAATTATTATCACCGTGATATTATAGACCAAGAGGAAACGAAATGTTTTTTTATCTGATTTTATTTATTAGGCACACAACAGATTATGACAAATACAAGTAGAAATGATAATGTACTTATTGATGTGAATGTTATGCCTATACCGAAGTTGAACGATTTATATTAAAATATAAATAGGTAGGTACTTATAATAAAACTGTAACGGGTCCAATTCAGTATATTGAAAAAAAAATTTTTTTTTCTCCATAATCTTTTTAATTTTTTTTCATTTATTTAATTATACTCCATAACTCAGCCAAATCTGAACCGCTGATCTGAAATCGCTTCGCTCGGTCAATTAGAGATAGGTACGGTACATATTGCATAGGTACTTATCTCATCACTCATGCAGATACTCAAAAAATAAAAACAGGAGGAAATGAACGGAAATTAGTGCCGCTGCCTCCCGGACTATAGAGGCCGCGATTTTGAATTCAATTCGAATTATCAAAATCAGTAGGTAACTAACTTGAATAATGCTCCACTACCTAATTCGAGTCGATTAGTAGGCTACCTAGTTAGTAGTTACTAGTTAGTACTAACGAATAAAACTTTAATTTGAAATTGAGCCATAATTGCAAATTTATGTTATACTAGCTGATGCCCGCGACTTCGTCCGCGTGGAATAAGTTTTTTGGATTCCCGCGAAAACTCCTCAATTTTCCGGGATAAAAAGTAGCCTATGTCACTCTCCAGGTCCTCAACTGTACCCATGCCAAAAATCACGTCGATCCGTTGCTCCGTTGCAGCAGCGTGATTGAAGGACAAACCAACAAACAAACTGACTTTCGCATTTATAATATTAGTATGATGATATTATGAAGTCAAGGACCTTTAGACCAAGGTCCTTGTATGAAGTATGATATGATTTCAATTATACCTCCTAGGTATCAATAAAAAGTTTGAATTTAAACCTAGGTAGGTAGGTATAAAGCCGCGGAAAAACGGTAGGTAGGTAAATACCTAAAAACATGAAGGCTATAAACACAGTAGACATTTCATCTATAGGTAAGTAGGTAGGTATACCTACCTATCATACTTTTAATATTATACCTATGGGGGAAAGTAAGTTTGTTTGTTACTCTTTCACGCAAAAACTACTGAACCGATTTGGCTGAAATTTGGAATGGAGATAGCTTATAGCCTGACTTAGAACATACCTAGGCTACATTTTATCCACACGGGCGAAGCCGCTTGCAAAAGCTTGTATGTATAAAAATTATAATCATACTTCATAGGTACTAATATTATAAATGCCAAAGTGTGTTTGTTTCTTGGTTTGTCCTTCAATCAAGCCGCAACAGAGCTACGGATCGAGGTTATTTTTTGCATGGGAATAATAGAGGACCTGGAGTTACATAGACCTGGAGTTTTGACGCATTATTTAGGCGACACGGGCGACATCTATCAAGACGAATGTAAACTTCACAACTCACACATGCGTAAATCTGACACTTTTTGAATGCCGTTTTTATAGTATTATAAATAATGTAAATATTTGTCTGACACGAAAATTGCGACCATAAAAAGCCCTAAAGAAATGATAAAACAAATTAAAAAAACACAAAAATGTATATATTTCAAGAATAATCGAAAAGAAAAATGTATGAAAGTCGACCTCCACTTGTTTATTTTTTTATATTTTCAAGCATGGCCATTATTGTAATTTATTGCGGAAGTCAGTAGAGTAACACGTTAAAAGAGTAGGCACAGTTAAAGAAGATAAAGTCCGATCTCTTTTAGGCCAAGAAACACAAGACAAAAGAACAAATTTCTTGTAATATGTATCGTCTCATAAAATAATCATTGCGAATGAAATTCTTAAAAGACATTTCTTACAAGTCACAAGAAATTTTCTAATAATGCGCAATAGTAGGCCTTACCAGTCATTCTATACAGACCAAAAATTAGTACACAGTTTGGGGATCTGTATGAGGGTGCAGTAGAGCAGTATGAAATTATGGCATCTGTATGGGCGTCGATCCACTAACGGCCGAAATTAATAATCAATCTATCTGTAGTCTGTCGATAAGTTGCTTAGCAACATTGTTTTATGACAAAAAACACAATACAAATAACAACGTTGCTTGGTAACAAACCGACAGACTACAGATAGATTGATTATTAATTTCGGCCGTTAAAGGATAATAATTATAAGTAATATCTACCTAGGTACGTTGTGTTCACTATAGCTATAAATGTACCCAGAGATATATTATTTTTACGTATTATTATAGAATCCGGATACCTAGGTAAGATAAAAATTTAAGAAAATATGTAGTCTAAATAAATTTTGCGATCCCATCTCCAAAAGTTTCCATAGGTAGGTAATTATTTAATGAATAATAAATTATTGATATGGAAATTTTAGGAGTTTGATTCGCAGAATCGTTTTGGCCTTTATTCCTGTTCTTATTTTCTTAATAATGAGGTAAGAATTAATACCTATCAATGAAAACGTGGGGGCAGAGACTTCTTGAACAGTTGCGGCGACCGGTTTTTGCGATGTAGGTATATAATCACGCGTGACACGCGAATGTAAAATCGGTCCTTAATTATAGTATCATCGTTGATCGTAGTACATATTTACAATTGGTATTTATAGATATTGTAGCTATTGTATTGTGGGACGCAACATGCATAGACACATTGGCCCCGTGTCATATCAGGGAGACAGCATCAAGGCCGGGAGCCGCAGCAGAAAAGGCTGAAACCGGCAAGCGGCGGAAGTATGCCTCTCTCATCTACTACTAACTACTACAGCCCATTAACGTCCCACTACTGGGCACAGGCCTCCACTCTCATAGGAGAGAGGGAATTAGAGCTTAGACCCACCACGCTGCTCTAATGCGGGTTTTGCGGGCTTTACGACTATTATCATGTTAGTGATAATAACCGGGATCGACGGCTTAACGTGCTTTCCGAGGCACGGGGGTAAAGCACCGCCAACTTCCTAACTCCGGGCTAGTACTGGGAATACCCAAAACTTATTATGGCCCGACCCGGAACTCGAACCCGGGACCTCGTGAGCCGCAGTCAAACATGCTAACCATTAGACCAACGAAGCAGTTAGCCTCTCTCATAGAGAGTTACATTTTTTGTTTGTTCCGTTTGCCGTGGAGACCCTGGGGCCATGGAGTCTTAGTGCCAAAATTCGGAGATAATTCACCGCGGTTAATTGCCACATCTGGTGACAGAAGGGCTGGCTAATTTTTTGCGCAAAGGATCAGCCTGGCTGTCCAGCGCGGAAATGCAGCCAGCATTCTTGCCACCATTCCACGCGGGCATGATTTACCTATATAGTAATTAGGTTAGGCTAGCTAGCATTAAGTTCTATTGTATTATTTTCAATAAATGTGTAAAGTATGGTTAGTGTATGCACGCCTCTAAATATATTGCTATCCCTACTACTGATTCCCGCGGGAACTCTTTAATTTTCCGGGATAAAAAGTAGCCTATGTCCTTCCCCAGGATACAAACCTATCCTTGTACCTTTCAAACAGATGGGCCGTGAAAGCGTAGCAGACAGACAGACACACTTTCGCATTTATAATATTAGTATGGAAGTATGGATTTCAAAATCGCGCCTGCATTTTTCAATTTTCTAAATAAGTCAAATAAATAATTATCAAGCGAATTATAAATAAATGCTGTTTTGTTACCTTTCATCACAAATTGTAACCGCTGGAGTTAGGAATTAGGCGACTGAAAAAAACTACCAACAGGTGGCGCTGTATTATTTTATCTCGCGCTATAGCATCATGTTTACCTCAGTATATGACGTGTACCAGTACCTACCAAAGTGCATTTTAATGACTACAAACAGAAACAAATTTTTGGAAAAGATACCCTTTCTGGTATCTTACAATTATTATTAATCTCTAATTTCAATTTACGATTGTTATTTGGCGATTTTTATTTATTTCAGTTATCTATCAATATTCTTTTTCTATCTTTATTACTAGATGGTTCCCGCGACTTCGTCCGCGTCACGCGTGGACTAAGTTTTCTCGATTCCCGCGGGGGTAGGCGGGCCGTGAACGCGTAGCAGGCAGACGGACACACTTTCTATAAAATTATTATATTAATTATAATTTTATAGAAAGATTATATAAAAGCGTAATACCACTCACTCACTCACTGACTGACTGACTAATCACGATATCTCAGGAACTATAAAGCATACAAACTTGAAATTTGAAAGGTAGATTCCTTTTATAGTGTAGACATCAGTAAGTTAAGAAACGGTTTTGAATAGAATAGAATAGAATATGATTTATTTGTTGAACCAACACATGGTAAACATTTAAAAACAAAAGTACTTAAAATCTAACCTAACTTCATTATCGTCTAGAATGTGTCGTGCCAACAAAAGGGTCCTAACTCAGCTTGACGTTGTGGGTACAAAGAGTAACCACAACGCTGTTATTCTGTTTTGGGAAAATCGTTACACTGTAGCTGTCAGTTTTAGCCGGTAGCCCTGCTGGGCGACTAAACTTACAAAACTTGTCATGCAACTAAAGCAAAAAACTGTAATTTTGTACATCAAAGAGAAAGCACGCTATGATAACCTTTTTGACGTTTTTCGAAGGAACAATTACGCATCCATGCAATTACGGAACAATTTCTGCTGTTGTATTGTCAATAGTGACGTGAAGTACAATCGTAAAATCATAATAATTTAACGAATCTATTTTGGGACACAATTATTTTTTTAAATTTCTTCATTCACATACATACCTGTATCATACATGATTTATCATATTTTATAATTAATATTTTGACAACCTCCGTGGCGCAGTGTGTAGCGCTGTTGCCTTAACGTGCGGAGGTCCTGGGTTCGATCCCCGGCAGGGTCTGATTATCCTAGTAAGGATAACGGCTCAAACTGTTTAAAATATTGAATTGTCATCGGTCCCTAATAAGTATGCCAAATTTCGAGTTAATCCGACGTTTTAAAGGGGGTCAAAATCATGTTCAAAGATTCCGTTACATACTAACATACATACGTCTGAAGCGAATAAAAAGCGTGTAAAAGCGTGTAAAAACAGATTTCCATTTAAAAAAAATTCACACCAAAAGAGCACTTTTCTGCTTAAATTCAATGAAGAAATGCCATATTTCAGTTCTGTGCCGTCGGCTTGACCTTCCGGAGATAACCCTACTATTACCTTTCATGTGCGCGCATACTTTACCTATTAGTGAGAGCGAGATAGCCTATATACGGAGCGGAGCCGCGGGGCGGCCCCCCCCGCGCCGCGTGTGCCGGCTAGGCGCGACGCATCCCGCGTGCGCGCCTCTTCAGTACGCTGTTATTTACTGATTAGTGTGCATGTGTACGTTCACTGGATTATTTCGCACGGAATTACGTCGAAACGGTGAGTTTTTATATATTTATTATATATTGTTGGATGTATCAGACGATATTCTTCATTACACCTGTGCTCGCAGGGCTGAAATCATTGACCTAAGAAGAAGGCAGTATAAAGACAAGCCTAAAGGCTCAAAGAAGCGTCAACCTTTTAAGAAGGAACGCTCGTCTTCATATTGACAATCATTTCAAAGGCGGTCAGCTTTCTCTGTTTGCTTCTCGTTGGATAAGACTCGGCGCTCCAGAACCAATAGTCCGGTACAGACAAGTTCCAGTTCTGTTTACAAATTTGCTACTCCAATTTCAAAAGAAATGACACAGGAAATAAAAAACATGTTAGAAGAAAATATTATAGAGAAGGCAACAGAGAAAACGGGATTTTTGTCGAGACTATTTTTAATCCGGAAAGCAAACGGAAAGATGCGCCAAATCTTCAATCTTCGTCGGTTAAATCTTTACCTCAAACCAAAGAAATTTCGCCTAATAAATCAGTCAAAGGTACCAAAATTCTTGCAGCGAGACGATTATATGTGCAAAGTGGATCTGTCGCAAGCGTATCTACATATACCAATAGAAAGGAAGCATCGCAGGTTCTTGACTCTCAGTTACAACGGTGTTTTATATCAAATGACTTGCCTGCCGATGGGTCTAGCCAGCGCCCCATTAGCATTCTCAAGGATCACAAGTTGGATCGCAAATTTATTTCGGGCAGAGGGAATGAGAGTTCTGGTGTATTTGGACGATTTTCTTTTCGCCCACCAAGACAGATCAGTTCTTCAAAGGCAGGTCGAGACAGCAGTAGACCTGTTATCACACCTGGGATGGAAAATAAATCGGGACAAGTCTATCACCAGTCCAACAAAGAAAATCGAATTTCTAGGGATTATCTTCAACACTCAAATGAATCTGAAAACCCTTCCCGAGGACAAAGTTACAGATCTGCGATCGTTTCTCAAAAAGATTTTAAGGTTGGGTCGATGGAACTGGATTCAAGGAACGTCTTTACTAGGGAAACTACAATTCGCGACAGAAGTAGTTCCGCTGGGTCGCCTTTTCTGCAGGCAACTTCAAAAAGCAAGCCGGTTTCTAGAAGAGTACAGACCAAAGAAAATCTTCCTTTTACCTCAGCCTGCTGTAAACGAATGTGTCTGGTGGCTGGAACATCTAGAGGAATCGAGTCCGATAATCGGCAGGGAGCCGAATGTATTTTTGACGACCGACGCTTCAGATACAGGGTGGGGCATACAACTAGAACAGTTCCTCTGGTCCGGCAAGTGGACTTCAGTTCAGACGAAGTGGCACATAAACCTAAAGGAATTGTATGTAATTTATATAGCCCTCAAGAAGTTCAGAGTCTTAATCGAGAACGAAGTTGTAATGATTCAGGCAGACAATCGTACAGCAATTGCATATCTACGCAACCAGGGGGGCACGAGATCACAGACGTTGTACTTGCTGGCGAGAAAGATCTTACTCTTTGCGAACCAAATCAACACCGTTCTAATCCCTTATTATATACCCGGAAAGTTCAACACGATAGCAGACCGATTGTCGAGACAGTCAACAGCAACCGATTGGCACTTGAGCAAGAGTCTCACACAGAAGGTTTTCAGCCGTTGGGGAACTCCACAAATAGACCTATTTGCGACGTCCGCGTCCAAAGTAGTTCGCCAGTACGTGTCGATAGATGCGACGGATGTAGGGGCATGCTTCGTCAATGCATTCAGCAGGAAGTGGGAGTACAATCTAGCCTGGGTATTCCCACCACCGCCATTAATTCCCAAAGTCATCCAACACCTGAACTATGCAAAAGGGACGTACCTGGTAGTGGTCCCCAGATGGACGCGAGCCTTTTGGCGAACAGCTCTGAAATCCAAGGCAACAGCTGCACCTATAGTAATGAAGAACCTGTCCCTTCACTTGACGGATCTAGCCACGAATTGCCCGCCTCCAGAAGTGTCATCGATGACTTTGGAGGTATGGCGAATACAGGGTGGAATAGGCTAATAAAAGACTTACCTTGTGAAGATGTGGAATTGTTGAAGTCGGCATGGAGGACGTCCACCTGGAAAACATATTCTTCGGCATGGAAAGATTGGACAAGGTGGTGTAGAACTGAAGGCGTTGTTTCAAATAATCCTAGTCCTCAGCAAGTGGCGAGATATTTGAGTTACTTATATAGAATTAGAAAAGTAGCATACAGCACAATCTTGGTAAGGAAATCTGTAATTGCCACGTTTGCAAATCCAGGGGCTGAACATAACATATGCACCCATCCTATCGTAACATCTATCTTAAAAGCAATCAGCCTAAAGTCTGCTGAGAAATCTTCATTACGCCCTCCTGTGTGGAATATCCAGGATTTGATTACTTGGTTAAAAGATAATCCTCCGGACGAATCAAGTATTTACCAAATTTCTAGATATTGTGCCCTGTTATTGCTTCTTGCTTCGGGAAGAAGAATACACGACTTGACGTTGTTACGGGTAGATGACAAGCACTTCTCTATACAAAATGAGACAATAACATTTTGGCCAGCGTTTGGTTCCAAAACGGATCGTGTCAAGGAAAGACAATCGGGTTGGTTAATAAATAAGTCTGAAGATTCAGAATTGGACATTGTAAAATGGATACGGCAGTTGCTGCTCGTGTCTGCGGAAAGGAGAAAAGCATCTCCGGGGTTAGTGAGCTTGTTTATTACGACTAGAGGAAAGGTGAAGCCTGCTTCAAGAGCGGTGATTGCTGGGTGGCTGAAACCGGTATTCTTAAGTCTCGGTTTAGAGGTTGGTCCAGGATCAATCAGATCGGCGGTTGCATCCTATAATTTTGAAAATAATTTACCTCTAGATGATTTATTAAAAAGGGGTAATTGGCGTGGCGCTAAAAATTTTTTCAAGTATTATTATAAGTCTGTGTCAGCGCCCTCTTTGCATTCCGAAAATACTTTGTTAGAGTCCTTTGTACCAGTGTAATATAGGATTGTCTTTTAAGTTTGAATTAATATTATAATTTAAAAAATCATCGAATAAGAGATAAGGAGACTGATGGCAACTGTTTAGTTCCTATGATTAATTATTAGTGAGAAGAATTATGTTTTTGTTTCTGTTGATTATATGTTAAGATCAGCTGATTTATTATTGTTAAACGACATCTGATAATATCACGATAATACAAATTATTCGTCTTTAAAAATTTTCATTTTATTTTATAAGTCACAGTACGCTATACTAGTGCCGGCAGATACCAAAACAAGTCTCCGGAAGGTCAAGCCGACGGCACAGAACTGAAATATGACCGTTTTCTACCCCGAAGGGAGGAAAACGAGTATTTCAGGTCTTGCCTAGGCTTGACCTGGAGTAAGTCCCTTGCCGCCACCAAGAAACTTCACTCAGCTCCGGGTGGGTACTGAAGAGGCGCGCACGCGGGATGCGTCGCGCCTAGCCGGCACACGCGGCGCGGGGGGGGCCGCCCCGCGGCTCCGCTCCGTATATAGGCTATCTCGCTCTCACTAATAGGTAAAGTATGCGCGCACATGAAAGGTAATAGTAGGGTTATCTCCGGAAGGTCAAGCCTAGGCAAGACCTGAAATACTCGTTTTCCTCCCTTCGGGGTAGAAAACGGTCATATTTTTACTCGTAAAAATACGTAGTTTAGTCAAAACACAAATTAATTAAAAGTTCAATAGTTATTTTTTAAAAGAAAATAAATAAAATTAAAAAAAAATGCATTGAATAAAAACAGATTTCCGAACGTTTCATGAGTCAATGAAATAGAAATGCCAAGCCACAGGTTTCTAAATCAAACACTAATGTTTCCCTCTGAGTGATCAAAAATGACTTTTCTTCACTGGTTTTATTGAGCTAAATGTGCTTCAGATGTACAAGTTAAACTTAGCCGAATAAAAACAGTGGCATGTACCAAGAAATATAATATGCAATAGACACTGTTTCGTTTATAGTGTCACCAATACCGGGATTTGGTGACACAAGGACTGAAACAGTGACCGAAATAAAGGGTTTAAACACTGTTTTTTGAAACTGTTTTAAAACAGAAACCCTTATAACGGAAACAGAAACGAAACTGTAACAGAATTTTTTTTTTTTAGTTTTAATCTATATTTTACTTCCATGAATACAATAAATGCAATTAAATTAAGATAACTAACTAAAACTAAGAATTAAAATAATTATCAAAATTTTGTGCCCTAGGTAAGGTGCCCAACACGCAGGCAGCATTCCCGCGCTGAATAGCTATAGAAATTCGTTGCGCGAGAAAGCTGCCCGCCCGAGGGTCGCCTGTTGCCTCCCTGAGGCGTTTACTAAGCTCCTTGCGGAGATTTTTAGCACCCCTGCCCCACGGGCCCAGTGTCTCGACGCCAAACGGGACAAATTCATATTGTGCGCCAAGACAACTGTACTTATTTATCTTTTGGCGCTCTCGTGCGTCCGCTGCCGCCCCAGCTCGTACGCTGGTAGATTGTAAATAGGACGCCGCCAATGTATCAGCACACGTTGCGTCCCATACCAGCGCACGGCCCATTCTCCATGGGATCAACGACATCCCGTCGGGGCGCTTGCCATCGTTGCGCACGATCTGGGGCTCCAGTGCGGCGGGAACGTTAGCACTGACGAGCGCCCTTCTTAGGATGTCGTTAAGTGTGGCATGGCGTGATAAGCGGCCGGCGCCCGAGGAGCAGGTAAGTCCGTGGTGGCCAAGATGATCTACCTGGGCTCCGCAAGAGGCACAGTTGTGGGCTATGCACAGAGCAGCTCCAAGCCGGAGAGCAGCGGCAATGCGTAAACATTCCGGGTCGATCAGGGTGCCAGTATTGGGTGAGGGGTAGGCATGGAGCCAGTAGCCTGACTCTGGCCTAGAGGATGCAAGGAGCCTCGCCCGGTCCTTGCCTACCGCGGTGTCAATGAGGGAATCTCGTATTGAGACCGATATAAAGTTGTCCCAAGCCCTTTGAATTTTGAGTTGGGTCGGAAAATTTTGATTCAGTGCGGCTAGCCAGGCATTCTTGGCCTCATCAAAGCACGCAACCTCGTACTTTGTGCCCTGAGGGGCTTTAAGGATTTTACCTGCGAGATCGGAGGTGCTATGGGTTGAGGCCAAGAACGCTGGTAACGCAATGGCGGAAATTTTGCGGGTACCTAAGCCACCATACCTTATCGGTAAGGTGGCTTGTTTCCACGCCTGTTCGTTTAATTGGATATTTAGGATTGATTCTAATTGCGATTTTATAAGCTGATCAATAGGCCGAACTAAATGGCTGTGTTTCCATATAGGACAGCAGCGGAGCAAATATGTGAATTTTGGAAATGTTTGTAAAATTTGTAACCTTTTATTTCTGTTAATAAGTGTTTTAATCTGTAACCGATATAAAGTACATGCAATAACCTACTACCGCTTGAATATCGCGCGTGGCAACGCCGCATGCGCGGTCTCTCTCTTTGTGCAACTTCTCACTTAAATCAATTGCAACCATAACTGCTTTCAATTAGGTTCAAATTTGAATACGCGTCAACAGTGTGATATTACGTATAGCAACGTAGACGAGACTTTAGTGTTTTATTTATATTAGCAATTTCGACCCTCGTTGCCTACAACTTAGGTCCAAATTAGAAATAACTAAGTTAAGATCTTTCCTATTTTTCAATATTAGATTTAGTTACATATGAAACAAGGTTAAAAACATTGATTTTGAATTTTATTATACCTAGGTACTTAGGTTTTTGTCAATTCTTTGAATTTTTCAGTTTGAATTTCTTTGAATTCTTTGACGGTGTCTGCACGTGTCTGTACATGATACCTACAATAATAATATTATTATTATAAACTAGCGACTCGCCCCGGCTTCGCACGGGTGCAATGCTGATATTATTAAATAACCCCCGGCCGCCGCCGCAACCGCTATGCATTTTAAATCTGTAATATCTTCGAAAATATTAATTTAAATTATATGCTGTAAAGGGCCATATGGATCTATACTAAATGCACAATGTATTTAATTGGATAAGGATTAATGCTGTATGGCTTAAAATCGCTTCGTAAATTAGCCATTATTTCTAGTAAAAAGTAAAGAATAAAAAATGGTTATTGTGGGTTATCCCTAAGAGATAGACATATACTATCGCGGACTTTTTTGTAGATCTTTTTAATGTGTACAATACTGTAGTACATTATTTTGATCTATCTCATAGGGTTCAGCCAGCGTTTGCAATGTAACGCAAAAAATGTGTTTATTTACGACATCACATTAGAAACCTCTAAAATTATCAGTGTTTCTCTACTAACTATATTATGCATGTATTATAAATATAAAACTTCCTCTTGAAACACTCTATCTATTAAAAAAAACCGCATGCTAATCCATTGCGTAGTTTTAAAGATCTAAGCTTATGTACATAGGGACAGACAGCGGGAAGCGACTTTGTTTTATACTATACATAAAAAATATTTGGTAGGTATAAATGTTAGTGATACAAAAGTGTGTTTGTTTATTTGTAGGCTTGTCCTTCAATCACGATACAATAGAGCAATGGATCGACGAAGCATGTTATACCTAATTTAGTCCAAGCGTGGGTGACAATTTCAACTGTCTAGCTACCTACGTATTACGCTTCACGAGATATAGCCACTATAGCCCACTGACAGACAGACGGGCGGACGGACATACAGCGGAGGCTTAGTAATATTGATACCTTTCTCAGGGATGACGCTTTCAAATTTCAATTATTATAAATAAATACTAGCTCATGCCTGCGACTTCATCCGCGTGGATTTTTTTAATTTCCACTTATTTTGGAAAGAAGTTCCTTATGGGACCATGCGAGTACCCTAGCCTGCAGAAAACGTCCTTAATTAAAATGCGTGGAGTAATATTTTTATGCATAATTTGTTCGAAATTAAACCTTAACACTGAAGCATTAAAGTTTAATTTCGAATGTAGTATATTAAGATCTAATAATTATTGTCTTCGTAACAACGCGAGCATGTCGGCGATATGCATGTCGTTGACGCCTCGAATCCACATTTTTACTCCCTACCAAAAAGTGCTCAAAGCGGCTAAAGGAGTTTGACTTCAAAAATCATAATAAAAAATGTACCTATACCTGAATAATTATTTTCTTTTTACCTCGACTAGAACATGAAATTAATATTTATGTATTATGGAACTTTGCTCCTAGCTGGTGTTATAGTTATTAGGTGGTATTAGGTGGTAGGTATTATAGTTCATTTCGATAAGACTAATAGTTTCGGAGATATGTTATGTGTGTTGCATGAAAAGATTTCTTGTGATTTCCATAATAACTGATAGAGCTACGAAAATGTTGACCGTAGCAAAATGAAAGGTTATAATCATGCTAATTACAATTCATTTGAATTCATTCAGTAGCTTCGGCGTGTTGCGCGGCCAAAATACAGACAGACAGAAATTCAGAATATATTCAATATACTTACTTACAGAATTTGACCTGTTACAGTTGCATTATAAGTTAGTACCTACTTAATTTTAAAATAATGTAGTTTCAAGCTTATGATGAACTTTTTACACTGGTTTTAAGTAATTAAATAACTACGAGTAATAAATTCATTCTTTTGACTCAAACTATCGATATAAAAATAATGTCGGCCACGACAGCCTATCTCCAGGGCATCTGCGCAGGATATATTATAGGTTAGTGCACAAAAGTGTGTGCGCATACACAGGTGCGCTCTCTGTTCCTTTACTCACATAGACGGAAAATCCGACACGAGCGGAGAGAGATCAGGCGGGCGGCTGACGGCTTTATGTGATATCCGAGGCATGGGGGTGAAACACTGCCAACTTCCCTAAACTTCCTAACTCGAGCTACTAGCTAGTACTAAGAATTTCTTGATAGAAAAATCCAATCTATACTATAATATTATTCATGCGTAGGTTTGGATGGATGGATGGATGGATGGTCGAACGGATCTGGATGAAATTTGGCACAGAGATAGATTATAGTCTGGAATAACACATAGGCTAGGTACTTTTACTTCCAGAAAATTATACAGTTCCCGCGGGAACCAATAAACCTCAATCCACGCGGACGAAGTAGCTAGTATTTAATAATTATGGCCTAACCCGGGATTCGAACCCGGGATCTCGTCAGCCGCAGTCGAATATGCTAACCACTAGACCAACGAGGCAGTGTTACTATCTAATAGCCAATAATATTATGTACACAGTAAGTTTGGCAACGTCGCTATTTCGGTTACAGATTAAAACACTTTAAAACACTTTATTTCTGTTACAGATTCATTTCGGTTACAGAAATATAAGTGTTTCGGGTTAACCGAATTAAAAACACTTTCAAAAGGGTTACAGATTCGTTTCTGTTACACTTTCAATCTGTACCACTTATATTTCTGTAACCTTTATGAAACTGTTTTTCAGTCCCTGGTGACACTATACCGGTATTGAAAACGGACGAAAAAAGTCCGGAATCCCGGTATTAGCCATTACTGGGATCCCGGTATTGGAAGCCCTATTGACTTAGTATTTTGTCGACGCGTAGGTTTCTACCTCAAGTTTACGTTTTATTTGACTCTGTTATTTTTCTCAATTAAAAATTAAAAAATAGATCTAATACTTCAAGTTACATAGTAAATGCTCCTAGTGCAACTGGTACAGTGACAGGACAAATAATTATAATTTATGTATTGCGGGACAATTATATTTACCTCAGCCCGTATGTACATACAATACATATTTGAATCACATTAACTACTGATTATCTGGTTGTTACAGTTCAACATTCTCACGCAGATCTCAAGGGAATGGAATATTTATAATATATTTTTCTTCATCTATGTGGGTTGTTCTAAGCTACTGAACACAATAGGGATACCTACTGCCAAAAATAAAATATATTTTCTTACTTACTGATAATAGATATGTTAAATAGAGCGTCTTCCAAAAGACCTTTTAAAAACAGCTAAGCTGTGTGTCCGGGGTCGAACTATCGATAATTCAGGAGCGTTGTGTACAACCTATTGTCACTCTTTAGACTACTTCCAAAGAAGGCGCAGCCCCCAACCATTCCCAGGGAATTTAAATCTAGAGCCATTTAAATCTATAATGTGACGACCTCGGTGGCGCAGTGTTGAGCGCTGTTGTCTTAACTTGCGGAGGTCCCGGGTTCGATCCCCGGAAGGGTCAATTTGGGTATTTATAATTTCTGAATTTTCCCTGGTCTGGTCTGGTGGGAGGCTTCGGCCGTGGCTAGTTACCACCCTAGCGGCAAAGACGTGCCGCCAAGCGATTAAGCGTTCCGGTACGATGTCGTGTAAATACCGAGTAGGGGTATGGGTTTAATGTATCTGCCATGCCCCTAACAGGTTAGCCCGCTACCATCTTAGACTGCATCGTGACTTACCATCAGGTGAGATCGCAGTCAAGGGCTAACTTGTAGTGGATAAAAAATCTGTAAGTACCTATATTATTTATTGTACACCACAAAAACAAAAGAAACAGAGAACAAACATGAAAACGTAGGTACAATAAGGCGGTTTTAAGGCTAAATAGCGATCTCTTCCAGACAACCTTATTGATACGGATATGTTTGTTTATACCACACTACATTTTACACGGTCTATAAAAGCTATTTTTTGAAATTAAATCGACAGCTTTTGAGATAAGCATTTTTAACCACACAAACATAATATTTTGACTGTAAGTTACTTACTTTTGGAGATATTATTGGTTCTTAATTGAAATTAGCAAAAGATTAACGCGATTGCACTTGTTACGTTTAAGTAATTAGTTTATTATTCACCCGATTTGAACCCATCTCTTTTTAACGTCTCATATAAGTAAAAATAAATATTAATTTGCTCCCACTGTATCATACAAGACTTCTCTGCCACAGTAATTTTATAACATCATTTCTTCAAATTATAACTTTGCTATATCATCATCATCAGGTAAAGCTATAATTTTGGGGAAAACCGCGGTCAAATTATTACTCATGTAGTAATGTCCATTGATTATGTTAACGGTCCCGTGATACGGTTAATGGAACTTCTTAACAAGGCCTAGTAGACACTACCAATATCTAAAAGTGTCTATACTAATTACTAGACTAGGTAAATCGATGTGACTAAGGTTTTAAAAATCCCGGTGGAACTATTTGATTTAAAAAAATGTTGTATCCATTTGAGATAAATAAATTTTGCTTGCTTGAAAAGTACCTACTTACTTAACCTGAACTTACTTGCGTGACATGAACAATGCAAATAATATTGTTGTAGATCAATTTGTCCATTACGGCGTAATTGGAACACAAACAACATACTTTCGCATTCATAATATATTATTATGTTATTAATAATGTAATAGGTTGAATTTATCAATATCAAATAAAGTGGGGAAAGCGCGTTAAAATTGCAAATGAGCATAAACAATTATTCATCACGCATTTTACTACCTACCGCATATTGTAATACTTCCGCGGAAAACGCACTATATACTTACTGTAATATTGAACGATTATAATAAAGAGAAAATTCCCTTTATAGTGATGGTATTAAAAGGTACCACTGTGCCACTGTGTACAATTTAGCTTTCGCAGTAGGGATTCAGCAGGCCCGTCTGGGCTGAGCCTTATTGAGCCAGTGAGTGAGCGAGTATTTTTAAGCTATTTAAAGATTGGTACCTACTTAGTTCTTGCTATAACTCGTTTGCAATTTCTTTTCATGAATACAAAGGCTGACTGGGAGATTCCGTGGAGATTCCGCTAGGTCCGTTTTAAGTAAAAAGGAACCCTAAAACATATAAAGAAGAAGAAGGAAAGAAGTCTATCTGTCTGTCTATTGACCACATCTAATTTGATACTAAGCTGTAAAGTTTAAAATCGCAAGCACAGTTAGTTTTAGCACTTAGCTTGGCCACCAAACCAATTTACTTATTTAGCAAAATCATTTACGTTTATTTATACAAGAGCGTAGGAACATCGTTGCTTAAAACAAACAATATTTAAGTAAATGGAAATATTTGTTCCAGGTGGTTCCATGGAATTATGTCGGCGAAAGAGGCAGAACACTTGATGATGGAGAAGGGGAGGAATGGATCGTTCCTGGTGCGAGAGTCGCTCACTCACCCCGGGGAGTACGTGCTCTCGGTGCGCGTGCGCGGCCGGGTCAGCCACGTCATGATCCGAAAACAGGTAACTGTAATTAGGTATTTATATCCAAACCTGTTTGGATTTGTGAAATATCTATACTATATAGAACTGAATTATGTCTATACCTCACCATTCATGATTCATGACATGACATGATTTACATGACTGTGATGCCACAGTGAAGCATGAACTTCAAATGATAACAATATCTAGATGACGCCTGTGCCTCTGTCCCTTTGGAGTTTGGACTTAGATTTTAAAGGAGCCTATGCGCAATTTATCTGTGTACCAAATGTACCAAAATCGGTTGAACGGATGGGCCGCCAAAAGCCGGCCGTAGTAGACCGGCACACTCAATTAATTTTCCAAAATAATAATAGTAACAAAAGTTTATGGAGTTTGATTGATCGTGCGTTCGTGCCCACTCTGTACCTACATGATCACGCGATACTTACGTTCTAGTACTAGAGCATTTGGAAACTAGCATTTTAAGAATGTTGGAATTATTCAAATAGCATTCTTTTTTATGTATTTATAATATTCAATGCAACACATACCTATTCTTAAAAAAATATTATTATAGTTCAAATAAACTAGGTATGCTAATTCAAATATTATATTATATATTAACTAGCAAAATATAATTCAAATTTTCTTAAAATGCTAGTTAACAAAATAGGTAATATTTTTTTCTTAACCAGAATCAGAATTAACAACGGAAATTATTTCCGTCTTGATTGTGGTCAAGAGAAAAATCAGATTGTTCAGGGAAAAAATAATATGGCTTTTAACATATAAATGAAACAAACTTTTGCAAACCAAACTTTATTTAACTTAAAACACTAAGTAATTGGGGGAAAGTTATTCTGAAAAAAGATACAAAAATCTCGAAAAAAGCACCTGGCAATGCTTCATTGATACAATATAGGTACAATACCTACAGGTATCAAAAAAAATACGTTTACTACAAATTTATTAGTAAATATGGAAATAAAATAATAAAAAAAAGATTAAAACTAAGTTACTTAAAACTACTGGAGAGCGATCCTAAATTGCAGACTGTTGTACCTACGTACCTTTACCTACCTACCTACCTAGTACCACTAGTTAGTACCTTTGATACGGTTTATATACGGTGTCAGTATTAGAACTATTCCGTGAAGGAATAATGAAAATACTATAATCACTCTATAGTACCTACTAAGATCAAGTCAAAACTTCTAACTATTATTCGTTGAAATGAAATAATAAAAAGAGTTTTTTGACCTCACAACACAATAGGTATTATTACTTACTATCTATCGTAATCTTGCACACATAAATGAAGGAAAAGTCTAATACTACGGTCCGTACAGGAACTAAAATCTAGACTCTAGAGCATTTCTGTAGGGGTTGTATCCATTAAAGCCTAAATATATGGTTGGGAGAATTAAACTAATGTAGTGTGTAACTGTAACAAAGAAAACAAAAAATTAGAAGTGTAGATAAATTTGAAGAAGCATGCCGTGTATAGGAACCGATTAGGAGCATGGGTTAAATATTTAAACTGCCATTCCCCTACATAGGTTAGCCCGCTACACTACCATCTTAGACTGCATCATCACGTACCCTCCGGTGAGATTGTAGATACAGGCCAACTTGTAGTGGATAAAATAAAAAATGTATAAATGGTCCTAGTTTATACTTCAGCTTCGTATTCGAAGATCCGGAAAGAAATGCCGAAGTTCTGTGTGCTTCGATTCGCGGCAGGGCAATTATATTGAGAAAAACACAATCTCTAAATAGTGGTGGGTCAATCATCAAGCAGTTGCAAGCAAGCAGTGTTCTGATCTGATAAATGTTACAATCGCCTAATCTCATTCTGGTCGTGTTGAATTATAGCCCCATCGGATTATGAGAGTGAACCTGTAGTAGAAAAAAGGTGAAACATCTACTTACTTCAAAAAAAAGGAAAAGTTCAACATGCGTGCCTCATGCCCTGTAGACAGCCGCAAGGGGGTGGCAAGGCGTCGCGGCCGCCTACAGAGAGACGAGTTGTCCGAGAATTCTGAAAAAAATACGTTAAATATTAATTATGTCGTTTTCAGTAGCAAGGAAGTGAAACTGAAAAAAAGAGTTATATAATGTAACTACTATTTTAGGGAAAAAACGTGCATGTGCCATGTTCTTTAACAAACACCAAGTGCTTGATAAATCAAAATGGCCGACCAACTTCTTCAAACCAAGAGTGAATAGGCATCTTCTAGGCAAGTGCGCTCCATCTTAGGCTGCATCACCACTTGCATGCAAGTCTGATTGCAGCCAAGCGCTAGCCTATATATTAAAAAAAAAAAAAACTAGTATCTATGAGGAAGACTCATAGACCTAGGTCCAACGAAACGTGACAAAAATTTATTGTTGTAGACTGCAGTCGTCGTCACCAGATAGACATAGATCTCTCTTAGGAACTGCCACAAGCCATGGTCATGTGCCGCCTGGAACTATCCGCGTAAAGAGACGCATTGAGCCGCCCGATGCTCTTGGTCTGCTCAAGTCCGTCTGCCAACGACTAATATGTCCAAGAATCAGCAAAATTACTGTATAAAAATAGGTCTATAAAGAAAATAAGTTTACTTACATGTGCACATAATGCGTATCGTTCCGTGTGCGTGCGTAAGTGGTCGCGAATTCAGCGCTGAAGCAGCTGAATGTTACGTTGGATGCATCGTAGCGTCATTAGCGCTGCAGCGAGCGGCGGGGAGCGCGGCGCGGCGGGCGCTCGACCCGCGCAGCGCTGCAGCGAGCGGCGGGGAGCGCGGCGCGGCGGGCGCTCGACCCGCGCAGCGCTGCAGCGCTGGCGGGGCGGCCGCTGACGGGGTCGGGTCACCTGCGTAGCAATATTACACAATAAGCAATAATAATATTTAAGCACATTTAACACGTGCTTCGAGCGTGCAACCATCGCTCAAACTTAGTTTCGCGAAAGATCCTAAAATGTTCCAACACTTCTCACTAAACATGACGTGCTTCGCGCGTGCATCCATCACGATCGCCAAAAATTACCGTAAATCTACAACTACTGTCACCGAACTAAATATGACTAAATAAACTCGAGAAAATACTAAAAACCACTTGTGGAAATACGCAGGGCGGACAAAGGGCAGGTATGGTTACACAAAATGGCGGACTCCGCGTGCCTTTTCAATATAGGACCAGAAAGTTAAAAAAAAACGTGGAAAGCGTCGTGAAAACTCGCCAATAATAATATTTCAAACTTATTATTCGCGAAATATCCTAAAATGTTCTTACATTGCAAAATAATTAGATTAACTCACCCCGTCAGCGGCCGCGTGGTCTCTTGGAGGTGTTCGCTCTGTCGCCGACGTAATACTTTGAAAAAATTAAATAAAAAAATGTTGAATATTTGGAAAATGGCAAATACTATGCAGCAAAAACTATGTCTTCTCAATATTTGCAGCAGCTTCACAAATTGGGTTTCGGAAAAAGAGGCCGAATGCGCTCGTCAGGACCTTTTATATGCCGGAGCGATCGGGGAGGTGGAAGCGACGCGCAATAGTGATGTGATGATAAATTATGATCTATTAAATGATGAGTTATTTACCTTTATCAGTTTTCTTCTACCGATTTACAGCTTACCCCAATCGAAACTAAGTGTAAGCGTGTAAGTGATGATGCAGTCTAAGATTGTTGCGGGCTAATCTAGCAGGGGTATAAATATAATGCCATTTATATTAAGCCCGTACCAGTACCCCAATAAGAAATCGATTATTATTTACAATACTGTACCGAAACGCTTAATACAACTTTTCTGGTAGGGTTGTAACTAGCCACGGCCGAAGCCTCCCACTCAATAGACCAGTGACAATTTGAAAAATAATAGGGAAATTCTGCTGCCCGAGATTTACACCAGGACCTCCCACTTCAGCGCTCGCCACTGTAGTCAAATTTCTGATCCATACTATAATATTATAAATGCGCAAGTGGCTATCTGTCTGCTACGCTGTTACGACCTATCTATTCAACCGATTTTGACGTATTTTGGTATAGAGATAGGTTGCATCCCTGGGAAAGACACGGGTGCGGGAATCAAACTATGCAGATGAAGTCGCGGGCATCATGTAGTATTATAATAATATATTGATAGTCTCGTTGCTCTCGTAGTTGGTATGTTCGGCTGCAGGTAACGAAATCCTGTATTTGATTTCTGGGTCGGGTTTGAAAAAATTACATACTAAATGCGTTTTTCTGATAAGAAATAGTACTAGTAAGAAATAATACTAGCACAGAATTAGGAAGTAGGCGGTGTTTCAAATCATTCGCCTCGGAGATGACATAAAATCATCAGTCCTAATCTCTCTCGGGTCTTGTCAAATTGTCCATCAGTTATGAAAGCAAGGCAACTAGTTTTTTGACATTAACATTACAGATATGTAAGTATGTATGTCTGTCTGTTTGTTACCTTTTCAGGGTGTAGCTGTATACAAATGTTGACGAAATTTGCTATTGAGATAGACTACCACTTCATAGTGCTTAGAATTTTTGCGAATGTTTGAGTCTTTTTAATATTTTGATAGTTCAGGAGTTAGGTCGGAACACAAGGATCATTAATTTAAATTCCAGTTTAAATAACGAATTGCTTAAAATGTGGTATAACTTTGACGTGATTACTTATGTGTTCCTTTTTTTACTTTTGATTGCAGAACTATTATTAATTTTTTATATAGGTACTTACTCTAACATGCAATCATCATCAACATCAGCCTATGGCAATCCCACTGCTGAGCAAAAATCTCACTCTAAAAGTGTACGCCATACTTCACCGCGCTGTCAAATTTAGATAAACATAATACAACACTGCGAACATTATTCAAATGACGATTTTGACGAGTTTCTAATTAATTTATACAGGTATATTGTGAATACAGTTAAATTATTACAAAGTTTCGGAAATTATATTATTATATTTAATATAGAATGTTAAGTATTAATATTATGATGGCTAATTATACACTATGAGCACTGCCAGTAGTAAATTAACAACACGTAACCAGTATTTTGATATAAGCTACTTTTTATTGCCAGATATTCACACGGATTTTTTAAAAAGAAAACCTAAATCTCCAAGGAAAAAGTCGCCGGCATTATATAATACATATAAACGATTAATCGGTAAATTATAACTGAATGAGTACGCTTCACATCCCTACGGTAAATTATAACGAACTTCATTCAACCTTTACATTTGTAATATACTTTCATAAACTTTGTGAAAATACCCACATTTTGGAAGAAACTATAAGGGTCATCTACACGTTCAAGCGTTATATTGTAATTTCTACTTATGGGCTATTTCACTTTTCTACTTTTTTATTGTATTGTAATTCGAAGCAAAACCATATTTTATTATTTTATTTGAACGAGTAAATATTAAATTAGGTATGTTAGTTGGAGGCAGGTTGGTTTAGGTTTCTTATACAACATCTTTGGTACAAACTCCTCCGTGGCCCTAAATGGTCTGTTAATGAAAAAAAAGTAAATTTGAGATTTGCTGTGGCTGGCTGTACCGGCTGTTCTTTCTTTGAATTACATTACCTCCAGTGGGGAGGGAATGAAGTACTTTCCACCCGCAGATTAGATATAGAACGGCTATTTTCCGTACATGATATATGATTTTTTTATGTAAGTACATGAATGTTCTTATAGTTCTAGACCAGCTTATTCTAATAGTATTTACCTAATAGATACTCAATATGCAACTGGGAATGTAAATAATAAAGCATGTCTTATACTACTGACTAATAGTAAATAGATACTTCTTTTAGTAAAAGCGGAAACATTATCCCTTTGGTGTACATAAAAAGAAAATACTCAATTGAGAATAAAATACTACTTACTATCAGGTGTATAGACGCCTTAACAAAGACCATTCGAGAATGCCTCAGCGCTTTGTTTATTCTATCAAGCTACCTTCAATTTACTAAGATGAAGAATGTAAGTATCTAATTTCTATTTATGTATAGCTAAGTAATGCCCGCGACTTCGCTCGCACTGAGTAAGGTTTTTAATTAGGTACCGCGGGAATTCTACATTGGGTATACAGGTTCTTAGATAATATTTATTCTGTTATTTACTAAAAACATCATCAGGGCTTTTTTTTAGAATTGAACGTATTCGTAAACCATAAAAAGGTGGGAAAAACTTTGTTCTTGTAGGGAAATGAACGCAATCTTACAATAGTCAGATATAAATAGTCAGATATAATATTATATTATATAAACAATGTAAGAATACCTGTTAATGGTTCTGACATGAACAGCAATAATATTTTGCTATTTAAATATATTGTTTCGTGGATGTTCCTTACTGACAAATAAACTACAATTGGTAAGTAGAGTTATTTTAACCGACTTCCAAAAAAGGAGGAGGTTTTGAGAACCTCAAGGAATTGAGAACCTCCTCCTTTTTTGGAAGTATATTATATATTAGCATATTATATATATTTTTTACCAATGTTGGTAGATATCGCCGTGGTTTCTGAACCGAATTGAATTTTTTTTTTCATTGGTTAAAGGAAGCTCGCGAGGTGGTTCCATAAAAATTCTCACTCCAAATCCGCATCCTGATGTTGCTGGTCGCTGCAGGGTACATAACTCCTTAACCATACGGAGTTTTTCATTTTGATGGTAAATTCATATTGTAGGTACCAAGTCGCGGTTATTCGATTAAACTCTGAGTCCCAACTAGAATAGGGATTTAGTTTTTTAAATATTGAATTCATATTGTAGGTATCAAGCAACGACTTCATACGACGTTTTTGCTCGACGTTTCTGATACGAACCGCTAGGGTGTGGAACACCCTTCCAGCGCACGTGTTTCCTGCCACTTATAACTCAAGTACCTTCAAGGCAAGAGTGAATAGGCATCTTCTAGGCAAGCGCGTCCCAACCTAGACCTCATCATTGCTTTGCACTAAGCATGATTGTCGTCAAGCGCAAGCCTATCACCCAATAAAATAAAAAAAAACTTAACCCCAAGTCCTGACTCCGCAACCTTAATGCTGCAGGGTACTGCACTCCTAAGCCGTGGGGATTTAGAAACTGTTGGTGGTGAATTGATCCATCATTGAAGTTTGAACTAATGAGTACGGTCTACACTAAAAAGTTAAAAATAAATTAGATTTCTACACACTATCATACTATTACCTATTCTGTGACACTATGTTGAAGTCAGGCGGGTATAACAATAGGCAAAGTTAACGCATCGGGCTTTGGAAGTCGGTTTTTAGGAAATAATCTATTCTAATACTAGCTGATGCTCACGACTTCGTCCGCGTGGAATAAGTTGCCAAAATCCATGCCAAAAATCACGTCGATTCGTTACTCCGTTGCAGCGTGATTGAAGGACAAACCAACAAACAAACTGACTTTCGCATTTATAATATTAGAATGATTATAAATCTGAAAGTTTGGAAGGATGTGTATGAATGGTTGTTACTCAATCACGTCACAACGGCTGAACGGATCTACTTTTTATTCCGGAAAATGCAAGAGTTCCCGCGGGAACCACAAATCCTCGATCCACGCGTACGAAGTCGCGGGCATCAGCTAGTTTTTAATAAACCACTTCTGAAAATAGTTTTCACAGTTCACACAGAACGTAGACAAACAGGAAGGTAGGTCAAGAATCAGGATAGAAACCGAGATGGCAGCGGGCTATTCTGGTAACAAGTAATAAAATTAAAAATTTTAAAAAACCCACGGCGAACTGCAACGCTCCATCTAGGTACAAAGTTCTTGTTAAGACAAATCAAAAGAGTCCAAACACGACGGGTTGACGATGAGAATTTAAGGAATTCCCGTGATCGCCTCCTGACTCCATCATGAGACCCTGGACAGCATCTAGGTACAAAGCGCTTGTCAAGACAAATCGATAGAAATCAAATACGACGGGTTTACGATGCGAACTTAAGGAGTTCCTTTGACCACCTCCTGGCTCCATCATTAGCCCCTAGGCAGCATTTAGGTAAAAGCTATACGTTTCTAATACAAAAAACCGCATCTCAATCGGCCCAGTACTTTTTGTGAAACAGGTAACATATTGACAAATTAAAATCATAGACTACAGCTCAGCTCGGTTGTCTATGGTCCTAAAATATATCTAAGAACCTTCTCACAAGCTATACACATCTAATGCAAAAAACCGCATCTCAATCGGCCCAGTACTTTTTGTGAAACAGGTAACATATTGAAAAATTCAAATCATAGACTACAGCTCAGCTCGGTTGTCTATGGTCCTAAAATATATCTAAGAACCTTCTCACAAGCTATACACATCTAATGCAAAAAACCGCATCTCAATCGGCCCAGTACTTTTTGTGAAAAATGGTAACATATTGAAAAATTAAAATCATAGACTACAGCTCAGCTTGGTTGTCTATGGTCCTAAAATATATCTAAGAACCTTCTCACAAGCTATATAGCCCAGGCTACTTGTGCAAGCAATGTATGGGAACCCTAAAATAAAAAATGTAAAGCTGATTTTTGGCACAAGCGTTCCTTGGGGTCTGAGAAGTACTTCTTAAAAATTCCCCCCCTCTAGGCCGCGGGCTTAACACTATGTCTATGCTATCACTATCACTATGCTAGAAAAAAACCATCTATGGCGAAAATAATTAACATTAAATAATCTACCATATGACACTTAAATCATTATGATCGGATAAAATATAGTTTTGCAAATATGCTGGCTTATTTGACGCATTTGTTTTTTTTATTTTAAATCGTGTAAGTTTCTTGTGATTTGCACATAAAGTATAAGAACTAGGAAAAAAACGACAAGAACAAAATGAAAGTTCATACAATCTTCTACAAAATGCTTTTTATTTCATTTCAATCGACCGAATACTTTCGGAAATATGACGATCGAAAACGTGCATGATAGAAAAATATTTTGTAATAATTTTGACTTTGTACCTACACATTCT
The DNA here is from genome assembly GCA_923060345.2 of Erebia aethiops. NCBI lineage: Eukaryota > Metazoa > Arthropoda > Insecta > Lepidoptera > Nymphalidae > Erebia > Erebia aethiops. Next base: position 1,260,699 of record CAKLPR020000011.1, read on the forward strand.
ATTTGATAATGATCGATGCTATATTACAATAAATTAATAGTAGGTAATAATCATGACATCTTTATCTACAAAACAACACCACAGTCAGTAAATAATATATTAAATATTATTATTTATATTCGTTCAAAGTTCTAACAAAGACAAGGCGTCGCGTCGGCCGAAGAATAACGATAAGGATTGCAAAGGAAATGCGGGTGGAATGACATGGTTCGTGTGCAAATGTTACCATTGATGGGGAAGAAGGTGATGATGACGACCATGATGATGTGCTTTAATAATACCTACTAATATAATAATAATAAATACCTACGTCTCGAAGTCCTTTCAACTATATGTAGGTACCTATGCAATATGCATTTATCTAAAAACAATGTAAATGAACCACCAACATCCAACAGCTATCTTGCAGATAATTTTATCAGATTAACTTTTAACTGTTAACGGCATTCCGAACCAATGGTAGATTCACTGGACGATTCAAAAGCACTTGTAAAAGTTTACTTGAGTAAAAACATTTGATTTGATACTTGAATTGTAATACGATTACAAAAAAGCACAATCGGCTAGATATTTGAGAGGGGGAGGGGGGTCGTGGGAGTGGGGAGAAAAAAGGACATCATTTGCGCCTAAAATCAAAAATACGTTATTTATTTAGAGGTTAATTTCTATTTATTCCATAGTACTATGCTAAGTCTACATGACTACCACCGGTTCTTACACAACAGCAAGGTATATTTCGAAAACTATTTGTCCTATCATAATAAACTAAACACTATTTTATAGGTAAATTAATAATCTTTGTACTAAGTCCTGACAGCTTTTTTCCTAACTCTAATACTTTTTCTTGAAATTACAATAAACATTTACGGATTTTACAAAGGTTTAGTCTTTTATTCCAGTTAGGCAGCCATATTTCCGAAACTATTAGTTCTATCAAAATAAACTAAAAATCATTTTGAAGATAATTTAATGAAGTTCATTTTTGCTTCTTATGTTTTTTTTCCTAGTTCTAGTAGTTTCTGTGAAAATTCAAAAATATACCAACGGTTGTCGAAAAAAAAAAAATTCTTGGAATATAGGTTGCCATATTTCTCGAACTATTGGTCCTATCTAAATTCACCATAAGACATTTTTGTGGGTAATTTAGTGAAATTAATTGCTCTTGCGAGGATTTTTTCCAGCTCTAATAGTTTTTGTGGAAATTGCAAATAACATAGGTTTCTAGCAATTTTTTTATTTTTTTTCGTACACTATACATGGATATATATTCGAAATTATTAGTCCTATCTTTATGAACTAATTTTTTTTCAATAAGTGGTTAAATGGTGTTTATTTCTACTTCTGGGAGTTTTTTGCCTAGCTCTAATAGTTTTCTAGAAATTACAGAAAACATATAAAATTTTGAAAAATATTGCTTTTATGTTAACTATGACAGGTATATTTTCGAAATTATTAGTGCTATCAAAATTAACTAAATACTATTTTGTAGGTAATTTAACTATGTTTCTTACTGCTTCAATCAGTTTTTCCTAACTCTGTTATTTTTTTTTCGAAAATTAAAAACAACGTACACGATATTTGCATATTATTTTCTTTATCTTACACAATAGGTAGGCATATCTCCAAAACTATTACTCTTATCAAAATAAACTAGATATCATTTTATAGCTAATTTAATAGCCTTTCATTTTGCTTCAGACATTATTTTTGTAGCTCTATCAGTTTTTATGGAAATTACAAGAAACTACATTACAAAAAGCCATACATGCAAAATATTTTCTTTTCATGCGCAAAGGGTTAACATATCTCCGAAACTATTAGTCTTATGGAAATGAACTGAAATATTATTTTGTAGATAATTTAATGAAGATAATTTTCGCTGTAGAAAGTTTTTTTCTAGCACTAATATTTATTGAGAAAATTACAAAAAACTGCGGTTGGGGAGACGTTTGGGGGGGTGGGGGGTTAAGCCCGCGGCCTAGGGGGGGGGAATTTTTAAGAGGTACTTCTCAGACCCCAAGGAACACTTGTGCCAAAAATCAGCTTAAATTTTTTATTTTAGGGTCAATGTTTATTAGTCCCGTACTAATACGTTTCTAATACAAAAAACCGCATCTCAATCGGCCCAGTACTTTTTGTGAAACAGGTAACATATTGAAAAATTCAAATCATAGACTACAGCTCAGCTCGGTTGTCTATGGTCCTAAAATATATCTAAGAACCTTCTCACAAGCTATCCATATCTAATGCAAAAAACCGCATCTCAATCGGCCCAGTACTTTTTGAGAAAAATGGTAACATATTGAAAAATTAAAATCATAGACTACAGCTCAGCTCGGTTGTCTATGGTCCTAAAATATATCTAAGAACCTTCTCACAAGCTATACACATCTAATGCAAAAAACCGCATCTCAATCGGCCCAGTACTTTTTGTGAAAAATGGTAACATATTGAAAAATTAAAATCATAGACTACAGCTCAGCTCGGTTGTCTATGGTCCTAAAATATATCTAGGAACCTTCTCACAAGCTATACAGATCGAATGCAAAAAACCGCATCTCAATCGGCCCAGTACTTTTTGTGAAAAATGGTAACATATTGAAAAATTTAAATCATAGACTACAGCTCAGCTCGGTTGTCTATGGTCCTAAAATATATCTAGGAACGTTCTCACAAGCTATACAGATCGAATGCAAAAAACCGCATCTCAATCGGCCCAGTACTTTTTGTGAAAAATGGTAACATATTGAAAAATTAAAATCACAGACTACAGCTCAGCTCGGTTGTCTATGGTCCTAAAATATATCTAGGAACCTTCTCACAAGCTATACAGATCGAATGCAAAAAACCGCATCTCAATCGGCCCAGTACTTTTTGAGAAAAATAGTAACAAAAAAGTGCACAAACAAACATACAAACAAACAAATAAACAAACAAACAAACACACAACCTCTAAGGGCAAACACATATACCGTCTCCGTTTCGTCGAGGGTAAAAATGAGGCATGATATTATAATTATTATAAATATTACAGTGATGCCTCTAATCGTGTAGTAACAGACATCGTACCGGAGTTCGGAATACTAAATCGCGCTTGGCGGTAGGTACGGTACATCTTTCCTATTAGGGCGGTAACTGGTAACTAGCCTCAGCCTAAGCCATCCACCAAAACAGACTAACGACACATTTTGAAGTAAATTCCCAATTGCCCCTGCCATGGAATTGGATAGAACCCGCGATCTCCCACATAAAAGACCTCTAGCCTCTAGGTCGTCTAAGCTTACTACTTTTGGTATCTATACTAATGTTTTAAATATACTATATACTAATATTATAATATTATAATATATATATATATATTTTATACTAATATTACAAATGCGAAAGTTTGGATGGATGTTTGTTACTCAGTCACGCTAGACCAGAACGGCTTAACGGATCTGCATGAAAGGTAGGAACAGAGATGCATTAAAGTCTGGAGCACATAGACTACTTTTTATCCCGGAAAATTAAGGAGTTCCCGCGGGAACCAAAAAACCTCAATCCATGCGGACAAAGTCGCGGCAATCAGCTAGAAAAAAGAAAACTAATTTCTAGATTCTAATTTGATCTGGATTGTCGAGATGTCTGTTAGTCACTTTCTACTAGAATTCATGTTTTTATTTCGATTATTATGATTATTATTATTTTGAAAACGTAAGGAATAAGTAGGTAGGTACTTCAAATAACCATGATGTAAGAGATACCTTAATACGACACATGTTATGTAGATGTACGAAATAATTACCTCAATTCTTTATTAAGATGCCTTGTCAGTAACACCTCTCCATTTATGGTGCTAGGTCGTAATTGAATGGAGTTGATGGTACGCACAGGGACGGACCATTACTTTCTGTCAGAAAGTAATAGTGCCTGGGGGCTCAGAAAGTTTCTGAGCCCCCAGGCACATCGTGATTTGGATTCTAGAGGCCCCTTAACAGATCCTATCAAGAACGAGATGTTGCTCTAATCGAAACAAGTTGCATACAAGTATTTATTTTAGAAATAAACTAAGTGACCTAATTAAATGATTCCTTCATTTACATAATCATTAATGCTAAATTTTAAAAGTCCGAATGATCATTAAGTTATCTACTTTAATTTTTTGACTCCAAGACTTTGATGTCTTTGTACTTTCTTTGATCTGTTTAGAAAACATTTAGAATTTTGGGGCCCCCTAGAATTGGAGGCCTTAGGTTATCACTTCATGTGCCGGGTAATCCGTCACTGGACATGCAAAAACATAAGATAATAATGTGAGCACCGTGGACATAGGGTGTTCTCACCTAATTCTGTGATAATTGTGATAATAGCAATAAAACCCAGGATAATCTCAATCAAAATGTTTTATTTTTTGTAGGAACTTAAATCAGTCTTTTACTTACTATTTTAACTAATAATCTCTTAGTTTTATAACAAAGAACTTATTCTAACATAGCTTTATAAATCACACGTTCACTTTGGTAATTCTGTTATAATCACTTTAATTCGGTGATATCATTATCATAATTATGATATAACACAATTAGATGAGTCTTTAGCATTTATTATCACATAATTAGGTAAATTAAATATATTAACTCAATATTTTTAAACATAACAGGAACTACTCTTAATATAATTATATGATATTTTCTTAATCAATAGGTATGTATTAGACGTACGAAATAGTTTAGTTAACATTAGGTATATCTTTTATTCTTCACCACTAGAATTATCAATACTGCAATGGTCGCACATAAAAACTTGCTGTTTGTCTCTAACATCCTGACTTTGGCAATGTGTGTGATAGGGATGGGTACAGAATGAGCAAGTTATCCAGTCAGCTCCATTTTTCATCTTAACATCACGTGAGTACCAACCACTACATACCCTGCACAACCAGTCTTCGTCGATCTGGGAAGTTTTTGATGGTTTTTTTTTTTCTAATATCTTCTTTTCCCTTCATTTTTCTGAAAGTTGTATTACCACTCACTTAATTATGTGATAGTAAAAAAACGACATAGTTAAATATTACCAAAAACTGTTCAAATTACTTTCTATACTTTTTATTAAAAATACTTTATTTATCTTTCTCATTTACTCGTTATAAAAGTATCAATTAACATAGAAAATAACATGCGAGATACTTTACCTTGTTTAATTCGGTGATACTGCTTTCTATCTCAAACAACAAAAACCGTTATTTTTGACACTGCGTACATAAGGTTTCATTCAAATATCACGTAAATTTCTCCAAATCTAATGATGGTAGCGACAAGTATACTCTATTTTCCACACATAGTCCAAATTTCAGTTGAAAATAACAATGTTTTCTATTAAAAAACAAATAATTTATAGGAGCACAACAGCAAGTGACCGGTAAACATTAAAAAATGGCGCCACGAAGACAATTCGCGGCACTGTTACTTTCTCTGTCACACTACGAAGTCAAAACTTTGCATGGGAAAAGAAGCTTTATTCACCCGTCTTAAGGTTGGGTTTCAAATGGTGTATCTTACTCATGTGCAATGATACAAGCTTCAAAACTTGTTATCACAGAATTAAATGAGTCACATAATTATGCGAGCTTACCCTAATGTTTTTTTGCTCGTTATTATTAATAAAGGCATCCTACGCGTTCGCATTGATTTCTGACAGGCTGTATTGTCTAGCGATCATCACAGTTCTTATATAAATAACTTTTTATAACAACGGTAGTTATAAAAAGCTATATTGTATAAGCAACAACGACCTCTACGTACTAAAAATAAGCGTACTATTAAACCTTGGATGACATCTGGCATTTTACGTTGCATACGAAACAGAAATAATATGCAAAAAAAGTTAAGGGCCGATCCTGGCAACGAAATCCTAAAAATAACCTATAAGCGATACCGCAACTACTGCAACTATTTAATTAAAAAAATAAAACGGAATTATGATAGACAACAATTATCTCTTTCTGTTAAAAATAGCAAAGTACTCTGGAGCAAAATTAAATCAATAGCTAATTTAAACAAAAATAAAACCCAAAATCTGAATCTGTTAAATTTAAAACTCTCTCCAGGAAACTCAGTTAATTATGTAAGTAGATATTTCGCCAATGTTGGAAGGGTACTTGCAGAAGACATTATGTTAAACGCCCATCATACTATAGACCCCTTAGAATTTGTGGATAGTCAATTGTCTTCAATGGCTCTCCTGGATACTGACCTATATGAAACTGTAAATATTATTATGAGTCTCAAATCTGACAGTGCGCCAGGATGGGACAATATCCCGGCTAAATTTCTTAAACTAGCAATACACATAATTGCACCATTAATTTGTCATTTTGCGAATCTCTGTTTTAAATTAGGCGTGTTCCCTACAATTCTAAAACAGTCCATTGTCACACCAGTGTTCAAGAGTGGAGATAGTGAGGACATTAATAACTATAGGCCGATCTCTGTCTTGCCATCCATAGCGAAAATTTTGGAAAAACTAATAAATTCAAGATTAATCAGCTACCTAAACAAATTTAATATTCTCTCTGATTCACAATATGGGTTTAGGCAAGGAAAGTCCACAGAGGATGCAGTATTAGCGTTAACATCACTTATTTCGGAACAGTTAGACAAAGGTAAAAAATGTTTAACGGTATTCTTGGACATTAAAAAGGCGTTTGACACCGTATCTATCCCCCTTCTAATACAGAAACTTGAAAGAATTGGTATCAGAGGCGCAACACTATTATTACTCAAAGACTATCTGCATGATAGAACTCAGCGTGTCAAAATCGGGGATTATGTTAGTGATGACTCTAAATTGACATTTGGTGTACCACAAGGAAGTGTATTAGGACCAACCTTGTTTCTAATATACATTAATGATTTATGTAATTTAAAACTTGACGGTGGCCATCTGTTTTGTTATGCTGATGATACTGCTATAGTTTTCTCTGGCACATCATGGAACTCGGTTAAAAAGATGGCTGAATCAAGCCTCTCAAAAATCTCTCTATGGCTAGAGGCTAATCTATTAACGTTAAATACTGAAAAATCCAATTATATATGCTTTACAATAAACTCTAAAACACAGCCTAGTAATGATTATCAAATCAAAATTCATAAATGTAATAATCTAAACCCTGTAAATTGTAACTGTCTAGTCCTTAATAAAGTAACTACAATAAAATATCTGGGTGTAATGTTGGATTGGCGACTCTCATGGCACCCCCATGTTGAATTTGTCAATGGTAGAATTAGGAAACTTATTTGGATTTTTAAAGCACTGAGACATGTGACAACAAAAAAATTGTTAACGCAGATTTATGTAACACTGGGCCAATCTATTCTGGGGTACTGTATCCTAGCATGGGGTGCAGCTTCGAAAATAAAGTTTCTTGAAGTAGAGCGTGGTCAAAGGTCTTTACTGAAAGTAATGTTCTTCAAACCATACAGATTCTCAACCATAGACCTTTATAGACATTGTGAATTGCTAACAGTTAGAAAATTATATCTATTAAACTCATTATTAAAAGTCCATAAAAGGGTACCCATTGACATTGAAAAATCTAAAAAGAGGAAAAGAAGACTGGTGACACAATTCCTAGTAAAACTAAATTTGCTTCCCGACAATTCAAAAGAAAATCGACTCATCTTTACAACATAATAAATAATAAATTGAAAATCTATACACTGTCACTTCATGATTGTAAAAAAGTAGCTTCTGAGTGGTTGCTTAAATTAAATTATGATGAAACAGAAAAACTAATGCAACAAGTTTATATATAACAACACGTGCATGCTCTGACCCACATGTCCCTTTTGTACACTTACAGAGCAGAGAGCTTAAACAAAATCACTGCTAAGTGGCACACCTCATAGACACACACACGTTTGAAAACACTCATACATAACACACCACACATACCTATTTAAGATATTAATTTATAAAACTACCTTTCTAAATTTAACCAAATTTTGTAATTTAAAATAATGTTATGGAAGAGCGGGGTCGCCCGCCACAAGTACTAGTTGCTACTAGTAACTTACTGGGATGGCCCCAATCACTGTATAATTTTGTAAGCTATTTAAAGAAATAAATATTTTTAATTTTTTTTTTTTAATAACAAATGTCCTTTGATCGTATTTAATTTGCTTTGATAAACCACTTTAAATACAGTGCGCTACAGTAGGTACTCACTGCATAATTATACGTACTCTAGAGTAACTATACGTACCTTTAACATTGATTTGAAGCTCATAAACGTGTTATGGGCCTGTACCGAGCCTATTTTCGTTATATTCCTTATTTACGTATGTATTTGCTTTACGAAGTACTTGAAAAATACCTAGTGTTTTATGCATAAGACATGCACGACTTTATTAGATTAAATAGCTAATGAATGAATGAATGAATATACTTTTATTGTACACCACAAAGTAAAATAAACAATAGTAAACTTAGCTAATATTAAAATAAGTATACAATTTGGCGGCCTTATCGCTACACAGCGATCTCTTCCAGGCAGCTAATGTCTAGCGGGAAAATTTCATAATCTCATAGGAAATCAGAAATTGTACGCGGACGAAGTCGCGGGCGACCGCTCGTTGGATTATAATTCAAACTTCAAGTAATATAACTTGATTTGAATTATAAATATTACATCTAGAGAATAGAGTATAATATAATATAGTAAAACATGAAAATATTTTACGGAGGTCGTAGGTCGGGAGGTGAGGTCTCGTCGCATTGTCGTCCTCTCAACCTATAGACGTCCACTGCTGGACTGCTGTCTCCTGCATGGATCGCCTCCAGTTTCCAGCGGCTCCCAGTTGCACGCTTGAGATTGATGTGCTATTCTAGACTATAATCTATATCTGTGCCAAATTTCAGCCAGATCCGTTCAGCCGTTGGGGCGTAATTGAGTAACAAACATCCATACAAACTCTCGCATTTATAATATTAGTATATATTATAAGTAAAGATACTTGATGCCCGCGATTTCGTCCTCGTGATAAGGTTTTTTTCAAGAAACAAGATATTACAATACGTTTGTATATAAACTAACTACAGTAGTGTAAGTTATTATACAATCCTGTGGGGCGCTTGACCCAAAGTCGATTGCCTCCATACAACTTTGTCATTAACTAAGCCTAACAATATTGGTCAGCGTCTTTAGAGAAAATCAAAATGTCATCTAAGTACGTATGGAAAACAAAAATCCAGGCCTCGGACGATTTCGTCCATGAAGCGCTGGAAAGTTTGTCCGGCATTACGTAACCCAAAAGTCATGTGAGATATAAAGAGCGAACTTTGACTTTGCTTAGACATAAGACATGGTTAAAACGAGACAGATTTATGTTACTCATACGTCCAACTCGTTTTAACTCTAAGTAAAGTATGAGCCAAGTGAAAGTACGCACTATAGATCTCAGCCTTAGAAATAATTGTTGCTAGTTCAATGCATCTAGGTATGCTTTGTAAAGAATAGACAAACTAAATCTTGCTTTATGCTTAAATCTGTATAGTTAGGTATTTTTATAGGTACGCAATAGAATTTAGCCCAAGCATATATATTTTTGTCCACTACAAGTTAGCCTGTGACTGCGATCTCACCTGATGGTAAATGATGATGTCACTGGTCATGTCATGTGTGAGGCTAGCCCCTGAGAGCTTGGCGCCAAGCAGCGCATGCGGGGATCCTTCTTCAAAATGCACCAGCTTGTCCCGAGCAATACGGAGTTCAGGTAACTAACTTTTCAATACTAGAATATAGTGCTAGATCTACTTAGAAAATATAGCGAGCTTGTTCCCAATTTTGAAACAAGAATTCCAAATAAAGCCAGTGATCTTAATACAATCAGTAGGAAAACTCTCCCGGGCACGCACTTTTCAGAGTTAAGTAAGAGGATTTTAAGAAATTTCAAGAAATAACTTGCTTTAACGGTTAAAAAATTGTCGTGAGGAAATCTACATGCCTAAGAGTTGTTTATAATATTTTCAAATGTGTGGTATCGTTAGAAGGACGACTGTGTTTACTGTTTACATTGAATAATAGGTAATTCATGCAATAAGAACCGCTAAAACGACGCTGAAATTCAGGCTTGGTCAAACAGCGACGGACGCTCTGGCGTATTCGTGAACTTGACTCAAAGCACGAATGCTATTCTCAAGTCTGTGGTCGTTAAAAAATTGGTCAAAAATTGGATTACCCTCGTGGACTGAGTATAATGTAAAATGCACAGTCTACGATCACCCAGTAAATATATTTTAACAAAATTGGACCTTGCGCTTTTTGAGAAAAAATATTTTTGGCAGAGCAGTCGTGTTTTTAATAGTACATTGTTACCCTAGGGATGAAAGTAACTTATTAAGTCCCGAGACGGGGTTTGGCGCCCGAGCGTAGCGAGGGGGCCTATAGTTCGAGGGACTAAATAAGTCTTTATCCCGAGGTAAACACTGTGCTTTTCATTACGAATATCCTTCCTCTGCGTATATTGGTAAAACCTACTATGATAGACAAGGACACACTGGGATTTTTTTGGGGGCCCTACTCAATGAAATAAATCTATGGGTAGAAATTTCGTGCGAGGAGGACACCACTTGTAATTTGATACTTTTTTTTTTTTGTTTTTTTTTTTTTTAAATATATATGGAAAAGAATCTTTGTATCGTGTCTTAATACTCTGAAATGACTAACCATAGAATATAAAACCACGAATTTAGAACAAAGATACGGGTAATATTTTATGTTTTACAAAGATTCTATTTTTAAAAACGGGATCATTTTTTATTTTTTTTTGCTATTTTTCTGTGTTAACCATAAAGAAGAGCGATTACCTTTTAAACTTTAATCTATAGCTATAGTTCATAACGATTTGAATGACATACTTTGTTTACATAGCTTTAGTACGTAATAAGAGATATGTTTATTTATATTACGCCGGGCGGCCGGCGGCTCGCGAAATTCGACACCTGTTAAAATGGGCTCGCAGGGGCGCGCGAATTTAATATTTAATATACGCAGAGGAAAGGTTATAAATGTGACAACTAGTTTTTTTAAATTATTTGACAGCTGTCAGTTGAAAACGATTCTCCCTAGGGCTGAAAAGTATTACTTTCAACCCGCTTCTCAGGCAACTTCAGACCTACTTTCCGTGTATGAGTAATGAAAATATTTTTAATGTATTATAGCTTGTACTCAATAATCGCATAGGAACTCCTGCATTTTCAAATTTACAAAAAAATTTACAATCCGTCTCTGGAATGCAAGTTTTATCTGTAAAATTGAAGTCGCGGGCATCATCTAGTCACAATATATTTATGTGTGTCTAATAAATAAAATAAAAGTAAATAAAATAAACTATTATAAACATCCCTTCATGACCAGATGGAAGGAGGGTCGTACGGGGTTCCCGAATATCTGCCTATACTCGTATTTCTGCCTTCGTCAGACCGCTTTAAGCATAATACATATAGGCTTAGTATATTTATACTAATATTATGAATGTGAAAGTGTGTCTGTCTGTCTGCTACGCTTTCACGGCCCATCTGTTCAACCGATATTGATGAAATTTGACGCAGCACAGATTACATTCGCGGTGTCTTCTCTAGTACGTTAGTACATAATACCTCAATGGCCATGAATACCTCTAAGTGTACTAAGTACATCAATAATTAAATATTTTAGTAACAAATACCTGCTAAATTTCGTTTGTAACATACTTACCTATCGACCTGTATACTGAGTACTGAGCATACTCTTATGCTAGAATATACATTTGAATACTGTAAATGGGTATATTCGAATGACTTCAATACTCAAAATAAATGAGTATTACATATGATCACTGAATACCTACTTCATTCATGTATTGAGTAATTACGAATCTCGGGAGTCGGGAACACGGGAAGGACAAACTCCGAAGGGCGTTGTCTAGACACCGATATTTTTAATGTTTAGTTTTAATTTAGATTTTAATGTAGTTCATAGTTTTAATTTAATATTATTGTTATCAAAGGATTTAAAAAGTATTTAAATGAATATTCAGAAAAGTTAGAATGCAGCCTCTCGTAAAATAAACATATTATTTAAGTTTAAGGCAGTAAAACAAATTACTTAACTTGGTATTACAGTGAAGGAAAAATATAATGAGAAAATTTTCATGCCTAAGAGTTCTCCATTATGTTATATATATATACATATATGTGGTGGACTATGGCTTAAACCCTTCTAATGACATCAGGCAATGTATACCAAACTAGCCTGGGTTGATCTTGGGCCTGTTACTGTATGCTGTTGTGCTGTAGTCTGACGTCTTGCTGCTTGCCGGTGACCTAGTGACACTTAAGTGACCTAGAGACATTGATAAGATTAGATTAAGATTCGTTACGCTTTTGTATCATTTTCTTGATATATCGAGCCTCCATTGTCAAATCGTCGCCATAATAAGCCTCTTTGAGCACGGGAAGTGCTGTCACGTCAATACAGATTGCCGGTTTCCTTTCAAGCCTACGAGCACATTTCATACAAAATAGTAGGTGTGGGGGTGCAATATTCGACAGTACCGGGAGCCATTGGCGTGGCGTAGACTTGATGGTACCTGAGATGCAGCGCATAGTGTCATTCAGTCTTGAGTCTACCTAGATGCTATTAGGGTTTATTTATTTTTTCTATGGGTAATATAAATAGGTTGATCCCTTTTTTTCCTTATGATTACAATCACTCTATTAGAGAAAAGGATAGAATGCCAACTCTCATCAGAATCAGAATCAGAATCAGTTTATTTGTTGAAATAGGTATACATAAAGTTGGTACATTTAAAAAATTTAGTAACACTATTTCATGCCGCTAGGGGCGTACAAATATCGGTCTTAAACCTAAAATTATACATTTAAATTTATTATCCCAGTATAATAATATATTGCTGCTTAGAAATTAATAGTAAATTATATCTAATAAGTAACAAAACGTACATAATCTTAATTTAAATTTAATGACTAATTTGAAATAGTTATTTAACAAGTTTAAAATTTTTATCATTTGTATATTCTTTGACACAGTAATAATTTTTTTGTTTGAGTATCTTTTAAATTATTTGTTCAAATTTGGTGTAATTTAACATTCTTATATTTTCCGGAAGCTTATTATACATATAAGTAGCCATATAACATATATTATTTTTATATAATGCGCATTTTGGGGCAGGGAGGGTTAATTTATATTGTATGTTTCGGAGATTTTTTGTGACAGGATGTTTATTAAATATATATTCATGTTTTTTGATAAAAGTTACACATTCTAATATATAAACACAAGGCAATGGTAATATACCTAGAAGTTTAAAAAATGGTTTGCAACTTTCCCAAGGTTTAAGCCCTATTAAAGCTCTTATGCATCTTTTCTGCATTTTGAACACATTGTCTGAATTTGTCGAATTTCCCCAGAATATAATCGCATATTTTATCGTAGAGTATACATATCCGTAGTAGGCAGTAATGGCTGCTTCTCTACATCCTAATAGCATCATGGATGGTCCTTTTAATAAAGACGAAATGGAAACTGCACTCATTGCATATTTTAGGACGTTTAATTTTTTTTGTGATAATGCAGCCTAAGATCATTCAGGTGATGAGGTTGTTTTTTACAGGCGCGGAAGATTTTATGGACGAACAAGTGGCGATGATCGTTCCGGCTGGCAGTCCTTACTTGGCTGTTATTAATAAGGAGTAAGTATATATAATAATACTACCTTTGATGAACCAAAACGGGTCTATACTCAACATAACGAGTTCTTCAGGACATCTATCGAGAATACCTTCTGAGGATTTGAGAAAAAAAATTAGCGATCCCAATTTGAATTTGGAAGAATTGAAATTATCGATGAAAAGTTACGTGTTTCACCCCCGTGCCTTGGAGAGCACATAAAGCCGTCGGTCCTGCGCCCGATCTCTCTCCGGTCGTGTCGGATTTTCCTTCCCATCGGGCTATGATGGTAAAGGAACAGAGAGTGCTCCTGCGTATGCGCATTGCGCACACACTAAGTCTCATTGTTCTACATCCCTCCTGCGATAGCAAATTAATACAATAAATAGTTAAAATTATGAACAAAAATAGCTGATGCCCACGACTTCGCCCACGTGGAATAAGGTTTTTTCTTATTCTCACGGGAACTTCTTAATTTTCCGAATAAAAATAATAGAGACAAAGTATCAGTGTAATAAACATGTGAGAAGAAGTACAATGGAGGAAGTATCGTTAAACTTAGAGCTTGTAGCACAATTTTGATTTGTTTTTCATTATAACTGCCATAAATGAATGTTAATATTGACACAAATAGTATAAGATTGAAGCAAACCAAAAACAAATTGCTGAAAACGCAGGGAAACCAATTAGAAGTCAAATAAGTTAAAATTAATAATACAATGCAGATACGTGTACCACAGTTTGTAGATAGCGTTTACCTGTAATTCCAGATGTTCAAAGTCTTTATTGGATTGTTATCAGCTAAGTAGTCCTGCATTTGAATATGACAAAACACATAAGTCTAAGTTGCATTTCTGGATAATCTAAATTCATTGTTCATACCTTTTGACTTCAAAAACTATATCTATAAGTGATATGTAGAAAGGTCCTACTTTTATTTAAACCATAGATTCAATGTATTGTATGTATGTAGATTGTATTTAGAATAAAACATTTATTTCCGTTTCACATCGGTTGCATTCAGCAGATCAGAGGTGCAATCATGTAGGATTGCCGATGAAGTAAACCATAACAGGGAATCCTTAGTTCCCTAGTGGTTGATTAGAATTAGCGTGGGTAGACGCCATCGAAGTACGATGGGGTAGGTATAATATTATTTGTGAGATGGTGATAATAAAAAAAAAACCCGGCTGAGTTTGTTGTGGGCTCTTCTCAGACCAGGGCGCGTTTGGAACCCTCGTAGCTTTCCACAGGGCACTACCGAAATCAATGGTGTAGGTATATTGGTGAGCTATTCTGACAAAGTATAAAAAATCATGAGGATCCTTTGTAACAATGGTTTGCTACGAAATTGTGTGAAAGAAACATCACTCCTAATGTTGTTCATTTAAAGTTCAAGAAGCAACATACCTTACAATATTATGTTCATATGACACGGACAGATTAACAAAAAAGCTCGCATCCTTTGCGTGATATGAATCGTTTTAGGCAAAGAAAAAAGATATCGGTGCTGAGGTCAGACGCAAGCTCAAGATGTACAGCTCTAGTTGAGTGACAAACAAATAGGCATAAATAACCTTTAGTAAGTTTACAGCCTCGTCCAAGGAACAAAGGCAATAATACAAGTATCTTAGAACAAAGGCACATTTAGTATGTGACGGATACTCGAAGCTTTAGATTTTAATACATACGACTATTTATATATGCTACTGGTACTCAATAAAAAATTATCTAAGGAGTAAGGTATCTTAAATGAACAAATACTTATTTATATCCCGTAAAAGCTAAACACTGCAGTAGAAAGGATCACGAATGGATTAATTATTTATTGACCGAGCGAAGCGAGGTCTCTGTGTAGGTACATGGGTGAATTGGCTCTTATTTGTCTATCTGTCCGTCCGTCCGCCCGTTTGTCCGGGCTTTATAACTAACTGCTGAAAAGAATTTCTCAAAACTTAATAATAAGTTAGTAAGTTATTTGTTAAGGTAGTAACTAATAGGTCTAAATACCTAAATCCTAATGCTGAAATTTACTATACGTACTGTATCTACCTACTTAGTTCTAAATAAATAAAAACTCTTAAAAAGTTAGTTACTCTAGTCGGTATAGTCAGTAGGTAAGTAAAAAAGATGTCACCTATGGCGCTGACTATGGTGTTTGCATCGTATCGGGCAAGTCTATGTCGCCACGGCAGGCTGCGCACGCGACCTTGTGTCATTGACCGCCGCGACGAGCATCTAACGTTCCGTTGCGTTGCCTTCAATTCTAGGTACTTAAATGTTATCACGGGCCCTATAGTCCGGGAGGCAGCGACCGAAATTTTGCACCCATTCCTACAAAGCTAATTTTTCTGTCAAGCAATGTTTATACCGTGTAAATAGTGAAAGTGAAAGTCTGCCAAGCTTTTAGTGTTGCAAACATTAATAACAATTTTTCAAACCTGTAAATAAATAATAGGTAAATGTATTATACCTACAAGACTGAAACTTCTTACAGTGAACAAGGATACCTAAATATACAGTATAATGATAGTCTGCCGCATCGGAAGCGTTGCCATCTAAGGTCTTCCACTCACGTAATGTGTTGAAATATTAACTTTTTGGACTTATTTCTACAAGGCTGATTTTTTTTCCTTAAATAGTTAGGTTTATACAAGAACAAAAAAAGACAGTCTGCCAAGAATCCAATGTTGCTAAAGCCTTGGCAGACGCGATGGAATACACTAACTCCCGAGCGCAGCTACTGCGCCGATCCGCTATAAGTCGCTCTGAATAATTGGACATACCTTTTTGTCTACGATAATTATTAATAACATTGAATAATAGAACTCAATTTATTTAAACTATAAAAAGTTTTTACAAAATAAATGGTAATGTATGAAAATACTAGATTACCCGGTGTACTTCGTATCACCTAT
The DNA here is from genome assembly GCA_923060345.2 of Erebia aethiops. Lineage (NCBI taxonomy): Eukaryota > Metazoa > Arthropoda > Insecta > Lepidoptera > Nymphalidae > Erebia > Erebia aethiops. The sequence continues at coordinate 1,277,331 of CAKLPR020000011.1, forward strand.
CCTAACGACAAAATATATGGGAAAATGAAATTGTTGTTTTTACTATCATTCTCGCAATTTTTCCATATTTTCTCACCGTCTAAACCTTCCCTGGACTACGACAATCATTTCAAAACCAAAATCAGCTAAATCGGCCCAGCTGTTCTCGAGTTTTAGCGAAACAAACGAACTGCAATTGATTTATATATATATAGATACGAGATTTTTTTTGTGTTTGTGGCTATTGAAGTTTTATTTATTTTATAATTTTTTTATATTTTACAATTTTTAGTGGTCACGGCTACTAGATGATGCCCGCAACTTCGTCCGCGTGGAATAAGGTTTTCGATTCCCGCGGAAACTCTCAAATTTTCCGGGATGAAAAGTGGCCTAAGTCCTCCCCCGGGATACACCTATCCCTTTACTAAATTTCATTAAAATCGGTTGAACAGATACATTTTTTGATTACCGCGGGAACCTTTGATTTTTCAGGGATAAAAAAGTAGCATGTCTTTTCCCGGGATACAACCTATCTTTGTACCAAATTTAATCAAAATCGGTTGCACAGATGGGCCGTGAAAGCGTAGCAGACAGGCAGACAGACATACTTTCATAATTCATAATTCATAATTCATTTTATTGCTCAGAACATGGTACATTATAATATGGTTACATTTCGCATTTATTATATTAGTATGGATGTCTGGTTAAAAACCTACTGTTTACTAAGCTATTACAATGATCGCGAGCAATTTACTCTTATCCATTGAGGAGTTCCGTTCACCATGTCTGAAGATATTCATCAGATCTTCACCAAATTTATATGGTCCACCTCTGAAGTATGATCTGTCAAACAAAAAAGAATCATCAAAATTGATTCATAATTAGCGGAGTAATCGTGCAACAAACATACAAAAACATACAGCCTAATTGATAACCTCCTTCTTTTTTTGAAGTCGGTTAAAAATAGTTATCCCGGTATAAATTCAAACAAAAAAATCAAATTAAGATTTAAATTAGAAATTTTATTCGTTCATTGGCATTACATTTCCATCAAGTTCTTGCGCTACAACTTATGCCACGTCTACCGAAGCTTTAGCCACCTTCTATCGAAAGTAGACGACGATAATTCAATAATAATTATCGTAAACCGCTTGTAGATGAAAGACCAGCTTTGTAGATTTTAATTTAATGCCGGTATGTCCAATTATTCAGAGCGACTTATAGCGGATCGGCGCAGTATGCGCTCGGGAGATAGTGTATTCCATCGCGTCTACCAAGGCTTTAGCAACATTAGATTCTCGGCAGACTGTCTTTTTTTGTTCTTGTATAAACCTAACTATTTGAGAAAAAAAAATCAGCCTTGTAGAAATAAGTCCAAAAAGTTAATTTTTCAACACATTACGTGAGTGGAAGACCTTAGATGGCAACGCTTCCGTTGCGGCAGACTATCATTATCCTGTATATTTAGGTATCCTTGTTCACTGTAAGAAGTTTCAGTCTTGTAGGTATAATACATTTATGTATTATTTATTTACAGGTTTCAAAAATTGTTGTAAAAATTTGCAACAACATCGGCGCGGCAGACTGCCATTCTGTTTACGTACGGTCTCAAAATAACAAAATAGCAAAGAATCAGCTTTGTAGGAATAATGGCACCAATAATGTCGCTGCCTCCCGGACCACTATGTATGTCATGATTTGTTGATACCGATACCCTTTCGTTGTGACCTTTGATAGGTACTATGAAACTTGCATCAAAACGTTGACGATAGGCTCTACTTAACTTACGAGTTACTACGACTTGCAGAGCCTCCTAAACTCTACCTCATACTAAGTACCAAAGTTAGAACATCTTAGAACAAAATACACAAGTAGACACATTAATTGTATATTTTATATTATAAAATCAAGTAGATATAAAAATTAATGTCAATTTAACAACATTCTAAGGTAGGTTACCCGATGCTTTTTTAGCTGAAACCTTCAAGTTTAGTTAAATCAAATTCAAGTAAATAAATTAAAGTTAAATCAAATAAAAAGCTCTATGATACAAGTATGCCCTACAATAAAAGTGCTATGTTACCTACTGGTTTGATTGACCCAAGTCGGTAACCGAATGGATGACCAAGGTCTGTATTTACCATTTCGACCTCCGTGCCTGTGAGCACAGCTGAAATAAATGGGTCGATCATGCTTACTCATAATATTATTATCATATCCTCAACCGTTTTCGGATTGCAATGATGAACCGTTCATTTAATATCAAAAATGGCAGTTGCTCTGTGTTGCTGAGTAGGCTACACTCAGCAACACAGACTCACAGAGCAACTGCCATTTTTTCTCTCTCTATTTGATTTGGGTAAGAAACAGAACCTGGGGAAAACTCGGGAACATACTTATCTATGTGCCATGTACATTTAGAAATTGTAAACCGGTAGAGCTCTCACGCTATCCACATAGGTATTATTCTGAGAAGACACGCGAACTCTGGTGTGAATGGCAAAGATTTTTGGATTCTGTCTGTGATGTTTGGGTTGGTAGGTATTTTACCTATTCTTCTTCTTTCTGTCTGCTGGGCAGGTTTCCGCACTTAAACCTCCAGTTGGAGGTCTGTTGTACGTTTATACTATTTTACCTATATTCGGCTTGGTCTCTGTTCGTAAACGACTTTCGTGTAAATATGAAAAACTTAGACGAGAACAACCTCCAGAATCCAGACTTAGGTCGAGAAGTGTTCTCATCGTGTGACGTGAGTCGTTAGACGATTACTATAAAAGCTATGTTTATAGAGTGCAATTGCGCAGAATTTTTGACTTCATGGAAGGGTTTGGGTTTCTTAAAAATCCTTACAATATCCGATTACCTACTTACCTATACAAAAATACGAAATCTGAAGACGATAATTATCAGCTCTCTCACAAAAAGTTTTATCTTCAACTGTTTTCGACTGTTTCAACTGTTCTCGAGTTATGAGCTTTTGTAAATCTCGTCTACCTTGTATAACTGAACACTCAGTGACTAGCTCTATATTTTCAATCCTCGCATAACTAGTTAAGTACTAGGTGCTTGCAAGCAAGAGGCGAAAGACCTACTAAGGTTTTGTATAAGTATATAAGTATTATGGAACGTGTGAATATAAAACTCAAACGAAAGGGTTATGCAAGCCGCCAAAGTAGGTAACGATGCGAGGAAAGCGAGGTTCCACGTCGTTCTTCTAAAAGTCATCGCATAACGAGAGCCCCGAAGAAGGCGTAATAATTGTTATAAAGATACTGAAAATGCGTGTAGTAGATTCGGCAAAATATAGCATCGAAGAAATGCTGCTAACGTTAGCAGAGATCTCCTCACCTCCGTGCGTTTTTACCTATTTACGTTCCAGCTCTCATTTTTTACCGAGAAAATGCGTTTCTCGCTGCCGTAAGTTAATATAAGCAGATCAAGGATTACAGTAAAACCTCGTAACTATTACCAATCTACATATTATAGGTTTAGTTATTCGCCTGACACATAAAATAACAGCGAACTGCGAAGCCGTACATTGCAAAAACTATTATTAAGTAGGTGTGTGGTAGGAGTTGCATGACAAATTATTTTACAACTAAGAAAAGAGATTACAGTACGGTCTACCTACTTAATACTATTATTGAGTGAATCCATAATATTCTTGAACATAGCGTTGTCATCCCATCCACTTGATAAAACTTGGTTGGAGTCATTAAATTTTATGTGAATGGGTCCAAAATTCTCTTGGTAATGCCCTCAAGCACAACTAGGATAATGACGCACCGAACCATAACTTGGCGTTTAATAAAACTATCAAATGCAACAATAGCATTATATGCAGGTAGGTATTAACTTTTGACCTAGTATTGCAAATAACTCTATTATTCAATCTGTGGTATTAGTTGTCTAAGCAAACATATTCTTGGTAGTAGCACACTTTCAAGTTTTAAGAGGCTTAAAAGATTAGGTACAATAGGTAATAATTTTTTTAACACTCAGGACGAACACCAGTGCTTACCTGTATAAAATATCCAATCTAATCTGAACGTTGATACCTGTGTAGGCATCCATGAAGCATGAGATTGACGAGTTGGACCAGTGCCCATTGATACCTACATAGACCAATCTGAACCTTCCTTACTTTAAGCATACTTAGTAGTTTAGATTTTAAAGAGGCTTGAAAAGGAATAGCTTCTTAATTTAACCTATTGCGTATTTTTTGACGATGTTACTCCATAGCTCCGTCAGGTATTATAAAGTAGTCTGCTCATTGTTCCAGTTGGTCGTGTGTGGTCCGAGGATGAACAGCACGATGCGCGCGAGGGTGATGACGTCACGATGCAGTGCCGGTTTGCACTGGACCCTCTGCCCGGGGAATCGCTCACCTATTACTGGGTGAGGAGCACTGCTTCGGGACACGACAACGTCGCTATCGGCAACCTCCCCTTGGAAACCAATTACCAGTAAGTACATAGTTTAAACTTTAAAAACATCTCATTCGAAATCCGTGTATTGGATCTTTTCAAGAGGCTGCCCATGATACTTATAAAAATAATTATTTTCGATCAGGTGAATTTTCTCATCCTGTGCTGCCTTTTGCTTTGCTCAGCACAAGACGCTAAATGATGTGTCCGAAAAACTTTCATATACAAAAGACTTTGTGCTTACACCGAAAGAAAACACGATGCCGAGCTTCCTGTATGCAGATGCAGAATATACACTTAGTGTGAAATTCGATCCCTATGACTCCAAAGTCCTTACATTCACCTCCAGCATCATATCTCCAAAACAGAAATCTTATTTTTTGTACTATAGCTGGCCATACACGGACAGCTGCGACTGCATAGTGAACTCCAGTCTTCTGCATACACACATACATGGAACCGCTCGAGCAGTTGCGACTGCTTCGGGCGGTTGGCAGCAGTATCAATGGTAGCTTCAATCTGTTGACTATGACTACAAGAGCGGTCCGTATCATGAGATCACTGACTAACAGCTTGAGCAGTCTTTGTATGTGTACGGCCTATAGGAGAACTTAGAATATAATTTCCAGCGTGCGCTTTTCGCAGGATCCTGTACGCACCATCGGAAGGTCGCTTCGACTTGATGGTGTCGAATGTCACGTACGAGCGGGACAACGGTCGGTTCGAGTGCCGGGTCAAGGCGGGAGGGTCGGGCCGCACTCTGCACTCGCAAGGACACAACCTTGTGGTGCTGACGCAGCCGCAACCTCCAGTGTTGAACACAGGAACACAGACGCTAGCACAGGAAGGCAGACAACTCAACTTGACTTGCTCAAGTACGGGCGGGTCTCCTAGCCCTGTCATACAGTAAGTCGCGACACTTTATCTTATCTTACGAAGATTATGTATGTTCTTGGTAGGAATATTATTCCGAACCAGTGGTAGATTTACTACGATTCAAAAGCACTTTTAATAAGTTTATTTGAATAAAAAAAATATGAGTTTGAGTTTGAATAATGTACATTGCATTACTCCTACTTCTGCTCCTGATGCTGAGATGAGAGATTCGGAGATAGGTATCGCAATACAATTAGCTTGTAGAAAAATGCTCGATATTGTGCCCTCATACTAATTCGGATTAGATTAAACAATTCGAGACCAAAAAAAAGTACCTATCCTTTATAATTTGCATTACAAAATCTACAAAAGATTTAAGTTTGTCAAAAATTATTAATTTATGAATTAAAAAAAAAAAAAAAAATCAAATAGATAAAAAATTTCAAAGTCATAGCTACTGATGACTCCTCAAAATAAAACGGACTTCATCAGTGACGTTTCTCTTATCAGGTGGTATCGCGATGGATCCATACATCCTATGGAGGCGGTGATGGTGGTTGGGAAGACGCGTGTGGAACCCACAGTAGCGATACTAACTCTAGAACCGAATCGAGACGACGATGGCGCTACATTCCGTTGCGTTGTGCGAAACCGAGCGATGCGTGACGGACAGCAGCTGGAAACTACTGTGGGGTTAAGCGTCAACTGTAAGTATTTTTTCCCTTTTGGAATATCCTTCGGGTTTACAGAACTATATTTTCTATATCTATGTTACAGATACAGATATATAGCTTGCTTCCTGCTTCCTATGTTCTATAATAAAATAGTTATATATTATAATATCTGTGCGAAGTTGTGATAAAGCCCTTGACTTCGTCCTTGATGTTTTTAAATTCTCTTTGGAACTCTAATTTCCCTCTGAAACGGTTCAGCGATTGAGCTGTGAAAAGATAACTTAGACAGACACAGTATTGATAATATTATGGAGCATGGATAATGCCTAATGGATATGTACGACCAATGACCATATAACCAAGGAAGGCCGACACAAAACGCGATTGCAGTATAGCGCGGGACTTACTACGCGCATTTCACTATTAGTATATAGCCGCGTTGGACACGTTTTCATCGCGAGTTGTGTGTGTTTCAAGTTTATGGTTCCACTAATTGAACCAGTGTATAAATCGATAGCTGTTTGGAACCACTTTCGAATAGCATTCTCTTTAACGCCTGTTTTTAAATGCGGTTTCCTTTAGGTAGATAAAACAATAATTTGGTATAAACATAATATTATTACGCAGTCTTAAATAACAACCTACCTACCTTCGTATGCGCGTAACGTCGCGTTTCAACTCTAGTCAGTTGCACTTGCACGGTAGGTGGTTGCGTTTGACCATTTAATATCCATAACTTTATTAGCCCTAGGGTGGCTTTTTAGATGGTCAAATTTAAATTGCACGGCGGTGGTATCAAAAATCAGGATTTGTTTCTTTCTTAAAGCCTGATAACTTGTGCCACTTACTTCTCTAGCTTTTGGGCTCAAGTTAAACTATCTCGATCATTTGGTTCTGTGGTGCAACTGGCCCTAAGAAAATTCAACTCGTTTACATAAAATTCCATCGTGTCGTAGAAAGTTTACAAATGCTTCTTAACGCTATTTTCATGCTCCACGCCTAACTCGCGAGCCCGTCGCGTCATTCGCGAAATCATAGTCTAAATACTCCCCATTACAACCAAGAATGAGGCAATTTTTAGTTGCCATCACCTATGCGGAATTTGGCAACATGTGTCAACAAAGCAATTTTTTATCGGAACAAGGATTCTGTGCAACCCCCATATCTCTCCTGAACATTCTTGAGCTTAAAGGTCTGTAAAGGCTCTTACTTTACAGAGAAGATGGCAATATCCAAAGAAGTGTTTTCCATGGATGTTGCTATCTTCTCTGTAGTATTTGATCGTTATTGCTCGAAATTACGCTCCGCTCATCCCGTAATACTTCTGGTGGTTAAGAGATGCCGGAAATACGTTGTCTGCAATGTCTACGGCTCCTTTGTATCTTCCATTTAATGATCAATTGAAGGAGTCTGTATTTCATAATAACGGTTATTAAAGTCACGGTTTGTTAAGGCCTGGATATACGACTGAACTGAACGTCACAATGCGTGAAAGATTTATAAAGACGGATGCAGAACTCTGTGTTGTGGTGTTTCGGGACTCGAGGGTAGGGGATCGAAGTCTCATACAATTAATATGGAGGCACATGTTTAATCTGTTTTAGGCTGGTCTATAGCGTTCTAGCGCCTGAACAGCTAAGGATATTGTTCATCACACCAGTAAGACACACCACAACACAGCAGTTTGTCTGCACCTTTACACCTATTACATTACAAAAAGCGTCAGTGCGAACGGCTTTATACAATTCGTATTAGCTCACGAGATGTTGGAGACTCGTTTGTAGACTGAAGCATTCGCGTGTGGTAGCGAAACTTTTAACGCCTTTTTGACTTTGTTCCGAAAGGCAATGACGTATCGCTACTGCATGCGAAACGCATCGGACTGCTAACAGCATAAAGACTTCATTATACCTACGACTTAACGCATTAATTACATTCACCATATGTGTGCATTGTATTAATTAACCACGTCATGTTAATTCGGAAACATATTCTTAAAACGATACCCAACCCTACGCCTCTCAAAAATTAAGTCACACAAAAATAATCACTTGACACCACACCCTGTCCGGTGTTTTGAGTGTGCTTAAGGCGTACTACAAAGTATAGAAAATTACGTCGGGTCGGGTAGCGTTTTGTACGAGTTTTTGATTCAAAAGGTAAGGACAAACTGGTCCTTAGCATTAAAACATCTGGACACATCACAATCAAGTTATGTTTGAAAACATATGGATCACAGACACAATAATATGTGTCGTTTGCAACGGTGCGGTGCATAATCTTGTGACGAGTGTGTCTAATTAATTGTCCCGATGTTTCAAGCGTTGCAGACGTTGCGTTTGTGTGACCAGTCTGTCCCTGCCCTAATTGTTGCGTCCAGTATTTTATCTTGAATTAAAAGTTTATGATTTTTATTTTCATCTGCCTACATTTATTAAATTAGGACTTTATTAAAGACTGTATGGTTGGAATTAGTTAAGGTTTTAGTTAATTTTTATACTGCCAAAATTCCAACTAAGTAACTATATACTAACTACACTAGAATACATTTTACTTTTATATTTACATATACTTAGTATTCATTTTTATATTTATATATATGTCACCGTAAGATTGTAAAATCCGTTAGATTATAATCTGACGGTTTCTATCCCGCGAGATTATTAAACTGTCGTAAGATTGTGAACCGTTCAATGTTCTGAGTATTAATTTATGAAATATTTATTGTTTTTACGTTTTCTTGTCTCTTTCTTGTACATTTCGCGCGCGAGTTGAATGCAGAATAAATGTAAGTTTCACCATACATTTACTCTGCATTCAACTCGCGCGCGAACTATAGGTTAGGTTAGGGCTTGACATTAATATTCAGGAATACTTAGGTTCTATCGGGTTAATATACCAAATATATTACAATTTACCGAAAAATAACGCGTTAAATTGTAAGCAGTATGTTACGGTTCACAATCTGTCGACAGTTTATAATCTGTCGAGATAAAAAACGTTATATTATAATCTAACGGTTTTTACAATCTTACGGTGACATATATACTTACTACTTATAGGTACATTATATTCAGGCACTTATTGTATTAATTAGCACTATCATCTATAATTATCTATAATTTATTCATTATTTAAACAATATTCCTTAAATAATTATTTTCTAAAATTAAACTGATTACTTATCATCAAGTATTGATATAATTATTTGAAATACCTAATAATTATGTAAATTTTAACATACTAAAATGGGGTTTGGTAGTTTTAAAAAATCCTTTGGTTAACTTTAGTGCCATAAGCCATTATTGATTCGATCACATAGGTACTTATGATTCCACAAAATTTTATTTTGAAATACCTACCTATATAAATATTTTTTGAATTATATTTTTAGATGTCTTTTACACCTTTTAAGGACTTTTCATTTATGTGTAATAGGCTACACATTACATTAAATTGATTTTCATATAAATGATTACACATTAATAACATGTTAATAACACAATAATTAAGTAGGCAAGAGTAATATTTTCCAGTTTTAAGAAATACCTGATGAGGTGTGAGGTGAATGTCATAAGAGCCTATGTGTTATGATTATTTCGGCCCAGATGCAAACAAAATATACTATATTAATAAGTAAACATTTTATCTCAGTCATAGATCTAAAGATGCGTCTAGATTATTTATAATGTTATATAACTTTTGTTATATAACACACATTCAGCATGTATCCAATTATATATTTTAAACATGTTGTAAAATGGCTAATAGAGTAGGTATACTTGGTAATGCTCAGGCAGACATAGGCTGATATAAGGTACCTACTATGTCAGAGACATACATCTCACATCTGAGTTGTTTATCTAAAATGTAGAATAATTTACGACAAATTCTCCGTATTTTCTTATTAAATATTGGCTGTAGTTACACCATTTATCAGAGTGGTGCTCATCTCGCACGCTTGACCTGACTGTTGACTGTCTGTTCTATCTACATACGAGTACGTAGATTTTTAAAAACTTGATTACATGTTTAGTTAGTTAAAATTAGTTATATTATTTCGTTTAGTTCTATGTATTTTTGATCGAATTGACAGTTTTTTTGCGCAATAATCACAAATTAATCATTTTTGTATAATTATTAATAATGTACCGTTAGAGTTATGTGTTGTATTTAATATGAGTAAGATATAGATTAGGTAGTTTTATGAAATAAATATATTTTTTTATTATTAGAAAGTATGTAATATGATTCTCAAATATAACTTTTTAATCCAGATTTAGACAATATTATACATTTGACATGAACTCGATACTTAAATCTCATAATTAATTAAGCTAGCTATAAGTATTCTGATTCTTAACGAAATAGGCCCACCTTTTTCAAGTAGATTTAAGTCCTTTTTGTATAAAGCAGGTGCTATTTTATTGGATTGACTCATCAGAAATTATTTACTGCCGTTTCCTTTATTAAATGTAACTTACCCAAACACAAATAACGAACTGATAATGATGACTTTGTAATTTATATCTATAGGCATAAATTAACTTCTGAGGGGAGGCTGAATCATGAATCATTGTTAAATTTTTGATTAAATTTTTCCTCTGAGCTAAAAATTTAATACCTAATATTATGCATTAATTAACATCCTAGGGCGCTGTATACAATATACATATATTGTAAATATTAAAATTATTGTACTTTCCTATTTTTTTTTTATCTGTGTATATACGAAACCTTCCTTTATACTACCTAACAATTAACGATTTTAAATTGATTTGTGATACTATAAATGCACTAGCCAATGCCTGCGATGTTAATAAAATACATAATATTATTAAATGCCTTTGTGTAACGGTGCTGGTTGCGTCTAGGTGACTATGATGAATCTATACCTAGTCTAAACTTTATACTAGCATACCTTGGTTTTATAACATTTTAAAAACATATAACATGGTTTCTATGTTTCATGGTTTGAGCACCGTATACGGAAATATGTTTTAACAACATATTGTAATATTTTAAAAAAATTACATGATCTGGACGCATACTTATGGGAGAGTATGCGTGCAGATCATGTAACCTCCTCCTCCTTTTCTGGAAGTCGGTTAAAAAAGGCATTGAAATGCGGTTTTTATAATCACCTAGACCCGTCGTATTAAGTACCTACTTACTCATGTAGATACTATTGCGAAGTTAAAAGTTGTTTGTGTTTGGTCTCCTTAATGTATAATTAAGTTTATCTACATGGTTATATTATGATAATGTACTTACTTACGACCTACGTTTATGTTTTTAATAGACTTACTACGTATCAGAAGCATAGATATTCTTCTTACATTAAAAATAATTACTTATTACTTATTTACAAATATAGGGCAGTTATGTAATTTTTTGTTGGAAAGTAATTTTTATCTTTCTAAAACATGTTTTTAAATGTAATATCTTTTGAAACATGTTTTACCAAGTGATTAAGATTTAAACATAACGTATCCACTGTAATAATAGTTGGAATCGTAACATTAGTTAATTTACTTATGTACTTATTACACACAAAACAACAATCACTCTGCAATATAACAATGGTTGTACTGCAAAGATTGTTTTAACGCTGCGTATCTACATATAGAAATACAATCTTTATTTTTACCTTTTAAGGTAAATATTTTATTTGGATATTTTACATGTAAAAAAATATTCTATTTCTACATTAATCCCTCCTAAATTAACTACATTCTAACTTTCTTTTGTTTTATTTTAAAAAGTACAGTCAATACCAAAACTCACAGAAGCCTACTCTCAGAATGCTACTTATTGTTAGACACTCAGTAAACGAGGTTAACGAATGTATTGCTGCAATGCAAGACTACGTGAGAATTTCCCCTTGTTTCGTTTCTAGACTCTGAGCACACCACCACGGAACCAACATACTGTTGATACGTCCATGATAATCAAGGAACAAGAGGCTTAATTCGCTATCAACTGCCAAAACAGACAAATACATTTGTCTGTTTTGGCGGTACAATGCGTAGCTTGCGGTATGCACAGCCCAATAAGCCTGCAGTACGTCCCACCAACACACCACATCTCCTGAAGATGCTCCGGTATCAGAGTGAAACGTACGTTGAGAGTACAATGGAAGATTTGTGTGGTGTGGTGTGGTGTGTTGGCGGGACGTAAAGGAACAAGAAGTTCCTTGACTTTTGGTCTTGACTGTACCGAAATAGTACTGTACTGTAATACATCGATTCTTAATTCAATACTCATTATATAATTTTCAAAACGGCGCAAATCTCTAGTCTTTAAGTACTACTTAACAATTATTGAAAAATGCAATTATTTTGATCGCAGAATATGTCTCGATATCTAATATACTTCATCGAATGCGTCCTGAAACATGTTTTCATAACATTTTTCATTGTTGTACAACTTTGGATGTGTTATACAACAAAGGTTTTATAACATGTTACATGATGTAGACGCGCCTTAAGTGTGGAAGTAGTTTGTTACACAGTGCAGCTTATCTCAATTAGTAGCGCCAAAATAACACTATTATAATTCAGATGCAATTAAATATAGTTTTAGATCCCGATATACGACGACCTTCACCGAGCTGTTTAATCGATGAAACCTGCTTTTTATTTTTATTTAACAATTTTTATACGCTTAAAATAGGCTATTATTAAATATATAAATAAAAAGCAGGTTTCATCTATTAAACAGCTCGGTGAAGGTCGTCGTATATCGGGATCTCTAACTAATAGGTATTACTTGAATTATATTATTCTAGTATGTTATTTGTTAGCTAGGTATCCGTTTTGTAAATAGTACATGCATATTTTTTAAGGTTTACTGTACTTAGGACGCCAAACGTTAATCGAAAGAAAATACGCCATATTTTAGACATATAAGTTCAATATTAGATAGACTTATCTGTTGCAACAATGAAATGAATTTGTGGAACCACCTGTAAATATTATATTGATTTACTTAGTGCTACTATTAACGTTCGGAAAAATAAATGTTTCTCACTGAATTATTGTATTTATTTGAAGTAGACAAATATATTTAGGTATAGCAGAAGCGGGAGGGTTAATAAAACTAAATGATTAGTTTCGTATATTGTTTCATAGCTATTTATTGCACACTTTGCGTACCTAGTGTATAATACAACAACTACTTACCTAATATTGATTATTAAATAGCCAGGCAATAACTCAAAATCTCCAGGCGAACAGCTTCTTGGAAAGTTCGATACAAAATAATAATTTTAAATTTCCGTGCGCGTTCGCGTTCACTCCATTGTCTTCATTGTCAAATCTTTTCTGAATACAACCAAAGGATCGAAATTATCAAGGACTCAGCAAAATCCAATGCCAAACACATGTGGCAACCTAAAGTTAAGACTTGAATTAGTTGTCTTAACAATGATAAGTAGCATACTAATTTAAAAAATAAACTTTTATTTTTCATATTTATTTCTCCCGGCAACAATCTCAAAATCCCGACATTTTCAAATTGTGTCCAGATATTTTGATCTTCCGATCTGGCAACCCTAACTCTGGCCTAGGCCTGCTATGAAGCCTATGGATTTATATATAAAAAAATCTCACACTGAATTATCGTAGGAGGAATTCTGAGTAACAAAAGATACTTGACGAGAAATAAAGATACACGGCGCGGCGCGGGCGCAGCGATTTACATAATATGTTACCGGCAATGCATATAATTCAGTCATTACATGGATCACCTAGTTGTTTCTTGTGATGCCGGGTTTGCTTAGGCAATGCATAAAAATTTAATCTATCGTTTAGGTACTATTACACACCATTCCTAAGTATTGTATGTTATAAGTTAGAGGAAATTTGGTTATAAATTTTTTACTGGTCCGGTAGTGAGAGGCATTGGCATTTGTTAGTTACCTAGTTACCTACCATGCCATGCCATCATGCGGTAAGAACTGGGCGATTTCTCTTCCTGTACAATAAATTAGTTCCTTTAGGATACAGAATAAGATGCGGCGTAGCTAGAAAGTAGAAACTGGCAACTAAACTTCGTCTCAAAATCCAAATAGAGCGCACTTAGATCTACTAGATGGTGTGATGAAAATTTCGGAATACGAACGGGTACCTACGGGCGACCCTTTAATTAGAAATTAGAGCAGTTATGCTTGAATAAATAGGAAGATAATTTTAAAGTACAGAAAGTCGTTAATTTCAAGGGTCGTAAATAACATTGTAATGGGGTTTAGGTATTTATAGGAGACAAAATCGCCACATAAGTAGGTACTTTTAAATTGTCGACTGAATCTACCACTGGTTTCGAATGCCGTTCCTACCGAGAAGAACCAGCAAGAAACACAGGATTCCCATCCTATTGTAAAACTGCCCTAAATTATTGATTTTCGACTGGACCCTACTGCGCAACTGCGGTATTTCATTCAATGGCAAGTTGACAGAATGAAAAGCTAGAATCGAACTCCTATTTCAATTTATTACGTTAAATACTAGTAGTTCTACTGTACGCACAAGTATTAACATAGCAAGACCTTAAACTTTTAGTGTTATTAGTTTAGAAGTTTTATACAAGAATGGGCAACACGCAGGCAGGTGAAAAACCCTACAAAACCGGAAAATCACCTGCGAAGGGCAAACATTTCATAAGAAACCTAAACAGGAAAAGTTCTGGGAAGGAAACCAAGAAACATGGGCGTAAAAAGAGCACCGGCAAGCGAGAGATCGCCGATAGAGAGCTCGATAAAACATCAGAATCTGATAACAATGAAGCTATTGAGGCATCGGATAACGATACGGTCGAGTGCGTGTTCAAAACATCGTCGGCGCGGGGCGCGGAAAGAACGAGTGTGCAGTCAGAGGTAACGGTGACCAGGTGCGAGCCGCAGCGCCCGGAGCGGCGGTCACCGACCCGCGACCAGTTGCCCGCCGCCGCCGCCGCCTCGCCCGCCGACCCATCCTCCTCTGACTCAGTGTTCACGGACCCTTTAACGCCGCTCGCCGTCGAGCTCAACCAGTGCTACTACTCCGCAGAGAGCGACAGCGCGCACGACGAACTTGCGTCGTCCCTGGCGCGCGCGCACAACGATGCGCTCGCGCAGAACACGTCTCTGACGGCCAACGGCACCTGTCGTGCGCCAGTTGCAGAAATGCCACACGATGACACCTTTTCGCCGATCTCCGGTGATGTTATGGAAAAAGAAGTAAAAAGTGACGTTTTTGATGACACTAGTGTCAGAGATGAAAGGAATATGGGTGCGATTTTATCGAATGCAAGAGACGATTCCTTAGATCGTAAGGACCATGAGTGCAACCACGACTTTCTGGATAACCGGCTAAAGCCTTGTCCAGGGCAGACCTCGTTCACTATCTCCAGACATCGAAAAGTTGAACTGCCACCTGTTGCCACCGAGAGCTCTCTCAATATACTAGACAACGGTAAATAAATACTTTCAAATTCCTTCTTAAAAACAGCATATTTTAATTTAAAGTTCTACTGCTTTTGAAGTTTTTGTTTGTTTACAATAAGCTACGGCTATAACATGGATAGATAACAATAATGGATGTTAGTTTTATCTTAAAATGTAAGTATGCCAATCAAAACAGGTTTATCTTATTTTTTTTGGAAATTGATAGCAGTTATCACTATCACAAAATATGACTTATAATTAAAGTTAAGTCTAGTCCAGCAAACTATCTATTAAGTCATCATAAACATCGACTGTTGCTGGGGCCATAATATTATATTGGCAACGCTAAAAGGCTAAGCGAAACTTAAGCAATATTATTCAAAATTACAGTTTGATATCACGTACTTTAACTTTCCTAAAATAAGGATTATAATTCTAAAACACGAAAGTCAACAATAATGAAACAATATCAGTATGGCCCCAGAAATTATTGATTTGAATGGTACCGCGCGACCGTTTAATCTACCAGTAGGTAGGTACTACTTTAACTACATTACTTAGTTAACTATATGGATGTATCTTAATAATATCATAGTAATAGTCTAAAATAAGTATTAAGGTCTATTGCTAATCTATCTTTTTTATAACGATTTAAGTAACTTAACATTAACATTTAACTGTGTTAAACAAAATAAAAAACGGCACCGTAGTTAATTCGCAGATGATATAAAATGTGAATAAGTATTTATACTTACAATGGATTAAAATAGATCGAATTTCAAACCTAATCAGCACTCCAACAGCCAAGTCCCGCAGTCTTTTATTAATAACTATAGTGGTCCGGTAGACGCTGTTCTGCCCTGAACCAATTGCATCGCCACCTACCGGGTCCAATTGTGAATATAAACCATTCCGGGACTCACACAAACACACACAAAAAATTTCATCAAAATCGGTTCATTTCATTCTGAAGTGATGCGCTTACACACATTCGGCAATTAATTTTTATTTATATAAATTGTAGGTACATATTTTTTTTTAAAGTAGGTACCTAGTCACTTACCCCTATCTTCTTTTTGTAGCAATTTGACAAGAAATGATTTCTGTAGACAGCGGTAACATCCCAATTTACATTAGCTTCTATCCTCTGTTTTCCCTCATGATTATAAGGGGCTCTTCTTTTTTTTTTTTTTTTTTTTTTTATCCACTACAAGCTAGCCCTTGACTACGATCTCACCTGATGGTAAGTGATGATGCAGTCTAAGATGGTAGCGGGCTAACCTGTTAGGGGCATGGCAGTTATATTAAACCCATACCCCTTAGGTTTCTACACGGCATCGTACCGGAACGCTAAATCGCTTGGCGGCACGTCTTTGCCGGTAGGGTGGTAACTAGCCACGGCCGAAGCCTCCCACCAGGCCAGACCAGGGAAAATTCAGAAATTATAAATTCCCAAATTGACCCTGCCGGGGATCGAACCCAGGACCTCCGCACGTTAAGGCAACAGCGCTACACACTGCGCCATGGAGGTCGTCAACTCAACTCAAACTCAAGTGGTCTTCAAACTCAAAAGCCGGCAACGCATTGGCGGTTCCCCTAGTGCAAATGTTTATGTTTTGTCGCTCTCTTTTCTCTTTCTGATCCATATTGATAGACAGAGAAAAGAGAGCGACAAAATTAGAGAAACATATCTCTACGTGCGCATGCTAGCCATACAGGTGAACCGCCTGCTCGTTTGCTCGCTATTATAAAAAAATACATGACATAATCTAGTCTCTCCGATTATAGCCCAGGCTACTTGTGCAAGCTATGTATGGGAACCCTAAAATAAAAAATGTAAAGCTGATTTTTGGCACAAGCGTTCCTTGGGGTCTGAGAAGTACTTCTTAAAAATTCCCCCCCCCTAGGCCGCGGGCTTAACCCCCCACCCCCCCAAACATCTCCCCAACCGCAGTTTTTTGTAATTTTCTCAAAAAATATTAGTGCTAGAAAAAAACCATCTATGGCGAAAATAATTAACATTAAATAATATACCATATGGCACTTAAATCATTATGATCGGATAAATAGTTTTGCAAATATGCCGGCTTAGTTGACGCATTTGTTTTTTTTTTTAATCGTGTAAGTTTCTTGTGATTTGCACAAAATGTATAAGAGCTAGGAAAAAAACGACAAGAACAAAATGAAAGTTCATAAAATTTTCTACAAAATGCTTTTTATTTCATTTCAATCGACCGAATACTTTCGGAAATATGACCATCGAAAACGTGCATGACAGAAAAATATTTTGCAATAATTTTGACTTTGTACCTACACATTCTATTTGATAATGATCGATGCTATATTACAACAAATTAATAGTAGGTAATAATCATGAAATCTTTATCTACAAAACAACACCACACTCAGTAAATAATATATTAAATATTATTATTTATATTCGTTTAAAGTTCTAACAAAGACAAGGCGTCGCGTCGGCCGAAGAATAACGAATAGGATTGCAAAGGAAATGCGGGTGGAATGACATGGTTCGTGTGCAAATGTTACCATTGATGGGGAAGAAGGTGATGATGACGACCATGATGATGTGCTTTAATAATACCTACTAATATAATAGTAATAAATACCTACGTCTCGAAGTCCTTTCAACTATATGTAGGTATGCAATATGTATTTATCTAAAAAAATATGTAAATGAACCACCAACATCCAACAGCTATCTTGCAGATAATTTTATCAGATAAACTTATAACTGTTAACGGCATTCCGAACCAATGGTAGATTCACTGGACGATTCAAAAGCACTTGTAAAAGTTTACTTGAGTAAAAACATTTGATTTGATACTTGAATTGTAATACGATTACAAAAAAGCACAATCGGCTAGATATTTGAGAGGGGGAGGGGGGTCGTGGTAGGGGGGAGGTGAGAGGGGGGTTGTGGGAGGTGCGAGTGAGGTTGTGGGAGGGGGGTTGTGGTAGTGGCAAGAAAAGAGGACATCATTTGCGCCTAAAATCAAAAATACGTTATTTATTTAGAGGTTAATTTCTATTTATTCCATAGTACTATGCTAAGTCTACATGACTACCACCGGTTCTTACACAACAGCAAGGTATATCTCGAAAACTATTTGTCCTATCAAAATAAACTAAACACTATTTTACAGCTAAACTAATAATCTTTGTACTAAGTCCTGACAGCTTTTTTCCTAACTCTAATACTTTTTCTTGAAATTACAATAAACATTTACGGATTTTACAAAGGTTTAGTTTTTTATTCCAGTTAGGCAGCCATATTTCCGAAACTATTAGTTCTATCAAAATAAACTAAAAATTATTTTGAAGATAATTTAATGAAGTTCATTTTTGCTTCTTATGTTTTTTTTTCCTAGTTCTAGTAGTTTCTGTGAAAATTCAAAAATATACCAACGGTTGTCGAAAAAAAAATATATTCTTTGAATGTAGGTTGCCATATTTCTCAAACTATTGGTCCTATCTAAATTCACCATAAGACTTTTTTTTGGTTAATTTAGTGAAATTAATTACTCTTCCAAGGATTTTTTCCAGCTTTCCAGATTTTTGTGGAAATTGCAAATAACATAGGATTCTAGCAATTTTTTTATTTTTTTTCGTACACTATACATGGATATATATTCGAAATTATTAGTCTTATCTTTATGAACTAATTTTTTTTTAATAAGTGGTTAAATGGTGTTTATTTTTACTTCTGAGAGTTTTTTGCCTAGCTCTAATAGTTTTCTAGAAATTACAGAAAACATATAAAATTTTGAAAAATATTGCTTTTATGTTAACTATGACAGGTATATTATCGAAATTATTAGTGCTATCAAAATTACCTAAATACTATTTTGTAGGTAATTTAACTATGTTTCTTACTGCTTCAATCAGTTTTTCCTAACTCTGTTATTTTTTTTTCGAAAATTAAAAACAACGTACACGATATTTGCATATTATTTTCTTTATCTTACACAATAGGTAGGCATATCTCCAAAACTATTACTCTTATCAAAATAAACTAAATATCATTTTATAGCTAATTTAATAGCCTTTCATTTTGCTTCAGACACTATTTTTGTAGCTCTATCAGTTTTTATGGAAATTACAAGAAACTACATTACAAAAAGCCATACATGCAAAATATTTTCTTTTCATGCACAAAGGGTTAACATATCTCCGAAACTATTAGTCTTATGGAAATGAACCAAATATTATTTTGTAGATAATTTAATGAAGATAATTTTCACCATAGAAAGGTTTTTTGTAGCACTAATATTTTTTGAGAAAATTACAAAAAACTGCGGTTGGGGAGACATTTGTGGGGGTGGGGGGTTAAGCCCGCGGCCTAGGGGGGGGGGAATTTTTAAGAGGTACTTCTCAGACCCCAAGGAACACTTGTGCCAAAAATCAGCTTTACATTTTTTATTTTAGGGTCAATGTTTATTAGTCCCGTACTATTAGTGGTTTAACAATTTCAAGATGTTATAATTGTAGAGTTTAAGTATCTACCGACTAACGAACGTTACGTTTCTGATACGAACCGCTAGGGTGTGGAACACCCTCCCGGCGCACGTGTTTCCTGCCACTTATAACTTAAGTACCTCCAAGGCAAGAGTGAATAGGCATCTTCTAGGCAAGCGCGTTCCAACCTAGACCTCATCATTGCTTTGCACTAAGCATGATTGTTGTCAAGCGCAAGCCTATCACGCAATAAAAAAAAAAAAACTTTACCAAACCGTAGGAAAATTGGATTGAAAATCTCAAACTGTATTTCAGAGAACGACCGGCGCCACTCCAGTGTTAGTGACGTGCCAATGTCCGATTCGAACGTGCTCCGCAAAGTTGCGTCCCTGACTCTCGATAAACACACGGAGTCGAGGGTGGTGCGCCCAAAGTTTGTGCCAGAGAAGTTGGATTTTCAACTGTATGAAAAATTTGAAGGTTTGTTAATTAGCTTTGTTCTGTACCGAGAGCAAGTTTTAGGGAGGCGCTTGACAGTAAAAGACTATTGGTTACCGTTACGTTGCAGCAGAGTAAGTAGGCCAAGCTGAGGCCCTATTATGCGCAGAAAATGTTTGCTACTGTGTCACAGAATAATATAATAGTACTAAACTGTGTAACGATCACCTGAAACTCTGGCTAATATTATGTTTCTAATTAGCCAAAATTTATCGTCGCAGCAAGAGTAGGTACCTCAACAATTGAGATTGAAGTAACAAAGATTGATACAGCTGGTGGTCCGTGGGTTGTTCACCCACTGTGGGTTGTTCAAAAGATTCAAGCAGCTCCTCCCCTATCATTAGAACTCTTGGGCCATTGTCCATAAATAATATTCCACCTATTCTCTATTTCGTGTCGAATGTAATCTACAGAATCTAAGTAATTATTTGTAGGGATGAAGATTTCCTTTGTACCTAACCGTATAGTCCGTAGATATACGAGTATATATATTATTATGTCCGTAGTAGACTATGCTTTTTCCACTTCTAGAGTGCCATAACAAGAAAGTAGAAATTGATGCGTACGTGTAACCGTAATCCGTTTAGGTATAGTTTATGACTTGATGAATACTAATACATCAGATTTTATTATGATAATAATATGGATACTTAACATTAAGTAGTTACGAGTACCTTCCTAGCTATTACTGCATAAGTAATTAGGTATACTATACTTAATGATAATATTATGGATAAGTAGTAACACTTTCATGTTTAGTGCTTACATAATATCTAGACTTACATATTCTGGTTTTTTGTATACGAGTACCTTACCAGTATATAAGTAGGTACTTTATTTTTCTATATTCTGTTCTCTTGCTTTGGACAACGATTAGCGATACCTATCTTTATCTTCAGACAAATCAGAATTAGCGCAGGGACCTACAAAGGGACAGGATTTTTAGAGAAGGTCTACCATATAAAGACCAGAGTACTAACTAAACAACATTTTAAATTAGTGTACTTACCTTCAGTGGCGGCCTTAGGAGAAACACAAACAGGGTAACCGCCCGGGGCCTCGCTCTTGCAGGGGCCTAGCGCTTTTGCCTTACAGCGCTACAGCACAAGTAGATTAGGTACTAATGTGTATTTGAATTTCGCGCCTCACAAATATGTACCGCCCAGAGCCTCGCAATGGCAGCTAAAGGCCGTCCCTGCTTATCTATAACTTTAACTAACGTTCTAATCTCGGCGGAGAGATGCTAGTATCTATGTTGAAGGAGTTTGCAGAAAACATTAGATTTCTGACGTTATGATGATTAAAGTACAAAGATAAAATTCTTATCTTTAATTACCTTATCTAGTCTGGTAGCGTCAACGGACCTACCTAGTCTTTATCAAAACCAAATAATTTCGCATCAGTTTAAATTAAAACGCGCGCCTAGTGAGTACGTGACTTAATAAGTTTTCTGATCTCTATTCCCGGTGTAATAATGCAGCTCTCAAGCAACAGAGTTAACTTTGCTACTTCGGTCACACAGTATAACTATGTTCAATTGTTATGTAACAATCGACCGACAAAAAGACGTATTATAGATATCGTGACCATCCTAGGCCTTCATACCGATGATAAAGCGCGGTTTGGTGCTGAAACAAAAATTGATACATCTAAAGATAAACCAAAACAATCACCAATTAATAGAAGTGCCTATGTTTTGTGTGCAATCAAAAAATTTAATTTTAAAACGATTAAAACCAAGTGTTGGTTCAAATTATTATTAACTGTGTATGGAGAATATTTAGAGGTGGAGGTTGAATGGAATTTAAGAACACGAACAATGACTGTTGTCTTTAGTAGTGAAGAAGAAAGAAAAACCATGTGGAGAATAAATGTTTCAAAACGAAATAGTTTTAGGATACCTAATCATCGTAAGTTCACCTGTGTTTGTTTTACACCACCACAAGTTAGCCTTTGACTGCAATCTCACCTGATAGTAAGTGGTGATGCAGTCTTAGATATTTTTCAAAATTAGATTTTTCCCTTCGCTAGCTCAATAAGGGCGCCTTTGCTGCCTAAAACCACTGACCAAGGTCGTTTTTGCTCACCCCAGTGAGAAAAAGGAAAAAGTGTTTTGAATTTAGAACGTTGTGGGTTGGGCAGGTTTCATTTTCTCGCGAAACGTTCAGAAACTCCGTCACATCTCAATATTTTATAATATGCTCTAAAGTATTCATTTATTTATTTACTTCAAACATAAAGTAGAGTATGCAAGTATGTAAAGCATCTAGCAGTAGCACTTCGAAACGTTATTTCCTTCGTTACTGAGCATTTTCACCTTAAACTACGCTACCTTAAACTACGCAGGCACGGACTAACTTGGCGGGGTTAAAACCATTAAAAAGTACCAATCTTCCTTCTTTCAGATTAAATTCTATGTTCCTAATAGATTTCCAAACGAAATCTCGCCTATCGTCTCCATCTATGGCAGAGATCTATGGTCTCGTACCATTACTATTACTGTATGATAAAAAATTAAAAGAATACTCAGACGTAAATGCCAAATCAAAAGGTAAAGGACAAGGAAAATCAAAAGGATTGCTACCTCCATGGACAATCCTACAACCAATAGTCATTGCATTGCTCAGATTAAAAACCTAATTTTTTTAACCTAGGTTTTTAATCTGAGTTGCATTGCCTTGCATTGCCTTTAACAAGCAATTTGTTGACAAATGACATCAAATTGACATGAGATTTGACAATGACATATTTGGAAAAAAATCAAACAAACCAGTTCAGAATGGATGTTTTTTAATTTAAAGTTTTTCATATTTTATTATACTAGGTACATATTGAATTTGTATATTACGAATTGTTTTCCCTCTCTCCTATGAGAGTGGAGGCCTGTGCCCAGCAGTGGGACGTTAATAGGCTGTAGTGGTGGTGGTGGAATTGTTTTACAGGTATTGTTAGGTTCTATTATTCTCATATATAGGATTAAAAATACTGCATATAATAAAATCTTACACTGAAAGTTTCTGCAATATTTTCATAATACGAAACTCGTATCTCTTCGTGTTTTCGCTATTAAATTTCAAGAAACGAGTTGAAATATTGCAGCCACATCTTCAAATTGTATTATATTTCAGGGCAGATGCTTCTCAACTAGTTTCTTTCATCAATATCAGAAGACAGTCACTTAAAACACTCGCTAAGTTGTCAAGATCTAAAAACACTCTGCGTTCAATATTGCACTCACCTCCTGGCAGCTGGAGTACTTCAGCAGATATCTGATAAGGATGCACCCACAGAGAACATTTTTAAGGTACCTTGCTAGGCTTTTCATATACCTTCTCATTATTAAGCATTGCAAAATCAGATCGGTTAAATAAGAGTTGTGTTCCCTAATTATTTAATTTTACTGTTTTATTAAGCATTTATATTTATTACACGTCCAATACAATAGGGTTACAACTCGAAAAACCAGAATTTTCAGGAAAGTGAAAACAGCAGAACGATATACAGACAGACTGACACACTTTCACAATTATAAAATTAGTATGGATTAAATATTTAAACTCTTTATTTAGTTAGTTAATTTATTCCAGCCTAACCTAATGTATTATTGGTCTCACATGGAGTTGCCAGCTTCCCAACCTGTTACTCCTGGAAAACTTGATACAACGTCATGGCCTCCAGAAAGAGATACTTTATTAACAAAACAAAACCAAGATGTTAATGTATGTAATAAAGACTATGAATTATCTGAGGAAATATGTGATCTAGTTAAAGCTAAGATTGTTATATCAGACCTCAAAAGAAAACTTCTAGAATTAGAAGCTCAATTAGAAAATTTCAAGACCAGTGCTCAATTAAGTTTAAAGAGTAAACATTTTCAACAATCTTTAATACCTTCTCAAGAAAGTTTAACAAATTGTTACAAAATTGATTTAGTTAGTAAAGAGGTACAAACATGCAATGGAAATGATATCAATAGGCTGGCTAATATACCTGTGATACATACATCTAAAGATGATACAGATTTAAGAACAAATGTAAATATGGATACAACAATAGGAATAAGTAGAATAGATTACAAACATGATTTAGTTAGTCAAGACCCTGATAGGAAACCGGAATATAGATCTGAAAAAATAGAAAATTATTGTAAGTTAAACAAGAGCCGAGATTATAATAAGTCCTATTGGAAAGATGAATTAGAGGACAACATTCAAAATGATAATAAAACAAAAAGTAACAGAGGAACAGAAATCTTATGCATGAATCTTAAAAATTATAATCAACAAATGAAATATTCAGAGGAGACTAATATTGACTGTGAAACCTCATCTGAATCTTTCTTAAGCACAACAACAGAGTTGATGAGTGACAAAAGTAACAAATCAATAGATATATTTGGACAAGATAAAGATGTGAAAAATATTACAAACTCAATTATTTCTTCAACTTCTGCTCAAGTCCTTTTTATGAATAATGATATGAAAACATTTTCTGCTGCAACAGGCCAATCTTCATCAGATTTACCTTCTTCACAAACTTTAGAAGTGGATCCCACTTCAAAATGTGTTGATCAGCTCTCAGAAAATAATGCAGGTCAGCCCCCACCTCCCCAACCTGGCATGTCCCCTTCACCACCTCCAATGCCTGGAACAAATAAAAATTCAAGTCCTATTACACCAGTCAAAAACGAAATTTTAATACAGAATTGTGAGACATCAAAATTGAAAAATGTTACCGCTAAAATAGTATCTCCATCTTCAATAAAACAGTCACAACTCAGTTCAAGGGCAGATGTGGTTAAATCAATTCAAAAATCTTCTGAAGAGTCATCAATAGACCCAATGCAAGGAAAGAAACAACTTTCCTCTTTGCCTGAAGATAGACATCCTGAGCCTTCATTGCACACACCACTCCCCCCACCCATGCCGGACGTAAGTCCTTCAGAACCTCCAATGTCTGGGATGGACTCTTCATCTACTTCAATGCCAGGTACAGCTCTTCCACCTCCTTCAATTCCAGGAATGGGTCTTCCATCTCCTTCAATTCCAGGAATGGGCCCTCCACCTCCTCCAATGCCAGGAACGGGCCCTCCACCTCCTCCAATGCCAGGAATGGGCCATCCACCTCCTCCAATGCCAGGAATGGGCCCTCCGCCTCCTCCAATGCCAGGAATGGGCCCTCCGCCTCCTCCAATGCCAGGAATAGGCACTCCACCTCTTCCCATGCCAGGGATGGGCCCTCCGCCGCCCCCAATGCCAGGAATGGGCCCTCCACCTCCTCCAATGCCAGGAACGGGCCCTCCACCTCCTCCAATGCCAGGAATGGGCCATCCACCTCCTCCAATGCCAGGAATGGGCCCTCCGCCTCCTCCAATGCCAGGAATGGGCCCTCCGCCTCCTCCAATGCCAGGAATAGGCACTCCACCTCTTCCAATGCCAGGGATGGGCCCTCCGCCGCCCCCAATGCCAGGAATGGTCCCTCCGCCACCTCCAATGCCAGGAATGGGTCCTCCACCTCCTCCAATGCCAGGAATGGGCCCTCCACCTCCACCAATGCCAGGAATGGGCCCTCCACCTCCACCAATGCCAGGAATGGGCCCTCCACCTCCACCAATGCCAGGAATGGGCCCTCCACCTCCTCCAATGCCAGGAATGGGCCCTCCGCCACCCCCAATGTCTGGCATAGGACCGCCTCCCCCACCTATGGTGGGACTAGGACCGCCTCCTCCCCCGATACCTGGCGTCCCTGCCCCACCGCCGATTGCTGCTAGCCACACTGGACCAGCGCCTTTTCCAGCACCTCCTGTTGGAGGGTGGAATATGCAAAGAGCTAGTGAGTAGAATACAGTACATAATCATATTCAAGTACATATTCCATTGTATTACACTGTTATATTAAATAAAAACAATTTAATTTCATTTTAGCTCTACGAAAACCTCCGATAAAACCAACAGCACCTATGAGGCCTCTGTATTGGACTCGAATTTTAGCAGCGCCGACACCACCGACCTGCCAAGGTGAAGCGGAATCTTCGAGTTTTAAGCCATTGTGGCTAGAAATCGAAGAAGCAAGGATAGAAAATATAGATGAATTTACAGATCTCTTTTCACGACAAGTGGTCAAAGCCCCTGTTAAAAAAAAAGTCGAAGTGAAGACTAAAATCCAGCCAATAAAAATTTTAGATAGCAAAAGGTCCCAAAATGTTGGTATACTCGCCCAGAGTTTGCATGTGGAGTTCTCTGAGATCGAAAACGCAATATACAATTTTGATACATCAGTAGTCAGTTTAGAAGCCTTGCAACAAATTTATGAATTGGTATGACATTGTTGAATATTAAATAGCTTTGGTTTCATATATGCCTTGATCGGACATTGTTGTATCATAGTTTTGGTAATTGATGTAATGCACACATGAAAAATTATGCTCATTGCTGTACAGTTGTTTTTTGTTCCGTGACCTGGTAAACAGGTATTTAATCAAAGGCTTTCTATCTATTATTATAACAATACATAAATATATCTCTTACAGAGAGCCACTCCGGAAGAATTAATGCTCATAAAGGAACATTTAGTTAGTAAAGCTGCCATCCCATTGGATAAGCCAGAGGCATTCTTGCATGATCTCTCTGGAATACACCATTTTGCTGAGAGGATATCCTGTTTTACATTCCAGGCAGAGTTTGATGATGCTGTTAATACAATAATGCACAAATTAGATAACTTGAAACACACTTGTGAGGTAAATTAATATAAATTTCTTTTTTTGGATTTATTTCAGTAAGTAGTTTAATAATAATTGACCGAGCGAAGCGAAGGTCTCTGAGTCTACTTGAGTGAATTTGCACTTGTCCGTCCGTCCGTCCTTCCGTCCGTCTGTCAGAGCATTATAACTTTTGAATTACTGAACGTAATTACTTCAGCTTTAAATATAATATTATGTAAACCAATGGCCTCCAGCCGAATATGGCTTAAAAAGTTATAAAAATCTTTATTTCAGGGGGGCTCTCATAGAAGCGAAGTAAAATATTTTTTATAGTGTTACATAGGGTTGCGGTTTATCATTTTAAAGATAATTAGGAATAGAGTCCAAAAACATTTATTTTTTAATTTTTCCCCTAAAATTGACGAAATAGGGGGCTTTCAAAGTGGAGATTTTCTAATGTCCAAAGTTGACCTGAGAACTCTAATTTTTCTGAAAGGCTGAGCCTGAAACTTGATCAATTATTTGAATTATATTCTGTACTTG
This sequence comes from Erebia aethiops, assembly GCA_923060345.2. Classification (NCBI taxonomy): domain Eukaryota; kingdom Metazoa; phylum Arthropoda; class Insecta; order Lepidoptera; family Nymphalidae; genus Erebia; species Erebia aethiops. Next base: position 1,304,934 of record CAKLPR020000011.1, read on the forward strand.
AACAACAATTACTAAAATTAGATAAATATTGTAAGAAAACGATATTATTTAATTTTTAATGAGCTTCAGTATTTTTAACAGAACTTCACATTGATGTAAATAGATGGTCGCGAGGTCTCAGTTCGGGGCGAACCACTAGTAAATTCATAGTGTAGCAACTAATAATCCGGTTTCGATGCGAAACATGTCGCTTTAACCTTTAAAGAGTGTGGGTCTCAAAGAAATGCATTGGTAGTAGACTAGGGCTTAAAGTTTAATATTAGGTAACTACTTATTTGTTTTAGTTCCTCATGACCAATGAATCTCTGAAGCAATTATTTTCTATTATTTTGGCGATCGGCAACTATATGAATGGTGGGAATGGACAAAGAGGACAAGCCGACGGTTTTGGATTGGAGATACTTTCGAAACTAAAAGATGTAAAGGTAAATATACTTGAAGATCGTGAAATGAACAACATTTAGCATACATAGTTAAATCATACTAATATGTATTATAAATCCGAAAGTGTGTTTGTTTGTTGGTTTGTCGTTCAATTACGCCGCAACGAAGCAACGAATCGATCGAAGCATGCGTATAGTTGAGGACCTGGAGAGTGACATATTACATATACTACTATTTATCGCGGAAATATAGGGAGTTCCCGCGGGAATAAAAAAACTTAATCTACGCGGACGAAAACGCGAGCATTAGCTAGTAAGGATTATAATTGTAAAACGAAGATCAACAATATTAATGATGCGGCTTTAAGCCCTGTGTGCATTGAACAATTTACTGACATGCGTAATGTAATTGTACTATTATCATTTTATATTGTTTTTTATTTTATTTTCTTTCGTTTTTTCTTTCTCTCTTTCGTTTTTATTGTAATTTTGTATGACTTTTATGAATTTGATTTTAAATATTTTTTTTAACTGTAATACAATTTTGACGATGTATACCAAATAATCATACACCATTAATTTGATAGAATGTATAGGGCTCTCAAACTGTAATTATGTCAACTTTATATCACCTCATTCTCATGAATAAATTATTATTTGGATAGAATCAGGCGTTACTTTACTTGAAGTTCGTGATTTTAGCAAGAAAAGATTATAATTATTTTGCTATAATCCGCCAACAGAAAAAAATCTGTATGGTCAAACATGCAGTTACAAGCGAGCACCGTTTACCTTCCCAACCAAGCAAGAAAGCCAAGTTCCCAAGCAAGCAATGCCACCACCACTCATATGCACCACCACACAAGACTTTTATACTATTCTCGACGCACGTTTCGCCCCGACACCGGAGCATCTTCAGGAGATGTCGACTTTACAATGCAACGGGATTGCATGTTTGACCATACAGAATTTTTTTTGTTGGCGGATTATAGCAAAGTAATCTTGCTAAATTATTAGCTATTATGATGGTGGTCGTTTGCAGTCGAAGCAGTCGAACGTGACGCTGCTGCACTTCATCGTGCGCGCGTACATGCGCGCGTGCGGCGGCGCGCTGAGCGGCGCGTGCGCGCTGCCCGTGCCCGAGCCGGGCGACGTGCTGCGCGCAGCCGCCATCGACTTCGCGGACGTCGCCGCCAGTCTTGCCACTCTCCGGACCAAGCTCGACGGTGACCACAATCTATACCGATATTATAAATTCGAAAGTTTGGATGGATGGATGTTTATTACTCAATCACGCCAAAACCGCTAACGGATCTGGATGAAATTTGGCACAGAGTTAACACATAGTCTGGAATAACACATAGGCTACTTTTTGCATCGATATATATGTAAGTACTAGATGGGCCCTTTCATAGAAAAACGCCGGGCCGCCGAGATGCGGAACGCGTTCCGCATCTGTCTTTGTTCCCGTCGTAGCGCTGTCACGATCGCTCGTCGTGCAGATAATTTGTTATTATTAAGAGGAATTCTCCCGGCGATTTCTCCATACAAAAACATTTGTCTGTTTCCTCCGTGGATAATTACAATATTGAAAATATTCTTGCACCATAAAATTTACATGTATCCGTGCCATGCCCCTATGTTTTCCTTTCTTCGATAAATTAATAATTTTAAGAACATATAACCTTCACAACCTGCAAAAAATGGCCCAGTTTTCGTTCCATCATCAGACATCCCGCAAATAAATTTGACGGATATAATAAAAAAAAGAAAAACATACCGACATAGCCTGAGTCCTTGTTAAATTATTCGTAAAAACAGAATTAAAATCGGTTCAGTTTTGAAGGTGGAAACAGAAAAATACGAGAGTGAGAATTCTACTGTTTTTCATAGGTATAATCGGTCCAAGCTGCAGTTGTCCCTATCGGGTTTTATCGGACTCTATTCGGGGAGGTTAAATACGTATACACACACACATATGTACATAGTTAGTGAGTTCAAGCGTAGTCGATATAATTATAGTATCGATAATCTAGTGTTGTTTATCGACATCGATATTTAACTTTTTACTTATTCTGTGAGTATATAGTCCATACCCAATAATTGCCAGTCGGCAGTGGGCAGCACATGTCAGGTTTTTTTTATCCACTACAAGTTAGCTCTTGACTGCGATCTCACCTGCGATGGTAGGTGATGATGCAGTCTAAGATGATAGCGGGCTAACCTGTTAGGGGCATGGCAGTTATATTAACACTGCGATATCTCCGCACTGCCGGCCGCCCCCCCTATTTCTATTGCGCGTTAATTTATTTCTTGACTGCCTCGTTGGTCTAGTGGTTAGCATATTCGACTGCGGCCGACGAGGGTTCGATTCCCGGGTCGGGCCATAACAAGTATTGGGTTTTTCTGACAATAAATTCTCAGTACTAGCCCGGAGTAAGGAAGATGGCGGTGTTTTACCCCCGTGCCTCCAAGAGCATGTAAAGCCATCGGTCCTGCGCCTGATCTCTCTCCGGTCCTGTCGGATTTTCCGTCCCATCGGGCTATGAGAGTAAAGGAACAGAGAGTGCTCCAGTGTATGCGCCCACACTTGTGCACTATAATATCTCCTGCGCAGATGGCTCTTTGGAGATAGGCTGCCGTGGCCAAAATTCGGTTGAGAGGACATTATAGCAATCCTGAACGCTGTGGTCATATTGTGGGAGGTTCCGGGTACGATTCCCAACATGGTCCAAATGGGAATTTATCATTTTTAAATTTTCTGTGGTCTGATCTGGTAGGAGGGTTCAGCCGTGGCTAGTAACCACCCTACCGACAAAGACGTACCTCCAAGCGATTTAGCGTTACGGTAGATGCGTATAGATACGTCATGCCGTGTAGAAACCGTTAGGGATATGGGTTTAATATAACTAACCCTAACAAGTTAGCCTGCTACCATCTTAGACTGCATCATCGTTCTCTATAATGGCTCTGATAGTTCCAAGATGATTGTGAAATGGTGATAGTGAAAAAAAAAATCCCGGCTGAGTTTGTTGTGGGCTCTTCTCAGACCAGGGCGCGTTTGCACTTTGGAACCCTCGTTACTTTAGTTTAAGATATCGTACTGATTATCACCATTATATTATGTTATATGTTATTAATAACCGGACGTCAATAAGTGTAGTTTATATTGAATAATCCGAACCAGTGGTAGATTCACTTGACGATTCAAAAGTACTTGTAAAAGTTTATTTGAATAAAAATCATTTTGTATTTGTATTTGTATAAACGTTTTTTGACTTTGACTTTGTCTAACATGAGGTAAGATCGCAGTCAAGAGCTAACTTGTAGTAGAATAAAAAAAACATATAAAAATAGTTCCCAACTGAGTAAATGACCTCCCTGGCGCAGTGGTGTGAGGTGTGCTGTAATGTAAGCGCAAGGTCACGGGTTCAATTCCCGGCAGGGTCAATTTGGAATTTTATATATCTGAATTTTCTCAGTTCTGGTCTTGTGGCAGGCTTCGGCCGTGACTAGTTACCACCCTAACGGCAAAGACGTACTGCCGAACGATTAGGCGTTCCGGTAGCAACTAACCGATGAAGGCTACTTAGGGCTTTAATGTAACTAACTGCTTTATGCCTGACAGGTTAGTCCGATACCATCTTAGACTGCATCATCACTTACCGTCAGCTAAGATCGCACTCTAAAGCTAGGTAACTGTTAGTGCATTTAAAACATTAAAAAAGGAATCAAAAACAGAGAAATAAGTCCAGGGTCAGAGTTATTAGAAAGCAAAAAATATACGAAACACAAAACACATCTAGGTATATCATTTTGCCGACTGCGAGTAGCTCAAACACATATTTTAATTTTACTTAGGAAGGAACTCGTTCTAGCGAGCGGCGTGCGTACGCATACATGCGCATTGAATAAGCGCTCGGTCTTCTCCGGGAGCAGCGCGACGGCAATATACCTACCTGAATACCTACTCTCAACTTTGCCCGTTCATTCGCATTGCTCTTAAGTTAACATCTAAAGTTTAATTAGTTTGGCACTGTTTAATTTTTATTTATAGGTAAGTGTTTCAATTCACAATCATACATTTCCAAAAAAACGTTATTTAATCTTCCTTTTTAATATTTTTATCCATTACGCAATCATCTAACTTCCGCGGCAAACTGTATGATTTTTTTTTTTACTAACTGGCCAGTTAGTAAAAACTTTGGGCTTTGGGTTCCAGCCGTAGAATAGTCAGCCCAGTACGATAAAAAAATGCAATCAAGATTAGAGACGGGCAGACCGTACAATAGGCATTAATATTAAAAATTAAACTCTATTTAAATTTAATTTAATATTATTATAATAATAATATGATAAAATTTATTATTGACGTGAATTAAATTTTTAACTACAATAAATTACAAGTTTTTAGCATTAGTAGTTACTGAATTATGCAAAGTGTGACGGACGGACATGTCGCGCCACAAGGGTTGTTTCCTTATCATTTTGGTACGCAACCTTAAAAATAATTTTATTTCTGTCAATTTTCGACAAAACTTCAGTATCAATAACTAAAAAATAATAAAATTTAAAAAACCCACGACGTACTGCAACTCCCCATTCCGTGGACTTTGACCTTAAAATATATCTAAGAACCTTCTCACAAGCTATACATATCTAATGCAAAAAACCGCATTATAATCGGTCCAATAGTTTTACAGGAAAGTTGTAACAAAAGTGGTAAAAATAACAACATCATACTATCATATTTTATCGTTTACCTCAGAGAGTACACTGATGTAGGTATTATTTTCAACAAGCGTATCTGTACTAATCTATGACCGAGTCATATACGTTTTCAAGCTGTCATTCAGCAATGGCGGATATTGCAAGCAAGTTCCCGCTTTTCAGACTAGATGGCGTTGATGGCGTTGCTAAAAATCGCCCACATTCTTTGTTTGACAGGGCCCGTCTATGTAAATTGAGGTCGTTGACTTTTTGTCCCGGAAAATAACCTCGCATCGCGCGCGCAATAGTCGCGGGCATCAGCTAATATTCACTATAATCCGTGACATGAAAGAAGTCCCGCGGCAATTAGTGGAACTAATACATTTTACATTCTTTATTTGCATAAATATGCGACTACAAGCGCCGCCTCTGAGGGAATTATTTCGTGACAAGGACAATACCAAGTTATATGTAGATAACTAGATAGACCAGAACTAGATGATGACCGCGACGATAAACCACACGAGCATGCATTGTCATGCTTCTCAATAATTAATGCATAAATTAAAATTTGTTTTTATTACAGAATGCCAACATAAAATGGAGAAAGTCCTAGAGGCTGATGCTTCACAAAATGGCGACGAGAATGCAAGCGGCGAGTGTCCGAAGAGACTCGACGTATTCAAAGATAAGATGACAACCTTTCTGAATGCAGCTGAAGAAAAACTGAAGTCTGAGAATGAGAACATGTGCGAATGCCGAAACAAATTCATTGCTACTGTCAAGTTCTACCAGTATTCTCCTAAGAATGGCAAAATCGATGATTGCGAGCCTAAGGAATTCTTTTCACTTTGGACATCATTTTGTACCGATTTTAAAGATATTTTTAAAAAGGAGGAACAGATTGCTATTAAAGAAAAGTGAGTACACTTCATTCAAACTCTCATTTAGACCTACTTTACAAGCTTGGATTGGTCAAAAACATTGGTTGTCATTCTACCGGAAATAAAAATCAGTGGTTACTATTTTAATTACCATATGAATTACTAGATGACGCAGATTTCGTCCGCATAGGTTTTTTTAAAAATATCGTGGGAAATTCTTGGTTTTCAGGGATAAAAGGTATGCCGATGTCCTTTCCCTGGTTGTAACCTATACCTGTACAGATAAGCCGTGAAAGTGTAGAAAGACAGGCACACTTTGCTATCGCAGAGCTATGTACTGTGTCTTTCATAAGCAACGTGCTAATATTGACGCTTTTGTTTTGTTTCAGACTTAAGGAAACAAAAAAACTCCAGGGTGAAAGGAAAGCAAATACTCAACCTAAGAAAGAAGGTGGACTGAAAGCACGCCTTCAGAAGTTATCCAGTACTAGAAAATAAATTTTGGGAAATTATTTATTAATTTATTTATTAAATGTGGGAAAAAATCGAACTATAAACAAGAAATAATTTACAAAAGAAATCAAAGAAAACTCTTTGAGTAAAGAACTTACAAAATAATATAGTTGTACCTACATTTTTATACAAAACTTGCAGAACATCCACTTCTATGTAATTTTTAGCCAACTACATCTGCAGACTGCTTATAAAATATCATCACTTTTTATTTTGTAATTGTCTGTTTGTATTCAGCTTTAAATTACAAAAAGTTATCCATAAAATTAAAAAATATTCTCGTGTTATATTAATAGCAACCTTTTATATAAAGTTATAATTATCTTAAAAGGTTTCAATTATTTCTAGGGCAAAATGGCTGTGTAAAATTATATTTATAATGTTCAGCACAAAATCACCAGTGAATCTATAGTATACTAATATTATAAATGCGAAAGTTTGGATGAATGGATGGATGGATGTTTGTTACACAATCACGCCAGATCGACTGAACGGATCTGGATAAAATTTGACACAGAGTTAAATTATAGTCTGGAATAACACATTTAAGCTACTTTTTATCCCGGAAAATTAAAAAGTTCCCGCGGAAACCAAAACGCAGACGAAGTGGCGGGCATCTACTTGTATGCTAATAAAATGAATAAACCAAATTATTAACATTGTGTAAAAATTTGCTGAGATTAACTTTACTTGATATTGATATACAAGAAATATATTCTAAATAAAATTATTTTACGTTATAAAAGGGGCATTAAGCTACACATTAAACTCATCATTGTTATAAAAAAAGAGCTATCCTGTTTGATTACAAAATATAGTCTATAACAAAAAAGAAAATCATTCCTTGAAACTTGGGTGTTTTATATAATAATTTGTAAGTTGTGTTAATTATCATTCTTTGAAATTTATACACAATGTGTAGTCTTTAAAAATGTACCTGATCTATTGTTTATATGTAACAGTTAATTTAATATACATTATGTTATGTTTACAATAATTATTATAACTATAGAATGGTGCTTACATCTAATTATGTTTTTGTAATATAAAGTAGATAGTAAAATAAAACATTTTTTAACTGTATTTAACTCTTTTTTTATTTTTATAAATAATCTAAGCATTTTTCTTGCCAAACCTTTTTTAGCTTTCTTTCTAGTTTTTTCATACTTATCAAAGGACTATTTAGTTTCAAAAGAGCATTTTTTAATGCTTGCCACTGCATAAAACTCAAGTGACTAGTAAGGGATGTATCCTGAGATTTGTTTCTAAACGCTTCTTCACTTTCTATGAATTTTATTAAAGAACCTTTGTCAGTTACATTTTCAACAGCATGGTCCTTTCTTATTTTTGTAACTGAAAGAATGATCTCTGTAGGCAGGTTCTTTTCAGCAGGAGCTGAGGTCATCATCCTGGTTAAACTTTCTCTAGATATTATGTTTTCAATAGCATGGTCCTTTCCCATTTTTGTATCTGAAAGACAGTTGTAAGAATTCTCAGCATCTGGTAAGCTCATCATCTTTTTGAAACTTTCTCTAGATATTGCCACCCCTTCATCATGATTTTTATTTAATATATTTTCAAATTGAACCTCATATTTCGGCAATATTATTTGTATTTCTGGCTCATCGTCGGTACAGTTTTCAGACTTCTTATTGATATCATTAACATATTTTAAAATATTTTCACTTAAATCACCATCATCATCTTCCAGCATGATGGTAGCAACATTAATATTGATTTTTTGGGCCCATTCCAATCTTCCAGTATGACTTAAGTTTTTAAGATTGATCCATTCGTCTAAATCTTCAGGCAACTCATACTCTTTCGGTAAAAAATCTAACCCTTTGTGGGGTAGGTGTTTAAGGAAAGGGTACAGTTTATTATACCAGTTACAAGAATGCTGTAACAATACTAGCACCATAGACCATATTCTACAGAGCAATGCATAAGGCATAAGACACATCCAATGACTCTCGCCTAGTTTGACTCTATTAAGGTAGAAAATTGCTGCCTGCTTAGAACAAACTGCAATCCTATACATCAACTTGGAAAATGTCATCAATCTTACCAGAACATACTGTAACATATGCCTTGTAGGTAAATAAGAGTTCACTTCATTATTTTCTGGTAATATGTTTAGGAAATTTTGTACATCTTTTGCCAATGCTAATGATAAATATTTGCGAAGAGCTGTGTTAACTTTTTTGAAGCACCTGTAGCCAATATCGTTACGGAATTTTTTATCAAATTTATATAGAAAACGTGAAAATATAGCACTTTCTTTATGGAGTGGTGACTGTTGAGATAATACACGGATTATGGTGTTACAACAACTTTTGAGTTCTTTTATACCTGTAAATAGAGCAACTTTATCAGAAACAACCTTTCTATGATCATTAAAGTGGTAGACGTAAAAGTTAAAACAGGAATAACTAAGAATCTGAGATTATTTATAACGATAGATACTCACTAAATTGAATTAGACACGGTGATGTATTTATTGGAGGTGGTAAAACAGACTTGTCATTCCAAGGCTCTAGCATTTTTTATACAAATTGTGAATATTTTTAAAACTAGCTCAGATTAAGAAAACTAGAAATCTGAAAGTGAAATCTTCTGTTTTTTTAGTTAACCAACCTGAAACTTCTAAAACTAAACCAAACCATTTAGGTTAGGACAGGGTTAGGATCAGAGACAAGTTAACCAGAGCTAAGCTAGGATCGGCTAACTTACAAATGTCAGATAAAATCATTATCCATACCAATCTATCGCGCAATGATCATGGCCGACTCGGCATGGCCATGACCTTGAGCTCGAATCGGGACCTGGCGGAACGACGCCTCCTGGCGTCTCGTATTTAATTTCAATATTTAGGTATATTAGACGAGAGATGTACAATGAAACACTTGTGTTGTGGTAAATTCATATCTTAGATGATGAAATTAATTGCATTTAGCTTTAAAAAGAAAAGATTTCTTCCAAAATAAGTACAAACGTAAGCCGTTGGCATGCCGGACGGCCACCGATGTTTAATGTAAATTGATGAATTTAGTGCAAAATCCTTATTAATCTACTTGCATTTAGTTGAAAACGGTTGGGCTATAGTATACTACCCGCGAGGGGGGGGGGAGAGGAGGGGGGGAGGGGGAGGGGGGAGGGGGAGGGGGGGGAGGAGGTATACCCCCCCTGTAAGCCAAACTCGTCGGAAACTAATAGTTTTCGAGATATTAATTTTTTAAAATTTCAAAATTTTGAGGTTAGTTTTACCGAATTCGGGGTTGGGCAATAGTATACTGACGGTGGCGGAGGGGGAGGGGGAAGGGGGGGAGGGGATATACCCCCCCTCAAAGTAAGACGTTCCGAATTTTAGTAGTTTCCGAGATATTAATTTTTTAAAATTTTGAGGTTAGTTTTACCTTTATACCTTTTAATTAATTATACCTACTTTAACCTACCTTTATACCTTTTGTTTAAGGTAGTGGAAGAGGTTAATTTCTTAATTGCAATGGGCTACGCCAGAAGACTCGCTTCGTCGCCCCTGAATGAAGCTTCGCCTACTCGACCTTCGTTTCGCTGCGGAGGTCGCCGGCTCGCTTCGCTCGCCACCTCCCCCCTTCGCTCCACTCGGCCTCGTAGGCTCGTTTCATTCAGGACCTCCTACGCGAGCTTCTGGCTTCGCGCTTAAAAAAAACACTCTAGGGGTAGGGCAGACAAGACTGCGTGGAGTCGGGGTGTGCTGATTCGGTTTTGTGAATCATATCATAACCTAATTATACATGTAATAACCTACCTTTAAACCTTTATAGTTAATTATACCTATAACCTATAAACGTTTTTTTTTAACCTTATAACCTTTCATATGAAAAGCGCGTAAAACGATGACTCATGATTTGAATTCAAATCATTTGGACACTTTGGCGCCATCGCACGCGTTCCGTTTTTCCAATAATGTTTTTGTTTGAATATGATTATTACTCGATTATTAACATTTTGTAATACTTTTTATGTTTGGAACGGATTTAAATACGTAAAACGAAACTTTAGTACGTCAACTAAACGTCAATGGGTCTGTAATCTATGGCAAATGTCGTAAGAAATAGTGAAAAGTGGTCAAAATTTGCGAATTTCAAAAAATTATTTCTCGAAAAGTATTAGAATTCGACGTAAAATATTTTAGTGCAAGGCTTACCACATCAAGGTCTTTCTGTAAAAAAAATATGAACGTCCAACTCAGCGGGTAGTATACTATAGCTGAGCCTTGAAAACTGTTGAGTACTTACCTGTTCATCTTTTGTGGCTTTTTTTGTCCAATTAAACCTGAAAAAACACTTTAAAACAGACAAACACTACCGTTATAAAACCCGCGCATTTACGACATAGAACAATGATTTACGAAGTGAACACAGAGCGAACCCGTTTTTCAAACCATAGTTTCTTTTTTTTTTCGTTCTAAAAGTACGCCGGAAATTTACCTTAGAGCAGTATTGGTCTATGACTGTGGTCGCCACAGTGTTAGAGAAGGCGGGGTATAGTTTTTAATAGGTAAAAGAGTGAAATAAAAAACCGAGTCTCAGCGGGAATGGAAACGCCAACACATTACGGTCTGCCGGACGGGGATTTTTGACAGGTGCCATGGGTTGGCGTTTTGCCGGCTGATAAACCATAGACTTGTAGAGCCGGAACTTAAATATTTATAAAGTCTATGGGTCTATGGGCCTAAGCACATTTTTAATGAGTTTATGCTCATACAAAGAAAGTAAGACACATTAAAAAAAATTACGAGAGCATTGTGTTTGTCCATGCCCATATAACATATATACGAAAGAATTTAAATAATATTATGGGTATTAAAACAAAACTTACAAAATAAATTAAAGGTACTTAAACAAGAACATTTCCAGGCTTCTATTTTAGATAATGAAAATAAATAGGTACCTATCTTTTTTTTTATCCACTACAAGTTAGCTCTTGACTGCGATCTCACCTGATGGTAAGTGATGATGCAGTCTAAGATTGTATCGGGCTAACCTGTTAGGGGCATGGCAGTTATATTAAACCCATACCCCTATTCGGTTTCTACACGGCATCATACCGGAACGCTAAATCGCTTGGCGGCACGTCTTTGCCGGTAGGGTAGTAAGCCTCCCACCAGAGAGGACCTATTTGATTAAACGGGCTAAAGAGTAAATACTTGAATTAAAACCAATTCAATATCGCATTATTGTTTTATTATAATAAATAATGTTTAATATTAAAATTAAAAAGCATAAACAATTATTGATTGTTTCCGAACGCAGCGATTAAGAATTAAAAAACTAGCTGTCAAACTGACACTCCGGTCTCTTCCCTTTTTTCCTTGGACATCGCACAGGCAACAGCCAATCAATCTTTATGATAAAACTAAAAAACTTATTAAAAATAAAATAATTATACAGTGTGCAAGATTAGTTTCAATATATTCCACAACAATCAAGACATAAAAAGTGGTCCAAAAACGAGCCGAATTACGCGTTGAATTTGCGTAAATTACGATATGGAGGAACACAGCCACGCGGTGACGCGCATTGCCGACATGACTATGCCAGAACTTCTCACTATGAGAACGGTGACTAAAGGCAAACTATTAAGAATAATTGACTTCATTAACACTGCGGAGCATGCGGAAACATTGGATGTCAGCGAAATTTCAACAAGGATCGACGACCTAACCTCACTCATGAATAGGTTAGATGTCATCCAAACTCAAATTGACTTGGACGAAGATGACAACGAACAACTTCCACATCACGAAGCCGAAAGGGTGGCAATAGAATCCAAATACTACGCTACCAAAGCAGCAATTTCAAGAATATTGAATCAATCTAATGCAAGAAATTCAACAACTGCAATGGGCACACATGCAGTTCAGGTCCGGCTACCAAAATTAGAATTACCACATTTCAAAGGAGACCTACAGGAATGGCCTTCATTTATCAACTTATTTGAATCTGCTATGAACACAGCAAATGCATCTGCGCTACAAAGGCTACAATACCTCAAGTCTGCATTAAAAGGAGACGCAGCTGGTCTTATAAGTTCACTGTTGATAACTGATGAAAACTACAATAAAGCATTGGAAATCCTGAAGAACAGGTATGAGAATAAAACCATAGTGACTAATTTTCATATCAAACAATTTATGAGTCATCCTACAGTAAATAAATCAAATTTAAAACAATTTTTAACAGTTTTGCAACAAAGTTTAGACTCTTTAGCTTCTTTAAACCAACCCGTTGATCACTGGGATACACTCTTAGTTTATATTATAACCCAGAAGTTTGATAATTCTCTTAGGGCAGCCTGGGAACTTAACAGAAAAGAAACTTCTATTCCTACTATGAAAGAACTTTCAGATTTCCTTAAATTAAGAGCCACAGCATTTGAGCTAATGAATTCAGATACAAATACAAAACCTTCAAGTAAAGTTTCTCATACTGTTACTAATTCTACTACTGAAATTAATAATTGTATAATGTGTCAAGCTAATCATACTTTGAATAAATGTCCTAATTTTTTAGAAATGTCAGTAGATAAACGAATAAACTACATAAAATCCAAATATTTATGCTACAATTGTTTACAGCCGTACAGTCGAGACCACAAGTGCTCCAAAAGTACTTGCAGATATTGTAATAAGAAACACAGCAGCTTAATACATACTACTAACCCCCCAAGGAAGGTAAATATAACTAATTCTGCTAACCTTGCACACAATACACAAACATACAACACGTCCATACAACAAAACCATACTAATCCATTAACAAATACTAACATTCCTACATACACACCACAGTTTTCTAACATACCACAAGCTACACACAGCTCATACACTTCAACAGAAGACAATACACAAAACATACTCACACGCTTGGATATACATACATCTCCTCGCACACAGACTTCAACAGAAGCCAACATACATAATTTACAGTCCAATCATATCGAAACAAACAGCACTGATAATACATTACAAAACTTAAATCGTTTACAAAACTCAAACACACACATTGCTCATTCAAAAACACAACATTCAAAAGATGACACTATTTGTCCATCTACATCATGTATATCAAATACAAATACTAATAAAATTTTACTTTCTACAGCTCTCATAAGAATACAAGATGCTAATGGGAACTGGCACTTGGCCCGTGCTTTGCTCGACTCGGGAAGTGAAATAAACATAGTTACTCATAGACTTGCAGCTCTATTGAAAAGTAAATTTATCTACAGTAGCCATATTATACAAGGCATTGGAAATACAGGTAAACAAACCCAATTATGTATAAATACAAACATAGCTTCAAGAGTGTCAAACTACAGTGACAATCTTAACTTCATTGTGATGGATAAGATAACGGTACCCCTTCCACACAATTACATTGAAAATATACATACATGGAAAATCCCTAAAAAACAAAGGACTCAATTAGCTGATCCTACATTTTACATACCACAGGATATTGATATACTTATAGGTGCTCAATTATTTTACTCACTATTATTACCAAATATAATTAATTTAGGTCCACAAAAGCCTCAACTCATCGAGTCTGTATTTGGTTGGATAATTTCAGGTAAATATGTACAGAATACAATAGACCCTCACACAAAACATTCACTGCATATTAACTTACACTTAGCTAACTCACCAACCACAGATGATCTCTTGGTCAAATTTTGGCATCAAGAAGAAATAAAACCTAAAGAAATATACACACCCGAACAAAAGTTCTGTGAACAGCTTTTCTTAGATACAACAGTGCAGGAAAAGTCAGGTCATTTTTCAGTTGAATTACCTATTCAAAAAGATAGAATTCATGAACTAGGTGAATCATTTACCATAGCTTATAGAAAACTTTTATTTCTAGAATCTAGATTTCAAAAAGATCCCCAACTGTATACACAATACAAATCATTTATACATGAGTTCATACAGCTAGGTCATGCTGAATTTATTCCAAATTTCCAACAACAGCATGATAAGTTACATTGCTATTTACCACATTTAGGCGTACTGAGACCAGATAGCCGTTCAACAAAACTCAGAACAGTTGTCAATGCAAGTAGTCCTACTTCCACTGGTGTCTCGTTGAATGACATTCTCTATGAAGGTCCTAACATATACAACGATATTCTAGATATAATTCTACGTTTCAGAATGTATAAATATGTTTTCACTTGTGACATTATCAAAATGTTTAGGTCAATATTGGTTAAGGAACAACATAGACCTCTACTCAGAATACTCTGGAGAGACTCGAAAACAGATCCCCTTAAGTGTATACAACTCAAAACAGTCACATACGGTACAAAATGTGCTCCTTATCTAGCATGCCGTACTCTTAAACATTTAGCTCAGCAATATTCTCACATGTACCCCGATGCTGCAAAAATTATAAAATCAGAGTGCTACATGGATGATTTCTTGTCGGGAGGAGACAGTATTGCACAAGTTCTGCACCTGTGCAACCAGCTAGTTCAGTTATTAGACATAGGAAACTTTAAGCTACACAAATGGTGTACAAATAACACACAAATCACTCAACAATTGCAAAATACACACATAAACAATACAGCCACTTCAGAACAGACTGATAGTGCAAATAGCTATGATTTTTCAGCCAATGATGTAATAAAAACCTTAGGTATTAAATGGTTAACACTGACAGATTCATTAAGCATATCTATTCCAGATTGCAAGACATTTGAACCCACAAAAAGAAATATTTTGTCTGTTATAGCTCAAATTTATGATCCCACTGGCATATTAGCACCAGTTATAATTAAAGCCAAAATTCTTATGCAAGAAATTTGGAAAGAAAAACTAGAATGGGATGCAGTATTACCACAAAACTTATATACTTTATGGTTAGAGTTTTATCAAAATCTGTCCAGCCTCAAAGATCTCAAAATCCAAAGATATTATTTTTCAGACATTCCTTTAGAAATCTCATTAGTAGGATTCTGTGATGCTTCACAGAAAGCATATGGAGCCTGCATATATTTTAGAGCCACATATCCCAATAGGAAAACCACATGCGCATTAGTCTTAGCCAAGACAAGAGTCTCACCAATAAAAGTTCAATCTATACCCAGACTAGAACTCAATGGTGCATTGTTACTTGCTAAATTAGTAGATAAAGTTCATAATGCTTTCAAAGATAAATTTAAAATAAATAAAATCTACTTATTTACAGATTCACAAATTGTAGTACATTGGATAAAATCACCATACAGAAAACTTCATACTTACAAAACACACAGACTAATGGAAATTATAGAACTAACAAATGCAAATAATTGGAATTACATAAACACTAAAAGTAATCCTGCAGATTTACTCACAAGAGGTATCTCACCACAAAACTTACATAAATGCTTTCTCTGGTGGAATGGCCCGCAATGGTTGATAGATGATGATCCTAATTCCTGGCCAAGCACACTGCCATCTGAAACTAGTCACTCAGAGATACAAGCTGAAATTACAACTTCACACACAGTCCAAAGTTCACAATCAAACTCAGATTTTCATGAATATTTCACAAAATTCTCTAATTTTAATAAATTAACAAGAGTAATTGCTTATGTACGACGGTTTGTACATAACTTAAAAAATAAAGATAAAATTAGTTCACATCTCACAACATTAGAGTTACATCAAGCTCACACATTCATCCTTCAAGTTGTACAACAGAAAATATTTACAAAAGAATTTCAAGAATTAAAAAGTCAAAGCTTTCAGTCACAAAACTCATCAGACATTAATATCACTCACATTCCTTCATCCAATTTATACACATTTAAGTCAAGTCCCTTAAGGAAACTTAATCCATTCTTGGATTCAAATAATTTAATTCGCATAGGAGGAAGAATACACAATTCCAACATACCGTTCAATCATGCACATCCTATAATATTACCTCAAAAAGATCACATAACCACACTTATCATACAACAATATCATTTGCGCTTGCTACATTCAGGTATACAAAGTACTCTATCAAACATAAGAATGAGGTACTGGCCTATCAATGGACGCAATGAAGTTAAGAAAGTCATTCACAGATGCACTCGTTGTGTCAGATATAGAGCTCGAGCCTGTGAGCAACAAATGGCTAGCCTACCTCACCCTAGAGTCACTTTAACACGCCCATTCACACATGTTGGTGTAGATTTCAGCGGTGCAATTTATATCCGTAATCAAATGGGACGTAACTGTAGATATGTAAAGGGATATATTTGTTTGTTCATTTGTTTATCTACAAAAGCCATACATCTTGAACTTGTATCAGAATTGACCTCACAAGCATTCATTTGTGCATTAAAAAGATTAATATATCGCAAGGGTTTTTGTAATTTTTTATACTCAGACAACGCATCTAACTTTAAAGGTTCAAATAATGAATTAAAAGAATTATATAAAATGTTTAAAGAGGATGTTTCGTATAACAGTATCATTGACTATTGCAGCACAAATTCTATTCAATGGAAGTTCACGATTCCTCTCGCTAGTCACATGGGTGGGCTATACGAAGCAGGCATTAAGTCAGTTAAATCCTTGTTAAAAAGATATTTAGGTAATATAAGATTAACGTATGAATATTTATATACTGTATTAGTGCAAATAGAAGGTATTCTTAACTCGAGACCCCTTTGTTCTTTATCAGATGTACCAGAAAATGAAATTTCATGTTTAACCCCTGCACATTTTTTAATAGGCTCTGCAATTACAGATTTTCCAGAACCTAATGTAACTGAAAAAGTAGAAAATAGGTTATGTTTATATGAAAAAATAACACAAATAAAACAAAAGTTTTGGATTCAATTTTATAATAATTATTTGTCAGAACTTCAACCAAGAAGCAAGTGGTTAATTGCAAAGTCAAATTTAAACATTGGTGATATAGTTATATTGAAAGACGAATCAACCCCACCTGCTTGTTGGCCTTTAGCTAAAATTATAAAAGTAAATAAGAACTCTAAAGATAACTTAGTTAGATCTGTTATAGTAAAAACTTCAAAAGGTGAATTTGTAAGACCTATACATAAGCTTATTCTTTTACCATGTAATAGTAACAATTAGTACTTAAGTTAAACTTAAAATGTTGTAAAATTTAAATATAATATAGCACGTAAAACATTATATGTATAGCTTCATTTGTAAAAAGAGGCCAGAATGTTTAATATTAAAATTAAAAAGCATAAACAATTATTGATTGTTTCCGAACGCAGCGATTAAGAATTAAAAAACTAGCTGTCAAACTGACACTCCGGTCTCTTCCCTTTTTTCCTTGGACATCGCACAGGCAACAGCCAATCAATCTTTATGATAAAACTAAAAAACTTATTAAAAATAAAATAATTATACAGTGTGCAAGATTAGTTTCAATATATTCCACAACAATCAAGACAAATAATTGACACAAAAATGTAACTTGCATTTAAAAAGCCAAGCTTTAACTCCCTGAATATGGATTATGGTCAGTGGTCATCTATGGTAAATTTATTCAATTTCATCCATTCCTTCTTGAATTAAACCGCCAAGAAGAGAAGAATCCGGTGGTAGCCATTCACAGCTTGTGTCTTCTGATGAACATACCTGAAATATTCGATTTTAATATTCATGCCACAGAAAAACTAACCGAAACAAACCCTCACCAGAGAAGTGCGAGCTCAAATACCTTTTCAATCTATACGATTATTATAAATGCGAAAGTTTGGATGGGTGGATAGATGTATTGTTTGTTACTCAAATACGCCAGAATGGGTGAACGGATCTGGATGAAATTTGGCACAGAGATATATTATAGTCTGAAGTATACCTTTTAGGCTACAATTTATCCCGGAAAATTAAAGAGTTCCCGCGGAAACCAAAAAACCTCAGTCCACGCGGACGAAATCGCGGGCATCAGCTAGTCTTAAAATAAGTTTTTAAGTACCTAATGTATCAAATAATTTCGTTGTAATATAGTTTAATGTAACTATGCAATATTTAATTAATAATTATTAAAGAAATTTACTTGGCATTTGCAGTTAGCCGCTTCAACAAAGTGATAAATTTCTGTGCCAGGCTCAACACTAGGGTCGCAGTTTCGCAGTTTGACCGAAGCATGCTTTCTTTCGCCATGCACACAAACCGGATGGGTAGACACTTTATACGGGAATTGCCAATGAGCAATCTGTAAATTAAAAAAATGGTATAAAAAATTGGCAGCCGTTAGAAGCGAAAGCGAATATTTAATTTTTGTTTATTAAAAAAAAAGAACAAAAAAATTGTATTTAAAATAATTAAAATATAAAACTTAATACTAAAGCATTAAAGTTTAATTACGAATGTAGTATTTTTTTATTTAAGACCTTTTGTCTTCGTAAACACGGGGTGATGGTGTCGGTGTCGGTGACGCGAATCTTCGAATTTACCCCCAACCAAAAAGTGTTCAACGCGGCTAAAGAAGATTTCACTTCACTAATTTATCGATTACTTATAGAACATGTCTTTATCAACGGCTATATGTTATACAACAAAATATACAAATATTCGATACAAGTACACTCATTTGTGCTAACTGCTAATCAAGTCCAAGTCCTGTGTAAAACCATCTTGTAGCCGGATCTTTTACACTGTAGTTGGGCATTTAATTTAACTGTACCTACTATTTTTATATTAAACCAATCTTTATTTTAATTCCAGTGCACAGGCAGTCATATTGTTTGCACTTCGATGGTAGGTATATAAATTACTCTAATAATTCAGATAATACTGTCGATTCCAGTCTTCTGGAAAATACTTTATGGATACAGCCGCACAATATGATCAGCTCATTGGGCAGGTACCTCGTAAGAAAAACAGTATCCCCAGCATGACAATATTTTAACGTCGTCCCAGCAGCGTAATCCATTAAAATCAGTCTGAACTGCTCTATGAATATATCGTTTTGGTTTGCATCGTGAATTAGATGGAGAACCTGAACAGTAACTAAACCAACACAATACTACCAATACAATCAGAAAAATACTATAGCTATTTCTGTTATTGACCATCATGTAAATTAAAATAAATAAATTCAACTATTCTATCAGCTAACGCCCGCTTAAATGGTCGGCAAGGGTATGTTTGACTATACTGTTTCTTGAGAGTGGATTTATAAAGGCCGAGAGGAGACGTCAAGCGATTACATTTGTGTCAGTTCACATCGCAATTTTTTACAAACGATTAGCTTTGTAATTTTGCTCAATAAAAAAAGATGAATAAATTTGAATTCCAAATTAATTGGACTTAGGTAGGTACGTCATTAGCATTTGTCCCAATCCACAATGTTATAATGCGAAAGTACGTGTCTGTTTGTCTGTTGCGCTTTTACGACCGTCTGTTCAACCGAATTTGACGTTTAGTACAGAGATAGGTATCCCGGGGAAGGATATAGGCTACTTTTTATCCTGGAAAATTAAAGAGTTCCCGCGGGAAACAATAAATCGTAATCCACGCAGATGAAGTCGCGGGAATCATCTAAAATATCATCATTATAGTCATTGATGTAGAATTTTTTTAGTACCTATACTAGATGTAGGATTAGCGCTTCAAAAATGTCCCCGACAAATTACAGCACAAATACGAAAGTGCTCTTATTTCCCATTAGTATGAGCCAACCTTAGCCAACATAACGACGCGTCAAAATGCTGCAGTGCTCATATAAAAAGTGTGCTAATAGCCTTTGGCCAATGTTTGTGACAATGCGTCAAATATTGTAACAAACATTGACTGTTCTGGATAGACGGGATGCATGGAGTAGTGTTGGTGTTTTAAAAGTATTGTTGCTTAGTGATTCCCTGGTAATCCATTTCGTTATGCAGTAGAGCTGTTTAAGCCATCTAAAATATACAGATAACATTAATTATGTTCAAATTCATTTTGATAAAATTGATATTACTGGAAACACACATACCTTAGTTACATAAATACACATAAAATACATGGGTACATAAAGATATTATATACTTTACATAAATATTTTATAAAAAAATGTAGTAAAAAATAATAAAAGCCGCAAAGGCTAAATCTGAATAAAGTTTACTTGGTACTTTTTAAGTTTACGTGTAATACGTCAATAAAACGTAGATTTTTAACCTTGATATTAATTTTAAAATGAAACTAAGTAAGGAAAATTTAATTTTAAGTTAAAATCTTACTTCTTAAACAAATGTTAGGTAGTTTAGTTTTAGTTTCCTCATGTTTTTACACAGATACTTATGCATATCATAACATTGTATAGTTATAAATATTGATAGAAGAGGAGAGAGTACGCCATTTAAACCTACGTGGTTTTTCGCAGTGCTACCCACCAAAACTGTATCAATATTTATTTTGATAAATAAAACATACTGTACAAGTATAACACATAAGTGAGTTGCTGGGGCGCGTAAGCTAGTAATAAATATACACGACCACATACCACCACGATATACAACTTTTAAAAAATCAGCAACTCCATGTCTCCATTGTTCTATTTGAATTTCGTTCCATTGAATTTTTTGTTTTTGCCTTTTTACAAAGACAAAAGGTCTTAAATATAAACATACTACATTCGTAATTCAACTTAAAGTCTAAGTTTTAAGGTTTATAATAAATTGACGTTGTTGATATTGACAATGTGATGCCAAGAGTTGCGTCTTGTTCCAAAATAGTGTAAAGGTATCAATTTGGCAACGTATGAAGTACCTTATTGCTTACATATTAAGTTTTATTTTAATAATAAATATTTTTGTACTTATTTTAAAAATTACTTTTTGTTTTGGATTGAAAGGTTATTCCTACCTTTTCTCTGATGACAGAACGTCTTAAAAATTAATATTTTCTAATCGTAATGTAGCTTTATGTGTTAAACTTAAGGTGCATAATTAACTGAAGTTGTTGCTAATATAATACCTTTTTCTACATTTCCCACTCAGCATACAAATGTTTATGTGTGTGTAAATTGGGACATTTTTGCGATATTTTTTGTTCGTGACCCTGTTTCTAGTACTCATTCTATTTCAATGATTATAGTATATTATAAATCTATGGTATCTACTTATACCGAGATCTCTACAATAATGTAATGACGTTTATCTGGCATCGTGTAAGCAACATTTGCCAATGGCAAAATATTTCACTTGATTTGAAAAATAGTTCCGCGATATAATATTTTTAAACTTTCATTGCTTCAAAATTAAGATGAAATAGTTTACTTTCTGTAGTATTATAGATTAAATTTACTTTTTTGTCAAGTTTCAATATTACCGAACGCATAGTTTTTATGAAAGAAGTGCGATTTAAGCATTGGTCAGTAACAGTAAATGCGAAATCGCGCTGTCTCGCTCACTCCAGAGAGGAAGCCCATACGGCTATCCTTATCATCACCTATTGTTTGTCACGCGTTTCGCGAGATTCCGACGCAAGAGGGCGTCTGCCGTCAAGCGGTGCGCTAACGGGAGTCACCCCCTGAAACTTTCGAGCGTCTGCCCGCGCCAGCCCGTGGTCTCTTCAAGGCCCGGAAGATGTGAATTTTACCGTGTGTGAACCGCCATGCGGGACTCCGGTATTTCTTTTTAAAATGGGAGGTCTCAGTACCTAACCCAGCCTTTGTCAGGTCCCATAACAATGGGGGCATGACTCGTTACCTTTCCTTTAATTTTTTCTCACTCTCTAGTGACATATATTTTTGCCTCGTGTCTCCGAGCCGAGTTTGCTAATGGAACGTTCCGCCATTTTGTAGGACGGTCACCGTATACGCGTGATTTGTTCTTGTTATATTAACTTTATTAATGTACTTACTAAATAAGTAGTGCAATCAGTGAAAAGCACAAATGTGCCGTAATTTTCAAATAAGTGAAAGTGCCCGCGAAACTTCGTGATGCGCGAATTTACGAACTATTCTCCTGGTATCCTGCCGCGCGCATTGGGCGCGCTCGCTGAGGGTTAGCAGCCGGCCATGGCCGCTGCCGCCCACCCCACGGGTCTACTCTTCGAGTTTCTTCGAGCGTAGGACTAAGTGGTATTGTAAAGAAAATGGATTGTAAGTGCGAAAGTACCTATAACTTGATCTTAAGTCTTATCTCTCTCCTGTGTAACAATCACTGATTAAATTTAATTATCGTGCGAGTAAGTAACTCATTTGTTCTCATTGAAATGTTCCCCATTCGCCAATAACCCTATTGTAAGCTGCCACTGGGCGCGAGGCGCGCCACCTGTGCTGCCGAACGGTCCTCGACTCCAAAGGTTCGATGCCCGACGGCTGTATCTATCCGAAGCAATTACTGCGTAGGTAAGTTTGGGTAAGTGCCTACGCAGACCTAATTCTGTTCATCCCATTTCTTTTATTGTCACGTCATAACCTAAAAGGCGCGCTGCGGTGCCGCGTGTTGTCACACCGGCGCACCCGCAGCGCCCCCTATCGACCGACACCCGCAACTCAGGTAGTTACTCTTTTCTCCGTGACAATAATGGCGCCCGAGTCAATGGTGCAGGTGTCGCCCTCGCACTCAGTGAATGGTAGAATGTGGAACTAATTAAATGTCAAAGTCATAGTCCTTTCAATAATTGTTCTGACACATTTCAAATTTAGAAATTGTCATTCTGAAATACGTCAAAACTGACACTCGTGTACGTCTGTCAGTTATTAATTGTCTTTTGACATATTTCTTTGTCATTATTGTCAACAGTACGTAGCAATACTGCTAGCGTTACTTTATTTATACTAGACTTGTACGCTATTCTTATATCTTGTCTATTTTTAGAACAAATGAATAATAACTTTTGAATATATATCGGTGCATACAAACTGTTTATAACTTAATAATTTAAAGTGTATATGTGATTTCTACAGCAATCCTGTCGAAATTGTTGGACGAACAGGCAAGGATACGCATTCGCAAGTAAGTACTTAGTAGTAATTGTCAATCAACAATGTAAACAATTTTCAATATCAACTATTTTACAGTTGTCCTTTTATACAAGCAAGGAAAATGCGGAATCCTAATAACGCATAGAATTCACATGGTGTTATGAATAACTAGATATAAACAATCTTACTTTAAGAATGTTTAGTCATAAATACAACTTGTAAAACAAGAACATTTCACCTTACAGTTAATATAACTATTCTTTTTACGAAACTTGTCACAGTTAGCGATACAGTTCAATCATTTAATACAGATATTAATCTAGGTATATATAGTAAATATGAATCCCGAAGTCACCAATATGGGTACAGCTCCTCTTAACTTCGAGTTCGTCACTTCACCGATACCAAAGCCGGATATGGGATTATCCACATCCGTCTATATAGACATGCAGGACAACTACGTAAATACCAACCCTAGGGGTCCACATACAGTGTCAGATACAACCCAGTTGACGTACTCCACACTCGGAGCAGCCCGCACTTCGGTAATCGATCCAATAACTTATCAACCAGCTTTTGAAACAGCTGATACATCAGCTAGGTATAGCGATATACAACACCAGCCACCAGCGAGGCCGGTTATATACAACATGCACAACTTAACCAATTTAAAAAATTGGAATATTAAATTCACAGGCGATTCGTGTGTGTATGAATTTTTAAATAGGGTGGAAGAGATCCGTACGGCAAGGGACGTAGATACTGCTATCGTCCTCAGAGGTTTTCCCGAACTTCTACAAGGTACGGCATTGCAATTTTATAGGCAGGTCCGACATAGAATAAACTCCTGGTCTGATCTATACAACGAATTTATTACCGGTTTCCAACCAACAGACTTCGAGTACACCACTGAAAGAATAATCAGGAATACAAAACAGAAACAAACACAAACAGTCTTCACTTTTGTAACTTATATAAAAGACCTCAACAGGAAGTTAGCGGATCCCATCTCAGAGAAAGCCCTGCTAGAAATCATCAAGCATAATTTGTCACCATGCTACGCTTCATTGCTGGCGAATAACTCAATATCTACAATAGAACAACTTATCATACTAAGTAAGAACTATGAGGCATACACAATGCCTAACTTAGTAGGCACACAACAGAACACCAGGGCAAAGGCATACGCAACACCCACATTTACTAATAACAATTCACTACCTGCAGCTACCTCATCAAATAGACATTTCTACGCATACAATAGGCAGTATGTACCAAACACAAAATACAACCCACCCACTAGGCCAGTAGCAGATAATTCTATACAGTCAGTGGAGTGTAAAAAATGCAAAAAACGAGGCCACAATTATAAGCAGTGTAGAAAATTCCCAGGGCCGGTATGCTTTAACTGCCAGACCCCAAATGTTTTCACAAATTCTTGCCCCAATTGCAATAAGGCCACCCCAGAACCAAACAACAAGGGGAAAGGCCAGGGCAAAAATAAGCCAAATACTAACCAAAAAAACTAACTTCATCCGTGGACATCAGAGCCCCCCCATTAACTCAAAAGATTCATTACAACTTGATATCCCCGGAAATTAGCACTATATGCAAAGATAATAGATTGTATTTAAACTTCCAAACATTTAACCATGAACTAGTAGGTCTCATAGATACAGGGGCTAATCTATGCGTACTAGGGAAGAATTTTCATAAACAGTTCCTACACTTGGCCCCACTACATAGAATATTTATTAACGCTGAAACAGCAGATGGCTCTTCACTAAACGTATTAGGTACTATGACTCTACCTATACAATTCAATAAAAAAATTAAAGACATAGAATTTCTGGTAATACCAAGTATTGCCAGAAACATAATTTTAGGTATGAACTTTTTATACACTTTCCAAATTTTAAATTTACTAACTTTAAATAACAGTATATCTGACCAGTCATCCTCTGGCATGAAAGACCAAACACCAGAGGCAGACGAGGTACATTGCATAATTCCTAGGGAAAAACTATCTCCTGGCAATGCCAGAAAAATAGAACAAGTTATTAATAAATTCAAAAACATTTCGGCAGAAAAAATAGGATTAGGGAAAACATCCCTCATCAAACACAAAATAATCACAGAGGGGCCCCCCATAAAACAAAGGTACTATCCCCTGTCACCTAGCAAATTAAAAGCTTTAAATGATGAAGTAGACCGCATGCTTCAACTGGAAGTAATAGCACCCTCTAGATCCCCATGGGCCAATCCGGTAGTGATGGCCACAAAAAAAGATGGCTCACTTAGATTTTGTCTGGACGCCAGAAAATTAAACGACGTCACAAAAAAGGATTCTTACCCAATACCTTACATTAGTTCAATTTTAGACAATTTAAAAGGTGCTCGTTACCTAACTTCGTTAGATTTGTCAAGTGCCTACTGGCAAATACCGCTAGATGACTCTTGTGATCCTAATAATGAACAAGACTCAAGCACCTCATGCCAGAAAACTGCTTTTATAGTTCCTGGCAGAGGACTTTTCGAATTTAAGAGGATGCCTTTTGGCTTATCAAATGCAGGTGCAGAAATGCAACGCCTTGTGGACAGGCTATTTCTGCACCAATTCGGGGAAAAAGTTTTTGCCTATTTAGACGATTTATTAATAGTTACGGAAGATTTCGAGTCACACATAGACATATTAACAAAAGTCTGCAACTCTCTTAAAGAGGCAGGACTGACAATTAACTTAGAAAAATGTAAATTTTGCAGGGAGGAATTAAAATATTTGGGCTACATAGTCAACTCGGAAGGTCTGAAAACAGACCCCGAGAAATTAAAATGTATCGAAAATTTTCCACTACCCTCTACAGCCAAACAGCTGAGGGGATTTATTGGTCTATGCTCGTATTATAGAAGATTCGTAGAGAACTTCTCCTCTATTATAGCTCCCATGACGGCCATGTTAGGCAAACGCAAAGGCAAAGACGGCATTGAGTGGTCTGACGCAGCCAGAGAAGCTTTCACCACTCTCAAAACAGCACTAATAACAGCTCCGGTACTCGCCTGTCCAGACTACTCAAAGCCGTTTGTCCTGCATTGCGATGCGTCCTCAGTAGGGATAGGTTCAGTCTTAACACAAGAATGGGACGGGATAGAACACCCAGTAGCATTCCACTCACGTCTCCTATCCAAGACTGAGCGCAATTACAGTACAACAGAAAGAGAGCTACTTGCGGTTGTGGACTCAATCAACCATTTCCGTCCTTATATAGAAGGTACAAAATTTACGGTCATAACCGACCATATGAGCCTAAAATGGCTAAAATCATTAAATAATCCCTCAGGACGTTTAGCCCGTTGGGCCATGCAAATTTCACAATTTAATTTTGAAATTCAACATAAAAAAGGTACACTTAATGTAGTACCAGACGCGTTATCTAGGTCGTCAATTAATTTAATAACTTATACAGGTGGATTAGAAAACACCCAAGATAATTGGTATTTAAAGACCTATAAGGGTTGTCAAACCCAACCTCAAAAATTCAGAAATTTTATTATTGATAATAAGGTGTTATACCGTTTTTCTAACCCAAAACATAAATTAAGTTCCAACACTTGGAAAATAGTAATTCCAAAGGAAAAAGTTAAAGATTGCTTAATGGAAGGCCATAGTAGTATAGATTCCATACATTCTGGAATATTCAAAACATATTCAAAATTAAAAAACATTTATTATTGGCCAAATATGTATAATGATGTAGTTAACTTTATTAACAAATGTGAAACGTGCAAGGCTTATAAACATGCAAATACGCAGCCACACGGTTTAATGAATAATCAGAAAATAGTAAAATATCCAATGCATACTTTATCTATGGACATAATAGGTCCACTTCCAAAGTCCTATTCAGGACACATTTATATACTATCCATAGTTGATATATTTACAAAATATTGCTGGCTGCATCCACTTAGGACTGCAACCACAAAAACAGTAACTTCTTTTGTTGAAAGTGAAATTATAATGAAAGCAGGCACACCTAGGATTTTCATCCTAGACAACGCAAAAATTTTTACTAGTAAGGACTTCACTAGCTTTTGTGAATCCTTTAATATACCAAAAGTGTTACCATAGTATACCATATTACTCACCATAGTCCAACACAGTGGAAAGGTACAATCAAACCGTCCAAACTTGCTTGTCAATCTTAGTCGAACAAGACCAACGTACCTGGTCAAAACATTTACCCAGAGTACAGCTGGCACTCAACAGTTCTGTAAATGTAGCTACAGGCTACACCCCATATTTCCTCGCCACAGGCAGAGAAATAATAGTGGATGGCAAACTTCACCAGTTACACTCAGCATTACCTAACAACCTGGATGAACTCCAGATAGCGGACAGAGAGCCCACAGCCTCCGCTCTAACTGAGTTATCTGAAATATATAATATTGTACAGGACGCTTTGACTGTAGCTTACCAAAGAAACGCACACAGATATAATTTAAGGCGAAAAAAAGTGGTGTGTAATGTGAATGATATAGTATGGAGAAAAAACTTTGTCCAATCTAACGCAGCAAGCTTCTTTTCAGCGAAACTCGCTCCCAGATTTGTTAAAACAAAGGTTATAGAGAAAATCTCCGATTTGGTTTATATTTTAGAGGATATAGGTACTAAATATAAAGGAAAATATCATATAAAAGACATTATTAAGTTTTCATAGATATAATCAATATAACTTATCTATATTTCATATAATAACATTAAATAAAGCATAACTTTACCTTACATAGTACATTATACCTATAATTCATCAAGTAACCTATATCTACATTTATAAATAATTCATATATAAAAATATATTACACATTTCAACACATCAGTTAGCATAACAACTAACAACCATAAAAAATGAATTAGTAAATAGTATAAACATACATTACATTAAAAACTTTAAAAATAAAACTCAGGTATTTCACTGCCTAACAAACTATAGATATACATTTGAATATGAAGTTAAAACAATTAAAAATTACATTTATGAGTAATTTTACTTCAAAGTAAATTAATATTATATACTAACATTACTACACAAGGTCTACACCTTACATATTACACATTTATATTATGACTTTTTACTTATTAAGTTTTAGGATTTCCCTCTTTGAAAGGAGAATGTCCAAATGAGGTCGCTACTCCAAAATAAAGGAGAACGACCATATAAATACTTTGTTATTTTATTTTATTACATGTTATGATCGAACATTGATAAACATGAAGTAGATTGCTCTGCGATGGTAGACACTACACATACTTTTTGAAGAATTTTTTTATTCTTCTTGACCTTATATTATAAGGAATTTTTTTGCTTTCCCCAAACATTATGCTACCATAATGTCATTACCTACCAAGGTCCAACTAGCAAATAGTTTAGTAGACGCTATGCATGTAGGACCGTAGGACGATATACCGTGCACTAAGTTGTGAAGCCAAGGGACTCCATGCATAGCCCCTTTGCCCGCACATGGCATAGTTTTTTTATTTTACACTCATATACAGAGTATATAGAGGCACAAGTAGTACCTCAAAATTAATTGAAATAAAACACAACCTAACAAATAGGTATAGTTAATTCTTGGTTCTTACTATATACAGTGAGACATAATCAATTATAGATTAAATTTATAGTCTAAGAGACGGTGATTTTTTAAATACATCGGTTTAGACACTGAACTTCGTTCATCTCCTATTGAAATGTATTAATGATGACATACATACTTTGAGATAGTCAAAGAGACAGTCACATTTAACACTCACCTTTGGTTACGGCATATGAAACTTAAAATTAAGTTTCCTTTTTTTTTAGATTAAATATTAGTCTACAAAGCATACCACGACTCAACGAACATTGAAGGCAACGTTCCCAATTCCAGGAACAGTGCCAAAACAGTTAAATATAGATACAGGTTATAGTTAAGCATCAAATAACTATAACTATTTTTCTATATAAATAAAACAAAATGTTAGGATTAATACTAGGATAGTTACATACACATTAAGCAAACTTAGCCAAGTAGAAACTAACATAACTTTAATATTAACCAAATAATTTACACCAGCTGGTATAGTCTAAGAACAGGTCGAAAGCGTGATGTATGCAAGTAAATAATAAATGTGTTTCAAAATTGGCCAAATATAAAACTTCATTAGGACACAATACGAAAGCGAATTAGGCTAATTTAAATATTTTATACTACTAACACTAAACTAACACTAAAATTAAAAGTTTCAACTAGACTTTAATATTTTCAACACAATTTAGGTATAAGCATAGAAAATAAGTTTTTTTTCTCGGGTTGAAACGGCTGTGGAGACAACTGGGTTGTCTCCTACCCAAAAAAGGGGGTATTGTAGTATTATAGATTAAATTTACTTTTTTGTCAAGTTTCAATATTACCGAACGCATAGTTTTTATGAAAGAAGTGCGATTTAAGCATTGGTCAGTAACAGTAAATGCGAAATCGCGCTGTCTCGCTCACTCCAGAGAGGAAGCCCATACGGCTATCCTTATCATCACCTATTGTTTGTCACGCGTTTCGCGAGATTCCGACGCAAGAGGGCGTCTGCCGTCAAGCGGTGCGCTAACGGGAGTCACCCCCTGAAACTTTCGAGCGTCTGCCCGCGCCAGCCCGTGGTCTCTTCAAGGCCCGGAAGATGTGAATTTTACCGTGTGTGAACCGCCATGCGGGACTCCGGTATTTCTTTTTAAAATGGGAGGTCTCAGTACCTAACCCAGCCTTTGTCAGGTCCCATAACAATGGGGGCATGACTCGTTACCTTTCCTTTAATTTTTTCTCACTCTCTAGTGACATATATTTTTGCCTCGTGTCTCCGAGCCGAGTTTGCTAATGGAACGTTCCGCCATTTTGTAGGACGGTCACCGTATACGCGTGATTTGTTCTTGTTATATTAACTTTATTAATGTACTTACTAAATAAGTAGTGCAATCAGTGAAAAGCACAAATGTGCCGTAATTTTCAAATAAGTGAAAGTGCCCGCGAAACTTCGTGATGCGCGAATTTACGAACTATTCTCCTGGTATCCTGCCGCGCGCATTGGGCGCGCTCGCTGAGGGTTAGCAGCCGGCCATGGCCGCTGCCGCCCACCCCACGGGTCTACTCTTCGAGTTTCTTCGAGCGTAGGACTAAGTGGTATTGTAAAGAAAATGGATTGTAAGTGCGAAAGTACCTATAACTTGATCTTAAGTCTTATCTCTCTCCTGTGTAACAATCACTGATTAAATTTAATTATCGTGCGAGTAAGTAACTCATTTGTTCTCATTGAAATGTTCCCCATTCGCCAATAACCCTATTGTAAGCTGCCACTGGGCGCGAGGCGCGCCACCTGTGCTGCCGAACGGTCCTCGACTCCAAAGGTTCGATGCCCGACGGCTGTATCTATCCGAAGCAATTACTGCGTAGGTAAGTTTGGGTAAGTGCCTACGCAGACCTAATTCTGTTCATCCCATTTCTTTTATTGTCACGTCATAACCTAAAAGGCGCGCTGCGGTGCCGCGTGTTGTCACACCGGCGCACCCGCAGCGCCCCCTATCGACCGACACCCGCAACTCAGGTAGTTACTCTTTTCTCCGTGACATTTCAGAGTATTATATAATTCAATCAATTCCTAGTTTGGTTTGTTCCGTTTGTTCAATTCGATTTGAAGCGAAATTCCCGGTACGTATCGTGATTATAATATGTATTAATTAATTATTGTATAAAGTTACATGCGCTACAATAGGAATGATCAGTCCTCCTGAACAATTTTGTATGGAACTTTTTCACCAAATTATAAAGCTTTGTCAATGGTAGCTTTAAGCTGCTACTGCATAGTGAACTACAGTCTTCCACGTACACACATACATGGAACCGCTCGAGAAGTTGCAACTGCTTCGGGCCGCTGGCAGCGCGGCGTAGACAGAGGTTAATAATTATTCTATGCAGCGTGGTGAAATTTGATCGTGTGGTCAAACAGTCGCCAGCGGCATACACAGACTGCTCGAGCTGTCGACTGCTCTCGCGCAGTTACCTCCGTCTGCCTTGCGCTCTTCATTCCACGTCACGCGCGCCTCCCGCTCGCGCTCACATCTTGTTTTTATGTGTTTGTTTGTTTGTTTAGCAAAATATACGACGTAGATTGTGACCCGCTAATCAGTGCAATTAAATCGCAAGAACTTATTTGAAGAATTACTGAAATTGAAATTGAAACTTGTTGAGCAGTTGATACCAACTGCTACACAGTAGGCATAGAGTATTTATTTTTATAATAATCTTTAAAATATAAGCTACGTACCTACTTACTGTAAAGTTTTATAATCATCGTTGATTTTTAGGATACCAATCCAAGAGTTTTGCGATATAATTAAGGTCGTTGTATTTAGGAATTATTTCCTAAACACTAAGTATTTAAACCCATGTCACAATGTTTAAAGAAAGTAAGGATTCACAAAATCTTCAAATTAAGGAGCGATATGTAGAAAGAGAAACTTCTATTAATTTTGGTGGTGGGTATGCTGCTAATTTAAAGTTTTTGACATATTAATTTTAATTTTAAATAATTAATTCTTAAATTGTTATTTAACCTGAGGCAATACTAATATAATACAGCGAGCAACACCATACGGAAACAGAACCAGAAGCATAGAAAAGAAGTACCAACCACAAAAATAACTTGATTCTTGAATCCAAAGACAAGTAACAGGATGTATATGTCTCCGTAAGATTGTGAAAACCGTTAGATTTAACTAACGAAATTTATTTTTCGGTAGACTGTTATCTGTTAGGTATATTAACTCGAGAGAACTTAACTACCTGTTTATTTATGTCGAACCCTAACCTAACCTACAGGAAAGAGACAAGAAAACGTAAATGCAATGAATATTTAAAAAATTGACACTCAGAACATTGAACGGTTCAGAATCTGGCGACAGCTTACAATCTATCGCGATAAAAAGCGTTAGATTGCAATCTGACGGTTTTCACAATCTTACCGCGACATGTGTACTTGAATCTTGAACAAAGGGTATGTTCCGATATACACTGCGAGCACTATTTAGTGCTCTTACAGTTACTGGGGAGAAATTCGTTCCGTATGGACTGCCGACTGACAGTATACTGCCGTGGTAGCCGGTATCAGGAGTCCTTTATACATCGTACTCTATGGTATCAGGAAAGATTATATGACGTTATAAATCATTGCCAGTTTTGTACTCTGAGCACTGGCGTTTCCGAACTGTTTCCGAAGTAAGGTGCACTCAGGGCATATTCAATGTACCTACTACCTACTCTGTGCTCACTGCTCAGTGCTTTGATTACGTGATCAACAGCTGGACTGCGTTCTGTTTTAAAACAGTAGCTAAATAAAAAGAACAGCTTCGCTGTATACTAAATTGACGTCACATGACACATCTGATGATCTGACAGACGACAGCTTTTTTTTCTGGTCGGTGGACGACAGTGTTCGGCGTTCGCAGCGTATAACAGAACATACCCTAAAAATCCAAACAAAACATTACTTTTTTCCGCTGCACGGTAGATGCAATTCGCTTTAAAATTCGTTAACAAATCTATACTTTCAACAAAAACGTATCAAATATTTGTGGATTATGACTATTTGCTTATTGCTATGACATAGGTACCTAATAAGTGGCCTTTAGTCTTTACTAGTGTAATAAGTGTACATACTGTAGCAATTATTAATTAAAATGTCACGTCGAACACCTACAAAATCAAGGGTAAAAGTTTGCAATAAATCTGTTTTTCACCTTCAAGATAAAAAAGCTGATGAGAATGAATTATCAATTGGTTTAATCAAGTCCGCGAAACGAACTGGACAACTCATTTTATGTAACAGAGGCCTTGGAACAAGTAAGGTTTCTTGAAATATTACCTATATAAAATTAAATACCTGCAAGGAAGTAACGACTGACCAAACAATAATAATATGATATACGGAACTCAAAAAACTGTTCCTTGTATGTATACTACAATCATATTCATGCAATTTCTTAGATTCTAGTATTTTAGTGAAATGTATGTAATGTTATATATATCGCAATTTAAATCGCAAGTTTAAAGAGCTAGAGCTATAGCTTAGATCTGTAGTATATCAATATGTCAATTTGTTGTTTCTTTTAAAATATATTACTAGATGATGCCTGCGACTTCGTCCGCGATGATTAAGTTTTATTTATTCCCGTATTGTATAACTCCATATTTTTCCGGGATATCTTTTCTTATCTCTTTTCCAAATGTCATCAAAATCTGTTGAAAAGATGAGCTGTTAAAGCATAGCAGACAGACAGACATACTTTCGCAGTTAGTAGAATAGATCTCTTTGGATTTCCGGGATAAACATAACCTATGTCACTCCGGGTCCTCAACTATTAAGGATGAAAAGTATCACACATTACTTGTAAAATCCTCCACATGCTGTTGGAACTCCTATTATGATTGTCACTTCAATGATTAGACCTGGTATACAAATAAAAAAACTTTTAAAAAGTTTGTGTTTTGGTAACATGCTTCAATGAGTTAAAACCATATTTAATTAAAAAGCCAATCATACTAAATTACAATACAAACCAAAGTGAATATTTCAGAACTCAATACCCAAGTAGTAGTAATTTAATATTTACTTATGTTTTTACATATTTTAGTACCTGAAAATGTATGGAAAATCAATGAGTTGGTGTTGGAGGACACCAAAGAGGTAGATTTTGCAAGATCAGATCAGAACAATTGGTGGAATTCTGAACCCCTGAAGATGCTAGATCTCAGTTCCAATGTCATAAAAACTCTTTCACCAAACATAAAGTTGCTGCAAGAACTTGTAACACTGAAGGTATGCAATATGAGAGTAAAATGGGGCTGATTCTGAAATGCACAATCTCTATACTAAAATGACATCATTAAAAATATTGCGTTTATTTAATATAAAAGTGTTTTATAATACTCTCTGTGGAAAAGACAGAACTAGATTTAAAGCTGTCATTTTCGTTTAGTTTAGAGATTGTGTTACCTATACAGAATATTAAGAATAAATAGTTATGAACTAGCAAAAAATGTACTAGTTAGATGTAATCTAACTGGGAGAGGGTATAGGTATAATTATGTACAAAAAATATAGATTCCAAGATAAATAGACTCAATGAAATCCATTTTCATGTTAACTTTTTATCGTTATCTGATTTTAGCTTCATGACAATGCCTTGTCTAGTCTCCCCCCTGAGATTGGAGAACTGGGTAATTTATCAAACCTTAGTTTAGACCACAACAAACTGGAGACGCTGCCAAAGGAGTTCTACAGATTGACTGAGATAAGATGGCTGAGTATTTCACACAATACTCTAAGAAAAATTGAGCCTGACTTTGGAGATTTAGTTATGTTAACCTTTCTGGTAAGTTAAGTTTAATTATTTTGTTAGTTGTCATATTATTTTATTTTGACTAATTGGGTTTTTTACTTGGGATTATTAAATAGAGGATCTCACAAATGTAATATCCACGTCCCCTCTTAGTTTAATGTTTGAAAACAATTTTAAACTATCAATTGAAGTAAAAATGTGATTCAAACTATTTTAATGACATCACAATTATTATATAAGTATTTCATTACAATCCTTGTGTTTTGACGTTTGAAAAAAAGATGCTCATTTGACGAGTTGTCAAATACCCAATTTATTTATACCCTACAAAATAAGAAGAAGAAGTAACCCTTCATTAACATTTTCAGAATTCAGTGACAACATCTCAATATTTACTAAAATCATTTTAAGCAGTTTTGTGCAACTTGCCCTAAATTATAATATTGTTCAATGCATTTAATAATTAATAATATTTGTAATGTTATTTTATATATTTTTATATATATTTAATGATGCAGGATTTATCCCATAACAAACTGACAGTATTACCGCCTGGGATGGGATATCTAGTTCGCTTGGTGGAACTCAATTTGTCTCACAATGAATTGCCGGAATTGCCACCGGATATTGTTAACCTAAGAGGTAGATCATTGATGTCTATTATTAAAATTATAATAATAGTTTGTCTATCCATCTAGCACTCGACATACAAAACCACTGGATGGCTAACCAACTCTTACTTTGATCAAAACTGAACCACTTACAGATCAGATGCACCTTTGTTTTTAAAAAGCCTTACAAACGTTATCAGCCTAACTTAAGTTGACATTGGTCAAATTAAATATTACATTATATTTCTAATTTTATTATTCATGCTGTATTTTAACAAGAGCTTATTAAGTTATCACTTACTTGTTTGTTTAATTGTGTTCGATAAAATTATTAGGTATAGTATTTTGTGTTGTTTTCCGACTTATATATTGAGTCATCATCATAAGTTTATTATATTGAGCCAATAATTTTTATGTGCTTTTTTAAGGGTATTATTTCATAGTTTGTTGATGATCTGCAAATGAATGATTGTATTTTTATCAATAATTTGCTTATGCCTATTTTCTGCCCTTGCATTGCAATGTCAATCAAACAAAACAAATATCAACCCCATACAAAGTTTCAACTCAATCAGATGACGGCTATGTCAATGCATAGGTATCAAACAACCAGACATTCAAGCATTAATTTTAATAATAATTTAAATATAGTGAGATTTATATTTTAGATTTAAAGAAGTTCAACTTATGCAATAATAATTTGAAGAGATTGCCTCCACTTGGTGAACTGAGAAAAATGGAAATTTTTGATGCAAACCATAACGACATAGAACAGCTGCCAGACTTCTATGGGTGCACAGCTTTAAAAGAAATATACTTGGCTAATAATTATATTAAGGTAATTAAAAATTTCATGCCTATAGTTATATGCTTATAGTTATAGGCGGTCCAACAAAAGTAGGATATTCACTATATTTAGAACCTACTTTTAGGTAAGTCATATGTATGACGTCCTTTTACCAGAATCCGAGTAATCAAACTAGCTTGGACGTATGTACACCCTCGGCTTCTAACCTCTGATTGACAGGCATTATACACATTCAAGCCTGTATGGCGAAATTCCCGCGGAATTCCGTTCCATATTATGGAAGTTTTACGACGCCGTGAGCCCACATTGCGCGGTGAATTTTTTTATTGAAGACATATAAAATCGTAATCCTAATGCAGTCACAGTAAAAAAAAACACAATGGGACTGATTCTGTATAACACAATCTCTAAACTAAACTAAAATGGCAGCTTTAAATCTAGTTCTGTCCCTTTCCGTAGGAAGTATTATGAAAGGGTTAGCAATATTTGTAATGCTCTAATTTTAGTTTAGTTTAGAGATTGTGCACTACAGAATCAGCCCCATTGTCAGCTAGTTGCTAATGTACTCGTACCAATCTGATAATCACAATATCTTCCTTGCTGACCCTCCTGTATTGACAAATTGTGACATCCGTCGCGAATACAAATACACGTCCGATGCAGTTGCCCGTCTGTGATGATTTATATCCTATGTCCTCCGGGTTACAAGCGATTGCAAACAATTGCAAAAACAAAAACAAAGCTACAAGCAATTTTGGCCAAATAGTTATGTCAAATTTCTTAAAAATAGGACATACAAGGACTAAACGCGCGTTGATAAAGAGTAGCTAATTTGATAAGTTGGAAAAAAACCCTTTTTGTTAAAGGTCGTGTAGAGGTAACAAACACAGAGATGCACATTTTCTATTTATTAATAATAGTATGGATTGTAGGCTTTTTGTCAATTTCAATAATTGCAATTTACATTTTAGGAAATCACAGAAGAGTTTTGCGATCAGATGCAACAGTTGAACGTGTTGAATATTAGAGACAACAAACTTGAAGTGCTCCCTGAAAACATATCACTCCTGAAGACACTTAAGAGATTTGACCTCTCCAATAACAATTTGAACAAGTGAGTCATTTGGTTTATACATATGTCCAATTACATGATGGGTGGTTACTTTGCGGAAGTCCATCATAATGAAGGAACAAATTAAAAAAATCTTATTGTATTGATACTTATATTCCCCATAAAAATAATATGACCTTTGCAGTTTGTATATTGATTATCTGCGACGTTAATAGGCTTACGAGAGAGAGTTTGTTTAAAATATTAATGTTACTAGCGCCGCATATTATAAATAATTAAATTAATTAAAACTCCAATAATTTATTCACATTTATGTACATGCATTTGCATGGATATATGGTAGTTCACAGTTTGGGTAACTATCTAAAGTGGAACCACGTTGCACTTGTTGCCATGGTCCCTTACGTTATTGCATTTTTAATAGTTTTGACATGGCCAGAAAGTCCAGCTTGGTTGGCTTCAAATAAAAACTTTGAAGCGAGTGAAAAGTCATTCATAGCTCATGAAAATGGACTTGTAAAGGAAAATCACGTAATAATTATGTAGGTACTGACTTAGGAAGCTATTATTTCATCTGTGATCCTATAAATATTTAGTTTTTCGCTAACTTGGATTGTAGATGTAGACATTGTCTAGGTAGACATGCCGGTTCTCCATGATGAGTGACCAAAAATGTGTAGTTGAAGGCTGCAATTTGGAATACGATGTGGTCTGCAGCTTTTCCTTTTACAAGTGAGTGTTTTTCCCGCTTTTATTTTCACTAGGGACCCTTTATTTGGTATCTGGAAGGCACCTGAACAAGGCCTCGGCCCGCCCGCGGCTTCGTCCGCGTGGATTAAGGTTTTTGATTCCCGTTGGAACTCTTTAATTTTCCGGAATAAAATACAACCTAGCCTAATGGTCTAGTTAATTCAGGCTATGCAGTTAGCGGGATGGAGAAACAAACATCCGATGACACTGACATGCGTGAAACTTATAACAACGCTTATTTGCGTTGGGGGTTAAAAATGTAATAAATCCCACAGACACCGGTTGGGTACAGTATAGCCTCAATTATTATTTATAACTAGCTGATGCCCGCGACTTCATATACAAATATTAGAATTCTCCAAGTCTTTCAAAAGAACCTAAGATTTTTTTGGTTATTAAACCATTAAAATAAAATTCTTGATCTTAGAATCTTGGTCATGATTTATACGTTCTTTGATTAAATTATTATTAATAGTATTGTATTTAAGTAAATAATATTTGTATACATTTAGCTTCCCTGTCTGTCGGCGGCTGGCGTGAGAGTATCTCCTGTTTCGAATTATCCATCTTATATCCTTGGGAATAGCATTGAATTTTGTTTGAACGCTCGGGTAAACAAATTATTACTGATTGAGGAGTGCTTTTATTGCTCGTCTAAACTTTTTATATTGTTTCGCAGAATTGGGAAGATGTTGAACGGCGGGTTAGGCAGTATGCAATAAATTCACAACATAAAATAAGAATATGGACAGGTGCCACATCTGTATTCGAGGGAATAAAACCTTAATCCACGCGTAAAAAGTCGCGGGCATCATCTAGTATAATATAAATTTTATTTAGTAAATGAAAGTAGGGCCGACTGTAATATGATTTTATTTGATTTATATTTTTTTTTCACGTAGGACAACTTGTGCCTCAAATCATTGCCGAAATTGAGAAAAAGGCGGAATATTTAGTACTTTTTGAAATGGCTACGTATTCTAATATAGGTACCTATATGAAATCGTACTGTTGGACAAAGGCCTTCTCTCCCATTGAAGAGGGCACTAAGGAGCTTATATAACCATTCTATTCCAAAATTCCAGCAATTAAGTACTTTCAAGACAACAGTGAATAGGCATCTTCTAGGCAAGTGCGTTTCAACTTAGACCTCATCATTGCTTTGCACTAAGCATGATTGTCGTCAAGCGCAAGCCTGTCTCGCAATAAAAAAAACCCACGTATTTAATCAATATAATATATCTCAATAGAAAACAATATGATATATTAGAAACTATTCTTAAAGCCTAAGGCCAAATTTATTGAGATTCATATCTCAATAAATATCATTATCTTTAATCGGATTGGTCTAAGTATGTCAATGAATTTTGCAATGCAATTACTACAATGTGCGTTCCTCCAGTTTGGCATGAAAATAGTTTGTAGTTGTTAGCATTATAGTAAAAGAATTAATCGTAACAAAAAATTAAGTACTACAAAATGGTTGGTAAAAAACAATAGCACGTGTTCTGCAAAAACGCCTCCAGACCATTACACCAAATAATTACAACTTGTTACCAAGCCGCACGCCTATGAGAAGTCATGCGACATGACCCTCTCGCATAATAGTAATAATATATAAGTTTATATAGTAAAATGATAAAGCCCATATCCTTCCCCGAGATGTAACCTACCACTATACCGAATTTCATCCAATTCCATCCAAACAAATGGGCCGTGAAAGTGTAGCAGACAGACGTCTGTCTGTCTTTCTGCTACGCTTTTCAGATAGGATCAAAAGATACGGCCGTTTATGCTGCATATTTTGACACTCGCCAATAAATCATAACCGTTAAGGTACTTCCCGTTGACCTAGAATTTCATGAAATTTGGTAAGAAGCAAGGTCTCACAGCACAAGTACAGGAAAAAAATCCGAAAATCGTTGATAAGGGTTACGTACTAATAGAGTGTCGAAGATCCTTTTCATTCAAAATCAATTAAGCACATTAAGGGGTACGTTTACAGTGTTGGGAATATGACACTGGCATATCTAAATTTAGCTCATAATAATTTATCGTATTTGAGCATTAGAAAATTACAGAATGTGTTAAAATATCAAAATGACTGTGTACCTATACTGCTGAGCGACAAAAAATAGATGAATAAAATCCAATTCAATTGTTTCGGCCATTGTTTATGACAATTCCTAGTACCCAATACGCTCAAACAAATTGCATTGAAAATATATAAAAATGCTTGTCTAAAATATATTGTCCTTGAAAGTTTTATTTGATAAGCCGTTACCGCTTATCAGGTAACTATCGTATTTTTTACTTTTCTAGATTACCCTGCGACTTTCCATTTTCATTTTCACAAAAAAAAACTGTTTTCTCGGCTGCACTTAACAACTTCGACTTTTTCAAACAACTTCGACACTCAGCAACACTGGCCGATCACCGGGCGGTTATCCTCGCCGGTCTCGGAGCCAAAACACAGGGTGTTACAATATATAAGACTTGCTTGAATAATGAAAAGCTGTTTACATTATTAGAACAAATAAAATGGAGAGCTACGTGTAATATGACATGCCCAAACAGGATAAAATTCATGTGCCGTGGTGGAATAAAAGTAAATAAATAATTTAGAAAAGGGATGAAATTAAATTAAAAAATGCAAAAAATTAAAAGGAAAAAAAAACGTTTATTTGCGGAACTCTAAAATGGTGGCACAGAGTACCGCGGCTTTGCTCAGCGAATAGGCACACAAATTTGTAGTGGGTCGTGGGTTACCCAGATCCTGCCTTGACCTAGGCGGTAGTGTAAAAGTACTCCCCTGGTTAGGTGGCCAAGGTGTTAATGGCCTCGGAGACGCTGGGGGAAAGGCGGCTGGCACGCAGACCCGCTGACGAAGTGACGCCGATGCTAACGCGCACGGGACGTCGACCGTCGCGATCTGGTGACTGTGCCGAGATGGTGGTGGTGGTAGCTACCGTGCAGTGGCGAAAGCTAAGCCAACTCTTGTCTGGGCGTAACTCCTGGAATTGATATACCGACTGATGTTAGTGCCTGGTAATATCATTCCGTTCTGAATCCCACCTTGGCAACACAGGGATGTACTCAAGCATGATAGAAATGCCGTTGTGGTGTGAAATCAGAACGGAGTTACAAAAGGATTAAACTAAATGAAAAGCTGAAGGCCAAAACATAATTGAAACGATAATCTAAAGCAATTAAATTAGAGAAAACTCAAAAATCAAAATATTAAATGAGGGTTGTACTAAATATTAAGTTACGTATCCATATGGAATAATCTAGGATTATTAGGTAGCAAATTACATAAGAAAGTAAATATTGCAAAGCTGAAATAAAACAATTAGGTATTATAAACAAGTTTAGCTAAAAAACACAAAGAAATGGCAAGTTAGGTACAAATTATATGACATTGGAAAAATAAGCTATGGAATGTAAGATGAACAATGATTTTATGCAATGCTACGTGTTGTGAATATTTATGGTGTCATTCGAAACTTACCCTAGAGCGGGAGATATCCAGAATTTTGTTTTTTTTAAGAAATCTAGGCGAACTAGGTGCGCTCGCGCTAAATTAAGATTATGACACGTCTCTCCCCTAGAACGGCTCGAGACGTGAATGCAAAATCCAAAATGGAAGACGCCGCGCACAAATTATCCGCGCCTGCGCGAATATGATAACAATTCGACGCACTGGCTTGTGGCTAGGTAAAATGCCTAGTGAATAAAAAAACTAACGAGCCTGCTTTGTTTAAAAAAAAAAAAAACCTAAAAGGTATATATATAAAAATATCGTATTGTGTAACGTTTCGTTACATTACTCCCCGCTCCCTGGTAAGGATTTTATTTTAAAAATAAAATCCGCTTAACTAAAACTTGACTCAACTTCTTACAATTAAAACTATCATACTGCCTTTCATACATCACCTTGTGCTCTAACGTTTCATTACTAATGAGTAATGAGACGCGTCCTATCATAAAGAAAATCACAGGTCTATTAACGACTCATGACTTTTTGTAAGAAATGTAAATGATGATACTAAAATGGGAGAGTTAATGTAACGAACCGTTTTCAATACACAAAATACATATTATATTTAATACATAAAATACATAATATAACTACAACAATATAATAGTAGATTACGTAAAATGTAATAAACATGTAATATGGTTAACATTGTTGACCATGAATTTTTAAATCTTTTATGTGCCAAGTGCCCAAGTTATTACCCGACATGTCTTCTAATACGTAGACAAGTGGCGAGCGTTTAGCGATAACTCGGCATTTTATATATTTTGGGGCCAACTTCTTACTAAAATACTTGTCTTTGTCGGACAGGACATAGGCCCTTTTATAAACAATGTCACCAACATTATTCAAATGCCTTTCTTCTTAAATTATATGCCGTTGAATTTTTTGCATGGGCATGATATAAGGACTTCTGTACCTGGTCAAACAGAGTACTCATGCAACCACGGTTTTCAGCATACAAATCACGAGGCATGAATAATACTTCATCGCCTAAGTCGTTATCGAGGTAATGGGAACCACAAATTATCACTTCTCGGCCAAAAACAAGAAAAGATGGCGTAAATCCAGTCACCTCGTTAACAGAGTTATTAATAGCAAACTGAACCGCTGGGATGTAGGTATCCCAAGATCGATGATCCTAGTCGACAAAAGTAGAAAGACAAGTAATAATAGTCTTGTTGTACCTCTCCACAGTATTAACCTGTGGGGTATATTTTGGTGTGAAAAACACGTTAGGGATATTATATTTTTTGAAAAGATTATTGGTTAATGTACTAATAAACTGTGGCCCATTGTCAAGAAAAATAGTCTGACAAACGCCGTGAACAAGGAATATTTGTTCTTCTAAAATTTTTACAATTACATCTGAAGTAGCTTTTTTAATGGGGAAAATATGACAAAATTTGGAAAAACAACAGGTAATTACTAGAATAAATGAATTTTGTTTACGTGTAACCGGAAGAGGACCCATTAAATCGATGGAAATCATTTGAAATGGTCGCGAGCACTGCTTAGGCCGACCCATTTCTCCGAGTGTAGGGTGATTTTGTACCTTGTATTGTAAACAAGTCGAGCACGAACCCACATAACTTGCCACATCTCGGTACATACCTGGCCAATAATACCGAAGCGAAATGCGACGATATGTTTTAAAAATACCCAGGTGACCAGCAGTTGGCTCATCATGATTTTCGGCAATGACTTGGTCACGGAGCTCAGATGGGACTACTTCCTTCCACGAAAATTCGTCGGTAAGTTGACATTTATTCTTAGTTAAGCGAAAGAGACAACCGTTTTTGATTTGATAATTTGGATAATTTTCGGGTTTCGTGTTGCAATTATTATAAATATTTTTATACCAATCGTCACTAGTAGTCGCGACGGAATTGGCAGTAACAATAGCAGATACAACTACAGCTCGAGATAACGCGTCAGGAATAACGTTGTCGACGCCGCGTCTGTGTTTAATTTCGAAATCGAACGACGACAAACGTAAACCCCATCGCGCAAGCCTACCCGTTGGGTTATTTAACGATAAGAACCATTTTAACGCGCTATGGTCAGTATATACGGTGAAAGTTTTGCCGTTCTCCACATAACAACGCCAATGTTCCAATGCGATAAGGACAGCTAAAGTTTCACGCTCTGTAATACTATAGTTCTTTTCCGCTGCTGTCAAGGATCGACTCATATAAGCAATAGGATGCTCAACGCCATCTATGGTCTGCGTAAGCATAGCGCCTACCCCATAGTTACTAGCATCCGTATGCACTTCGAACGGCAGATCATAATTTGGACAGGAAAGAACTGGAGCGGAAACTAAACATTCTTTTAGCCTTTTAAATGCTAAATCAGCTTCCTCCGTCCACTGGAAAGGGGGAGAATTCTTTTTATTGGAAGTCAGCTTATTAAGCGGTCCTGCGATCGTGCTGAAATTTGGTACGAAACGACGGTACCACGTAGCAGTGCCTAAAAAACGCTTGAGCTCCTTACGAGTTTTAGGGGTAGTATAATTAAGAATGGCTTCTACTTTGTCTGGGTCAGTCCGTAGTCCATTCGCGTCAACTACATAACCTAAATATTTAAGCTGACTCCGGAAAAACTCACACTTTTCTAAATTAATTGTTAAATTAGCTTTACGCAACTTTTCCAACACCCGAAGTAAGAGAGAAACATGCTCTTCAAAACTGCCACTGACGATGATGATGTCATCTAGGTAAGCAAAAATGCGATGATCAACATCACCTAATAGGGCGTCTACTAAACGCTGTTGTGTTGCGGGAGCATT
Source organism: Erebia aethiops (assembly GCA_923060345.2). Taxonomy (NCBI): domain Eukaryota; kingdom Metazoa; phylum Arthropoda; class Insecta; order Lepidoptera; family Nymphalidae; genus Erebia; species Erebia aethiops. Next base: position 1,349,342 of record CAKLPR020000011.1, read on the forward strand.
CGTTAAACCAAACGGAGTAGTCTTAAAACGAAGCGTACCTCGACCTGGAACGTAAAATGCTGTTTTGTCTCGATCTTTCTCGGCTATAGGAATTTGCCAAAATGGAAGACGCCGCGCACAAATTATCCGCGCCTGCGCGAATATGATAACAATTCGACGCACTGGCTTGTGGCTAGGTAAAATGCCTAGTGAATAAAAAAACTAACGAGCCTGCTTTGTTTAAAAAAAAAAAAACCTAAAAGGTATATATATAAAAATAATTGATAAAAATATCGTATTGTGTAACGTTTCGTTACATTCAGAAATTATAAATTCCCAAATTGACCCTGCCGGGGATCGAACCCAGGACCTCCGCACGTTAAGGCTACAGCGCTACCCACTGCGCCACGGAGGTCGTCAAATTATTACAAGCAATAGCTTAAAAAAACCTTCAGGAAATTTGCGCGAGAATAAACCATAACGAACGCGGAATTAGGCGCAAATTAGAATGATATGCAACACCTTGACTGAAATATTGTGTAGATGCACTGACAAGACAAGCAATTTACTATTACATACAAAAACTACCTAATCTAAACTGAACCCTATCTTCTACAAAAACAAAGTTGAAAATCTTTTACAACTGTCACTGACACTTTAAATCTTGTATCTCTTTCTAACGCAATGATCAGTGGCATTGTTCAATACAATCGGTATAGTGGCTCCAATTCGCCGAAACAATCCAAACGATTTATAAATTTACCTTTATCTGATGTTACATCAAGCGGGCGTATCTATTACGAAATTGCGATTTGATAAATCGCCAAACATTATTATGGGTGGCGAAAGAAATGCAGTAGAAACAAGACCAAAGACGTGTGAATGAGACGGCACGATTAGCGGTACCGAATTGCGAAGGCTGCCTATCCACTGAAGCGGAGCGGAGATGTGTCAAGCAATTAGATTTTTGATCGATGAGATGATAAAATTATTGCGTCGTGACGTACTTTATAGATGACCCCTAAACTATTACATATAGCCGCTATAAATAGGCTTTTTTTAGTTGGAATATCTCACAATCTCATAGGATATCAGCGCGGGCGACCTCTTATAATTTATTATTTATCTGTTTCTTTCAACTTGTCCTTCAGTTAAAAATAAATTATTTTAAATGTGTTAATAAAGATTTCTATATGTTTTACTTTTAAGAATTGTATTGTTTATGAATTATGTAATGAATTTACTGTTATTGTATTACTTATGATGTTACTGTATTTTACAATGAGTATTTTGTAATGTAAATAGGCCTCGGATACACCGACAGCTTGAAGCAGCGAGTTATGAGTTACGACTGCTTCGGGCGGTTGGCAGCAGTTATCAAATGGTAGCTTCAAGCTGTTGACTATGACTGCAAGAGCGGTCCGTGTATGTTGATCACTGGCTATAACTGCTGTGAGAATTCAGGGTCAATTTAAAAATACTATCCTTCCTAGGTACCTGTTAAATGTTTTGAAATTAATCATATCATAATATTATATACTAGATGGGCCCTTTCATAGAATAAAGTTGGGCATCGAGACGTGACGTCATAATTCCCTATCAACAGAGTTTATAAAGCCGAATAAAATATATAAATAATTTTGAAGTATCAAATCTCGGCTAGGTATAAAACTCACTCCACAACTATCCTTTGGAGATACATGCAGAAGACCTCCGTCCAGCTGTGGACCCTGTTCGTAGATGGGTTGAGACCACGATGACGACGAACGTTATTATTTTATTGTACTCTAGGCTTCATGCTGCTCCCAAACATAACGTTTTAATTACATTATTATAATTTTTTTTTATTAAATAGCTTTTTTAATTCCGTAACTAATAAATGGTGTCCAGCCGCTGCTCCTCTCGTACATAATAATATTATGGCGTCCCATCGCTTGTATACTTTTTGTATGAAATATAAAAGAAGCGTCCGCGCTTCGCCCGCTGAGAAATTTAGCACAGAGATACATTATATCTAGAATAACATGTAAGCTATCTACTTTTTATCCCGGAAAATTAAAGAGTTCCCGCGGGAACCTTAAGCTGTGGGGACTTAGAGTAGGTACACTAAAAAGTTAAAAATATAAATTCTTTCCAGAAAACCGACTTCCAAAGCCGGTTTTTTGTAAAGATTTTTTATAACGCGAGCATGCCGGTGCGGAGCATGTCGCATGTCAGTGACGCGAATCCACAACAGGAGGTACGCGGACACGTGTCCCGCGTCCACGTAGCGCACCTCGGCGCCGGGCCAGATCTCCTCCAGCGTGCCGACGTCCTCGCGCGGCACGTACGCGTCGCGTTTCCGCACCGCTGTCGCGGAAGTGTGACAGCACTGACCTGAAGAGCGACTGATGCAGGAGGTACGCGGACACGTGGATAAAAACATCTAATAAACAGAAATTAAAGCAGTTTGTTTGCAATAGAATTACAGAAATTACAAAAAACTCAAATCCATCTATATGGTATCATGTTCCAACAGCATCCAACCCAGCTGACATAGGGTCACGTGGTCTCAACGCACAAAAACTAAAAAATTCGCAGCATTTGTAATATAAGAGTTACTGAAAACTTTAAAAATACTGGTAAGGCGGCTAAATTCAGTAGGTACCTACTGCTTAATAACATATTAATAGGCATATTATGTGCATAAAAATCGAGTAATCGTAGAATATGGCTACTGGGTAGGCACATAATTAGACACGTTCATGCAACGTTTGAACTACCCGCATTTACTAGATGTCGTGCGAGTTTGGTATTTAGAATAAACAATCCAAACTTTCGCATTTATAATATTATTAGTAAGAAGTAAGATCTATTAATTAATTTCAAAATGTTTTCAGACAATATTGTGGTCAGCGAATTGCCTACAATTCGGTCTATAAATAGTTTATGAGATAATGAAGTGAATAACAAAATAATCACTTATTTTTCTCCCAATTATATTTATCATTTTGGTCCACGCAGAATAGCACAGAATAGTCCCAAATCGATCCGGTTGAATCATTTTCCAAGAACATTTTGCATTTTACATTACTTACTTATTCTGTGATTTTACTAAAAAATAAGGTTTAACTATATCACATCAAGGCTTCCCGCGCCATTGAACAGAAATTAATTATATTGTTACAACGTCGTAACACTTTTTTTAAGAATCTGTCAATCTATCCAAGTAGGTACCCACCTGAATATCATTTTCAGAATTTTGAAGTATATGGATTGTTGTTGATTCATGTCCTTTATTTCACAAATAGCTCGGCGGATGCATTGGAAACCGTCTAAGCCGTTTCTCTAGCTTGTAGTGGATTAAAAAAAAATATGTTTGTCTCATTTTCGTTTCAATTTTCCGTTTCGTTGAATTTGAAGACTAGAAAGGAGAAGGAGGAACAAGGTTGTGAAGTTCCAGATCACACTCCCCATGGTATATACGATAAAAAACCGATAAGCAGGCGACATTGCGTCGAAGCTCTAATTCGCTCTCTCCTATGAGAGTGCTGCCTGTGCCCAGCAGTGGGACGTTAATGGGCTGTAGTGGTAATCTGTACTTTCCGTCCGTCTGCTACGCTTTAACAGTCAATATTTTTAACCGATTTTGAAGAAATTTTGTTTAGAAACAGGTTACTGGATGGTATTAAGCTATTGATGAAAATCTGTTCTACGAATTAAAGATTATTTACTCTCTTTCGCTACGCTGGGATCTCAACCATAAAAATAATATTATTTAAGCATAAGTAGGTATATAAATCAATTTGTATAGCTATTGGACTGCCAACGTTCCACCTCAACCTATTCAACCTATTTTGGACTTGCCTATTCACAAATCTAAAGTAAGCTCCTGAAAAATGCTTATTATACTTACTGTTGAAGATTATGTATGTATGTATTATTGTATGGATAGAGGCTAGAGCATGGATTTCATCAGGTTCATCTATCTGAAAATAAGTTATGTCAGATCGCTCTGGGATCTTGGACTATAAAGGAATCCCTTAATTTTATCGAATGTAGTTTAGCATTCTGTCCACACAAAAAACATTAAAAAAGTCAATGTATGAATAAGATGGCTATCACAACTACTGTTTATCTTAATTTCTCAAATCATCTACTCCACGTACTTAAAGTCGATTAAGCTAATTTCTCTCCCCATAAACCTACATGCCAGTACATTAGAACCTCCGAAAACCGACCTACTTATACCATGACGCAGGCCCAAAAGCTATCAAATTATTTTGATCCAAAGATTTTTGATAATTTAATTAATACTAGCTGATGCTCGCGACTTCGTCCGCGTGGATTGAATGTTTTTTGGTCCTCAGGGAAGTTTAATTTCCCAGCATAAAAAGCCTATGTGTTATTCCCGACTATAATCTATCTCTGTGCAAATTTGATCCAGATCCGTTCAGCGATTCTCTTCCTCCCACTACCCCTCCCCCTCTAAAGTATGTATTTAAGCCCGAATTCGGTAAAACTAACCTCAAAATTTTGAAATTTTAAAAAATTAATATCTCGAAAACTACCTATTAGGTTCCGACGAGTTTACGCTTACTCTTAGTTTTTACATTGCAAATAAATAAATAAATAAATAAAAGCTTTATTGTATCTTATTGCTAGAATTTACACATTTAGACACTTGTCAACTAAATCCTACGACTAAAAAAATAAATGAAAAGTAAATAGGTATATAAAATCTACCTTTTTAACATTCCAATGAAGATAAAATCTATAAAATAATAGGCTTTTTGATCTGGCATGTTGGTTCATTGTCACAAATATCGGACGGTTGTCGTAGATAAAGTAAAAATATAGTTAAAAACACACTTTTACTCATTAATAACGAAGTCAAAACTTTGCATGGGAAAAGAAGCTTTATTCACCCGTCTTAAGGTTGGGTTTCAAATGGTGTATCTTACTCATGAAATAATTGTCATAATATATTTTACTGTACATTTTACAGTATGTATAGTTCACGCGCGAGTTGAATGCAGAGTTTATGTATGTGTCACCACTCACCATACATAAGCTCTGCATTCAACTCGCGCGCGTTTACTATAGTTATTACATAATTATTTTTAACGAGGGCTACTGTAAAGCGGTGCGTGAGATTATTGAATTTATTATAATTGATTAATATTTAATTGATTTATAGAGATATTATTGTTTTCAAAACAAACTTTTCTTATCAGTTTTACTATGAAAATTGGAAAAATAGGCTCTATTTCTTTCATTTAGAATCACGCGGTTTTAAATTATAAATTGCTCTAGTAACTTCTGCAACATAGGTAGATACATTCTGCATTCTTATTATATTTCTGTTCGTATTTGTATTATATTTGACGACCTCCGAGGACGGACGACATCAAACGAGCCGATGGAGACCGCAGCGTGTGGAAGCAACCTTGCAAAGACCTACGTCCAGCAGTGAGCACCTATATGGGTTGGTCTATGGGTTGACGACGACGACAAGACCGCGTAGGTGACCGTGAAATAGGCTTTTATTAATAATATTGACCTCCAGGAATCGTCACTTCAATCTTGTGTTTACTGAATCAGTAAATAATTCTCAATCAATCAATCAAATGTTTTTTTATTCAAATAAACTTTTACAAGTACTTTTGAATCGTCAAGTAAATAGAACTTAATGACGTCATCTGCAGAATTTAAATTGATCATCACAATATTGACCCTAAAACTCAAGGTTCTCGAACTCGAATAGGGTATCAAGAGGGTAATAGGGTACTCGAATAGGGTAGGGGTATTGGAAACACCTGCATTAGTATAAAACTGTGTTGCAGCTGTTAAAATCAACATGACTACGTAACATATAAGATTTGGGATGTCATCCAGATCCGTTCAGCCGTTCGGGCGTGATTAAGTAACAAACATCCATACATCCATCCAAACTTAAATAAATTATTATTTACAGTTAAACATAAAGATATTGGTTTTTTTATCTACTCTTACAACTAGGTACTACTAGTAGTCGTATGCGGTTGAAAACTCACCACGTATTATCCCTAGTTTAACCCTACCATTATGTGAAATACCACAGCAATGAGTATCAACTTTAGGTGGTATTTTAAAGCTTTTTATAAAATAATAAGTTCTGAAAACTTCCTTCCCCGGGATACAACCTACCCCTGTAACAAATTTCATCAAAATAGGTTGACCGAATGAAAGCGTAGCTGACTGACAGACAGACAGACACACTTTCGCATTTATATTAGTATGGATTAAATTATTAACCATGTTTATTGTAAAGATTTCTTAAACCAGGGGTAGTGTTGGCTTGAGGCCTTTGTTTTTACTTTATAGTTAGTATCAACAACAATAATTACAATACTTTGTGGTAACAAAGTGGCATAGTTGGGGAAAGTTGTTGCAAAGAAACAGGTGCCGACTGTTCAAGCACAACATCGGCTCACTGATGTGCTATTTGTACTTCAGAACAATACTTTTCGTGACACCCGACGCTCAAAGCAAACGTATAGTGGTGTGGACACGACTTTATAGAAGCACGATGCAAGGAACGGTCTGCTAAGTCATCCGAAAGGGTCCAATCTCGTTTGCGTGCACATTTTTAACCGACTTGTGTGATATTCCGAGGTGTTCGATCGTTTTGTTTAAATACTTGACTTGGAGAAGGAAGCTCTGAGGTGGTTGGATTCCGAGAGCTGGTAGTTGCAATTCTGTTGTTGTTTTCTCGGCGTAAGCACGAGTACCTACGTAGCGTAAGTATGCACCTAAATCTATCCTATTCAGAATGACGCTATTAGTGTGACTGTTACATGTTAATGGCCAGGCTCCATCCTTTTAACCAACTTTAACGAAATTTGGTGTATTAAGGCATGATTATATAAAATCCATATGCTAATCGTTTTAAATGGTATCGTACCGGAACGCTAAATTGATTGACGGCAGCGGGGTGGTAATAATAGGCCATGGCCGAAGCCTCCCAAGTCCCACCAGAACAGACCAGAGAAAATTCAGAAATTAATTATAACGCAATATTGTCTAACCACTGTAGATTAGCAGCAACACGTCGCTTATCTAGCTTAATATGCTTTTATATACGGGTTATTCATAGCAGCCTAATGTATGCTTGCGAAAATTAAAACAATCCATAATATTATAATATTACCGTTCGCGTGAAAAAAATAGTCTGCATGTAAGGGTTCGTAGACAAAAATACCATAGATATTCTCCACTTTTGACGTAACGAGACATAACCATGTTAGCTTCGGTAGACCTTATGGTAAGTGATGATGCAGTCTAAGATTATTAGTTATTACATATTTGTTAGTAGAAATCCCAGAACTAATTTCCACAAACTAGTTGATAGTTAGATATAAGTTAGATAATATCACATCACTCAGTTGACACAGGGATAAATGTTGATATCCATACTCTCACATACTTAGCGATAAGGGAATTTCGTGTTAATTTCGCTGCCAATACCAAAGTCTAAATTGTTCACTCGAGAGCAACTAAATAGTTTTTGGTGCCATATTGAGTCGTGGGTTGAAACTTGGAAGCAAGTGGTTGGAAAACCATTCAAAAAAAATTCAAAACGGCAGAATTTATTTTTCCACAGAAAATATATGGCGAATATTGAAGAGACTACAAGTGTAGAACTATGCAAAATTTTGATACGGTTCCATTTTACCCACGATGGGGCTCCCTGGGATTACAAAACAGGAAACTGGTACCACATAAGAATTGGCCAATTGTTCGTTTTCTGTAGGTAGGTATATTGAAAATTGAAGTAGCTTGTTTCCAAAAAAGTTGGCAACCCTAGCCACATTATTGTGTCGTGCGATAAACCGGCCCTGGATTACGGTCCGGGACGTATCGATAGGTGACTTGTGTAACTTGTGTATTGTGTTTAGTGCTTTCGACACTGTTTAGAGCACTTTAGTGTTTTACTTTTTTAGTAGATTTGAACCCAGACGCTTAATCATAAGCAGGCGTATAGAACAGGTGTTACATTGTGGAAGCAGAAATGTAAAAAAGATCTCGTATAACTAAAATAACTCTCAATTAAAGATACTAAACATGGAGCCATAATGACCCTTTATGTATGGATTATTCATAATTCGCTATGGCTAGATTAGTTTGATCATTTCCTAAAGCGGACAGGTTTATCCACATCAGAAAAAATATATAATTTTTGTGACATAATAATAATCTATATAGACTTGGCAAGTTTAACGTAGGTAGGTACATATTATTAAATATTCTCCCTCAGTTGAAAGGTAGAAAAGTTTGTTAAAAGAGAAGAAATTTAAGAGAACTATCGACATGTTTATAAATGCAAACTTAAACGGTTGGGCTTAATGGATAGACCAGTCAAAAAAAAAACTACATATTATTCTTTTTAAACCTAGATTCTAGCCTTTTTCGCAGGTATTAGATATTACGCAGGTCCTTTTGCATTGGAACGCACTGAGGGTCGAGGGAACGCAGCTTGGAATGTTATAATTTGCCTAAAAATGTATATTTTATGTGCAGTCCCCGTAAGGATCAGAGCATTAAAAATGAATACAAAAATTTACGAAAAAGCACTTCTCGCCTGCATCCGCATCTTTTAACATCATGACCATGACGATCGGTTAATAATTATAGAAGCTACATCACTTATTATATACGGAAACCCCCCTTTTTCTATGTAATTGTAAAAGAGTATCCACCGAGTTTCTACATAGATTTACCTTACTGTGGCGGATTATAGCAAAGTAAAGTCCTTTTTTCTAGTTCCTTCGTCATCATGGACCGCAAAGTAACGCCTGCTACTATCCAATTAATGTAGCCATGTTTGAATAGCCACAAAATTAGACTTCAAAACGATAATAAGCAATTATAAAAGTAAAAATACTCAATTAATGGTAAAATAGACAGATAGATAGATAAATGTTTTATTGCCACACAAAACATTAAAAAGAAATAATAAAGTTAACAAGCAAAAAGAAATAACAAGTGCGCAAAGGCGGTCTTATCGACTTCGTTCACGTTGTTTAAGTTTGTTATTCCAACGGGAACTTCTTAATTTTCCGGGATAAAAAAATATAAATAAATAAAATAAATTCCTTTGTCCTTCCCCGGCATGTAACCTGCCTATATCAAATTTCATCAAAATCAGTTGAAAAGTTTAAGGTGCCAGCGGAGAATGAATTGCTCATACAAACGTAATACCAAAATAATTAATAATTCGAGAACATTTCCACCAAAATGAGAGTTTATTTGGATTCAAATTGTATTTATCTAGTCCCCTGGATTTATATGTTTTCAAAATACTTTCCTAAAATGAAATGTAAATGAATTGCGTTTTGCATATTTTTACGACAAGATGGACATGTTTCCCTCTTATTTGTTTCATATTAAAACCAACGATATCTTACGTATTAATTGGTCAGCAGCATAGCCTATATTGTCAAGTTACAGAATAACAAAACGAAGTAAAAAGCACGATAAGTTTTCATTCATCATTTTTGGTATTCACGGAACAAGACTAAATGTATAACAAATTCTGTAAGCTCATATTGCTATCTCGCTTGAACGCGATCATGTGTCATCAGTGAAATAGAGATAGCAATATACCGACAAATTTATATTTGCGGTTCGAATAGAAGTTGCGAGCGGCGCGAACCGGCCTCTTAAGCGGACTTTACACACAAACGAATTTTTCAAAAGTGATCACTTTATCTCCTCTGCATAGTATTCCTCATTGCTGAGGGTCGTGACCACCTTCCCTTAATCACATAATAGCAGGGGTATTTTCGGATAATAATGCGTTGGGTTCCCAGGTCCGCATACGACTCGACTAAGAGTACTATTGCAACTCTTAGGTCACTAACGATTATTATCAGATGTTAGAAAACCAGAGCATTTGCGTTACTGTTCTTAACCGTAGTTTGTATAAGTCGATGGATAATTTTCACTGTGATATTCAAATTTTCTGTTTCTTCCAGTTTATATTTAAGAGTATAGGAATCGATATAGTATTTTTCTTTAACAATAATATTGCTGTTTTGGTTGGGAATGCGTACTACAAACTTATTTAACTTATTTTTAATCAAATTTAATCCTTATGTCACGGACATAAGGACCACTACGCACGCAGTATAAAAATATACAACTTTCGCTTTTATAATATTAGTATGGTTAGTATGGATTGTGGAAAATTAAAAAAAACCAAAATGTATTTTTAACTAAAAGCAACTTAGGATAAAATAGTTTGATAGCAAGTACTACAGACAGGTCAACAATCATAATCAAATATCGATTATCTTTATTTTATCTTGTGAAAACTGAGAGGGGAACTTTATATATCTAGCCACACTGACGTTTATACATAACGTTCAAGGCTTTTTTCAGTGGCCTGCACAAACCCACGAAGCTATTGGTAAAGAATGGAGCAAGTACTATAACATACATTTACTGTATGTTCTCACCGAACATACAGTAAATGTATTTATTTTAATTTTATTGGTAGACCTTTTCTGCAAAACTTAGGTATAAGTTGACCAACTAACGTCAGGGTGTCGAATTTAAGATATTAACCCCGCTGTCTCTGTTAATAACTGACTTCGTGATCATCCATGACACTGACTGAAAACCTAGACGCCCCTTGCTGCCGACATTTCAATAAATTACCATCAGTGTCAATAGAGTTCACACTCCCTGCAATCACTTTCTTGGGACGTGTCAGATTCAGCATTAATATTATGCAAATTAGCACCTTTAGCCTTGCACAGTTTTTTAAGATGGCCCTTTAGGCCACACCGATTGCACTTTAAATTTCGGAACTTGCACACTTCCGCTAGGTCGGTTCGCGAGCGCAATTCAAGTCTATTATTATGTATTAGGAAAATAATAACTTATTTTGAAAATAATCTATACTTCTATACCTATCCTTCAATACTAATATTATAAATGCGATAATTTTGATGGATGTATTTTGGATGGAATCAAGGCTGAACGGTTCTGTGAAGTTCTGTTAAAAATACTGAAGCTCATTAAAAATTAAATAATTTCGTTTCCTTATAATATTTATCTAATTTTAGTATTTGTTGTTCAAGTACAGGATATAATTGAAATAATTGATCAAGTTTCAGGCTCATCCTTTCAGAAAATTTAGAGTTCTAAGGTCATCTTTACCGTTTTGTTTGTAGCCTAACAGTACGACCATCTGCTTCAGGGTAAGCTGAAGTCGAATCGGTTTTAAATTAGAATCTAACTATAGCTACTTCGTATCCGTTTCAAAGTCAAGGCGTAGGTTCAAGAGAGAATAATGTTAATCTTAAATTTTCACCTGACTCTACCACCGTTTAGGAAAGAAGTCTGCCGAGAAGAGCCGGCAAGAAACTCAGCAGTTGCTCTTTTTTATATTATCATGGACCTTAGAGTGACTTATCAAAGTTTTCCTTTAACTCTGAAATTAAGGTCGTTTCAAAATTAAGTTAGACACTTTTTTTATCGAATTAATGTATCTTATCAAACGATCAAAACACCAAATTGATATCAACATTGGACAAGTGCCTCAATACCATAGCAATCCACGATATTATTTTAAATATAATTAGGAATAGAGTCCGTCAAGATCGCTCGTCGTGCGGATAATGTTATTATTAAGTTAACATCTAAAGTTTAATTTGTTTGGTACTGTATAATTTTAATTTTAAGGTAAGTGTTTCAATTCACAATTATACATTTCCAAAAAAACGTTATTTAATTATTTTTTTTATTCACTTCTTACATCATCTTTACAGGAATCCCTAATACGATGGTGCAGTTACAATATTAATATATCTAGCTTAGCCTAAAGAAATGTACAAAACATAATATCCTATTAAAAACAAAAAAAAAAAATATCACCTACTTAGTTATAACTTATAGTCCACATTGCTACCTTTGTGAGTTCACTCAGAGAACAAGAAAATATGTCAATCTTTACGGCTATAATATTAAGGGTGCGGAGTGCGCGCGTCAGCGGTGCCTTCTTGAGGAGGTTGGTGCGCCCGCATGTAAGTTCAAAAAGAAAGAGTGGTGTTTTAATGGTTTTGGACTTTATTATTATTCAGAATTTTCTAAATCCGTGGACGCGTAGCTTTAATAATAATCTTTATATAGTATTAATGAAATATTAATAGAAATATATTATGACTAATGTGTTAGGTTATTTTTTAATGAAATTTCAGCAGACAGACCTTTCCAAGTGGGAGTTGAAATGAAGTTACATAAGAAATGTTCGCTAAAGAGAAGATACGAACCTATTTCTTGAGAGCACCTTGAGTGGAAATTAATGACAATTTTTATCCTAGAATATAATTTACAAAATGAATAGATAGAAGTTTCGTCAGGACAAATTCCGAAATATGCTTGAAAAGGTAAGTCTAGATGTGCTTAAGATTTTCAGTTTCATAGAAAATCAATTACAACAGACAATGTAAGAGAAAGATCATACTTAAGCGTTTGCTGTTTTTTATAATACAGATGTATTATTTTTTTAACTTAAAAAGTTTTATGATCTGTAGAATAACTAGTAATTATTACGATAAACTCATAGTGTGTACTGACAAACATACCTATAGCTCAGGGAATATTGTAATTTTTATTTCATTAATATTAACTTTTGATTTTGACGATAGACTTCGATAGGTAGGACTGTAAATACCTATAGGAACTAATTAAATAAAACAGAAGAAAAAAGCACTTAGGAAAGATAAAGGAAAACTAGGATAAAGGAAAGATAAAGTCCTACTGTTACGGTTTTGCTATATAACTGGTTAACACTCAGAACCATACAAATGACTATATACAATTTATATCTAATCCCAACAATCATACAAATACGTCGATAACACCAACATAGAAGCATACAGTCGCAAACATTCGGAATGATAATTTTATAAGATGAACCAACATACAGAAATAACTAGATATCAAAGTTTTATGATCTTTAGGGCCTGTTTCTCAATCTACGAGTAACATTTAACTGATGAATAAATTTGATGTTTTGACAGATATTGTATATCAATTCTGTCAAAATCTTAAATTTATTCGTAAGTTAAGGTTTACTTGGCCATTGTGAAACAGGCCCTTAAACAATCTTACGATTTCATTTCTAAGCGTTCGAAAATTGGGGCTACGGTTTTTTAAATTGAGCATCTATAATGGAAGTTTTTTTTTAAAAGGATCGTCTTTGAGGCATATTTTATACAGACAAATTTTTATTCTTTGGGTTTCTTTTTTAGGTTTCCGTAGTCAACAAAGAAACTCTTATAGTGTCACCATGTCTGTCTGTCTGTCTGCCTGTTCGCGGCTTAGCTCTGAGACTTTCAGTACTAGAAATCTGTAATTTAGCATTGGTATTACAAAGTGGTATAGTAAAATCTGGGAAAGAAATTTTTTAGGTGACGAAACGTGAAGCCCCACTTCACTTCTGATTTTTGAAGAGAAACTTCTTTAGAATCAGTGATTTGAAAATTCGATAAAACGAAAAAGAGACACTAAAAAGTATTTAGCCTGGGAGAGAATGAGATAGAATACAAGTTATATTTATCTCGTAGGCTACTTTTCTGAAGTTTCACTTCTGCCGTGTGTGAATTGCACACACACACTTTTTTAATGAAATTTGTTATTGAATGTCTGATTTCTGTGAAACAACGACCTTCAAAGAGGATCCCAGTACTCGTTCTCAAGGTTGATCCTGGAAGGCAAGGTTCTCGGGAAAAGAGCGCCTGTAAGACAGCGGAGGAAGTGGATGGATGACGTAAAGGAGTTGACCCGTCATAATTACGCGGAATTAAAGAAGATAGCTCAAAATCGAAAGACATTTCACCAATTGACCGCCAGACTTCAATTTGAAGATGGCACCCGATGATGATGATGATTTCTGTGAAAGGTTCTAAAGATTTACTTACGGGTTATATACGGGTTATATTATGTTTCTGTTCTGAAGAGGTTTTTCATGAATTGAAATGATACACTCACAGTTTGTTTATCAACAATGAATCCTTGAAAAACTTGATAACAATTTATTATCATAGATTGGTTATCATAAGATGTCATTGTTTGATATTGTAACTTTACATGTCTGTTTGAGAATAAATAATTTACCAAAATAGGATGCAAAAAAAACATATTTTTAAAATATTACATAGAAAGCAGCAAAAGTCGAAAGGTTTTACTTTGAAAATGTGTGTTTCGTATGCAAAGGAAAGACAATCATACTAACATTATAAATGCGAAAGTGTGTCTGTTTGTTAGTTTGTCCTTCAATCACGCCGCAACGGAGCAATGGATCGGCGTGATTTTTGGCATGGGTATACCTAGTTGAGGAGAGTCACAGGCCAATTTTTATCCCGGAAAATTAACGAGTTCTGGCGGGAATCAAAAACTGAAACCACGCGTACGAAGTCGCGAGCATCAACTAGCTATTTTGATATTTTTAAAGGAAACACACTCAAAAACCGATGTCTTAAAATGATTTGTTCCCATTTTTGAAAACTCCTGCCTTTCTTCTTCCGAACTTTCCTTTCCCCACTTATTATAGGAATTTTGCCTTCGCACGTTTTGATAATAGTTATTTCTATACGCCCCTATTAATGTTAAGTAATGAAGCACCAAATATATTAAAACCAATATCTTAATTGTTACATAAAGAACTCCCTGTTTTCGTGTGGTGGTCAAGTATGCCTCAACTGTGAGTTTGTCGAGTTACCCGTCGGACTCTGGCAGTTGGGAACGTCTATTATCGTTATTTCAATGACTCGTAGACCGCGTAGTATGGGATCCGTTATGTGTATACCTCTAGGGTTGTATACCCTTTCGTTCTGTGTTGCTATGAATTTGGAAATTTTCCGGAGGTGCTGAAAAAGATAAAGTAGAAAGTTTTAATCTCATGTGTGTAGAATAGGTACTGGATTTGGATGAGAGATAAACTTCCTCAATGACAATATAACCTAGGGGAGTATATTCATTGGAATACCCCTCAATATATAACTAGCAAACCAATTCCTAAGATCTGATTATGGCTAGAAAGCCGATGGCAGATAGTTGACGTAGAAAAAAATATGTAGAATAGGTTCAACCTATTCTTGTCTGGGAACATAGATTGTGCAAGTTGATTTCTAAAATCGAAACGCCATACTGATTGCAAAGTCTAAATAGTGAACACTTGCAGCTTTGCTCACTTTTGGATTTCAAAAAATCCAACTTATTCCTTGTCTACATTATAAATGAGCCTATGTGCTAAATTTAAAAATTTGTAGGTTCAAGGGTTTGGGATGGGTGTTGATGATTCAATCAGTGAGTACAGGACTTTTCTTTTTATTCGATGACTGGCTGACCTGCCCCCAACTTTGCACGGATGGCCTTATCTTATATTCTACCATATTTACATTTATTATGTATGTGTAATTGTTTATTGTCTCAAATAAATGAAATAAAATAAAAGGTATTCTATAGCATAATCACAATTGACTTGCTGTTACCCATTGAGGACTTGGTCCTGCCATTTCCAAACTATTTATGAGATCTTGATGAAATTAACAGGAGGCTTACTTACCTGATACCTACTCAACCTTTGTGAAGAAAAAATAATTGTCAAAACTTGTTACGATTACTGTAAAATCGATCATAACTTTCATCCCCTATCTTGAAGGAAAGCTTTTTCGGGATAAAAAATAACCTATAACATGTCAGTACTAAGTGTGCTAAACTTGTACTTAACTTTAAAGTTGCATTAAAATCGTCAAGTAGTTTGGCGTCAAACACGAAAATAGCGATGGCCGAGCGGGGCGATGTGGTACGAGGGCTAGCGATGAATTTCGTGAATGCCCTTTAGGCAAACTGAAATTGTGAAAAAATATAATTTCGTCAACTGGCGAATCCAGTCCTGGAAGTCTGGTAGAGCATTTGCAGTTATTTCTCTTCAAAAATATTATATTATAATTCCCAAAAAATATACTTTTGGCAATCTGAAATTTTAATCACGTATTTTATTGAGTAATTTCAATAATACCTGCAAATCGCCAGACAAATTTTGCAGTTTTAAACGTGAATAAAGTTTTCAAATGAGTACAACAAAATTGCGGCGAAATTCATCGCCAGCTCTCCGACTAATCGCCCCGCTGCCGCCGTCTCCCCGCCGCCGCTCATTTCGTGCTCGTAGTGTACACTTAGGATTTTGTCACAATAGACACAGACAGGCAAAAGATCTAACAAAAAATGTTTCGGGCTTTGTATCTCTCATAAAGCTTACTATAAAATATTTAAGTAATGTACAGTCGATGTGAAAAGTCCACACATAGCTAAAACTGTGCAAGCAATCAGAATCACTCATCCACACAAACATAATCCAAAATATTTAAGTACCCTAATTTAACAACATTAGGTTCAAAACTACTATTCAATACTAATTACCCAGATTATTCCCATAAATTTTCAACAATGTCAACTTACAAGATGAATAATATTAATATCTATGTAATATTGGATCGAAGCAGGAGTTAATTTGCAGATGTCCATGATAATGAATATAAATCTATGTAGTACATCACCACCACTACCACTACAGCCTATTAACGTCCCACTGCTGGGCACAGGCCTCCACTCTCGTAGGAGAGAGGGAATTAGAGCCTAGTCCCACCATGCTGCTCCAATGCGGGTTGGCGGGCTATGTGGTACATGATTGGATATGTGGTTCTATGATTATGGATATGTGGTGTTCTGACGGTGCAATTTGCTGGCTTACTGGGTAGTGAATATCGCAAGCTGCAAGTGCAAGATACACTCTGTACCACATAGATTTGTCTCCTGTGGTGGATTATAGCGAATTAAACTTCTAGTTCCGTCAATATCTATGTAAGTTTGAGGGTGGCTTTGTAACTAAAAAGTCATCTTGTTTGATTATTCTATAAGGACTTTTGACATCAACAGTACATGACTTGTCCAGTTTAAGTACTTTGAAGATCTCTATCATACCTTTTCGTAGTGTGTCTCCGTGCAAATGTAGATGAAATAAGCTGTGAGGCAAGCGAGGCACCCCTCGCAATATGTACTGCAGTCTGCTGTCTCTGCCATGTCAAAATGCTCATTTAACCTCTCCATTGTGAATTCAAATGTTTGTCTGTCTATCTGTAAGAAGAAATTGAATAGCTTAATTCTAATTATTGATTGCAATAAAAACCAAAAGTAATTATTATTAATAACCATTAACATCATATGTTTGTGAGATGGTGATAATATAGAATAGAACTATAATTAACAATTTAATTAATTTGGAGTGCCAAGATTTGAATCCTGATTCCTCAGCAAGCAAATCTATCGATTCAAAGGGCGATAGGTGCACTAATTACTGTCATTTTGGTATTGCATTGTTGTTTTTTTATACATTAACAAAAGAAACAAAACAGGTAACCCTACCGCTAGTTTACTAGTAGGTACTTAATTTTTTTTAAATCTTTATTTGTGAGAAAAAGCATTAATATTTTTTAGAAACCCTGCCTCCTGTGGTATTAAAAGCAGGTTGCAGGAGACACTGGGGCTGATTCTGTGTAACACAATCTCTAAACTAAACTAAAATGGCAGCTTTAAATCTAGTTCTGTCCCTTTCCGTAGGAAGTAAACAATATAAAGGGTTAGCAATATTTGTAATGCTCTAATTTTAGTTTAGTTTAGAGATTGTGCACTACAGAATCAGCCCCAGTGTCTTCCCAATTTCTATAATATTAAGTACCATCTTGTAATTATGGTAAAAAAAAAATTATATTGATCGTGAATATGTAGAATACATTTTGGATCTTCAATCCCACAACAGATATAATTAAATCTTCAATCACCACCAAATACATGCTGAAAACTTTTTAATAAAATCTTGAATAATCAAATCATTCTAGTTTCTAGACCTAGCAGTGCAAGCTATACAGTCAGTCAGTTTATCTTGAGTCACAGACCACTCTGAGTGGTCTGTGTCTCGAGTATACTGCTTAGTTGAGTACAATAGATGAAGTCATACTAGGGCGTGTTGATAAACAATATGAAACTTTCACCAACCCTATCTTCCAACTCCGGTGGAAATCTCGTTTGAAACTTGACTGCAGTTCCTTCGGAGTAGTCCCGCTGTAGGAATATTTTTATGCCCTGTGTTGGAGTTTGCTGGCTTCCAGGGGTATTGGGCCCCGACGGGATACGATTGTTTGCCATTCTCAACTCTTTACACTTTTACACTCACGAAAACACTGACAAACATCAAGTTTTGGTACTCTTGAAACCAGCGATTCACTCTATGGACACATAATTTCACTTTCACAAGTAAATTGAGTGCAAATGTTGGAAATTTTACATTAAAAAGTGCAATCTCTCGTAATCTGCTCTTAATTTCTTAAGATTCTGAAAAAAAAATACCCTTGGTTGACGAATGACGTATCACAAAATGTCAATCACATGACATTGACGTATTAAACGTATTGTCTATGGATTTTGGCATAGCATGACTACGTTCGGGAACTTTTTATTTTGATCTATGATTTTGATCAATCAAAATCACAGATCAAAATCATAAAAATATTTATTTATTTATTTAAATCTTTATTGCACACAAGTAAAAGGACATGAAAAAGACAATAAAATTACAACTAGGACAGCACAGTATGCAAAGGCCGTCTTATCGCCAAAGGCGATCTCTTCCAAACAACCTTTGGAGAAAGGAGAAGAGAATACTAACGGGATGCTAAAAATATTTATTAAATTAATTAAAATATGTAACGCCAAGTTTCCGAACGCAGCCATAGACGCGCCACCTCTCTCGTTTTGACAGCCGTCTATAGTCTATGTCAGTACTACTACTTATTAGATATTGTTCCGGGTTAACCTAATCTTGATACAACCCTGTGTTTCGATAGTGAATCCACCATTATATTCTGCAAAATTATTGTATTGTTTCTTTTACCGAGTATTCCAATCATACAGTGGCGTCCAACTTGTGGCCTATCGAAACAAGACAATGCAAGACACGCCAAGACAACGCCGCGTAGTGTCGCCGCGTGGCACACTCACGGAGACAGATGAAAGCGGTGAAGAAAATATTACCGTACGAAAACAGCCTCGCACCCCAAGGATACAGATGTCAGAAGAACAACTATCTAGCATAATTTCTAAAGTGATGCGCACGACGTTGGACATGTCGGCGTCGCGATCCGCGTCATCGGACGCGCCATGCCCTGTGCCCTCTTCCGGTAACCTCTCCAAGTGCACAGCGCGATTCGACGGCTGCGGTGGATCAGACGCGATCGAGTCATTCATCGATGCCGTAGAAATATACATGGAGTGCTCGAACGTGAGCGACGCCCACGCATTGCGAGGCCTCGGAATGCTCCTCACGGACGGCGCCGCGACCTGGTGGAGAGGCATCAAAGGCGACGTACACAACTGGCAGGAGGCGAAGGCGAGGATGCGAGGGATGTATGGAACCCCACACCCCGCATATAAAGTACTACGGACCATCTTCGCACGTGAGCAAAATAGTGAGAGTGTCGATGCGTTTATACCCCGTATTAGAGCGCTTATTGCTAAATTACCTTACAGACTAGAGATGTGTTTACAGTTAGATATAGTTTATGGATTATTAGATCGTAAGATAAGAAAATATGTCCCGCGTAACTGTGATATCCTAGGATTTAGGCAGACAATAAAACGCATACGATGTTTACAAGATGACCGTTTATTCCGGACTGCCTTATATTCTAAGTACCCACATCACACCTCCACACTAAATTAATACTAATAACAATATAATAGATAATTACTTATACGAAACAAACTAGGTATCTTAATTATAACTAAACTTAATATACTTACTAAACTACCTAATAACAAGTTAAAGTTTAGTGTAGGGTTTCCTAAGTCTACACTGTCTGACCGGGCGTGCTCCTGGCGTAGCAGGATGAGCCGGCGAAGTAATATGGCGGGTCTGGGGCGGAGACCTTGCTTCCTCTAAGGCATCTTGAAACTCCGGTGAAGCCGGAGGTTCCACGTGAGCCTTACCCGTCTCCTCCGAGCTCGCGGGTGGCATGGTTACTAATTCTATGTCACTTTGCGTCGACTGCTCCGACCGAACCTGCCCGGGTGAACCTATGGGCGATTGAGAATTTGCGCTTGACTCCTGACCGAAGCTTGTGGTAGGGCAAGCGAGAGAAAATCTTGTGGAACGCTTCTTGAGCTGATCAATATGTCTATGAACTAAGTCCCCATCCTGACCTCTGACTTTATAATTGCTTGGCCCCATACATTCCACAACTTGACCCGGGACCCACTTTTCTCTCTTTAAATATTGCCTATACCACACCTCTTCCGTAGGTTTTACCTCTCTTTCCACTCCTTTCGCTAATTCTTTTTGATGTTGCTGTACTTTAGCTACCTTCCTCTCTCTATCCGGTTTTAACATATCTAATTTGGTACGAAGCCGCCTACCTAACAGCAACATGGCCGGGCTTTCCCCAGTAGTGGAATGCTCCGTGTTTCTGTAATGCATCAGGTAAGTCCAGAGTGCTCTGTCTACATTTTGTTTCCCTAAAACCGCTTTCTTAATCACACGTTTCAGAGTTTTTACTGCGTTTTCTGCTAGACCGTTGGAGGCCGGATGGTACGGAGCTGTAAAAATATGCTCAATCCCGTGATTCTGTGTAAAGTTCCTAAACTCAACGCTAGAAAAATAACTTCCATTGTCCGTTACTACCTGTTTTATTAACCCAAATCTACTACATAACTCCATAATTCTATCAATTACCACCGAACTCGATGTATTAGGCACCTGGAAAACTTCAATCCATTTAGACATCGCATCTACGGCAACTAAATACGTCTTTCCGAAAATAGGGCCCATGAAGTCTAAGTGGACCCTTGACCAAGGTCGGTTAGGCCACGGCCACATCCGTACGGCTTGCTTCGGCGGCGCGTCAGCTTGTGCTGCACATACCTCGCAATCCTGACACATTCGCTGCACGGACTCGTCTAGCGAAGGCCACCAAACGTAACTGCGTGCCAAGGATTTGGATTTGACTATTCCCATATGAGGCTCATGAATCATCCTCAACACTCTTTCCCTACACGCCTCCGGAACCACTAGTCTATGACCCCACATCACGCAGCCTAACTCCTCGTACAACTCATTTTTACGATTAAAATACGGTTGTAAATTTCTCATACTATTGTCCGAAGGCCAGCCGTCCCGCATGTAGCTTAGTATTTTCGATAAATCCGGATCCCGACCAGTATGCTTCTTTATCTCGTTATAATCTAACAACAAAGCTTCCTGGATGAAATGTAAATATGTCTGTTCCGGAGCTGGCCGGGCCGCGGTCTGTTTACCGACCACCGGCAACCTCGACAATCCGT
This sequence comes from Erebia aethiops, assembly GCA_923060345.2. Classification (NCBI taxonomy): domain Eukaryota; kingdom Metazoa; phylum Arthropoda; class Insecta; order Lepidoptera; family Nymphalidae; genus Erebia; species Erebia aethiops. The sequence goes on from CAKLPR020000011.1 coordinate 1,370,747, forward strand.
CCGCTCCGTTCTCATCGGTGCGCACGTACTCAATATCAAAAGTATACGCGGACAGAATAATAGCCCACCGTTGCATACGGCGTTGCATACGGCCAAAGATAGATACCAATGGCTTATGGTCAGTTCGCAAGGTAAAATGCCGGCCGTATAAATATTGGTGGAACTTATTAACGGAAAATATAATTGCAAGCGCTTCGCGATGAATTTGTGAATAGTTTTTTTTCCGCCTCATTAAGCGTTCTCGATGCATAGGCTATAGGCCTCTCGCATTCTCCGTCCCGACTCGGTTGTGAGAGGACGGCCCCCACTCCTTTGGCGCTCGCGTCACACGTAACGATAAGCGGCCGGTTAGGATCGTAATGCGCTAACACCTCTGCACTAGTTAATAAGGTCTTAACTTCTTTAAACGCCCGCTCGCATTCTCTCGACCAAAACCATTTACTATCTCTTTTTAGCAACTGATACAAAGGTACTAACTTAGAACTCATATTCTTTATAAATTTCGCGTAAAAGTTTATTAATCCCAAAAACGATCGCAATTCCGTCACATTGCCGGGTCTAGGTATTCTTGTTATGGCTTCAATTTTATCTGGGTCCGTCTTTATACCTTCGCTATTCAACACATAACCTAAATATTTTATCTCGTTTACTAGAAATACGCACTTGCTACTTTTTAATTTTAACCCGTAACGATGCAACCTACTGAAGACCGAATCCACCGCCTGCAAATGTTCAAGTTTGCTCTTTCCGCCAATAACCACGTCATCCAGAAATACTTCCACATTCGGTATATCTTTTAGTAAGTTAGACATTATGCGCTGAAAAATTCCCGCGCTCGATGATAGACCATACACTAATCTATTATACCGATATAAGCCCCTATGCGTATTGATTACGGTAACGTCTTTAGTTTCGTCCAGTTCAATCTGGTTATACGCTTGAGAGAGGTCTATCTTTGAAAAGTAATTCGAACCGCTTAGTCGAACAATTAAATCGTCGATTTTAGGTAAAGGGTAACGATCCACCAACAAAACTGGATTTACTGTAGCCTTATAGTCAGCACAAATTCTCAACGACCCGTCAGCCTTATTTACCGGTACCAGAGGAGAAGCCCAGTCCGAGCAGTCCACAGGTTCGATGACTCCGTCCCGAAGCATCGCATCCAGTTCGGCGTCGACGCGTTCCCGCAACGCGTACGGCAGGGCGCGAGCTCGGTGGAAGACGGGAGTCGCTCCATCGCGTATTCTCAAGGTCGCCTTGCCTCCGGTGTACCGACCCAGGCCGCCGTTAAACAGTTCTTTATATCTGTCAACCAAATTCCTTAACTCATTATTTAAGCCATTCACTTCCCCGGCTTCGCAAATTTTATGACAATTACTGAATATAGGAATCTTAATTTTTAATTCAGTTAACCACTGCCTACCTAGGAGGGACGTGGTCCCGCCTTCAATAATAAATAACTCTAACTGCTTTTTAAGACCACCGTACCCCACCATGGGTTTGATAACTCCTAACGGTTTAATCACCGACCCGTCGTAAAAGTTAAGTTTTATATTCGTCGGGACTAACTTAATATGACTCAAATGTTCCTCGTATGTCCGACTATTAACGCACGAAACTGCAGTTCCGGTATCCACTTCCATCACTATTTCCACATTATCTATTAACATTGGCAAACTCACCGCCTTGTAGTCGTTCAGACAGAGGTGATGAAAATCGCTGCTATAGTCCCCGGAGTCCCCCTCCACCGTGGCTGTGTCCTCCGCCTTCCCGTAGTGCACCCGGTTTGCTCCTTTTGGTCCGTCGATCTTTTCCACACAGGCGCGCCGGATATGGCCCCGGGTTCGGCACCGGGAACACACGTAATCCCGGAACCTACAAGTCTCGTAGCTGTGAAGGGAGGATGTACACCCCCTACATCTGTAATCCTGAGTACCTCCATCTGTACCCCTCGAACCGCCTCTGTATCGCGCTCCCGCGCCGTTCCGCGCTGCGCTCTCTGCCTGCGAGCTTCGGCCGCGCGTGGCCGCCCGCCACCGCCGCCTGTCTGTCTCCACCATCGAATGCAGGCCCGCGCCGTCCGTGCCACCCGCCGCCGCCGCCGTTCCCGCTGCACCCGCCGTGTCCACCGCTGCCGCGTCCCGCTCCGCCGCCTCCAGCGAGCTTGCAAGTTTAACCGCGCTAGTAAAACTTATCGTTTCCTCCTCCGCGAATAACCTTTGTCGGATGAGATCGCTCCTCAACCCGCATACGAACTGGTCCCGTAGGTTCTCGTTCAAATTATCGCCCAGCTTGCAATGGCGCGTCAACTTCTTCAACTCCGCGACGTAGCTGGCGATATTTTCATCCGCGGCCTGCCTCCTCTGCCTAAACCTGAACCTCTCCGCTAAAACTGATGGCGCCGGTTGCAAATGCCGACGCAGCAGCTCAATCGCGTCCTCATATTTCATCTCCGCCGGTTTCTTTGGGCTGGATAGGTTAACTAGGAGCTCGTACGCCTCGTCACCCATCACTGCTATTAACGTAGGTAGCTTGAGGTCACTCTTAACGTTATTCACTGTAAAGTACATTTCTAGTCGCTCGACATAAGACGACCACACCCCTGTTTTCACATCGAACTCCTTTACTTTTCCGATCGACATGATGACTTATACACTATACACGCACTATTTACTAACTAATACTGACTATAACACCAATCCTCGTTAGCCACTGTGATATCCTAGGATTTAGGCAGACAATAAAACGCATACGATGTTTACAAGATGACCGTTTATTCCGGACTGCCTTATATTCTAAGTACCCACATCACAGTAACACAGTAAGTGACTTAGATACATTGTTAACAAAAGCGAGAGAGGTGGAGGAAGCTAAGGCTGAAATAAGCAAGCCGCAGTCTATGAGTAAGAGCAATAATTCTAAGATTTCTGTAGCAGAAGCTACTGTAACTAGTGATAACACTGTCAATCACAAGAGAGTTCGCATTCGCTGCACTTATTGCAAAGCTTTTAACCACTCAGTAGATTCATGTAGAAAACTTGCAGCTAAAAATGATACTAGTAAGTCTAGTACATCCGCCGAGTCTAGGTCACCTATTATGTGCTATCAGTGTTTAACCCCAGGGGTTACAAGGTCGCGGTGTGATACTTGCAACAAGGGCAAACCCCAAGCTGAGACTAGCTCTCCGGGTAGTTTTAACGTTCTTAAATCCATTGAAACCGTTCACAGCGATCTACCAATTGTGTCTGTATCCATTGCTGGTAAGCGAGGCGTTGCAGTTCTAGACAGCGGGGCAACACAAAGCCTGGCCAGCCCCATGCTATACAAAGTTCTGGCTGATGCAGGGGTCCAGTTCACTCGAGTCCAGCGAACGATAGGTCTGGCATTTGGCTCACCTCAGGTATGTTACGTTTTAGTCACTACTAACCCAGTACCTAGCAGTAAAAATTGGAGACTGCGAGGTCCCTACGGAGTTTATGTACCTCCCTAGCCCAGAAGGCAAAACTTTACTGGGCAAGGATTTCATTTCGAATGCAGGGATAGTAATGAATATATCTGAAGGTTCATGGAGCTTTAAAGATAAACCCAACCAGGCATTTAGGTTTGTCGAGTCCTACCATTTTACATCAGATCCTGAAACACAGCATCTTGGATTCCCAGATGCACACCACAATACCAATGGTGATGATCTGATGTTGAGGCCTGATGAGGGTCATGCCCTCTCAAGCTCAGAGAAGACAATTCTTAACAATTTTATCTCTTGCAGAGCGGAACGGTTTGCGAAAGAGGGTCCAGCCACCGAGTTTGCGACCCATCGCATCGAGGTCAAGGAAGACCACCCACCGATCGCCTGCCCACCTTTCCGGCTCTCTCCAAACCGGAAAGCCGCATTGAGAAAGGAGCTTGACAAGCTGCTGGCTGCCGGAGTAATAGAAGAGTGTGAGTCCCCATGGGCGGCTAACGTAGTCATGGTCCCGAAGAAGGATGGAGGTATGCGTCTTTGTATTGACTATCGCAAACTCAATGAGGTAACTGTGCCCGACCGGTACCCATTACCCAGGATTGAAGACGTCCTACATGCGGCCAAGACGTGCACGTACATGACCACACTTGACCTGCATTCTGGTTATTTTCACGTTAACGTGCACCCAGATGACCGGGATAAAACCAGCTTTGTCACACCTTTTGGCATGTTCAGATTCATCCGCATGCCTATGGGCTTACGTAACTCAGGAGCCACATTTCAGAGGCTCATTGACCGATTTAAGTCCAATCTTACCGCACTGCATGGCTCAGTGCTGGCCTACTTAGACGATATTATCGTCTTATCGCCTGGCAGCTTCGACAATCACATGGCAGACCTTAAGTCGGTCTTTGATAGATTGGCTATATTTAAATTGCGAGTGAATCGCGATAAGAGCTGCTTTGCATGTGACTCGGTCGAGTTTCTTGGCCATATCATAACACCAGGCGGGTTCCATACAGACCCAGACAAAACAGCCGCTATAACCGCTATGCCTGCGCCAGTAAACGCTAAGCATTTGATGAGCTTTCTGCAAACTTCTAGCTGGTTCCGAACCGGCTGGTTCATCCCCGGATACGCAGAGGTGGCCCGGCCCCTCACCGCGCTGCTGAAGAAGAACAGCACCTGGCAGTGGGGCGCGCAGCAGCAGCAGGCCTTCGAGCGCGTCAAGGCGTTGCTGACGTCGGCGCCGGTGCTGCGGCAGGCGGACGAGACGCTGCCATACGTTCTGCGCACGGATAGTAGCGGGTATTGTCTCGGTGCTATTTTACTCCAGGGGGAGGGAACTGACGAGCGACCCATAGAGTACGCTAGTCGTCAGTTAAATGCCGCTGAACGGAACTACACCACTACAGAGCGGGAAGCTCTCGCTGTTGTATGGGCCGTCCAGAAATTCAGAGGCTATCAGCCTTTACGGTGGTTGATGAACACTAAGTCACCAAGCGGTAGACTTGCCAGATGGGCCCTTATTTTGCAGGAGTTCGATCTCCGCATTGAGTATACGCCTGGGAAATCGAATGTAGTTGCAGACATGCTTTCGCGCCCGTCCTGCGCTCAGGACAAGGACGCTGGTTGCGACCTGTGTCACGCAGTCGTCGATTTTCCGACGCGCGCAGCTAGCGATATACGCGAGAACCAGTTGAAGGACCCGGAGGTTCGCAAGATCATCGACGACCTGGAGGCCGACGATGCCCCATTCAGGGGGAGACCGTGGGCTGATCGCGGGTACGTATTATCCGACGGCGTCCTCTATCGCTACGCGCCCGAAGCCGACGGTGACGACGCTTGCCTGGTGGTACCAGAGCACGAGCGCGACGGCGTGTTGACGGAGTACCACGACGCGCCTACGGCCGGCCATTTCGGAGTCGAGCGTACTTTACAACGTATCTGCACAAAGTATTACTTTCCTGGCATGCGCAGCTTCGTGGCCAATTACATTAAGGGCTGCGTTGCCTGCCAGCGGTACAAAGCAGATACAAAGAAACCGGCAGGTCTAGTACAGACACCTGCCCCGGCTCGGAGATTCGAGGTAGTTTCTGTGGATTTATTTGGTCCCTTACCAGAGACGAAGACTGGTAACAGATGGATCCTGATCGCTGAGGACGTATGCACTCGGTGGGTGGAAATATTTCCCTTACGGGAGGCCACCAGCTTCGAATGCGCGAAGACCCTCGTAGAGGAAGTGTTCCTCCGCTACGGCGTCGCCCGCCGGCTTATCAGTGACCAGGGTGTTCAATTCGTCTCTGAAGTGATGCAGCAGGTGTGCCATGTCCTAGGCATCAAACAGTCATTAACCTCGTACTACCACCCAGAAGCTAACCCGATAGAACGAAAGAACCGAGACCTAAAGCCGCAGTTGGCTATCTTAGTCGGCAAGGACCACTCATCATGGGATTCATTCCTACCGGCAATCCGATTTGCGATGAATTCCGCAATAACATCAAGCACAGATCATTCGCCCGCCTTTCTAACTTTCGGCAGAGAGCTCCGTGCGCTGCGGCGGCTGGGCGGCGCGCTAGCGGCGGCGCGCGACGTGCAAGAACGCGCGCAGAGCGTACAAAAGGCGCACGCGGACACGGCGCGACGAGAAGCGCCGGAGTACGAACCAGGCGCTCTAGTCTTGCTGAAAACGCAAGGCCTGAATGATACAGGTAAAGGGCAGACGGCCAAGTTCATCCCTCGGAGGGACGGACCCTACCGAGTGCGATCGGCCGTCAGTCCTGTCACTTATTTACTGGAGAGAATCAGCGATGGGGAACTCTTGGGGAAGTATCACACCTCGCAACTCACTCCCTTCGTTGGAGACGTTCAATCTGCTGTTCAAGAGAAACGCAAACGGGGTAGACCACGGCGTAAGCAAGTTTAGGTGCTATCACGAATGCGGGGGCGCTCTTGTGTAATTCATGATAGAGGGGGAGACTGTAACGCCAAGTTTCCGAACGCAGCCATAGACGCGCCACCTCTCTCGTTTTGACAGCCGTCTATAGTCTATGTCAGTACTTATTAGATATTGTTCCGGGTTAACCTAATCTTGATACAACCCTGTGTTTCGATAGTGAATCCACCATTATATTCTGCAAAATTATTGTATTGTTTCTTTTACCGAGTATTCCAATCATACAAATATTTATTTTTTCAATACACTTGATAGAAAAATGCACTTACACAGGCAGTAAACAGGGCTTGTAAGTTAAATTTACTGCCTTCGTGCTATCCTTTTGCAGAATAGTATTATGATAATATAGTGAGTACCTAGTACTACCTACATACTCGAGTTGCAATTTCATGTTTTCTCATAAATGTATTTAAAAACGTTGTGTGATACACGGGCGTTATGGTTTCGACACAGGTACTTGTTCAAAAAATTAGTCCGACAGTTGTATTTGATTTATGATTCGTAATTTTATAGGATATGTATCTACATCGGAAAGTTATGAAGCACATTAAGATTTTTCTATGGAGACAATTTTTTGAACTGAAAACTTCTTTAGTCGCGTTGAGCACATTTTGGTAGGGGTAAGGGTTCCCTGGGTTACAAGCTATATTTGTACCTACCAAATTTTATCAAAATCGGTTGAAAAGGTGGACAGGGGAAGCGTAGCGGACAGACAGACAGACAGACACACTTTCGCATATAATATTATAGGTACGTAATATGGGTTATAATATTAGTATGGATTATGATATTTACTGTGTGCCAGTCACCACCCCACTAGTCTCCATATCTACCCCTACTAATGATCGACGAAGGAGATAGCCATAATAAATATATTATTACACCTAAAAATGGCAGCTTAATTGATTTAGGTACCTACGTATATCCGTGTCCAACAATTTAATATTCAACTAGCGATTCAAGCGAAATCGGCCTAAATAGTTTGCTGTCTATCAAGCTCCTAGACCCTAGACGTGGTCGCCGGTCGGAGGCTTCGGTCGTGGCTAGTAAGCTGTCCTGTAACCTGTTACGCAGGGATCGTCATGAAAGGGACAGGGACCTCTCATTATTTTAGTTAAGTTTGGTCAACGACCTCTATTTACATAGACGAGCCCTATCAAACAAAGAATGTGGACCATTATACTAACGCTAGTCTGAAAAGCGGGACAGCGCTATGGTGGGGACAATCACAGGCTTATAAAGGTGTAGAGCGCGCTCTACAAGTCCGACGTCCAAAATTTTTCTATGAAAGGACCCATCTAGCACCAACATCTTACTTTCTTACTAATATTATAAATGCGAAAGTTTGGATGGATGGATGTATGGATGTATGGATGGATGTTTGTTACTCAATCACGTCCCAACGGCTCAACGGATCTGGATGAAATTTGGCACAGAGACAGATTATAGTTTGGAATAACACATAGGCTACTTTTTACCCCGGAAAATACAAGAGTTCCCGCGGGAACCAAAAACCTCAATCCACGCGGACGATGTCGCGGGCATTAGCTCGTACCTATATTATATCGATGAGTTTGGTTTAGAGATGTAAACTGTACAGAATTTTAATTGTGTAGGCTCTCTTATAAAGATTTTGTAGGAGAGATTATAGGTAGCTATACCTACGTATGGGGACGTACATACCTACCTACTCTGTGGTACAGAGTGCTTAGGGAGATATTTTTCCCATTCGATCACGACAACGTTAACTACGATTTGTATGGAATTATCAAGCACTTGACAGCTGGCGGTCGATCAATTCCATAAAAACATACACACATACGGGTCAAATACAGAACCTTCTTTTTGAAGTCGGTTGAAAAACTTCCACTAAGCCTGCAGAATACATAAGGTTATAATTGACTGACCCCTCACTGGTCGTGTCGGATTTTCCGTCCCATCGGGCTATGAAAGTAAAGGAACAGAGAGTGCACCTGTGTATGCGCACACACTTGTGCACTAACATCTGCCGCGCAGATGGCTAATCTCTCTGAACATAGGCCGCCGTTGCCGAAATTCGGTCGGGAAGACATTTTTTTTAAATTATATAATCCTCAGCTTCCTCTAACGTGGGATGACCGTCTTTGGCCCACCAAACTCAGTTAAGAAAAGGTTTTCAGGAATAACCTGACCGATACTTGAGAACGTGTTTTTAGCTGATGTCCATTTATTAATAAGGGCCTGACTACACCACCAGGTGAGATCGCAGTCAAGGGCTAACTTGTAAACAAAAAACATCACCTAAAAAGCTATTTGAATAACAAAGCTATTTGAATTTAAAACCCGGCTGAGTTTGTTGTGGGCTCTTCTCAGACCAGGGCGCGTTTGGAACCCTCGTAGCTTTAGTTTTAAGCAAAGAGCATAAAGAACCAGGGGTAGAGGTACAACTCCATACAATGGGTACCATAGTTCTAAAATAAATTCTAGATGGCGTTACTTGTCTCGAATAAGTATAAATTTTGTTTAAATCAACCGAAACTCAATGAAAACATGTATTTTGTTGTTTTACTTTATTTTACCTATTTATTTATTAAGTTTAATTAACTATTTAATAGTTAATTAAAATTTTCATAAAATCCGATAGCAAAAAGTTTATTTCGAATTAGAGTTGAACTTATTAAACTTTTTCGAAATAGTAGCTGATTCCGCCAAGTTGTTACACTAAATTGCGCTAGATGGCATTACATGTTATTAATTCTACTTGTTTTGATCTTTATTTTTGTGTTTTGTCAGAGTATTTGTAAAAAAGTTTCTATACTTAGGTTGAGATTTTATTACTAATTACCCTGTGTAATTACCTAGATTAAATTAATGCTAGGTATTTTATTAGAAAAGACAGAAATGGAAACTATAAATGAAATATTAAATTACGCAGATTTAAATATTTTATGTGAGTAAATTCTAGGATTTTATATACTTACTCTTTGTGAAAACACGAACCTTTACGATTTAAACCGAGACCGAAAAAGTGGAAATAATCGTACTGTTTAAGTACCTATGTCCAAGTATATCTCAGTGATCTTCATTTTCTTTTTACATTACATACATACATTGAAGGTTTGCCATAAAATCTTATTTTCTTTTAAATAATAGAGCAGCAATGTAGAAAGAACCTTAGACAACAGTGATCATCACTGCCAAGGAGCATTTAATGCTCATTGTCACTGCAAGTGTCAATTTTACAGAATATGACCCCCGTCCTGTTTGTATTATGTACGTACCTACTCTATGCTTTTTGTTCATGGCTAAACCAAATCTTACTAATATTATAAATGCGAAAGTTTGGATGTATGGATGTCGGTATGGATGTACGGATGGATGTTTGTTATTGATTGATTGACCCTAAAATAAAAAATGTAAAGCTGATTTTTGGCACAAGTGTTCCTTGGGGTCTGAGAAGTACCTCTTAAAAATTCCCCCCCCCTAGGCCGCGGGCTTAACCCCCCACCCCCCCAAACGTCTCCCCAACCGCATTTTTTTGTAATTTTCTCAAAAAATATTAGTGCTAGAAAAAAACTTTCTATGGTGAAAATTATCTTCATTAAATTATCTACAAAATAATATTTTAGTTCATTTCCATAAGACTAATAGTTTCGGAGATATGGTAACCCTTTGTGCATGAAAAGAAAATATTTTGCATGTATGGCTTTTTGTAATGTAGTTTCTTGTAATTTCCATAAAAACTGATAGAGCTACAAAAATATTGTCTGAAGCAAAATGAAAGGCTATTAAATTGGCTATACCAAAGAGCAAACCACTTGCAAACCAACCATTAAAGTATCCAAAGATCAGGAAATCAAAAATAATCTTTAGTTCTAAAACCAGCTCTTCATTGAGTGTTGGTGATACATATACTAAGAAAACAAGTGTTAAAAAAACTAAAACACCAAGAAAAGGAAGAAAAACAGCTAATACTACAAAGAAGGAAGATAATTCTAAGAGTACTGCATCTACAAAAACTGAAAGGCTTGTGGATCTGTCTAATTGTTCAACTTATATGCAAACTGATGAAGACAAACCGTCCTGTAGTTATGAAATGTTGGCAGAAGCAACAGTAAATGCACATAAACACAATGCTCCCATAAAAGATTTCATAACTTTCACACCAAAGAATCCTGTACCCAAAAGTGAGTCAAGTTCTGACGGAAAATTGCGATCACCCAATATAATTGTACCAAATACAATTGTACAGATGACACCTCAACAAATAAAGGACGTGGAGGAGGGTAAGATACCAGATTGTTTGCTGCCAACACCTTTCAACCTCTATAACATCACTTGATGTAACATTTACAAACAGTAAATTGATGCTCCATTTCACCAACAATGCCTATTTTTTAGGGACTAATAGGTGTCGGTTTTATGTGTATAAAAACTGTCACTATCTAATGTGGCGATCATCTAGTTTTTAGAAACTTCCATCAGTGTGGGTAAACACCACCTATAGTAAAAATTACAAAATATTGATTCATATTGCATCTTTCCAGGTTTACTGGATGAGGATGTATGTGATATGAGCGTGGAGCACTTCTTCCAGAGGCAGCTAGACTCTGAGATCAAGCGAATGAAGGCCAGGTGTGAAGTATGGAACAAGATTCTGGAACAGACAACACTACCAGATGAGATTCAGGTTGGTGAAAAGCCAGTACAAATTAAAGGCTGAATCTGACTGGCAAACTTTTTATTTTAAATTGCAAAACTAGCTGATGTCTGACTGACATTGCCTGCATGGATTGAGGTTTTTGGGTTCCCGCAGGAATTCTTTAATTTTCCGGGATAAAAAGTAGCAATTTCATACATATTACCTGTTCAGCTGTTCTACTGTGATTTAGTAACAAACATCCATCGATCCACTATTCACTAAAGCCCTTTAATGTCCCACTGCTGGGCACAGGCGTCCACACTCTTTTTGACAACCTCCGTGGCGCAGTGTGTAGCGCTGTTGCCTTAACGTGCGGAGGTCCTGGGTTCGATCCCCGGCAGGGTCAATTTGGGAATTTATAATTTCTGAATTTTCCCTGGTCTGGCCTGGTGGGAGGCTTCGGCCGTGGCTAGTTACCACCCTACCGGCAAAGACGTGCCGCCAAGCGATTTAGCGTTCCGGTACGATGCCGTGTAGAAACCGAAGGGGTATGGGTTTAATATAACTGCCATGCCCCTAACAGGTTAGCCCGCTACCATCTTAGACTGCATCATCACTTACCATCAGGTGAGATCGTAGTCAAGGGCTAGCTTGTAGTGGATAAAAAAAAAAAAAAAAAAAAACACTCACAGAAAGGGAATTAGAGCTTAGACCCATCACACGGCTCCAATGCAGGTTGGCACGGCTTATCCATCCATCCAAACTTTTGCATTTATAATATTTGTGTAGATTGCTGGAGAAAATTGGATTCCGGTGGCAAAAGACCGAAAAACATGGCATACAATGGAGGAGGCTTTCACCCAGGATATGGGATCCATCTCAAACTAAAATTACTAACTAACATTTACCTTTAAATCTCAATATGTTTACTAATTCAACTAACAAAACGAACATATGACTAAGTAGGTATAATGTTAAAAAAAAAGTAACAGGTGGTGTAAATAAAGCGTTATTATTATTACTAGCTGATGCCCGCGACTAAGTCCGCGTGGATTGAGGTTTTTTGGGTTCCGGCGGGAACTCCTTAATTTTCCGGGATAAAAAGTAGCCTATGTGTTATTCCAGAGTACAATTTATATCTGTGCCAAATTTCATTCAAATCCGTTCAGCCGTTCGGTCGTGATTGAGTAACAAACATCCATACATCCATACATCCAATGATCCATCCAAACTTTCGTATTTATAATATTTATTGGAATATTAGTATTTGATAGTTTGTCACGTGACGTGTGTTGTCAGGAAGCAATGCTGGCGGCGGTGGTGGGACAGACGCAGCTGCTGATGTCGCAAAAGTTGCAGCAGTTCACTTCTCTGCTGAAGCGCTGCGAGCGGCCCGAGACCGGACAGGCGCTGCTCACCCTTACAGACCTGCAGGGCTTCTGGGACATGGTGTTTCTGGAGGTTAGAGGGGGTCAATATAGCACCTAGCTCAACATTATAGCACGCTATTTTACCATAGCGCACGTGTATGTATGTGTCACCGTAAGATTGCAAAAACCGTCAGATTATAATCTTACTAGCGAAATTGTAAACTGTCGACAGATTGTGAACCAATCAATGTTCTGAGTGTCAATTTTTTTAATATTCATTGTATTTACGTTTTCTTGTCTCTTTTAGGTTAGGTTAGGGTTCGACATAAATAAGCATATAATTAGGTTTTATCGGGTTAATACACCTAACTTTTTTTTTTAATATCATAATGTACTAACAAAAGTTAATACCCTACTAAAGTTACGATCTAGCCTATGAGTAAATAAAGCTAACATTATTTTAACCTAAACTTATACCATAAAATTATATCTAAGAATTGGTCCATTGACTTATCTTAGTTTACGCTAGATATTATTACGAGACACTTGTGTTCTTGTGTTCTTTGCATTGCACTTAGCACTACACTTTCACTTCACTACACTAACTCGAAGGGCTTAGTCCTTTTAAGTGTGTTTTAAGTCTACACACTAAGTCTGTATTGTCGAGGAGCTGGATGGCCTCGACGTTTACGTGATGATGAAGCCTGTTTTCGTGGGATTGCGCTTGTCTCCTTAAGATTATATCTACGAAGTCCATTTGCAGATCGCGATGAATATCTTCGTTTCTGACGTACCAGGGTGCATTGACGGTACCCCTGAGTACTTTATTTTGAAATCGCTGAATTATTGGGATATTGCTTTTTCTGGTACAGCCCCACAGCTGACAACCATAAGTCCACACTGGCATCAGGACTTGTTTATACAAGAGTATCTTATTTTGTATTGATAACGATGAGTTTCTTCCTAAGAGCCAGTACATTTTTTTGTACCTCATGTCTAGGTCTTCTCTTTTCTTCTTGACGTGAGCTTTCCAGCGTAGCTTACTATCAAGGGTCATTCCAAGATATTTTGCTGTATCAGCATGGGGTATCTTTTGTGTGTCAATATAAATAGGATAGTAACTTGCTTTTTTATTTGTAAAATCAATATGGGTAGACTTAGAATCGTTAAGTCTTATACGCCATTTTTTCGTCCATTCTTCTTTCTTTTGATGAAAAATGAGAATTGACGTATTTCCATTTGGGTAAGCAGTGCATTTATGGCTCCATGAACGCAATCACTATGAATGCACGCCACTGGTGGGTTACATAGTAATTATACCTCGGAAAGCTGACGCTTTATATGATTTCGTCTCATATAACGCTTGTGTTATTGCCAGTTAATGATTAATACAGGTTTTATGAGTGGCCAATATTTCAGAAATAAAATAAAATGGCGAAACGGTAATTAAGCCAAAAAATATTCAAACACCTTTAATATTTATTTTCTCTTCACAGCGCTCCGAAGCTATGATGCGCGCTTCACTGATTGGAAATAATGTCGACAGTGAAGATGGAGAAGTTTGTGAAGTAAGTTGTTGATTTATACCTTTTTTTTATATATAGGCTAGCGCTTGGCTGCAATCAGACTTGCTTGCAAGTGGTAATACAGCCTAAGGGGGAGCGCGCTTGCCTAGAAGATGCCTATTCAGTCTTGATTTGAAGGTTGACCTATATTAAAAAAGGAGGGTACCTTTACATCCTAATATTAGCATTTATGAAGGAATACTTCTTTAGATGCCTCAAGAAGAGCTTACTTGACTTTACTTACTTACATACCTTCTTTGGCTTGAAACTCGGATGTTACTTAAACTGGCCGGAGAACAGAACAGCTATTTTAAGGCAGCCATCTTTGAGAGGTGTTGTGCATGTAAAGTACCAAGTGAAATAAGTTTAAATCTCTGCTGCATTACCACCACCACCACCACCACTACAGCCTATTAACGTCCCACTGCTGGGCACAGGCCTCCACTCTCATAGGAGAGAGGGAATTAGAGCTTAGACCCACCACGCTGCTCCAATGCGGGTTGGCGAGCTTTAACGACTATTATCATGTTAGTGATAATAACCGGGTGAAACACCGCCAACTTCCAATTCCGGGCTGGCGCTGAGAATGTCTTAATTGAAAAACCCATCCATCAACCTATATGCATCCACTGCTGGACTTAGGCCTTTTCGAGACCGCGCCACCAAACACGGTCCTCCGCCTTCCTCATCCACCCGCTTCCTGACCTTCTTTAGGTCATCGGACCAGCGAGCTGGAGGTCGTGGAAAAACCCAATACCTAACAATTTTTATGCCCGACCGGGAATCGAACCCAGGACCTCGTGATCCGCAGTCGACTATGCTAACCGCTAGACCAACGAGGCAGTTAACTGCATTACCACTGTAATATCACTTATATGTAATATCAGCTGTTAAATAATTTATTATATAATATTTCATATGTATGTTAGTATTTAAAAAAAAAAAAAATGTATATATATATATATTTATGTCATTAATATCTCGTTTCTTCCTTCACAACCTTTCCCAATCGCGTTTTACTCGCGATATTGGTCATTTCCCCACACCAGATATATGGCCATCGTCGCTGGTTGGACTGAAATCGCTGGCCGTGTCCATATTGAACAGTTTAAATGAAACCTTCCTGCCGACTTTAGTTGCCGTTTTGTTGTTTGATTTTAATATACTCTTTCCGGGGGGCATATCCAAGTTTACTGGCCTGAGGGGAGCTATGTCGGCCTGGAAAGAAACAAATAAAAAAATTATAGATAAACAAAGCAAGGTCAATAACTTCATCATACCACTCATACCAGTAGTGTACCCCTACCATAAGATTTTAAATAAGTCACAAATTGATTACTAGCAATTTATAGCTTGCTGTGGGTGTATATATCAGCTTAAAATTGTAAATACCGTTAGATTATAATCTATCTCGCGATATTGTGAACCGTTCAATGTTCTGAGTGTCAATTTTTGAAATATTTATTGTATTTACGTTTTCTCTATCTTTTAGGCTAGGTTAGGCTTAGACATAAATATTCAGGTAGTACTTAGGTTCTATCGGATTAATATCTTATAGATTATAATCACACGGTTACGGTTCACAATCTATCGACAGCTTACAATCTCGCGAAGATAGATTGCTCACGGTAATAATTGCATTAAGTTTCAATCTGATACTGCAGAAAAATTAACGCTACAATAATAAATAGGGAATTTACATGATTTGAAGGGTGTGGTAATGCAGTTAACTGCCTCGTTGGTCTAGCGGTTAGCATAGTCGACTGCGGATCACGAGGTCCTGGGTTCGATTCCCGGTCGGGCATAAAAATTGTTAGGTATTGGGTTTTTCCACGACCTCCAGCTCGCTGGTCCGATGACCTAAAGAAGGTCAGGAAGCGGGTGGATGAGGAAGGCGGAGGACCGTGTTTGGTGGCGCGGTCTCGAAAAGGCCTAAGTCCAGCAGTGGATGCATATAGGTTGATGGATGGGTTTTTCAATTAAGACATTCTCAGCGCCAGCCCGGAATTGGAAGTTGGCGGTGTTTCACCCGGTTATTATCACTAACATGATAATAGTCGTTAAAGCTCGCCAACCCGCATTGGAGCAGCGTGGTGGGTCTAAGCTCTAATTCCCTCTCTCCTATGAGAGTGGAGGCCTGTGCCCAGCAGTGGGACGTTAATAGGCTGTAGTGGTGGTGGTGGTGGTGGTAATGCAGCAGAGATTTAAACTTATTTCACTTGGTACTTTACATGCACAACACCTCTCAAAGATGGCTGCCTTAAAATAGCTGTTCTGTTCTCCGGCCAGTTTAAGTAACATCCGAGTTTCAAGCCAAAGAAGGTATGTAAGTAAGTAAAGTCAAGTAAGCTCTTCTTGAGGCATCTAAAGAAGTATTCCTTCATAAATGCTAATATTAGGATGTAAAGGTACCCTCCTTTTTTAATATAGGTCAACCTTCAAATCAAGACTGAATAGGCATCTTCTAGGCAAGCGCGCTCCCCCTTAGGCTGTATTACCACTTGCAAGCAAGTCTGATTGCAGCCAAGCGCTAGCCTATATATAAAAAAAAGGTATAAATCAACAACTTACTTCACAAACTTCTCCATCTTCACTGTCGACATTATTTCCAATCAGTGAAGCGCGCATCATAGCTTCGGAGCGCTGTGAAGAGAAAATAAATATTAAAGGTGTTTGAATATTTTTTGGCTTAATTACCGTTTCGCCATTTTATTTTATTTCTGAAATATTGGCCACTCATAAAACCTGTATTAATCATTAACTGGCAATAACACAAGCGTTATATGAGACGAAATCATATAAAGCGTCAGCTTTCCGAGGTATAATTACTATGTAACCCACCAGTGGCGTGCATTCATAGTGATTGCGTTCATGGAGCCATAAATGCACTGCTTACCCAAATGGAAATACGTCAATTCTCATTTTTCATCAAAAGAAAGAAGAATGGACGAAAAAATGGCGTATAAGACTTAACGATTCTAAGTCTACCCATATTGATTTTACAAATAAAAAAGCAAGTTACTATCCTATTTATATTGACACACAAAAGATACCCCATGCTGATACAGCAAAATATCTTGGAATGACCCTTGATAGTAAGCTACGCTGGAAAGCTCACGTCAAGAAGAAAAGAGAAGACCTAGACATGAGGTACAAAAAAATGTACTGGCTCTTAGGAAGAAACTCATCGTTATCAATACAAAATAAGATACTCTTGTATAAACAAGTCCTGATGCCAGTGTGGACTTATGGTTGTCAGCTGTGGGGCTGTACCAGAAAAAGCAATTTATAAAGCATAATTGTTCTCCTAGAAAGAGACAGAAAACGATACCATGATGTAGGGGACATGTGTTCGGGTGCGGGAGTCGAGTAGGGAAAAATTATGACATTTCGGAAAAACAAGATGGCGGCCGATGTGAATCTTGCAACTCTTTTGTTTTCCAACCGATTTCGTTTAAACTCGCAAGTATTGAAGAAATTAGTAAACGATTAATAGAAAAAGTGGAAAAAATTGGAAAAACAAGATGGCGGCCGAGCTGTAGTGTTTTGAATTTTTTGATTTTTCGACCCCGAACCGCGGCGCCACAGATCCGAAACGGCGAGGTCGAGCATAATATTTTTTTCTCTATTCGCCTACAACTATCCTGTATTTTGACAAAACGGGAGCGATTTTTCAAAATTCAAGATGGCGGCTGTCGCGGCGGCCGTTCGGTCTGAGGTACGAAAAAACGCAATTTTAAACTTCAAATTTCTCACAGTTGGCAACGTCGGAGCGTTTGGACTTGTACGGGGCGATTGTGTGTACAGACTCGAGGAATGGATTGGAGAAAAAAAATTACCCCATTTCTCGGGAAATTTTCAAGATTTACCCCAAAAATAAAAAAATCGAAATACGTATTTTTTGCAAAATTCAAGTACGAGCGACCACGTGTCACACTTGTACGAATGACATTTGGGTATTTTCATTGCCGAGGTCTGGCAACACTGGAATTTATCAAAGTAAAAGTGATTTTCGACATGGTCTCTTTTCAGGAGCTATCATTTCGGCTGGGTGCGAGCGAGATGAAAAATTGAAACGTCATCAGGAGCGGTATATCCTGTAGTTTACGGGAAAATTATGAAACTATGTAAAATGCTTCTGTGAAACGAGATGGACGCCATTTTGTTTTCTTTTTGTGTTTTTGAAAATTTCGATCACGGTTTTGAGGCAGTTGGCAACATTTGGGAAAGTTGACATGTATGGATCGATTGTGTAACTCAACCGGCAGTATCGAGATATCTAAACAGTGTTGCCACATTTGGGGTAGTTTTCGAGATTTTCCCCAAAAATGTCCTCCTGTAAAATTTTGTATGAAAAATTTTTTTTTCACTGATGGCTTCGTATAGAAGTCAGAAAATATAACTTGAAAAAAAATATGGCGACAGCTGATGATTGAGGATTTCGGAGACGGGTAAAGGGCACGGCCAAGGTATTGAAGATAGGTGGGGGGTCCTCGAACTAATGTCACTCGTAACCTCATCCAATAGACAAAGAGCAAAAAAAAAATTCAAAATGGCGGATTTAAGATGGCTGCCATACAAATTTGTTTGATTTCCATCTCAGAAAGTATTCAAGATGGAAGATTGGTTTCTTGGCAAAAGATGATCAGGACCTGAAGGTCTACTTGATGAACAGGAAAAAATTCAAGATGGCGGAATTTATTTTTCCATAGAAAATACATGGCCAATATTGAAGAATACTACAAGACTGTGTAGAACTATGCAAGATTTTGATAAGGTTCCGTTTTGCTCACGACGGGGCTCCCTGCGATTACAAAACAAGAAACTGGTACCAAAAATTAAAAAAAATCGCCATTTTGAAATTCTTTGTTAATTGACCGATTTAGTTCAAAATCGATATTTAGGACTCCCTGGTATTTCAACACAGGAAACTGTTACCAAAGTTTTAAAAAATCAGCGCCATATTGAAATTCTTTGTTAATGGACCGATTTCGTTCAAAATCGATATTTAGGGCTCCCTGGGATTTCAATACAGGAAACTGTTACCAAAGTTTTAAAAAATCAGCGCCATTTTGAAATTCTTTGTTAATGTACCGATTTCGTTCAAAATCGATATTCAGGGCTCCCTCTGATCACAAAACAGGAAACTCATACCAAAGTTTTAAAAAATCAACGCCATTATTAATAATTTTGCTATAATCATAATAAATGTCTGTACTACTTGTAAGTCAAACCACAACCCGTGAGCTGCTTTAGCAGCTCGCGCACAGGGCGAAACACTAGTTATACTATACACCTTAAACATTCCCACACGTTATAACACAAAAACTAAGCCATATAAATTTTTTATATACACTATATACACAAAAATCCCGTATATATTATTCCCTTCATATTATGTAACATTATATTATTATAAGTATAATGAACTGCAATGTCTCAATCAATCCTTGGTAATAGCTATTACTTTCAATCTTTTGTTTCTATTGCATTATGGATAGCACTTTTCAAACTCAAACAGATTTGGATAACACAGACATTTCACAAGCAGTGCAATGTGAAATTACGGATCTTTCTAATCTCATTTGCGTAAAGAACAAAGATTTTACCGTCAGGACTCAAAATATTAGAAGTATTTATTCTAACTTTGATAACTTACAGGTGACCTTATCCCAGTTGAATTTTGAACCTGATGTTTTAATTTTAACGGAATGCTGGCTCAACCAAGATAAACCTATACCACAACTGACAAATTACACTTCCTTTAAATCTACTTTGCATTTGAACCAGAATGATGGAGTAGTTGCCTATATTAAAAACACGACTAATATCCATGTTAAAGAAATTCAACTAGTTCATGCATCATGTCTACAATTAACTTCAAGTAATAATAATATCGTTTTAGGAATATATCGCTCACCATCTAACAACAGTGCCGATAGCTTTATTGAATCTCTTAACTCACATTTGGAAACAATTAAAACCTACAATAATATAATTATAACTGGAGACATAAATATAAATATCATTTCTAAACCTACAGAACAGACCTATGAACGTAATAACAGAATAAGTTATCTAAACATGATTGCTCTTCATGGATTACTTCCAGGACATTCACTACCAACTAGGGAAGATAATTGCTTAGACCATTTTCTTCTAAAGTTTGAGAAAACTAAACATTCTTCATTTGTAGCTGTACTCAACACTACTATTACTGATCATTCTATGCTATTTTGACATTTATCTAACATTAATAATGAATCAAATTGCCCAAAAATCAGGACTATTACAGACTTCAATGAAGCAGTTAAGAGCTTAGCTGATAAAAACATTTCCCTACTGCTTTATTGTGATAATCCAGAAATATTAATTGAACTTTTAACAAATAAAATTAAAGAATCTCTAGATGAAAATACAAGAACTATACTTATTCCCAATAGCAAACGTGTAATTAAACCATGGATAACTCCAGGAATTCTACGCTGTATAAGACATAGAAACAAATTACAAAAAAATCTGCGTTCTGACCCCACTGATGATAACTTGAAAAACATTTACAGAAGATACCGCAATTATTGCAATAACTTGATCAAAAAACTTAAACGTAACTACGAAAAAGAGCAGTTAGCTAAATCAACTAAGAATTATAAAGCCCTTTGGAAGAATATTAAAAAATTTACGCATATGAATAACTCCAGCAATAAGAATACAGAACTTTTAAGTCTAAAGCCCTGTCCAAATGAATCTGTTAATCATGTAAACAATTATTTTGCTAATATTGGAAAAGCACTGGCCGAAGATATTCTTCAAAATAATCCACAACCGCTATCTCCTGATTATGCTACTCCGTCCTATTCCCACTACTCATCTTTTGGCCTCCTTGATACAGATACTGAAGAAGTAAAAGCTATACTCATGAACTTAAAAACGGGTAGTGCTCCAGGTTGGGACAATATTCCAACGGAATTCCTGAAACTTGCCAGTTGTCTAATTACGCCCATAATTACACATTTCGCAAATCTTTGCTTTAGTAAAGGTATTTTTCCTTCTATTTTGAAAAAATCTATAATCACACCTGTGCACAAGGGTGGTAGCGGAGACGATGTCAACAATTATAGACCAATCTCAGTGCTACCAGCTATCTCAAAAATATTGGAAAAATTAATAAATATAAGACTGACTAATTATCTAGACCAACGCAGTATAATATCTGATTCCCAATATGGTTTTAGACGAGGGATATCTACCGAAGATGCTGTCACAGCTCTTAGCTCTTTGATTGTTGAAGGTTTAGATAGTAAAAAGAAATGTCTCGCAGTGTTCCTTGATCTCAAAAAAGCATTTGACACCGTCTCTGTTCCCATTCTTGTGCAAAAATTGGAAGTCATTGGCATAAGAGGGACTTCACTATCCTTATTTAAGAGTTATTTAAATGGGCGCACACAGATGGTTAAGATTGAGAAGTACCTTAGTGACGAATTAGATATTCTATACGGTGTTCCACAGGGCAGTGTTCTGGGCCCTACTCTATTTCTGATATACATAAATGAATTGTGTAACATGAATTTGCACAATAGTCAAGTATTTTCGTATGCAGATGATACTGCCATTATTTTTACGGGCAATACTTGGGAAGATGTTCGAAATCATGCTGAAAAGGGGCTCATGAACATTGCCAAGTGGCTTAGTTGTAATCTACTGACGCTTAATACAACTAAAACAAACTACATGTGCTTTTCCATAAGTGAACGTTCCAAACCGCCGCATAACTTTGAAATTAGGATACATACTTGTGTGCAACGGGGGGCTGATGTGGGCTGTGGCTGTCCGGCATTGAATAAAGTAGAGACCTTTAAATACCTCGGTGTGATGCTAGATCACCGTATGACTTGGTATTCTCATGTAGATCTTGTATCAAACAGAGTAAGGAAACTAATATGGATTTTTAAAAACTTAAGACACATAGCTTCTAAAAAAATATTAATCACTGTCTACTTAACTCTTGTTCAATCTATTATATCTTACTGCATTACTGCCTGGGGCGGGGCTGCCAAAACAAAGTTTCTTGAGCTAGAGAGAGCCCAGCGATCCCTTCTGAAAGTTATGCTTTTTAAACCTTATATATATCCTACTACACATCTTTATTCCGATGCTGGGTTACTTTCAGTAAGGAAGTTATATGTGTGACGTAGCTGGTTTGGCGAGAAAAGAAACACAGCAAGTCAACACAAGGAATTTATTTAAGAAGGAATCAGAGGGTCGTGGGACGAGAGGCCCGTCAATAATTTGGCTTTCTAGACCTGTAGTGGGCGAGTACTGTCCTGGAATGCCGCGGAGTGTCGGTCCAGCTGGTAGTGGGACGCGCGGCGAGTTCTTCAGCCAGGTAGTGTGCGGTGGGAGATTTTACACGCCGGGAGTCGGTCGTCTATGCTCGGAGGCTCTGACCCGCAGAAGTGGCGCGGCCAGAGAGCTCGGGCGTGGAAGAGGGCCACGGACTGGACGGGACTCGCAGAAGTGGCGAGTCACGTTGCTCCGAGCGAGGTCGAGGCGCAGACCGACGAGATAATCCCCAGGAAGAAAACCCCGTGAACGGGGTTTAAAAGGTTTGCTGAGGTCTTCAGACGAATACTAGCCTTTGGATTTTAGGTGACGAAATCAATTTCGGGAGAACGGCCAGCGTGTAGTCGCTCCGGAACGAATTTTTTGAATTCGCTCGCGGACCGCGGTGTAGTAACAGCGACTCCCGCGGCACGCGGCGGAGGCGCCCTCTTCACCTGAAGCGGCAGCCACGCAAAACAAACCGGTCCGAAGCGACGCGCGCTGCCCGCTGTAGATCGCGTCTATAATATGCCTATAACTAGCTATATTTACCTACTAGTGTTTCGCCCTGTGCGCGAGCTGCTAAAGCAGCTCACGGGTTGTGGTTTGACTTACAAGTAGTACAAACTTTACTATACGATTTTGAACGAAATCGGTCAATTAACAAAGAATTTCAAAATGGCGCTGATTTTTTAAAACTTTGGTAACAGTTTCCTGTATTGAAATCCCAGGGAGCCCTTAATATCGATTTTGAACGAAATCAGTCAATTAAAAAAGAATTTCAAAATGGCGCTGATTATTTAAAATTATGGTATCAGTTTCCTGTTTTGTAACCCCAGGGAGTCCTAAATATCGATTTTGAACGAAATCGGTCAATAAACAAATAACTTCAAAATGGCGCAGGTCTTTTTAAATTTTAGTACCAGTTTCCTGGTTTGTAATCGCAGGGAGCCCCGACGTGGGTTAAACGGAACCGTATCAAAATCTTGCATAGTTCTACACAGTCTTGTAGTATTCTTCAATATTGGCCATATATTTTCTATGGAAAAATAAAATCCGCCATCTTGAATTTTTTACCTGTTCGTCAAGTAGACCTTCAGGTCCTGATTATCTTTTGCCAAGAAACCACTCTTCCATCTTTTATACTTTCTGAGATGGAAATCAAACAAATTTGTATGGCAGCCATCTTAAATCCGCCATTTTGAATTTTTTTTTTGCTCTTTGTCTATTGGATGAGGTTCCGAGTGACATTAGTTCGAGGACCCCCCACCTATCTTCAATACCTTGGCCGTGCCTTTTACCCGTCTCCGAAATCCTCAATCATCAGCTGTCTCCATATTTTTTTTCCACTTATATTTTCTGACTTCTATACGAAGCCATCAGTGAAAAAAAAAATTTTCATACAAAATTTTACAGGAGGACATTTTTGGGGAAAATCTCGCAAACTACCCATAATGTGGCAACACTGTTTAGATATCTCGATACTGCCGGTCGAGCTACACAATCGATCCATACATGTCAACTTTCCCAAATGTTGCCAACTGCCTCAAAATCATGATCGAAATTTTCAAAAACACAAAAATAATACAAAATGGCCGCCACCTCATTTCACAGAAACATTTGACATAGTTTCATAATTTTCCCATGAACTACAGGATATACCGCTCCTGATGACGTTTCAATTTTTCATCTCGCTCGCACCCAGCCGAAATGATAGCTCCTGAAAAGAGACCATGTCGAAAATCACTTTTACTTTGATAAATTCCAGTGTTGCCAGACCTCGGCGACGGAAATACCCAAACATCATTCGTACAAGTGGGACACGTAGTTGCTCATACTCGAACTTTGCCAAAAATACGTATTTCGATTTTTTAATTTTTGGGGAAAATCTTGAAAATTTCCCGAGAAATGGGGTAAATTTTTTTCCCCAATCCATTCTTCGAGTCGGTACACACAATCGCCCCATAGAAGTCGAAACGCTCCGACGTTGCCAACTGTGAGAAAATTGAATTTTAAAATTGCGTTTTTTCGTACCTCAGACTAAACGGCCGCCGCGACAGCCGCCATCTTGAATTTTTAAAAACCACTCCCATTCTGTCAAAATGCAGGATAATTGTAGGCGAAAAGAGAAAAAAATATCATGCTCGACCACGCCGTTTCGGATCTGTGGCGCCGCGGTTCGGGGTCGAAAAATCAAAAATTTCAAAACACTACAGCTCGGCCGCCATCTTGTTTTTCCAATTTTTTCCACTTTTTCTATAAATCGTTTCTTAGTTTCTTCAATCGTTGTGAGCTGTAACGAAATCGGTTGGAAAACAAAAGAGTTGCAAGAATCACATCGGCCGCCATCTTGTTTTTCCGAAATGTCATAATTTTTCCCTACTCGACTCCCGCACCCGAACACATCTCCCGTACATCATTGTATCGTTTTCTGTCTCTTTCTAGGAGAACAATTATGTCAATGAGTGAGTGAGTGAGTGAGTGGTAATTGAGCTATATATAGTATAATTAGCTAACAGTTATAATTATTATTTAGGTCTCTGTAACTGCTAAAACATGTAACGCCTTTTACAACGTTACATATGTACTAAACATAGTTCTGAGAAAGCATAAATTTTTACCTTTTATACCTCTCCGAAAAAGAAACAGACATGTTGTAGCAAAAACACATAGTACTAGAACTGCTTTTGCTCAAAACCAATACTGCTCACAATCTAACTACCTGTATAATGTGATTAACAGAAAACTTAAAATATATCCTCAAAAATTACACGTTTCCAAGGATATTTAAAAAAAATATTTATTATCACTAAATTATGATGAAGTTGAATCTCTAATGAAACGCATCCTGTAAAAACTTTAAATAAAATAATATACATAATATACATATACATAATATAAATAAAATAAAAAATAAAATGGATATACCTACCTACTTACCCTTATTAGTATAAGATTATAATATGGCTTATTAATAGTTATTTGTCACACATAATCACAGCACGACGATTATACACGCACACGCGATCACACACTACACAAACTTACACACTACACTACACACACACGTACTCACACACACACGCACACACATACATTACACTTCATATTATGCTTGTACATAATATTATGCTAATACACAAACAGCATTACAAACTTAATTTACAGCTGCCACTACATTTGTTTACATTAATTTAAATTTCTTTTCCTTGTACCTACCCACTTATTGTTCTGTTATAATTTTGATTGTTTTGTGTTGTTTATTTTTATAATTATTGTTAAGGAAGAGCGGAGCCTTCTACTACAGGGGTAACTTAAACTCTTAAAAGAAGGCTTCAACCTTTTATGTGTAAAAACAAATTTTTGGTGTGAAAATAAACAATTTTTAATTTTTTAATTTTAATAACTTTGAATTATAGAGAGTTTCGAATTATCACAGGTTTGAATTAACGAGAGTGGCCTGTACTATCTTCTGAAAGTCTAGAGCAGATTGAAAATTAGTTTATAGGCTATTTATGATTAAAAAGAATGATGCCATGAAGTGATATTACCAATTACCACAATCAATTGTATGTCAAAAAATGACACTTATTTATACTAAACAGCAGATTATTAAAGTCCCATATTTTGAATACTTTCATGAAGTAGCAAAGTTTACAAAGTTATTATCTTCTGCATAGATTAAAAATATCATGTTTCATAAAATCAAATCAAATCAAATATTTTTTATTCAAATAAACTTTTACAAGTACTTTTGAATCGTCAAGTGAATCTACCACTGGTTCGGAATGCCATTCCTACCGAGAAGAACCAGCAAGAAACTCGGTACCTCATTAAACACCTCATTAATACCTCATTAAACACATTTTCCCTTTCGTTTAGTAGTTCCTCTACTTCAATGGAATCAGGAACAGCAAATTTGCTCAGTTTCTGTCTATTGCTGTCGTAAAATTGAAGTGTCTTCCACACAAAACTTTACATGAAGTATAAAGTGATTGTAGCTGTTCCACAGATGTCCAGTCTTGATTTGGCCAACAGTATGTAGCCCATGCACGTGCCCTTAAACAACAACAAAAATGATTGATGCATGTTATTAATTAATTATTTACTTAGTAGTTAGTCTATCATAGTCATCAAAACAAATGTTTAGTTGTTATAAGTTATGCAGTCGGTAATACAACAGCCAGAGCATGGATGTAAACTATAAATAATGAACTAACCGAGTGTTATGTACATGAAGTTTTAATTTTCTACGCATTTCAGAATTGCAATTTTTATAGTAACAGTTATGACATTATGACTAGAATTGAAGACTTTTTCTCTCCTACCAACTTAAATATTAGATTTCACTTACTTTACAATGTTGGTCGTTCCTGGATATGGAAACCTATGATAGGTGACCGTCATATCATCAGCACGTATTCTGCCGCACTTCGCACACTTCCGATAATTATTAGTGGACATTTTACACGAAATATTTCTCAAGAACAAGAGTGTATTTTCTTAGCTCAAGAAACACAATATGTGAAACACTCGTCCTGCATTTCATCATTTCATAATTTTAAAAATGGCGGATGTCATCATCAGTGTTGCCAGAGTATACTCAGCCCAGGTTGCCATTTGTAGGTTCAAATGTTGCCATCTGAAACCAAATGTTGCCATTAGAAAAAAAACCTGTAAAAAAACGTTCTGTGCCTTTTAGTAATATAAAAATATTTATACCTACCTATTGAGTACTGTTTTATTGCTCTGCATTTTGGTTGATAAAAATTTAAATCGAAAAAAATCATGTTTTCAAAAAATGTTAATCCTTTTGGTTGATAAATAATTGATTCCAAAACTTTTTTTTCCTCATAAATTTAAAATCATGTTTTCCTGAAAATAAAAGTATTATAAAATATAAATAAAAAGATAAAAATTAAAATAAAAAATAAATTTAGACTCCATTTTACAACAATATTAAAATCCATCCAGAAATCCAATATTAAAACATGCAAACAATAAACATAAATTTCCCAGACCTTTAATTATTAGTGGTTAGTATTTTATTTTTCACAAAGAATTTATTTAAAACACTACGTATTAATTATCTGCTCTGTGGAGTCACAAAGTTTCTTCCATTTTTGTTTACATAAAATTACTTTTATCTCTAGCTTCACCAAAATAGATCTTTTAGTAATAGTAATATGAGTACAATTTGTTTGTCTATTATAAAAGTATTGTTTTCATTTGGGAATAAAAATGCGTTCAAGATTTTGATTTTGTTCAATTCGATGAGTTCAGTTCATATGCGAAATATATTCGATATTTTTTTACCGATGATCGTGCGACAAGTCGAAAAGTTGCCAAAAAGTTGCCATTTGAGCTCGGTTGCCATTTGGTTGCCACGAAGGGTCAAATGTTGCCAAAATGGCAACCAAAGTTGCCAAATGGCAACGCTGGTCATCATGGCGGCGGACTCGGCTCAGTATGACCAGGTTTTTTTATATTTGATGCAATTTTTTTTTTGTGGTATACATTCTCAACCCACACCTATAAAAACTTTGGATGTGTGCAAGATCAAAATTTCACGTATAGAAGATGAGCCACCCTGTACCGGACTACCTAGCCATAGGCAATGCCCTCCACCAGAACTCAATAGAAATTATAATATAATAAGTATCAATGACCACAGCTCAGAATTAAACTCAGATCACTTGATCACACACACAGGATCACAATGTTTACCATTCAGAGACGTTGACGTCGGGAGTCGGGACGTTTTAATTTTGTAGGTAGTACATATTTTGTACCAAACTACATAAGCTTGCCTTCTTAATTAGCCTATTTACCCAACTGAACTAAAAGGTGGATAAAGTTTTTAGGGTGTTTGTTTATTTTAATTTTATTTTAGAGCTATATTTTTGTAATAGATCTTTCTCCAATTAAAATTATAATTACTTTACCTAGTTACCAAATCAGTGAATGTTAGATTTTTATTTATAAAGCAATTTTCATTTAATTACCTATACAAATAATAGATAAACCTATTTACACAAATGTTGTTTTTACTTATTTTTAGTTTGTTTATTTTATGCATGAGGAGGAAATATAAATCCATTTAGTCGTAGCCCATTGTATAGATGTTATTGTATTTGAAGGAATAAAACATACGAAAAGATAGTACCTACCTACTGTTTTTTATTGCACCCAGGTGCCTCATTATATTTTTGATCAATATAATATTAGGTACTAGCACAGAATAATAACTAGTAGGTAATCTATATGTACCTATCCCAGGTAGCATTATGACGTCGTCGACCTTAGTAAGACGTCAGTCTAAGGTCATTTTAGAGTCGGTCCTACATTAGTCATTTTAAGATGTCGTAATGACGTTCTTTTAAGGTCAGTCCTACATTGGTCATTTTAAGATGTCGTAATGACGTTCTTTTAAGGTCAGTCCAACATTGGTCATTTTAAGATGTCGTAATGACATCATTTCAAGGTCAGTCCTATGTTGATCATTTCAAGACTTTGTAGTTTGTACTGACGTCGTGTTTAGGTAAACTAAGAATTGCGAATGTACCTATAATAAATTTTTGTCAAAAATTTGCTGATGGTATTTTGTTTGCTGTACTGGTATTGTCATCCAATCTACACGTAATACTTACTATCCTTATTACTAACCTACTTATACATTGCAAGAACGTCTAATAAAAAACTTGGCATTTTGTACAAGCATAAGGCATCGTCAGTTATTACCAAATTAGGGTTTTTTCCCGATTTTGGGGGAAATATTAAATCTTATGAGAAAAATCTTAGTAATAAGAAATCTTAGAAACACAAATCCTTTCCAATCGTGCCAATTTACAAAACTATAGGAACATGAAAAGCACATATTTACAATTATATTTCGTTTCGCTTCATTTTTCAGATAATAATTATTAAGTATTACATGTAGTCCTTCTATTGTGTAGCCACTCTTTCGCGCTTTTAGCACTACTACTCCTGGTGGGACGATACGAAACTCATATACCAAATTTCAGCTTAATCAGATTAAGCGTTTAAAAAGGCTACGATTGATCCGATTGCAATGAAATTTTGCATTCAGAGTGTTTCAGAAGAAATTCAAAATAGGTAATTTTGAATTTCTTAATGTTGTTTTTTTTAATGACGGCCGTTATTATTTCACTCTTTAGGTATATTTACACTTTTATTCTAACTATATTGACCTTTGCAAATGGCACAATAAAAATATTGCTGTAGGAATTTGCAAGAAGATAGTTCTTGTGATATTTTTCCAAAACGTTTAAATATGGAGAATTTGGTTCTTCTGCCAAAAAAAATACTCTGTACTGGCAACTCTTTCACACTAAACAAAGAGAAGGCGCGAATGTCAAGTCAACTGTCAACTCAACTGTTTCAGTGACAGTTACTAATGCCGTTTGATGCCGTTACCGATAATTTAAGTGTAAAAGTTTTTACTTTTTACATACTTAAAAATATTATGTACACCGTTATTCAGTTTTCGGCCAGTGAAGGTGGAACTGTATTTTTAGCCAAGGACACTTGGCTTACACCACGTAAAACGGAGGTTTATTGGCCTCCAACTAAACAAAGCAAGTCATTCAATAAATTATTAGAGGACGACGCTTCTCCTGAAACATAAAATTGGAAACTCTATGGGGTAAGTACAAAGAGTTTTTTATGAGACAGGTTAGTACTTAATACATTCACCAGTGTTGTTAGGGCCCCGGGACACCTTATCTCACTAGTTCAGTACTGATACGTATTCTGATTTATAAGGCGTTCCCTAAAGTGCAATCTATGTGGTGGGCCCAAATTACGACAATTAGGCAGGTACCTGTGTTCAACAGTGAATGACATGATGATTGTCTGCTTTAAAATAATACTGACATAATTAAGTCGGTACATCCTAGCCATATCTGAAAGTGGTGCAGTCCAGAAGTGCACCCAGGTGAATTCAGACTCCTGGTACCTAGTACTAGTTATTATTCTGTGCTCCTGGCATTTTATTCAAAATAGGATACTTAAATATAATATGTTATTGAACGTTATAATTCTATTGCAAATATTATGGGACAGTCAATAACGAGTCAGTCTGTTAGTGAGAATCTACAACCACTTTTTAAAAAAAAGCCATACCTAAGATATTTATGTTACTCAACAGCTGATGTTTCGCCTTTACAGATATGAGACCACAATGGTGAAATGAGGCTGACCTCTCGCTTAAGGAGACCACTCCGGAAATACAATGTAAATATTCTTAAAGTATTTATTATTTGTTGTTAAAATTTAAAAATACTTCATCAACATGTATTATCCAACATCCAAATATGCTTAAAGTGATACTCATATTGTGAACTTGGAGCTTCGTCCGTGTGGTAGTTGTTTATATGTGTAATTTTGTTTATGTATCTTCTCTAGGTACCATGTCATTCTTGTATGCGGATGCACCCTTGGTACTTCTGAACTGATAATTTTTGAGGTTATTTCATTCTTAAGGCTAACATACTATGCCCCTTAGCGGGCTGGATGGGGTTTATGGTTATACCGCTGTTGCTCAGTCGCCAGAGCTCCATTTGTTATGTAGCAGGGATCTCCATGATATTTATGTGTAATTTTGTTTGTATGCCTATCATAAATATATTTAATTTGTTTATTGCACTTTCAGCCAAATCAGTTCAGTAGTTTCACCGTGATTGATAGACAAATAAACAAACATACAAACAATTTCGCATTTTAAATATTATTATGAAGTTTATATATTTAAATATTGTTGTATTACTTATGTATATATAATATCATATATATATATAAAATTCTCATGTCACAGTGTTTAGTTTATGATTTTTTTTATGTATATTTAGTAGGTATGAGAATGGATCGTAAAAAATATTTCATACCGCTTTTTCTATTTTTATGGAAAATGGCAGAACGTTTGCTGGGTCAGCTAGTATTATTGTTATATAAATATATAGTGGTAATTTTTTATACAGATAACAAGGACGAACAGCTCAAAGAATTACACTTGTCGCTCAATGAGACCCCTTCTTTGAACCTGGACTTTTCTACTACCAGTAGTGAGCTAATGGGTAAGCTATGTAAACTGCAGGCCCATGGCAAAAATTATGTTTAATAATAAATTTTATGTTTCATACTTTATGTGCGTTTTTCAGTTTTGGAAAAAGAAACTGGACTGCTGGCTGATATAGTTACAAATGACCCTTCTCAGTCACATCTTAAACCATGGGACAGTACACCCGCATTTCCATCAGGAATCGGTAAACTAACAGGTATCTTATTTTCATTAGTTACTAAACTATGACCATAGTTGATTTTTTGGATATTTTTAAGCTTCATAGTCTAACAAAAGAAACATAATACATGATTTTAAAATCTGTTGATTGTGATTTATATAATACCAAGTTTTTATACAGCGTACCAATCCAAAGTGTTGTCTTTATTGTCCATAATAAGGACACAGAATGAACAACTGATCAATAATGATAATCTAGTATGATAATAATAAATAACAGTCATATTTCAGTCCATTGTGAATAATGTGTAAAATGTCATCGTAGACCATACAAATGACTGTTATTTCAGGTAAACCATTTAAAGATTATATAGGAGGGCGTGAGTTTTCATCGAAGGCGTTTCGGATCCTCAAATTCATATTTAAAGATGAACTAGCAGCTAAATATAACTTCTACGGGAAACGATCTACTAAGAAACCGTTTTGTCAACTTCGCCTAAAAATGCTATTGTTGGTAAGTTAAAATTTATATCTGTGTAACTATATTACTTATTACTTTATTTATATATATGCATGTATATAGAGAGATCCTAACGCTCACACACGCACGTACGCGTGCACACACACACACGTGCACGCACGTACAGCGTGCACAACTCACATGGCACACATGCATACACGCTCGCACACACATGCACGCGCACACACACACGCGCGCGCTCACACACACACACACACACCGATCAATCTGATGCCACCATAATAAAAATAATTGAATTATTATTTCATAATAAAAAAACTATAACTATATTAAACTAATAACTAATTATACTTCTTCCCATACAAGCAATTTTTTTCTTTACATGTGTGGCTGTGTAAAAAAGGAACTTATTCGTTTGACGATAAAGTCGTCAGTAATTAACAACCGTTTATTATACTTATTGACTAGCTGTAAAGAAATCTGATCTTAATTTGAAAATATTTTTTAGAAAGTGTAACCTCTACAACATCGGCTACTGAGAAGGATGTTGAAGATAGTATCAAGACTTGGTTAAAGCATGCTCCTGAAAGAATGAATTATAGAAGAAAAAAGATAGATCAGTAAAATGTCGAAAATAAGAAACAAAAAGAAGACCATAGTTGGGGCTAGGCAGTTAATGAGAAGAGCAAATGAAAGTACTTTATCTGAAATATCTTCTGTGGAAAACAGTTATTTTAATAATTTTTCATCTATTGCATCAAATCCTTTGCTTTCACAGAGTATTTTTCCCGATTTTACTAGCACTAGTATTATTATTATTATTAATAAATGTATGTTATTTAATACTGTGACTTTTTTTAGCAGCCTGTCTTCTCAGTAAGCCACATTTATGTAGGTTTTATTTTCTTTTATAACGTATTAATAAATCGTACTTAATCTAAGGCCGCTTTTAGGTACGTATTTGAAGTGATGTCCTGATTGTCCTTAAGTTCACATTTAACTGTGGGTTTCACTTTGGTGTTACCCCGCACTTAAGTATATAGCACTATTACTCAGGACAATACTTCAAGTCCGTACTCAACAGCGATCTTAGATTTAACATAACTTCATTTAAGTACGATTTAATACGGGCCTAACTAGGTCAGTATTGGATGTCCTATAGACGTCGTAAACTGACGTTTAATACGGGCCTAACTAGGTCAATATTGGATGTCCTATAGACGTCGTAAACTGACGTTTAATACGGCCCTAACTAGGTCAGTATTGGATGTCCTATAGACGTCGTAAACTGACGTTTAATACGGCCCTAACTAGGTCAGTATTGGATGTCCTATAGACGTCGTAAACTGACGTCTTAACGATGTGACAAACTGACGTCAAAGTAGGGTCTCACCGACGTCGTGGTATGACGTCAGTTACGTCGTGCGCTGACGTCAAAATGCTACCTGGGTAGTTATACCGTAGGTATATTTTTCAATGATTTAAGTTTGGCAACGTCGCAAAAACAAGGATGCGGAATATGGGAATCAATTTTGGATCTATTTACAAAAGAAAAATTATTTTCTGCGAAAATATCCATTTTAGAACACAATATGTTCCTTAGTCATTTTTGATAACTTTTCGTTAGGAATCTAACCCTAGAGTTATAGGAAATGCTCATAAACACGTTGTTACATATTTGTCACCGTAAGATTGTAAAAACCGTTAGATCATAATCTAACTCGCGAAATTGTAAACTGTCGAAAGACTGTGAACCGTTCAATGTTCTGAGTGTCAATTTTTGAAATATTCATTGTATTTACCTTTTCTTGTTTGTTTCTTGTAGGTTAGGGTTCGACATAAATAACCAGGTAGTTCCTGTTAAGTGCTGTTAAGTAACTGTAACCTGTTATGTTCTATCGGATTAATATACCTAACAGATTACAATCTACCGAAAAATAATGAGTTAAATTGTAATCTTTCGACAGTTTGCAATTTCGCGAGTTAGATTATAATCTAACGGTTTTTACAATCTTACCAATCGTGCGGGATTGTCTATCAAGCTTTTTACTATACAAAGCCGGATTAGACGTTGTTGCGGCTATGACCAAATTTATTTTCAACATAAAACCATATAAATTACATATAATTTCATTCAAAGCAAATTCCTTTGATTTTGAAAGCTAACTCGTCACATATTTCATAAGAAGTTGGTTAAAGTCCCCTATTCCAATAGAATATATTTAGACTATTATAGAAGTTTCTATACTTAGGTTGAGATTTTATTACTAATTACCCTGTGTTTTTTTTATTTACCTTTATTACCTACATTTTATTTTTAATTACCTAGATTAAATTAATGCTAGGTATTTTATTAGAAAAGACAGAAATGGAAACTATAAATGAAATATTAAATTACACAGATTTAAATAGGTATTTTATGTGAGTAAATTCTAGGATTTTATATACTCTTTGTGAAAACACGAACCTTTACGATTTAAACCGAGACTGAAAAAGTGGAAATAATCGTACTGTTTACCTATGTCCAAGTATATCTCAGTGATCTTCATTTTCTTTTTACATTACATACATACATTGAAGGTTTACCATAAAATCTTATTTTCTTTTAAATAATAGAGCAGCAATGTAGAAAGAACCTTAGACAACAGTGATCATCACTGCCAAGGAGCATTTAATGCTCATTGCTCAGATTAAAAACCTAAAGATTTCGCCATATTCCAAACTGTCAATGCAAAAGCGAGATAGCTTTATGGCGTATTGCCTTTATAAGAAAGGTAAGTGAATACTTTTTTTTTGTTCCTGTCAGCGTGCTCAATTTTTTTGCCTGCCAAAGTTCATTTTGACGTACATCTTTGGCACACAAACTTATGTACAGATTATGTACATTGGAGGTTATTAACGAGTATATTTGAAGTGTTGCCAGGACCCAAATTCAAATCCTTCCATTCGGGCAAGCGCGCATGGCCGATTTTTTCTCTCTTAACGTACCGATACTCTATTATGATACCGTTTTATACTTTGTAAGCATGACGTTCAGAAGGTGTACTACTTTGTAGGTACCTATTTTGAAAAAAGATGTTTTTAGTTTGTGCGTAGTCTATGGCGCGTTTAAATGAATTATGACGCCTTATTTTACATAAAAAAATTATTGTTCTGTTTTTGTTTGTCAAAAAGTTTGTCAAAGTTTGTTTGTCAAGGAGAAAATTTGTATTATAGTTAACGTAATTCTAATATTTTCAAGTTCTTAATGGTTATACGAGTTTAAAATAATTTGACCGATGAGCATCAAAGTACTTTCTTTATCTAAATTCAAGAGAGTGATAAAGAATTGGCTAATAAGCAAAGCCTACTACAGCCTAGATGAATTTTTCAATGACGGCTAGCTAAATTATAGGCTTGGTTTATGCAAATACATTGACATGGTTAACTGTAATTACAATGGACTATTTCTTTGATTCTTAACAAGTGCTTTATATTAATTTATCGATAATACTTAAACTAAATGTATGACATTTTCAATTTCAGGTTCAGTTGATATAATAATATGTAGGTATTGTCCATATTTCAAGAATTTTCTTAATTGGTCACCTATTTAATTAATTAGATAATTAATACCGTGATTTGCTACATCGATTGTATTTAAGTATTGCACGCCATGACGATGGTAATACACTTGTAGTTTTATTTTTTACCACCTTTGTAATATTATATTGTGTATTATGCAATAAATAATTATTTCTGATTCTGTAATACTGTGAAATGTTTTATGTCATCTGGCATTATACAAATAGCAATGAAAGGTACGAAATAATATCAAGAAAAGTTTAGGGTAAATTATTATGTAGGTATGTTACTAAAATTTTATGGTTTTGATTTTAAATTTTAATGTTCTGTTTTGAAATATTCCTTTTTTTTATCCACTACAAGCTAGCCCTTGACTGCGATCTCACCTCTCGTGACATATAAAGCCGTGATATATAAGCCCGGGGTATGGGGGGGGGGAGTAAAATCAAACTTAAATGTATCAAGCACATTGATCAAGCATGCTTTCAGTAGTATAAAAAATGCGTCCAATCTATCCTTATTTTCTAATCTATATATTTTATAATCATTCTTAAAGAGTAAACTCATTGATTTAGTATTGGGCTCGCGGGTATCTGTCCAATCCAGTCGTGCGTCGGAGCTGACACATCATTTTTCTTAAATTATGCTTAATTATGTTATCATCGCTCAGGGAGGCGCGTTCTGCATTCTTAGATTAGACGATCTCTACCAGCGACATACTATATGTAGACAGAGAGATATTTATATAGGTACAATTTGCGTACAATATATTATGCACATATTATGTCGCTGATCTCTACCGTTTAAATAAAAAAATGCTAATTAAAAGATAATCACTTTTATAAATTTACAATATACTACTACTTAACTATAACATAAATTTACTCTGACAATGTAAAACTATTCTTTAAATATGTTTTTAAGATCAGCCTCCGCTAGAACTTTAGCAGTGACTGAATCTGGGTTCTGTGCGGTCATTTTTGTTTCTGTAGGTGCATGTCGCGTGCTTCCAACCGCTTCAACGGATTTCGGAAGTAATTCTTCGTCTGGAACGCCTTGAGACTGTAGCTGCTGGTATTTTTGTATGAGCTTTCTGGTTTGGGTCTCTCCAGTCGATGTGAGCATATTGACACTTAACCCATGACCTTTTGCGTGAAATCTTCTGTAAATAAACATGTTGGTGAGACCTGGATTCTTTCTCAAGCAAGTCAAAGATGGTAAAGCTTAAGCAGACACCTAGAAAATTAACATCATCATCAGATATGGCACCTGCGTGTATCTCAGGGACTATGTACACTACAAATTTTTTTTTTTTTAATCCACTACAAGCTAGCCTTTGACTGCGATCTCACCTGATGGTAAGTGATGATGCAATCTAAGATGGTAGCGGGCTAACCTGTTAGGGGCGTGGCAGTTAATTAAACCCATACCCCTTCGGTTTCTACACGGCATCGTACCGGAACGCTAAATAGCTTGGCGGTACGTCTTTGCCGGTAGGGTGGTAACTAGCCACGGCCGAAGCCTCCCAACAGACCAGACCAGGGAAAATTCAGAAATTATAAATTCCCAAATTGACCCTGCCGGGGATCGAACCCGGGACCTCCGCACGTTAAGACAACAGCGCTACACACTGCGCCATGGAGGTCGTCAATTAAATTCCATTTCCTAAATTAACCGCACTCTATATTATAAATGCATAAGTGTGTCTGTCTGTCTATCTGCTACGCTTTAACGACCCATATTTTCAATAGACTGATGAAATTTGGTTGGTTTGATAGGTTGCATCCCAGGGAAGGACATTTTTATCCCGGAAAATTAAAGAGAGCCCGTGGGAATTAAAAAAGCTTCATCAACGCGGACGGAGTCGCGGGCATCAGCATTGAGCAACTATCTTAATAATACAGAATAAGTGCCTTCTATACTAAGTTTTTCTTCGAAAGGTGCTGTTTCTAAAACTCCCCCACCTTCTCATTAAATATTTGTAAATACATATATAATATGGCGCCTAGAAAAATAATAATACCTAGTTTAAAAAAACTAAAAAACACACTTTTGACGCAGACACTCCGGGTCTCAGGAAAACAAAAAATCGCTAATCCTGATTATCCTAGTAAGGATAACGGGTCAAACTGTTTAAAATATTGAATTGTAATCGGTCCATAATAAGTATGCCAAATTTCGAGTTAATCCGACGTTTTAAAGGGGGTCAAAATCATGTTCAAAGATTCCGTTACATACTAACATACATACGTCTGAAGCTAATAAAAAGCGTGTAACAATTAAATACTACCAAATACTACCTACTGATTTTTGACTTACGCTCTTATAACATCTTCTTTGTAAAGGATTGGTTTGATGGTCTGGTTTTCCGGCTTGGGCCGAGCGAACTTCGGCTCCACTGTGGGCGGGAACGCTTTGTACACGTCGAACCACAAAGGTCTCTCATCCGGCTTAACTGCTCCACGTAGAATTAAGCCTTCCGCCCTAGAAACAAAAACCGACATTTAAAAGTATAGACTTTCATTACATTTATTATTTCTTAATTAACTTTTAACAGATGATGCGAATTTCCTATACCTACTAAGCATACTGGACCCACAGGCATAATATCATGTCTCCTCCTACAAACAAAGTATGTATAACATTGTAAGAAATAATAATATTATGTTAGGGCCAATTTATTACAAAAATAAGGTCGCAAAAGACCCGGCTTTGGATATACGAGTAGTTCGATCAGTGCTACGAGTTCGATTCAGGCTTTTTTGGCAACTCAGAAATTAACTGCGAGAGGTACGGAAAATATATCTACCTACCTAGTAACTTTAAATATTTACGATGCGACCTTTGCGTTGTTCGCACTCGTTAAAAGATTGCATCAAACTGTAACTGCCGGTGGTAACGTGGTGCGACACACGGAAGTCTATAAATTCGAGGAGGACTAGTTTCAATACAATACAGTAGGCTAAGGCTACGTTCACACTGCGAAAAATATTCGCGTGAATTATATCCTCGCGATTTATATTTCGCGTACGGATTTCACATCGCACTGCGAATGCGGTGAGCGACATACAACTCCGTAGAGCACAAAATATTCGTGCGAGTATAATTCTTACCGCACCGTGTGAAATTAGGTGGTTCAAGTTTCTGATGCCCGCGACTCCGTCCGCGTGGATTAAGGTTTTTTCGTTCCCGCGGGAACTCCTTAATTTTCCGGGATAAAAAGCCTATGTGCTATTCCAGACTATAATCTATTTCTGCCAAATTTCATCCAGATCCGTTCAGCCGTTCGGGCGTGATTGAGTTACAAACATCCATCCATACATCCATACATTTTTACATCCAAACTTTCGCATTTATAATATTAGTATAGATATAGATTGCAATGAAATAAAGAGTCAACTTTGCGTAAGATAAATTATTTATTTAACTAAAGGATATTATTATGATACCTAGTAAGATTTTTCTTAATCATTGAAGTTACCTACTAGTTAAAAGCAGAGATAAATTCAAATTAAAAGTCATTATTATTATGCATGGCTAGGAAGAAAGATTTCTGCAGATTCTCCCATTCGCTGCGTTTGGTCTCTGATATAAGTTTCTGTCTCAATGTGTAAATATCCTCCTCTAGTTCGACTCCCAATTTCTCCGTTTCGATTCTCTGTGCTGCCTCTACTTCCTCACATCTGCAATATGAACAAAATATTTTTATTCAAAGATAGTATCTAAGTAGGTATATGTAAATTGTACCTATAGGTAATCAAGTTTGCTAAAAGTGACTATAATAGCCGCCGCGTAAGTTGAACTGTGCGCAGAAACACATTTCGGGTGTCAGACGAAGTGCGGTACCTATGAGGTGCGCAGACGACCGCCATTTTGGGTCAACTTACGGGACGCGATTTATACCACCGTTCGGAAAGCAGATTCAGAAGAACCAATAAGACTCAGCAGTGTTAAGTAACTACTTGCTTTCAAAATGCTAAAGGAGATATAGGAGGAGATATACGCATACTCCTTTTTGAATGTAGCAAAAATTCCTTTAAAGGCATTCAGTTTCTCCTTATGTGCAGCGGTGGTTTGCTGCATGCATTTCATTAAACACTCGGTGAGCTGTTCCAACTTCTGCACGTTGTCATTAAGGGCATCGTGAACGCATTCCACATTCGTGATGGCTTCTGTTAAATCTTTCACTAAGTTTTCATCAATTTCCTTCCTAAAATAACGGAAAACAAGAATGAGAAGGGTTTGAATATACCTACTCCACCACCAAGTATGGAGGCAGACTTCACACACCTTTGAGTACATTAAGAAGATTTATCGTGAAACCTTCTGATATTTTAAGTAGTTAATTGAAAAGATACACAAAATTGAGTAGGTAAATAATAGTGGTTCGCCCCGAACTGAAACCGCGCGGCGCCATCTATTGACATCATTGTGAAGTTCTGTTAAAAATACTGAAGCTCATTAAAAATTAAATAATTTCGTTTCCATAAAATATTTATCTAATTTTAGTATTTGTTGTTCAAGGACAGGATATAATTCAAATAATTGATCAAGTTTCAGGCTAAGCCTTTCAGAAAATTTAGAGTTCTGAGGTCATCTTTGGACGTTACAAAATCTCCACTTTGAAAGCCCCCCATTTCGTCAATTTTGGGGGAAATATTAAAAAAAAACAATTTTTGGACTCTATTTCTAATTATCTTTAAAATGATATACCGCAACCCTATGTAATTTTATAAAAAATACTAGATGATTCCCGCGACTTCGTCCGCGTGGATTAAGATTTTTGATTCCCGCGGGAACTCTTTAATTTTCCGGGATAAAAAGTAGCCTATGTCCTTCCCCGGGAAACCATCTACCCCTGTACCAAATTTCATCAAAATCGGGTGAAGAGACAGTTTTTTTTTATTCCCGCGGGAACTCTTTAATTTTCCGGGATAAAAAGTAGCCTATGTCCTTCCCCGGGATACCATCTATCCCTGTACCAAATTTCATCAAAATCGGTTGAACAGGTGGGCCGTGAAAGCGTAGCAGACAGACAGACAGACAGACAGACAGACAGACAGACACACTTTCGCATTTATAATATTAGTATGGATTTTACTTCGCATTCGCTTCTATGAGAGCCCCCCTGAAATAAAGATTTTTATTATTTTTTAAGCCTTATTCGGCGGGAGGCCATTGGTTTACATATTATATTTAAAGCTGAAGTAATTACGTTCAGTAATTCAGAAGTTATAATGCTCTGACAGACGGACGGACAGACGGACGGACAAGTGCCAATTCACCCAAGTAGACTCAGAGACCTTCGCTTCGCTCGGTCAATAATTATTTGTTTAGTAACTATCCTAGAAAAAAATAGTAAGCAGTAGGGTACTTGGTACCTACTTACCTGGCTTGAAGATGACGGTTCATTACATTTAAAGTTCGTTGGCGCGATTCCCCGCAGGTGTCAATGCCTTCATAATTTTTTTGTTTCTTAGGAGTTTGCTTAAATTCAGACAAATTTTGAAAGTCCTTCTCTGTTTTAATTTGTCGTTTGACTATTCTGTTCTGTGGCGAATCATTTAAAAATTCAGGATCGTCAAGTAAATCATTAAGGTTTTCTGTGAGGTTTTCTGTCATGAATTTAGATTGGGTAGGTTTTTTAAAAATTGACATCTTGAATCGCTGTATACCTAATATAAACACCAAACGAAATAATAAAAAACTATGCAGGCAAAGTTGAAAATTACGTGGATATGTAACACTTTTGATTTTCCCGCTCTCTAGTCTCGTTTTTTTTTCTAATATGTTCAAGAGTAGACAGAAGAATACTTTTTCTTGGGTAAATGAACGCGTTCAAGATTACATTATTAATAAACGATTTAAAAATGGCGCATGGAATAAGGTTCGACGCAATTCGCATGATGTGCGATCAGCGCAATCAATCATTACCATCAATGTAATCTGTGATCAGCCTATTTCCTTTTTTTATGAACATTGAATGTGGGTAACCTTGGAAAAACGAGTGACAGCTAGAATGGTTTAAACTCTAATAATTAGGGATAATATATTATAGGAACGTATAGTCACTTTCACATTCCTGCAAGTTCCTGGCTCCGAACTAGTACTGAGAATTTTTTGACAGAAAAACCGAATACTTAATTGTGGCCCAACCCGGGACTTCGTCAGCCGCAGTCAAACATGCTAACCACTAGACCAACGAGGCAATTTAGAAGATAAAATGTCCAGAAGGACAAAGTTGCATGCATATTCTTCTAGATCTAATGCTTTCTAAAATTGTCAGCTTTCTATGAATAGAATAGAATAGAGAAAACCAAGAAATATCACAAGTCAAACTAAGTATTTATTAGAAAGTTTAAAAACAATTAAAAGAAACTAAAAATTATTTTGTATAGCCTTCATAAAGAAATTTTGTAAATTCTCCCATTCTCCACGCTTAGTTTCCTTTATTAATTTCTGTTTAAGCTGGGAAATATCCTCTTCTAATTCTTCTCCCAATTTGTCCATTTCACCTCGTTGCTCCAGATCGGTATCCTCATACCTGTTATATGTAGATAAAATGAAAATAAATAAATAAAATATGATTGTTCCTTAACCCGTTGCATTGCCCAGTACCATTTTTTATTCAAATACAAAAATATCCTACTACTATCTTAGACCATCAGATGAGATCAGTCAAGGGCTAACTTGTAGTAGAATAAAAAAATTAAAAAAACCTTCAATTCAAAAACTCTCTAATTGGTTTCTCTGCTGCATCATACCAGATTCCTAAATCACATAAGCACAGCTTTAACATTAGGTTGGTAAGTACTAAATAGCCATGGCCAAAGATTGAGGGAATTAAGAAAAGCCAATAAAGTCTCTTCAGTTATTCATATTATATACATAGTTACTTGCACTGGTATATCAATAAAATAAAATAAAAAAACAATTAGTTAAATGTACAGTACCTTTTCTTGAAATTAGCATGAAGTTCTCTGAATGATTTAAGTTTTTGCTTATATGCAGTGGTGGTTTGCTGCATGCATTTGATGAATGACCCAGTGAGGTGTTCTAATTTCTGTTCATTTTCTTTTAAAATATTGTAATCAGCTTCAAAATCTTCTATAACATCAGATAAGTTCTTTAACATTTTTTCATTAACTTGCTTCCTACAATGTAAAAATTTTCATTTTATAAATGAATACTACAGCAATATCCTGTCAGATATTAACTGTAGTTACAAACTGAGATAAGAATCCTGAAAAAAATAAGTACTTGCCTGGCATCCAGCTGCCGATTCATTACATTCAATGTCTTCTGTCGTGATTCTCCGCATGCTTCAATACTTTCATTTATTTTCTTCTTCTTAGCACCAGTTTGATTTGCAACAGACAAGTTAGGAAGATCTGGCTTAACATTAGCTTGGCTTTTTGTCGGCTCTTTCTTTTTAGGTGAACCATTCAAAACCTCCGAGTCAGTAAGAAAATCATCAAGTTCTTCTGTTAAGAACTTGGAAGGCGCACATTTTTTCACAGGTGGCATTTTATATCACAAAAAAAAGGAACGTGTAGCAAAACTATACTTTGTAATTATCGCAACCGCGACGAGTTTTGGTTTTTACTTTTTAGTAGTGTTTTGCCGCGTAAAAAATTAAAAGGGGTTTTCAGACTTTCAGATAGAAACCACTTTTTAAATATGGAATATTAACTTTTTTGAAAACATAAGCCCTGAGGCCAAGGCAATGTACTTTTATTTCAACTAAACTCACATACCTGGTGAATATGGTGCCGATCCTTTCTAATCTACTCGTTGCCATTATATTGTAAAATAATACTAAGCAGTCTAAATCACCGACCAGAAAAAAAGGTCTAAATCAAATTCTTCACTTTTGCATTTATAGGTTATGTTTATTTTGGTTAACTGGTCTGTGGTTTATTTATTTTGAAATGGTACCACAGAGTACTTTTTGGCTCAGATAATCTGAGTTTTTTGGTATCTTTAAATTATTGGCCAGAGACAAGTTTCCGCTGTGGCACAAAGCTCCTTAGTGGCCTCCTGTATACCTAATTTAACGTCTCACTAGGTCTCAGGTAGTGCCCGGCCTTATTTATGTCGAACCCATGGAACTAATAAGTACTACGTACAACTGGAATGAGCTCTTGTTAATAAAGTGTGCCGAGTGAGAGATACCATACTGACAGTTGTGTCCCTTTTCCACAAGAGTGACCACACTATTTTTGAATTTCAATATACGGGATATAAATATACCTCTATGAAGAAATAAAAATCAGAAATATTTTATATGTAGTGCGCCTCTTAGTAAGTCTCTTACACAAGTAAGCATTTAGGTCGTCGTCAACCGATGGACGTCCACTGCTGGACATAGGTCTCCTATAGGGTCCTCCACAAGCCACTGTCTTGCGCCGCCTGGATCCAGCGATCCATTTAGGATCGATAATTACGAAGTATTTAGGTAAAAATAGATAATTATCGGTGATGATTTAACAAAAAAAATTTTTAATTTTTTTTTTTGAAGTCGTTTAAAAATTCAATAAAACTGGTATTGCTGTAAAGCGAAACATAAATTGACTTCTCGAACCATACATATTTGGCTTTTCGAGCCATAAATACTGGGTATATAAAATTATCAACATGCCCAAATTTTTCATACAAAAAATATTTTTAACATATGAGTTCAGATAAAATAATAAATGAAACTACATAAATCGGTATTTATTTAAACATTCGCGTGATACTATTAATTATTGATAATATTTTATTATAATATTATAAACTCAAACTCAAACTCAAAGAACGTACTTTATTCAATTTAGGTAGGTATACTACACTTATTGACGTTCGGTTATTTGTAACATATACGATTTATTTTTACATTACGTTACGATTTATACGAATATTATATTATATTTGTAGTTGTGTTGGTCAACTTTATTTATTTCCTATTATTCCTATACTATCTGCCAGGATTCACCACTTTGGGAGTAAATTATGAATATGGCAACATCTTATTATATACCTGTCAAAGACAGTATATAATATACTTGAATATGGCTGTCTCACGACCGAGCA
Organism: Erebia aethiops; assembly: GCA_923060345.2. Lineage (NCBI taxonomy): Eukaryota > Metazoa > Arthropoda > Insecta > Lepidoptera > Nymphalidae > Erebia > Erebia aethiops. The sequence goes on from CAKLPR020000011.1 coordinate 1,415,423, forward strand.
GACCATTGCTATATCTATTAGGTTTTTAATCTGAGGCTCATTGTCACTGCAGGTGTCAATTTTACAGAATATGACCCCCGTCCTGTTTGTATTATGTACGTACCTTCTCTATGCTTTTTGTTCATGGCTAAACCAAATACAATCATTATTTAATCTTTAGCTAAACTAAACCAAAGATTTTTCTATCAAATCTTTGGTCGTGTTGCATTAAACCCATAAACGCGAAGTTTTTTCAAAGGTTTGATAGATGGCACTGTATATAGCCTGAAGTTTCATCAGATGGTCATTAGATGGCGCTAAAAGCTTTCGTTTTAACGCCATCTAGAGCTAAGCAGAAGAACTACAGGGTATCAGCGATGATGAGTTAATGGAAATTAAGGATTTAGGAGTAACTATTGACAATAAGTTAACCTTCAAATCACATATAAGCAATGTTGTAAATAAAGCCGCGCAGCTCTTAGGATTTATTAAACGTAACACAAAGGCTTTTTCTTCTAGGACTAAAATTCTGTTAATCAATGCGTTGGTAAGAAGCCACCTAGAGTTTGCCAGTGTTATCTGGAATCCATCCTTTAGTGTGCACTCCCAGCGCATTGAAAGTGTACAACGAGCCTTTACTCGACATCTTGCCTTTCACGCTAGCGGTATCTCACACAGGCAACCCTATAATCAGCGACTGACTCATTTCAAATTGATATCTCTTCGAAAAAGGCGGGAAATTCTCGATCAATGCTATCTTCATAAAATTGTACACAATAAAGTAAAGTGCAGCAATATTCTTAATCGCATATCCTTATCTGTTCCACGTAGGTATCCCCGTTGTTGCATCTCGAAAACATTCCATATTCCTTTCGCGAAAACACATCTCGGTCGTCAAGCTCCCATTGCGCGTATTTGTGGCAAATATAATGAATATAATAAAACATTACCAGGCATCGACATATTTCATGACTCATTTACTATTTTTAAGAAAATGCTCACTGATCATATATCCTAGAATTTTGTTTGCTATTTATATTATTAATTTTTTTTTTCTCTTACTGTTTCCTGTTAAATTATAATTAAGTAACTATGTAAGTAAGTTTGTATGTTTTTAACACCTAGTATGTAAATTTTTATACCTCACACCTATTGTTAAAATTTTGGTTACATGACATATAACCTTAAATGCTATGTGCACTTATAATTGATTTACGTATAAGAAATAGTTATAATGTGAATGTTCTTGTGTTTGTAATATATGTAAATTGTTAGTGTACTTAATAAATAAATAAATAAATAAATAAATGATAAGCAGATTTTTGAATGCTTTTTGCTTAAGTATGGAGTTGTACCTCTACCCCTGGTTCTTTATGCTCTTTGGTACTAGTTAATTAAAAAACTTATGCTAAGATTATTCACTTAAAACTATGTTGTTAATATTATGGTGAAAGGCTTAAATACATATTAATTATCTTGAGTACTTATACTAAATCGCAAAGCTATTAATGTAAAAATTATGTATTTGAGAGTAAAATGATCACTTAGGTACTACTTACAAACTATCACTTAACCTAATTGATTATTTGTTTAAATGCAATAATAATGTCCTTACCTATGCATACTTATAACTAACAATGTGTGTAGGTACATATATACTAAAATAAGATGTGTGTATCATAAGTAGTATAAGTAACTTAAATCTAGTTTAAAAATTATGTGAACCTATACTTACCATAATACTTACCTTAAAAACCATTGATATACAGTCCACATAGATACTTACTTTGTTTCCAATTTGTTAATACTGAGTTATTGATTAATTATTTGTGATGTATTGAGAAAGGACTGCGTCCTTTGGCGGGCGGAATGTCTAAGTTCTTAAAGACGAATCCGTACCTGTGTGTGCGTGAGTCCATCCCTATGCCACCTATGCGGCTGTTGCATCAGCCAAAATCTATTATTCTTAGTGACAAATAAAATCTTTAAGTGAGTGCACGTATTTTTGTTCTAAAGCAGTCTTCCATTGTAAAACGCTCGACTCCAATCCTTATGGTGCTAAACACTCTATTTTTTTTTCTTTTCCGTTTTTAATTGAGGATTTATTTCGCGTAATTGTTATGAACTTTATGGTGGAAATATTTCTTGGGTATTGGAAATAGATTTGTTTAAAATTACAATTAAATGCCCATTTCCACAACTCCGTCTAACATACGAATAAATCTGATGTTTCCTAAGTACTACATAGATACATTAAAATTGTTTTATTTTTTCCTAAAATTAACGTTACCCGATATAAATATCGGGTTCGAGTCCTTAAATAATTCGTGCAGCTCCTTTACAAGTCGCTGCAGTGCTTTCCTCTGCGACGAGTCGTAGCGCATACCCTACATTAGCTAAGATGCGTAAAAGACAAAGTCGTTTGACGTACGCAGTTGCAAGTTGCAACTAGGCTAACACCCTCTCGAGGCTCCGATTACGCAACATTGATAGTACGGGACTAATAAACATTGACCCTAAAATAAAAAATGTAAAGCTGATTTTTGGCACAAGTGTTCCTTGGGGTCTGAGAAGTACCTCTTAAAAATTCCCCCCCCCTAGGCCGCGGGCTTAACCCCCCACCGCCCCAAACGTCTCCCCAACCGCAGTTTTTTGTAATTTTCTCAATAAATATTAGTGCTAGAAAAAAACTTTCTATGGAGAAAATTATCTTCATTAAATTATCTACAAAATAATATTTCAGTTCATTTCCATAAGACTAATAGTTTCGGAGATATGTTAACCCTTTGTGCATGAAAAGAAAATATTTTGCATGTATGGCTTTTTGTAATGTAGTTTCTTGTAATTTCCATAAAAACTGATAGAGCTACAAAAATAATGTATGAAGAAAAATGAAAGGCTATTAAATTAGCTATAAAATGATATTTAGTTTATTTTGATAAGAGTAATAGTTTTGGAGATATGCCTACCTATTGTGTAAGATAAAGAAAATAATATGCAAATATCGTGTACGTTGTTTTTAATTTTCGAAAAAAATATAACAGAGTTAAGAAAATCTGATTGAAGCAGTAAGAAACATAGTTAAATTACCTACAAAATAGTATTTAGTTAATTTTGATAGCACTAATAATTTCGAAAATATACCTGTCATAGTTAACATAAAAGCAATATTTTTCAAAATTTTATATGTTTTCTGTAATTTCTAGAAAACTATTAGAGCTAGGCAAAAAACTCCCAGAAGTAAAAATAAACACCATTTAACCACTTCTTAAAAAAAAATTAGTTCATAAAGATAGGACTAATAATTTCGAATATATATCCATGTATAGTGTACGAAAAAAAATAAAAAAATTGCTAGAATCCTATGTTATTTGCAATTTCCACAAAAACTATTAGAGCTGGAAAAAATCCTCGCAAGAGTAATTAATTTCACTAAATTCCCCACAAAAAAGTCTTATAGTGAATTTAGATAGGACCAATAGTTCGAGAAATATGGCAACCTATATTCCAAGAATTTTTTTTTTTTTTCGACAACCGTTGGTATATTTTTGAATTTTCACAGAAACTACTAGAACTAGGAAAAAAAACATAAGAAGCAAAAATGAACTTCATTAAATTATCTTCAAAATAATTTTTAGTTTATTTTGATAGAACTAATAGTTTCGGAAATATGGCTGCCTAACTGGAATAAAAGACTAAACCTTTGTAAAATCCGTAAATGTTTATTGTAATTTCAAGAAAAAGTGTTAGAGTTAGGAAAAAAGCTGTCAGGACTTAGTACAAAGATTATTAATTTACCTATAAAATAGTGTTTAGTTTATTATGATAGGACAAATAGTTTTCGAAATATACCTTGCTGTTGTGTAAGAACCGGTGGTAGTCATGTAGACTTAGCATAGTACTATGGAATAAATAGAAATTACCCTCTAAATAAATAACGTATTTTTGATTTTAGGCGCAAATGATGTCCTTTTTTCTCCCCACTCCCACAACCCTCCTCCCACCTCCCACGACCCCCCTCCCCCTCTCAAATATTTAGCCGATTGTGCTTTTTTGTAATCGTATTACAATTCAAGTATCAAATCAAATGTTTTTACTCAAGTAAACTTTTACAAGTGCTTTTGAATCGTCCAGTGAATCTACCATTGGTTCGGAATGCCGTTAACAGTTAAAAGTTAATCTGATAAAATTATCTGCAAGATAGCTGTTGGATGTTGGTGGTTCATTTACATTGTTTTTAGATAAATGCATATTGCATAGGTACCTACATATAGTTGAAAGGACTTCGAGACGTAGGTATTTATTATTATTATATTAGTAGTCATCATGGTCGTCATCATCACCTTCTTCCCCATTAATGGTAACATTTGCACACGAACCATGTCATTCCACCCGCATTTCCTTTGCAATCCTATTCGTTATTCTTCGGCCGACGCGACGCCTTGTCTTTGTTAGAACTTTGAACGAATATAAATAATAATATTTAATATATTATTTACTGACTGTGGTGTTGTTTTGTAGATAAAGATATCATGAGTATTACCTACTATTAATTTATTGTAATATAGCATCGATCATTATCAAATAGAATGTGTAGGTACAAAGTCAAGTCAAAATATTTTTCTGTCATGCACGTTTTCGATCGTCATATTTCCGAAAGTATTCGGTCGATTGAAATGAAATAAAAAGCATTTTGTAGAAGATTGTATGAACTTTCATTTTGTTCTTGTCGTTTTTTTCCTAGTTCTTATACATTATGTGCAAATCACAAGAAACTTATACGATTTTAAAAAAAAAAAACAAATGCGTCAAATAAGCCGGCATATTTGCAAAACTATTTATCCGATCATAATGATTTAAGTGCCATATGGTAGATTATTTAATGTTAATTATTTTCGCCCTAGATGGTTTTTTTCTAGCACTAATATTTATTGAGAAAATTACAAAAAACTGCGGTTGGGGAGACGTTTGGGGGGGTGGGGGGTTAAGCCCGCGGCCTAGAGGGGGGGAATTTTTAAGAAGTACTTCTCAGACCCCAAGGAACGCTTGTGCCAAAAATCAGCTTTACATTTTTTATTTTAGGGTTCCCATACATTGCTTGCACAAGTAGCCTGGGCTAATTCGCGTTGTACACATAGAGACACTCTACTTCAAAGCTGATGGTATGAATGAACTGTTCGTATTTTCACGCGTTTTATGGTGTACTAGCGGATACCCGGCGTATGCTACTACGCTATAGGTAGAAAAAACATTTTTTGTGTTTTATATTATACATGTCACCGTAAGATTGCAAAAACCGTTAGATTGTAATCTAACTAGCGAAATTGTAAACTGAAAACCCTAAATAGAATTTGTGCTAAAAAGAAAATTTAAACTCCTGTGCTTTAAAATATTAGACTAAGATAGCTGCACTTTTGATAACTATCGCTAGAAAGACTGATTCAGTATTAGGTGGGTGCTTAGCAAATCATCGCGTCATACGATGAAAGCGAGGAAATATTAGCAGTGAAACATTTGCACTTGTTGCTAATAACAGAAAATTCAAATCAAATATCAAATCAAATAATAAATAAATAGATATTATAAATGCGAAAGTTTGTATGAATGGATGTATTGATGTATATCTACCTAGATGTTTGGAGATTACGTTCCTTGCGAGTGTTGAAGTTTATCCGATTTGTTCGCATTATGTCACGGACATATATTTACATATCCATATTTATCTCGACCACTTCTTCTAAAGACATCAAATATGCTCAGGTTTATTTTTTGTCCCAGTACCTGAGAGGGTTTTGAAGTAATTTTTAGACGACAATAAGTGTAGCTACAGTGTACCTATATTGAATAAATGACTTGAATCTTGAATCTTGAATCTAGTCCGATCTATATTCATGAATGAAAATTCGATTTGATGGACTTTCCAAGTTCTTCTTGTTGAACTAACAAAGATCATAAGCTTTGAGGTTTAGGTCATCCACCAACTTTGATGGTTAAATGGAGTTAATCTAAATGTCTGTCTGAACTCTGAAACTCGTTAGCGCTCGTTTTCCTAGCTCTTTATCTATTGAGAAATTTATTACTACAAACCCCATGTTAGCACAAAGAGTTTAGTCCACCAAACACAAATATTCTTACTAAGGAACTATCAGAGACATTAAAGCAAATTATTGCCAGGCTTCCTTGTCGTTTAAGTAGTCCTTTACATGGTAATAAGATTTTTCAATGAGTTTACGTTTTACATTAACTTTGAACTTAAATTATCACATTAATTTAATCCTATACATACAATATTATTATATAACCTTTTCAGGAAAGCTACAAAGTGCTAAAAATACCAACGGACTCAAATCAAAATGTAGTCAAGAAGGCATTTTTTGTCACCTTCGAGAGCCGTAGAGGTAGTAAGACCATGGATTTGTTATGTCAATGTTTAGCCTGACAGTTAGTTAAATATGTGTTTCAAACCAATAGGAGCGCTTGATGTAACATCTAGCGATCTGAGCTATAAAAATCAAGCGCTCCTATTGGTGGGTTTTTATGCTCGCTTAGTTATTAGTTTATTTGCTAGTTTTTTTGTGTTATTAGTTTAGGAGTTGTCTACCTACAACTGATGATGATGAACACACTAGCTTTTATTTGTGAACGAATGCTTAGTAATTAAATAAACATTCAGTGAATAGGGTTATCGGTTTAATATAACGCCCATGCGCCTAACAGGTTAGCCCGCTACCATCTTAGACTGCATCATCACTTACCATCAATTGAGGTCGCAGTCAAGGGCTAACTTGTAGTAGATAAAAAAAACTAGATGATGCCCGCGACTTCGTCCGCGTGATAAAACACATTTATAATCATATTTCTGAATAATTATAATAGATACTAGATCTTTATAACTTATACTTATCTACTGTCTACTCTTTAAGGCTTTTTTAATCCCATAATAGATGTCCTATTTGCTTGGGATAAAAATAAAACAGAACATCTAAGATCTCTACCAGGCAACCTTTTGATTAGAAGCTAAGGAGATTGAGGATAATTGATATGTGACGTCATCAAAATTAGACCAATAGAAATGAAGCTTCTAGGCATTTTTCGTTGAAATAATTGCATTTGCGTCGAATTTTGGAAGGAAAAGTCAAAAATACTAATGTAAAAACCAACGGCCATGAGAAAATTAATAAGTATGTACGCATTTACCCATGCCTTCTATAATAATCTACTTGTAATTTGAACCATATTAAGCACAAAATAGATTTACCCAGGAGCTGCCAAATCCTTAACAGGTTAACCCGTTACCATCTTAGACTGCACAAACTTGAAGTTGAATAAAATAAAAAGAACTTACCCTAAAATTAACAGCGTTCAATGGAATGGCGGCAAGAATGCCTTTGCGTAAAAAATAAGCCAGCCCTTCTGTCACTATAGATGAGGCAATTTACTGCAGTGAAATAACTTGCAAAAAAATCTTAGCACTTAGACTCCATGGCAAACAGAACAAATATTTAAAAATTAATTAATTAATGAATTAAAAATATTAATTAATGGATTGAAAATTAGACAGCTAAACCAGCTACTGGTCTGGACCTCACACTGGATCCAGTGCATTCCAATAACTGTTCACATCAATCCAGTTGCAATCCAGCAGTCGAGTACAGATGAGCGGTCAGAGATGATTGTTAGACTTAGAATACAAGTTACAATAGCATTGTGGATGATTGTCAGCATATAGCATAGCATTTTTGGATCAGTTTATTTTTTTTTTTATTTAAATATAAAATACATTTTAAAAGTACATTAACATAATGTTGATCGCGGTGTCTCAAAAACCCTATAGGGTTTATCCGTACACCGGCATTCGTCGCAGCGCTCTGAATTCGAATGTTATGTGCACAGTTGTAGATATTATATTATATAATATAAATAATATACGTTTACATTAAAAAGAGAAAATAGACTATGAATAGTGAGGGTAAATAAATAATACAGGTAAAAGTAAGTATCACTTTTGCGCGCGGAACACAGTATTCGGTTCGTCGAACCCACAGATCACGGAAACAATTCCGTGATCTGTGGTCGAACCGGTTTCGCACCACAGTCTACAGCAATTGAATAAAGTTTAGACAGGATGTTCCGATTACGTGTTGAATTTTGCAAGTAATTCACAAGTTTTGCAAGAAAAATGTTTTGAGTTTGCCCTTAATGTTTTTCAAGTTAATTTCCTGCTTACAGTAGTTGCTACAACGTTTTAAATCACACAGCGGCATGTTCATCTTGGCTTTCTCACGCGTGGCTTGGGAAGTTTTCGTATACGGCCAGACTTTATCAGACGTGGTGACCATGACTTAACATATACTCATAGCACAGATTTGAATATGAAGATCGAAACAAACTTCTAAATAGAAGGAATTCTCATAAACGACATTTTTATAGATTTTATAAAGGAGAACTTCTGTCTGAGCAAAGAGCTAAGCATTGCAAACCATTGTGTCGGTTTCTCTAGTTTTCTTCAGATTTCCAGATTTTGTGACGACGTAAAGAAATTCCTAGGTACTAGGTACCTAAACCTATATTCTTTCTCTGAGATACACATAATACACAAAATAACCCAAAAATTGTTTGATCCATCAGTTTCAATCGGCCAAATTTCAGAATTTGCTTAACTTATATCTACTTAACTAAATATGTTAGTTAAGTTAAATTTATAGACTTACCGCAAAGAAAAAACCAAAAGAGGAAAAAACAAATTAATTAGGGTTTTCAAAACACAAAAGCATGTGTAAATAGATGTATAAATTTGAAATTGAAATTCCTAACCAAAGAGGAGATATTTGAGATCAAAGTGGCTTAACTTTAAATTAAACATTCTGAATCCGAAAATTAGACGATTTTATTGACTTAAAATTACATTAGTTTAATTCACACTTAAATAGACCAGTCCATTTTCCTTATTTGTATTAGTCACTAGCTTTTGTCAGCGACTTTGTCCGCGTGGATTGAGATTTTTTGGTTCCCGCGGGAACTCTTTATTTTTACGGAATAAAAAGGAATCTACGTGTTATTCCAGATTTATCTCTGTGCCAAATTTCGTCCTGATCCGTTCGGCCGTTTTATCGACTGAGCCTTGAGAATAACATCGAACATAAGCTTTCAACTGCATTACGAAAAACTAAAGTAGTTACATAACTAGGTAAGAAGTAGATAGTTTTCCTGCGCGAAGTTTGACCATTACACAATGGAAACCAAGAGTTGCCCATATTCTAGGATCTCAACTTCACACATAGGTATGGTAAGTAAAACTCCTGCTTAGATAACGCTACGTTTTACGCTAATTATTGTGTAATAGTGCGTTGTGCGTAATGTAAATAAACTTTATTATGTAACTGCAATTTTGACATAAATTAAAAAAAATATATATACGCGCCGAATTGAGAACCTCCTCCTTTTTTTGAGGTCGGTTGATAAATAAATCATTTATCATTTAATTGTCTAAGCAAATCCTAATTATTTGACAGATATAAAGGCATATTTTTTTAATGATACGTATTCGAATAATAGCTTAGATAAATTATTATGCTGTGTAGGGTTCACTTTCATTATGTCACATTTAATTTAAAAATGAGTTACAAGGGTTTTGTTATAAATTAAACACCGAAACTTGTGGCAGAAATAAATTTATTAAAACATATAACCTCTATGACACGTTAGCAAATTATATTAATTGTTATAACCAAAGAGTATATTTTACAGAACACGATTTCAGAATTCGGGTGACGCCAGCCTGAGCGAACTGAAGTCATCTTGTTTCACCCCAAAGCACACAATATACTATTATTATGGGTGCAGTTGACATAATGTTATTTTTCAAATGTAGGATGGTCTTTTTTGACAAAAATCAACATAAACTTTCTAAATAAAAGTTGTTCAAAATTTAATTTTCTAAAAATAATAATTATAATTTTTCCTTACGACCAATAAGAAAGACGTAATTCCAAAATTAAGATTTTTATAATTAGCAAAAATTTTAATCATTCATTAAGAATCCTATTAAATAAGATATTTTTTCGAAATAGTAGATACTTCCGAACATAATCTGACCATTTTCGAATACGATTACGATTGCCTTACACAATCGGGGGGCAGAAAGGTTAAACACCTGTCTTCATCGCGTTTATTGTAATATTTCTTATAGCCCTGAAGCACCTCAGCAGGGCGACCGCGTATCTTTTGCATCGTACCCCTTCGGTTTCTACACGGCATCGTACCGGAACGCTAAATCGCTTGGCGCACGTCTTTGCGGGTAGGGTGGTAACTAGTCACGGCCGAAGCCTCCAACCAGACGAATGCATGTATAAACATGGCAGGTATATTACACCCATATCCCTGATCGGGATATCCAATTCACTGCATTGTATTGGAATGCCAAATCGCTTGGTGGCACATCACTGTAGGTATTATTAGCCAGGGCCAAACCCTCCCACCAGGTCACTAGCCAAATTGAATGTTAGTTCTTCAAAAGTTTTGAAGATTACTTCAAACTATTTATTCCCAACATGTTTTTTGCCTGAAAGTAAAAATAATATAAGTTGTTTACCTTTTATTTTGAACTATTTTAAAAATAATCTAATCTGGTATAAATATCAAGGGAAGGGAGTCTATACTCTACAGGCCCCACGATAAGGAGATTCTGTGTTCTATGGCCCCACGCGATACAGAAGAGTACTAGATGACGTCACGCGGCAAAATGTTGCATTTCGTTCATTTTAAAATTTTGAAATTCCGCCGCGCTTTTTTAAAAAAATCATTTACTTACAATAATTAATTATATATCAATGTGTATGTCACCGTAAGATTGTAAAAACCGTTAGTAATCTGGCAGAATATAATAATAACTTATATAATTTCATACATACTTTTTGACGTGGGACACGGTTTGGGATTACGTTTCCTTAAATAATCGGGGGGCAGGTGTCTAAATAATACATATAATATGTCGGGTGAAAATTTAGAAAAAAAAACTACTTATTTAACGGTCCCCTGACACGACGTTTGGAAAATAAAAATATTAAAATCTTTCCCACTGGGCACTCTGGGCCCAGGACTCCGCGATCTATGGGGGCCCCTAGTTCCTGCCAGATCACCCACCAATAGATCACCGATATTCATAACTATACACTTATTTTATGTTCAAAATATACCTCAATATTAAGTTAAAAAGAAATTTCTAACTGTATGCCTGTTAAAACTGACATCTTAATTTTATTCTATGCGGGATGTTTTGAGCTACATGGCTTTTACATTTGAATTTCCATTAGATTACTTTAAATGGTTTGCGCATCATACATTCTATAACCATATTATCTTGTTAAGCAACCCTATGTAACGCTATAAAAATATTTTATTTCTCATTCGCTTCTATGAGAGCCCCCCTGAAATAACGATTTTTCTAACATTTTAAGCCATATTCGGCTGGAGGCCATTGGTTTAGATATCATATTTAAAGTTGAAGTAATTACGTTCAACCCTTCAAATTGATACCCATAGTTATCATGAGGATGCATTAAAAATAACTATATAGTCAGCCATCGTTGGATGTCCAACATATTGGATTTAGAATGACGTCACGTAGCTGCATGTGCAACCCAAATATGTCCCAAGGATATATATATATGGAACGTAAGAAGTTCCTATATACCTAATGTTTTACTCAAAAAAACAAAAATTGACAAAATAAGTCATGAAATTCTCAGCCATTCTGGCGTGATTGAGTTACAAACATCCATAATTATCATCCATCCATCCAAACTTTCGCATTTATAATATTAAGTAATATTATATTGCAATATTTGATTATTTAGAGATTATTAACACGCCATATTTACACAGCTCCTTCAAAAACAGTCAGAATTCGGGTGAGCTTGCCAGTAAATTGGTGATGGGAAGAAAAATTGTTGTAAATTTATCATTTTCAGGCGTAATTCGATAAATTATTTACGTTGATATTGCAAATATAAGCTTTTTTGTGGTATGAAATAAAAATATTAATTCCTGAAATTCGAAATGCCATGGGAACCACCAAAGATATTATAATTTTTTTTCGGGAATCTGTTTTAAGGAGGAAGTTGATACCTAATATTTCCAGACTTTGCGAGACAAGATGGAGTGAGAAGCACAAAACCATAAGAGTTTTCAAAGAGATTGTTTGTAATTGGCAAACACATTCAATATTCAATCCAAGTTCATCCAAACCAAGCAATCTTTCATTCATAAACCATAGAGCCAGAGAGTTTTTGTTTTATTTAATTTTACGACATTTGTGATAAGTAAACACAGTAAAATATCTAAAATAAAACTTAATGTGTAAGCAATAAGGTATTTCATACGTTGCCAAATTGATACCTTTACACTATTTTGGAACAAGACGCAACTCTTGGCATCACATTGTCAATATCAACAACGTCAATATAATATAAACCTTAAAACTTAGGATTTAAGTTGAATTACGAATGTAGATACTCGTACTATGGGTTATACCTGCTCAATATTGCATGAACTGCCTTGTTGGGCTAGTGAGGTCTAGTGGTTGCATGTTCAACTTTTTTTTCTTCGGGGGAGGAAAAAATCCCTACGCAGCAAGAATTACAAATGAACCTGTGTAGAGACTCCGTGCCAGCCATGCTGGGCGAGGTGTCTGGCCGCGAAGCCTTATTTAAATACGCCTGCAAAATAGCGAAGTTCGCTATCGCTAGGAACAGAGCAGTCGATAGAGATGCATAGTTCATCCAATATGATAAGCATATATGGACGAAACTTGCACTATAGGTTTAACTTAATTAATGTTCTCCAATTAAAAGGCAATATTTCAGTCATGTATGCAATTTACGATTCATATCATATAAAATAGGTTTAACCTTATAATGAAATAGAATCGCCCTTATAATGTCAGATGGCAAGTCGGCTGAGCGCTGAGTGTTTTTCACATGGTCAATTAATTCTATGTCGCTCTTTCAAGAGTAACCTCTAAAGAATACATGCTTATGTGTCTAACGACAAAAAGCTGTGAACGTTGTATATCTGTAGTATCTGTAGTATATTTTACAGAATAGTTTTAGAAAGTCATGTAGTACCTATTGTTTAATTTTAATACCTACATAATATTTTGCAGAATAGTTTAGATATTTAATAGCCTCGCGTATGATAGTTGCCAATGGGGACTATCGTTTCTTTGCTCACCAGTTGGCGCCACTGTTGACTAAGGTCCAGAGGTATAGCTGTCAAAGGCGACTTTATAAGATTGGAGCCGAAAGAAAGTTTGAAATCTTGAATCTCATTAAGTTTATTAATTACTAGCGATCCGCCCCGGCTTCGCACGGGTAGCACTAATAATCCTAATATATACCTACCCAATATAGCCAGTGGGCAGTGGGCAGGTTACATTTTAATATTACATTGTAAGAGTACGCCCCGTCCTCATTATTTCTATGATATCTCATAAGCTATTCATCTAAATTAAATGGTGTAAAGGACTATTTTTATCTTAGTTAAGTACTTGAGATGATTTAATATATTTATTTTGATAAGGATTAATACTATGTCGGTAAAAACACCTTCGCAAGTAAAGCATTGGTTTAGATCAAATTTGAAAATCATAAAAATGGTTATTGTGAGTCAACCTTAAAAGATAGATGTATGCTATTGCGGACTATTTTTTAGAACTTTTTAAGAGGAACAATTTCACCATACATTGTTTTCGTGTAACATTAACTATTTACGCAGCGCACGCCGCGTAAGCTCTCAGAAGAGACGATTTTTTCCGACTTAGTTCACATTATTGCAATTTTCGTTAGGTCGTTTTCATCATTTTCGTCGTTATCTCTAATTTTTTTGAAAAAAAAATATAGCCTATGTTACTTGCTGATAATGTAGCTTTCTACAGGTGAAAGAATTTTTAAAATCGGTTTACTAGTTTTTGAGTTTATCCATTACAAACAAACAAACAAACAAATCTTTCCTCTTTATAATAGGTATTAGTTTAGTTAAATAGCTAACTATCTATCATCAGTTGTTGCATCATGTTGTGCAGTTCCGTTTTAATCGGAAAAAAGAGGAGAACACATGTTTCCAAAAGATAAAACTGTTCTAAAACAGTGGCTAGTGGCGATTTGCAGGAATAACTATACCCGACAAAAAATTCTCGTGTTTGTAAAAAACATTTTAACCCCGACGATTATGTGTTACCCAAAGAATCAAATAAGTACAGAAAATCATAAGTAATTATCTTTCTTATTCATCTCCTAAATTAAAGCCAAAAGTTGTACCTACCTAGTCAAGAGAGAAGAGAGAAAGGAAATTAAAAGAAAACGTGCAGAAAGAGCTCAACAACGTCAAAAAAAGAAATTTTTGCGCTTATTTATGCGCCTCTTTTTCTTAATTCCGCCTTCAAAACGTTCAAATTAATCTCTAAATAATCCATATTAGCGATAATTTCACGAAGGAGATCACTTTTCAACAGGTAAATTAAAGAAATTATAATTTATGTCACGAAGCCCGCCAAAACCAGTGAAAAGTGAATGTTACTGGACCTCACGCGACACCAGCGCCACTAGTGGCAAACTCACGCGCGATAGCCCCCATTAGATACATTGTGACAATCAGTTATAGTCCCGTTCTGCCACATGGCGATGCAATTATGTCGTCATGAGATCTGCTCCCTTCGGTTTCTGCACGGCATCGTACCGGAACGCTAAATCGCTTGGCGGCACGTCTTTGCCGGTAGGGTGGTAACTAGCCACGGCCGAAGCTTCCCACCAGGCCAGACCAGGGAAAATTCAGAAATTATAAATTCCCAAAGACGGGAGCTTTGATTAAGTAATATAGGCTCGGGAGCGCATTACTATGTACCTATAGATAATATTCTGTGGCATTAGTGCAAAGGTAACTGTTTTTGTTGCGCTAAATCTCGGGTAAATGTGTTTTAAATTATTAAATGCAATGCCTTCATTGCTCGGATGTTTGACCCGGGACTCGAACCCGGGACCTCGTCGGCCGCTGTCGAACATGCTAACCACTAGACCAACGAGGCAGTCAAGGCAAGTAACCCTCCCTAAGCTAAACACAGCACAGTCGATTTTGTACAGTAATTACTAGCCACATTCACCTGGTTCGCCCGTGGCCCATTGCATATTTCAGGTGTACGATAGTTGTCCTTAGATCATAGAGACAAGTAGAGCTAGACGTAGATAATGATAATTTACAAATGATAAAGGTGTAAGCACATGACGGTGTTGTCGTGTCGTGAACTCGTGACGCCACCTGAGTCATGCATTGATCATTTATGATACATTTTCAAATTTTCCGCACATAAATCATAATTTAGCTTCTTTTCATTTAAGGTTCTATTATAAGGTATTTCACTAAAATAATGGTATGTGTGTTATTGTAGAAGAATCGATTTAGACTTAGTTGAAATTCATATTGAAAAAAAAATTGATTTGTTGGACATGTACATGCAGGAACATGTCGATGCAATAAATCGTACTGAAACTGAAAAAATAATTTCAATTGAATAGGATTACACTGGGCACTATTTATTTCGAGTTGTCAACAAAAGATACGTTGCCTGAATTATACGCTAGATGGGTTTCAGCGGTCAGCGACCCTGGCTCGGATATGCAGCGCGTAAAGCCAAGCGAGCCTGCACGAGAGCGGAACAAATTTATGGGAAAAAATAAATCGGTCATAAGCTCCTCGTAGCATGTTGCTATAGTTTTTATCAATAAGACAACAGAAACATTAATATCCACTGTACAGTTCTTGGTGCAAGCACTATGGCCGCCGAGGCTAAATGGCCATGTGAGCCAAGTGGCCATGTGTGTCCTTTAGCTCCCTGTATGAAAATAAAAAGTATTTTATTTTCGTACCGTATGTAATGAGGCAACCAAACTTTTGCGAAAAGTTCCGGGACGCTTTTTAAATCTGTTTTGTTTATGTTAAACACGAAAAAAAATCACACCAAAGCAAAGTAATAATGATAATATTTAAACACAAAAGTAGAGAACCCCTCTCGTGACATAGACTACTATTATATACCTCATCGAGCTGTTTATCGCCCTGACAAGCAGACGTCAAAAACGCGTATCGTACTAAACGCTTCGAGTAAAAGTTTATCAGGAAAATCGCTTAACGATTTATTATACATATATTTACATAGAAGCGCAGACTAACTTCTATGCAAATTATATGCGTATTTTGATGGTGGAGACTAGAGACTAGAAATGAAATGCTAGAACTAGAAATGAAATGCTATCAAGCTATGGCTCTCGTCACAGATTAGCATCAAAGGCATACAAATTGCTACAATTTTATAATTTTAGTTAGTTATTAGTATTGCGTAACTTCAAACTAGGTAAGTAAGAAATGACTAGACACTAGATAATGCCCGCGACTTCGTGTTTATATTATTTTAATGCATATAATTATACTTAGTTACTTGATTACTTGATAGGGTATGTTTATAAAGCAATAAAAAAATGTTGAGATATTGTTGTTGTGAGAAATGTTGATGACTTTGTTACGCTGGACGACTGCGCTTCGTCAGCACGTATGCCACGCGTCTCAACTTCCATAGAAGATCCAATTCCGACTATACTCGCGGCCTTCGTATACCTAACATCGGAACGAACGGACGTACCTATCTTATAATTTTGTACCATATTCTTATGTAAACCAATTTATTATATTCTTATACACCAAAAAGGACTTCATTATTCCTGAACCTGCTTCGGGACAGCCGCCCAATATAACTGGCGCAGTCTTAAAGGATCGTTCTGCTGCTTAAAGGTCTTCGTGCATCACCTAAAAATCAGGTCGATGCCTTCGAATTCCTTGACAGGACTGTAGTGTACTGTGTATTTGATATATAAATATAATATTCACTCGTACCAGCGAGGGGTGCGAAGGTGGGGTCGCGGGGAGCGATAGCTCGCCGCGGGCTCGCTGTTCGGACGCCGCGCGGGTCAGACGTGTTGTGAAGTTAATTTGTGTCTTATTGGCGGAACCCAATCCTGTACAAGTGGCGACCCTGCCAGTAACTAAAAGATGCAAGGTACGTGCCTATGCGCCAATAGGAAAAATATCAAATGAAACTTAGAGGAAGTTTAGAGGTAAATCAGTAAACGTGATCGGTTTTATCACGTTAGTATAATTATCCAGTGATATATTATTTGCTTGATTTATACTAATAAAGGGAAGATGTAACCTAGTAAACTAACGCTTTTAAAATATAAAACCGGTCGTGTAATATTGATTGGTACCTAAAACATCTGAAATCGATAAGTTGCGCGTACCTACCTACATTCAGTATCAGTAACACCTCAATAATTTGTTGTCAACATATAAAATTTATGAGGGTGTATAATGCATATTATACTATAAAGTGTCGTTACCTTGTACTTACAATAATATTTGAAGGTTAGGTTATGATCATTCTACATTCGTTTATCAATACCGCGATTCGACTAGGTATTGTTATTAGACGAAGCGGGGACGGTATTAGATTTGGAAACAATCACGTTTGATTATGTACATTAAACGACGTCAGTTACAAGAAGCAAAATATACGGTAGCAAACCAGTGATACCTACACTGTAAATATTATGTTAGAACGCTTAGTAAGCCTAAATGTACGGTGTTATTTTATTACTTAATTTATTTTAACTGACTACCATAACGCTCATAACGGTTTAAAACGTTAGGGTTGTTGGTTCATAATTTTATGTAACACGAACTTAATCACTTACTTTGTGGATCTATATACCTACCTACATATCATGGTAACATTTTTTAAAAATTAAATTACATTATTATGTTGACAACAAGTGAGGTTGATGCTGAATATGAGAGGTAGTTAAAAGGACAGTTACATAATAAATAACAAAGGTTCAGAGGTAGTTCGATGAAAATCTAACGGTACCTACAAAAATCCAAGAGGTAATTCTATGTAAATCAGAATGGTACCTATAAAAACTCAAGAGGTAGTTCTATAAAAATTAGAACGGTACCTACAAAAATCCAAGAGGTAATTCTATGTAAATTAGAATGGTACCTATAAAAACTCAAGAGGTAGTTCTATATAAATTAAACCGGTACCTACAAAAATCCAAGAGGTAATTCTATGTAAATTAGAATGGTACCTATAAAAACTCAAGAGGTAGTTCTATAGAAATTAGAACGGTACCTACAAAAAACTTAAGAGGTGGTTCTATTTTCTTTGAACGGTACCTATAGAAACAATAGGGTGGCCATGTGAGCCACTCGTTGGTCTAGCGGTTAGCATAGTCGACTGCGGCTCACGAGGTCCTGGGTTCGATTCCCGGTCGGGCATAAAAATTGTTCGGTATTGGGTTTTTCATTTAATTCTCAGTGCCAGCCCGGAGTTGGAAGTTGGCGGTGTTTCACCCCCGTGCCTCGGAGAGCACGTTAAGCCGTTGGTCCCAGTTATTATCACTAACATGATAATAGTCGCTAAAGCCCGTCAACCCGCATTGGAGCAGCGTGGTGGGTCTCAGCTCTAATTCCCTCTTTCCTGTGAGAGCGGAGGCCTGTGCCCTGCAGTGGGACGTGAATAGGCTGTAGTGGTGATGTGAGTCACTATTTTAGAATGACCATGTGTGTCATTTGGGCCAGGTGAGTCCATGGAATGTAACCAAGTGTGTTACTAGAGTGGAACAAGTGTTTCCATAAGTTGACCAAAGAGTCAATAGGTTGTCGGATTGTAACCAAGTGCGTTGCTGTATTGTAACATGTGAGTTGTGACCTAATGAGCCGGTAGGTTGTGAGCAAGTGTGTTACTATTTTGGACAGTATGTTAACTAACTGTTCGTGAAAGGTCTAATGTATTTTATTTACTTAATTTTACATTAATATCAAACTAAAGGGATAATAAATGCAGGTTTCCCAGTCCAGAATTACCAAATACGTACTACGTAGTAGGTAGATGCTTTAGTAGATTACTGTAAATCACCATGACATTTTATTCATTTTCATAGTTTAAATTCGCCTTTAAATGTTTTTGATTAGAGAAATCTTAATTGTTGAATGAAAACCTGACCGAGCCTTGCCGTGTTTCGGATGTATATAATCTGTATGCGCCAAAATACGAATGAATGATAGTTATATCAGTAAAAATAAAAAATAAAAAAATAGCGCATTCAGATAAAACCGGTAAACCGGTATATTAAGGTTATCATTTTAATTTATTAGAAAAAAACTATGATAGATAATCTATGATCAAACGAACTTGCAAAGTGAAGTTCGATCGATATTATATGTTTGAGTATGCTTCATTCGATGATATATATCAACATAGTTAATATTTGACTAATGTGTAAAATATTGTTAGTCTATTCATAATATATGATATGGGTTAGGATAGGTATGATGCATTAAATAGCCTTATTGTCATTGGTTCAACTTATTAGTTGGTCACTCACCCATTCATTATATTTGAAATATTTTTGTTTCTAAAATATATGGCTCAGTTGTAGATGCTTATTAGTGTAAAAAGTTAACAAGCATAAAAAAAAAATTAAGCGTGTTTCGTCAATGCTAATTATAGCATTCAGGTGATTCAGTTTGACTAAGTTAGTTCATTAAATGTTAAACTGCATTTAATAAAAAGATTTTAAAATGTTTGGAACATTTATTCATCAAAAAGAAAGATAAAAAAATAAATGTAAGGGCTGAACATTAATTGAGGCTCGAAGTTAAGTAGTTTGCTAGAAACTACAGTCACGCCACGAGAAGTCCGGTTAATAAAGGAATAAAATTGTAAAAACGCGCCATTCTGGAGGTCGCATTGAGTTTTCTTTCTTTATATTTATCTGAGTGTTTTGAAATAATGAAGTGGATGCTAAAATTTAACAGACTATTATTTGAATTGAAAATGAAATCGCGCAATTTATCTTTTGCCGTCCAAAATCTCGAGGATATAATATGATGTAAAAATAATATATATTTTCTAGTAAGTGACTAGTGCGTGCTTGCTTACTCTTGTTTTCTCTCAAATGTATTGAAGAATGTCGTGTGATGCACGGGCGTTGTGGATTTGCAAGCTCGTGACGATGGTATACCCTCACCTAGCGGCTCGGGCTTACAACCGTCAATTAAGTTGTAAAACTTACCACTCTAATTATTAACTGAAAAGAAAAGTAAAGTAAAGAGTACTCAAATGCAGAATGAATAAAACATAGTCAGTATATTATTATAGTATATTATGTTACTAAAGTTATATATTATGCCTTGGTGTAACGTTTTTGTTAATAATTGGTTTGATTTTTGTTAATGAGTATGATCTAAAAAAAAAACAAGAGAAAAGAGATTTTGAGTATCAAATTCTGATTTCTAAAGGAAATGACCAGTGGAACTAGGGGAGCTTGCCTAGAACTCAAAAAATCAATGTGCAGCAATGATTTCTTTATATTTGTACTTTTTATATTTTATAGTTTTCAGATAAAAAAGGTTCAGGAGTCTGAAGGCTCTGAAAACTGAGAAAATAAATTTAAAATGTTTCACCAAATATTTAGTAATAAAACTATATTTTCAAGAATTATGTAATTCTTTTGAAATCACGCTACATTGTACTGCTGCCACACTAGATGGCGCTAAACGTTTTGGTTAGCGAGTTTTTCAACTATTCGACCACAGATGGTAGACAGGTGCAATACCAGAGGGCGTTACTTTCCTTTAAACGCAGTGGTTATTTGAAAATGCTTTTGATCAATTACAGGTTTCATTGAGGTTTATCAACTAACAAAAATAATTCTAATAATCCTGTATGTCCTACATGTTTGAAATAAATTGAATTGAATTGAATTGAATAATAAAACATACATTTCCTTTTTATCACTATTTAACTGATCAAAAATAAATCACTCATAATATAGTGACTAAGGTACGTAAATGGTATTCGTGTAGAGTTAAAAGGTTATTATTAGGTAAAACCATAGTGGTTTCGGTTTTAATTTTTAACCTTGCTGTAAAAACGGAAATCCTGCACACTGTCCCGAATCGGAGGGCAGTTACTGGTCATGTCATTTGGGGTTTTCATTTAGTTTTGTATCAAGCTTTGGATTTACAGCAAGATTTGAATTTTAATTTGAAATTTGTATTGAGTAAAGTTAATTAAAAAGAATTATATGATAGCGATGTATTGTACAATAATTGCAAGTCGATTCTATTTCAATTCATACAGAAGTTTTGCATTTCGAAGTAGCCTTTGATGAAGAGTTTGATTTAGTTTTGGACTTGTTGTTTGGTTTTCGATGATGATTTTTGTGAAAGTTCAGGTATTTGAACCAGTTCAAAGCATTGGGATTAGATCATAAGTATTTTTTGATTTAAAGATTCTTCCGAGGTTAACATGGAAGGGAAAGGTTAGGAAAAGAAAGAAATAAACTAAAACAACTTGTGTTTTGAGGCCAAGTGTTTAATAGAATTCAGCTATTTGCTAAAATTTTTGAATAAGCTTCGAATAATTACATTTCATTTATTAAAAACGTTGACTGTTACATAGTTAAAGATTTTAAAATGGTAATCATTTAACATAGTGGGAACAGTTTACTGCCAACAGGCATACGATGTCAGGAATTTAAAGCAGATAATTTAACATAGTCTTAATTTGTTTCAAATAATTAGTAAATGGTACAGCAGATCCAACTGAATTGAACAAGAAAGGGAATGATGTGGAGCTGCAAAATAACGACAGTGGGCAACGACTACGGAGAAACGTAGTTCACCTGAAACGTGTCGAAGGACGGTAGAAGGTTTGTGCAGATGAAAATCAGACAGATTGCGTTGATACCAACGACAATAACGATGATTAGAACCAGACGTCTCAGGCTATGTTGGTCAGTGATTATAGAATAGAAGATCTGTAATAGGTTATTAGATTTGTTGTTGATCGTAAGGAATACGTTTAATTTTGTTATCTGAAATAATCGTGTCCGATGAGAAGATAAAGTTTAATTTTTAATTTTGTGAAAGGTAGATGTAGTGTACTGTGTATTTGATATATAAATATAATATTCACTCGTACCAGCGAGGGGTGCGAAGGTGGGGTCGCGGGGAGCGATAGCTCGCCGCGGGCTCGCTGTTCGGACGCCGCGCGGGTCAGACGTGTTGTGAAGTTAATTTGTGTCTTATTGGCGGAACCCAATCCTGTACAAGGACGACAGAACCTACAAGGAGCTGCTGTCATAGAAGCTGCCGCTGAAGTCTTCAAGTCATACCAAAAATCGATGGATTGAAGCTCGCCAGCGACTTTGGTTTTGTGAGTACTTGAAATCCTTTTAATTGGTTGTTGTAGTAACTTTTGCGCAGGGTGCTATACGTATTACAATTTACGTCATTTTTCTAGCCCGCGTACCTATAGTTTTTAGAATATTATTTTTAACAAAGTAACGTAAGTATTTAATTTTTATATAAAATGTACTTTTAATAGTAATTAGATACCTAGTTTAAAGAATTTAGTTAGATATTTAAATATGACCTCGTTGGAGAAAATTAAGTGTCAAGTAGATTTATTAGACAAAATTAACTAATCACTCAAGTTTTTACCAGATTTCAATGGAAATTCCCATGTTCTAACGAGATTTATAAATCTTAGCGATCAGTTAGTCCGTACATTTTTAAACCCAGATCCACAGTATGAATTTTCTAACCTTTCCTTGATTAGTGGAATTCTTAACAAAATTACAGGATCTGCCGCAAGATCTTTATCTACCAACGGCAATTCCAACGATTGGAGTAACATTAGAACGACTTTAATAAACTCTTTTTCCGATTACCGCGACGAAACGGCACTTTTCACAGATTTGTATCTTTTAGTCCAAGGTTCAGACACTCTCCCTATTTTTTACGA
This sequence comes from Erebia aethiops, assembly GCA_923060345.2. Classification (NCBI taxonomy): domain Eukaryota; kingdom Metazoa; phylum Arthropoda; class Insecta; order Lepidoptera; family Nymphalidae; genus Erebia; species Erebia aethiops. The sequence goes on from CAKLPR020000011.1 coordinate 1,438,317, forward strand.
AAAGGTACAGAATTTACTTTGCACAATCATGACCTATGTAGAATTGCATGATACTGTAAAAACTACCATAGAAGCTAAAAGAACGCTTTATCAAAAATTAGCCCTTAAAACTTTTTTGAGAGGCCTTAGAGAACCTTTAGGATCAAGAATAACATGTATGCAACCCCCTACTCTTGAAAAAGCTCTAGAATACGCGAAAGAAGAATTAAATATAATTTATATACAGAATAAAGACCGATTTTCTCATAATACATTTTTTCTAAATTATCACAGGCATAGATCTTGTTCTCATCGTTCGCGACGGAACCATTACAGTAACATGCAACCAAGAAAATATAGACAAAGGTATAAAAAGTACATCCCTTCTGAATGTATTGACCCATCATTCTCTTACCAACCCCAACTCGACCTTGATTCTCAGAATTATTCTCAGTATTCGTTTGTACCTAGTTATATATGAAACTGCACACAGACGGAGTTACATCAGTACACGACTTTAAAAGTTCCAAAACCTCATAATATTCCCCATAATCCTGTAACCCTACCTGCTCAAACCACAAAGTTAATAAAAATGCCCACTAGCATTTCCCATGGTGAAATTTTTATAGCAAATCAGGAAGTATAATTTGACTCGTTTTATGTCATTCGATTTAATCTGCGTATAAGGACGCCATATTGAAAATTGTTAGTATAAATACGAGTATTTGAAAGATGGTAATTCAGTCTCCACTCCTCCTGCCGGCAGACTCAGCGATTATTGAATACTTTTGTGTTTAGATCGCATTTTGATTTAGAGCTTAACGATAGCAATCGTGGCCGCATCAAATGAATATTAGATATCTTTAAGTTTAGCCAACTTTTATCTACCTAATTACTTTTAATCTCTCGTGGAACCTTTACACGATTAACCATTTACTCGTGCAATTTCCAAAAGAGAGTACAAATATATTAAAAGTGTCTCATAAATACCTACTTCTGGATTGTCTCTAACAACTCTCCCTGGGGCAAATTGTTCGTCAACAAATTGTGATCTAATGCCAGCAGACCAGAGGGCGAGATTTGTTTGAAATTCTTAATTGCACATACATTACACTGTACAAAGGCGAACTTAATACCTAGAGGTATTCTCTTCCAGTTAACCTTTGGTAGTGGGGACAGGGTTGAAATAACAGTGCGTACAAAATAAAGAGAAAAGTGAAAGAAGAAACTTCATATTTAGATAGCAGGTAATAAAGTGAAGTAAGATAATATTATACAATTTGGTAAATTACTTGAATAAAGAATTTAAGTAAAAATAAATAGCAAGATAAACACAAAAACATATAATATACTAAAATATATACTTACTGTAAATTAAAATAATTAAAAAATATATATATAAGTATCATATATTATTATAATATAAATTTGTAAATATAATATTATACTTATAAGGTGAATAAATAAATATGAGTGAAATTATGTGAAAGGATTCTGACTGAAGGATGGAAGGAATCTTTAACAATTTAATAATTCCATCACGTTAACGTTGAAGCAATCTAGTTGCTCGACGCGACGTTACGCAATTAGTGAGAAGACTAAAAAGAACAAACCCCTTTGAGTTAGTGCATAGATAGATAAATAAATTATTTATTGCCACCAATGACCTTATTGCCACATATTACAGAAATAGCTTAAATATAAACAAAAAACAGAGAAAAACGCGTGCGCAAAGGCGAGGATTTATCACTTAAAATGATCCCCTCCAGACAACCCATTTTTTAAGGAACTTTAAAAAGGAGCAGGAAAGTCCAGCAATAATAATAAACTGTACAGTTTAAGTAGTTTATACTAATAATACATAGTATGTATATACTAATAATACATAAATAACTAAATATAAATATATATAAACTCATATACATATATAACAGTACGTAAACCTACATACTAAAGAAAATACTTGAATATTCTATAGCATAATAGACAGATAATATTCCTTTACATTAAAGACTAATGACTGCCTAATGTATAATGCATAATGACTGACTAATGACTGCCTAGTGTATTAGGGAAACCTGTAAGGCTAGTTATAAGTGGAGAATAAATAAATAAATAAATGTCGCTAAAGTCGTTCAAAGTTGCATAGTGACTAGTGATTGTGTAGCGAAGTGCTGCCTGAAATAACACATGAACAAAGTGTATATTTGCAACTAGAAACAGTAAGATACGTCATTGGACAATTTCTTAGTACTTATGATATAATTATAAGCTTAGGTTAAAAATAGTAGATTGTTACACAAGGGACGTAAGTAAGCTATTACAGAACAAGATCCAATTTGGCGCCAGTGCGAGCGCAGCTCGCATAGGGCGCTAATGGATCGCGTGCACCCGAGATATTTAGTCACACGAGCGAGCGCAGCGAGCGAGGGTGAATATAGTTCGAGGGTGTAATAGCTACTTGCAACCGAGGTAAGCATTCTACTTTATATCATTCTTGCGAGGTAAATAAAACATTGGTAATGCAAAATGAAATTTTAATTATAATAATTAGCAAATTTAGAGAAAAAATAACTTAAATCACTTTACGAACAAACTTCACAAACTTTCAGATCAAATGAAATGCCGCCATTTACATTTTTTTTTCGTAAATAGTTTTCCATTTTTTTTTACGGCTCTGAGTTCCAAGGAGTTTTGCATAGTTTGAAATGTATGGAAATTAAATGCCGCCATGTTGTGTTTTTTTTTCAGTAAAAAGTTTTCTTACCATTTTATAAGAAAAGAGATTGTTTACCAAGGAGTTTTGCATAGCTTGAACTGTAATGTGAACATTACAATTCAAGCATAGTGCGACGTAATGTTGCCTTGAATTGCAAACACCAACTTACAAGGAGACTTTCCACCATAGTAATCCCTAGTTACTGAGCAAGTATGATATAAAATACTTTATTATAGAGGTAAAAAAATTGGGTATTTGACTACTATTCAAATAAATTCTTTTTTAGTGATTATTATTAAATAGAGGATCTCCCAAAAGTCCTAATATGCACGTCCCCTGTTAGTTTTATGTTGAATAACCATTTTAAACAATCGATTAAAGTAAAAAAGTGCGTCGAACTTTATTGACGTTACATTTCAGAATTCCACATAAATCCCATACTTAGGACGCGTTTTGACGATTAAAAAAAGTCGCTAACTTGACTTTTTGTCAAAGAGCATAAAGAGGGTCTTTATGCTCTTTGCTTTTTGTCAAAGACCAAATTGACAGATTAAAACGTATTGCTAGAACCGTTTTACTAATATATGGGATAATAGGGCGTTCCGGTACGATGCCGTGTAGAAACCGACTAGGATTTAATATAACTGCCATACCCCTAACAGGTCAGCCCGCTACCATCTTAGACTGCATCATCAATTGCCATCAGGTAAGATCGCAGTCAAGGGCTAACTTGTAGTAGATATTTAAAAAATTACCTCTACCAGCAAAGATGTATCCATCGAGTGATTCAATCACTCGCGGGGTACATGTTATCGCTGGTATGGTTGTTACTAGCCACGGCCGAAGCCTCCCACCAGACTAGGGAAAAAATTCAGAAACTATATATTCCCAAATTGACACTGCCGATTTTAAAAATGATTTTGTTTCTCGAAAAATTACACACGTTGTTTGTTGGCGAGTTCGCGCTCAACTTGTACTATGCCGTGCACTTATTATTTAGATTGTACCTAGTTATAATATATTATATACTATTTATTTACTTAAAGTATACGTTATTGTCAATCAGTGAAGGAGTCGTTAATGGAAACTTCCTTTAGTTTTTTCTTAAGGACTCCTTCACTGACTTTTCTACCCTACTCTTTACCATTCCATGCTATTTAATATCTTAAGTACTAAGTAACTATTTAATCTCTTACCATAATAATTATTTACTCTTAATCTATCTTGTCTTACTCATCTGACATGTTCTTTATGCGAAGTATCACAAACGGAGCTAGTATCAGCTTACTAGCTGATACTAGCTCCGCCTGGGTGCATTTAGGTTTTTTGGTTCCCGCGGGAACTCCGTAATTTTCCGGGATAAAAAGCCTATGTGCTATTCCAGACTATAATCTATCCTGTGCCAAATTTCATCCAGATCCGTTCAGCCGTTGGGGCGTGATTGAGTAACAAACATCAATCCATACATCCATACATCCATCCAAACTTTCACATTTATAATATTAGTAAGATTTACTCTTAATCTACCTTGTCTTACTCTTCTGACATGTTCTTTATGTGATACTAGCTGACCCGGCGAACTTCGTACCGCCTTAGTATGCAAAATTAAATTTATATTTTTCAATATTTCTGAGAGATTTTCTTAATATTTTTTTCCGTAAGAACCTTCTCCTAATAATAACAAATACAACAAAAAAAGAATTAGTGAAATCGGTCCAGCCATTCACGCGTGATGCCGTGACCAAGGAAAACGGGTTTCATTTTTATATATATAGATAAGTTCTTTGTATTTACTTGAATAATATTCAAATCCGGGACCTCACACGTTTAGACAACTGCGCTCAACATTGCGCTCCCTGGCGCAAAGTGGTTGTTAAATTGTGGTCTAATGCTACCAACTGCCTCGTTGGTCTAGTGGTTGGCATGTTCGACTGCGGCTGACGAGGCCCCGGGTTCGAGTCCCGGGTCAGGCCATAATTAAGTATTGGGTTTTCTGACTAGAAATCCTCAGTACTAGCCCGGAGTTAGGAAGTTGGCGGTGTTTCACCCCCGTGCCTCGGAGATCACGTTAAGCCGTCACGTCGGTCCCGGTTATTATCACTAACATGATAATAGTCGTCAAAGCCCGCCAACCCGCTTAGGAGCAGCGTGGTGGCCGGTGGGTGTAAGCTCTAATTCCCTCTCTCCTACGAGAGTTTCGTCCTGTGCCCAGCAGTGGGACGTTAATGGGCTGTAGTGGTGGTGGTGGTGGCTACCAGACTAGTCCCCCGATTATGTAAGGTAATCGCCCTCGTAATCTTCTGTCATAGGTATAACTCGAACTGTTTAAGGAGTTCATAGATGCCTGCACGTCTAAAGCATGTAATGAACTTCTGAAACAGCTCGAGTAATACGTTTTAAGGCCCTGTGTGGCGTAAAAGGGGGTTTTTAAAAGCAGTGTATCCATCGAACGGTGTCATAATGTATGCTTGTAAAAATAATGTGCTGTTATCAAGACCTTTGAGCAGCCATTGACGCATCAACAACATACCTCTTAATTTACCTTTTAAAGCAATTTTTCTCCTTTTTTCTTCTAGAGCTAATTATTGGTTTGAAACCAATAATTAGCTCTAGAAATATAAGATAAAATACATATTTCTAAATCAAACACATTGTCGGATTCATTTGTATTGAAAAGTAAATATTAATTTTTTTACAAATTATTTCATGCATTTTTTGCGACATGCGCTTGCTCGATTTCACCCCCGTGTGTTTTTCATCTCGTGAGCTCACAGCGCCTTATGCTGTTAAATGATTATAATGTCAAAGATTCTAACGAGATTAAAATCGCTTTTAGTGATCGTACGCTTAGGTTTATGTACGATCCTAAACGGATGAGAATGGATACGCGAAGTTGAGCTCTAATTCAATGCTGTTATGGTTTATTTTACTTTGACGATTTGATCGGCAATTGTTACATAATCGCACCTCAGGCGTCAAACTCTTTAAACAGGTCGAATTATCCGTTTGACAAACGATTTCCTCACACCATCCGGGGGTTAGACCAGTCAAAATATGGAAAATAGTAAATTCCAGAATTGACCCTGCCGTGGCCCGAACCCGGGACCTTCCACAATACCACAGAGCTCACCACTGCGCCAGGGGGAGCGTGAAGACTTGCCGACTATTGCACGTTAAATTATTGTAGTGGACTAGTGGCCTATAGATAAATCATACTGTTTTATTGACCTTTGATAAACTGTGAACCCAATTTAAAGATCCATAATATTAATATTACAAATGCGAAAGTGTGTCTGTCTGTCTGCTATGCTTTAACGACCCATCTTTTCTACCGATTTTGATGAAATTTGGTACAAATCCCGGGAAGGACGACGGACGGACGGACGAAGTCGCCGGCCTCAGGCTCTGTATACTAATATTATATTTATGCGAAAGTTTAGATGGATGGATGTTTGTTACTCAATCAC